>OX459096.1:30401474-31062522 GCA_949775045.1 Metridium senile | reverse complement strand
GAATAGCTCTAGATGTAATGTTTATAGTAAATTTAGTGTCATCACAACATTTTTAAGTACTTGTAATGCCTCCATGCATGGTTTGTACCAGAGTGTGATCAGGGTTTGTACGACCGAGTAGATGACAGATACCAAGATGTACATGATATCCAGAATATAAGCCGCGAGTTCATTATTATAAATGTCGTCATTAATAGACAATGTCATTACAACATGTCTAAACGACCTCCATAGTATATTTTACAGATCAAGTTCTCCAATGTAATCAGCACTAGTAACTGTAGGTTTGTCTACAATGTAATGTACAAATATGACCAGATATGGCAATTAACATGACGTAATCTTGTAGTAGTGTAAGGACTGTCACGTGATGTCCTGTAATAATACCTAGACACATGATTTGACCGTGAGAGACCTTAACATTTTGAACATTCTAAATATCGTCAAACTAAGCGAACTTTCAAAGAGTTTAGAAAAATAACCTATTTTACGACTCGGGCATGTTGAATTGGTAAATATGAGGATACCTGTTATCAGAGTACATATATTTCCTGTTACAGATCGATGTTTTCTTATTTAGCAATTTTTGAAAAAGAGAAGTCAATAAATGCTTGTCACCCCCTGCTCTCTTCCAAACAAGTACAAGCTAGTCCCCTGTGCATGGTTCATTCATAACATTTTAGTTTACCAAGGGTATGATAACCTTGTTTGTTATCTTGACCAGTATCACCAAATCGTAGCTGAGATACGGGGAGGGTGGATTTGTCTGTCAACAGACCGCTATCACTACGCCATCCACTATCTGATGAGGGTCCATTCCAACAATTACACCCTTGAGACTTGGTCTGGCACGTGTTGGTCATACCACATGCACATTTCCCGCTGCCTGGTTTTGCCCCGCCCCAGTAATTCTGCCGTACACCATCACGTGATACCCACAAGCCATAGCCAATGTCAAGAAAAGCTACATCATTTAAACAATCAAATATGATAAACTGTTCACAGTGTGTTGATATTTCAGTCAGTTTGGTCAACTGAGGCATCGATACTCCATTCACGCTTGGCATAAATGAACTCAAAAACGATCATCAGAAACGTCCTTAAAACTTGGAAATCCTATTTACTTTATGATGTGGAGTCCAAACAAGCTATAATTTTTACAGCACATTACAGAAATGACAATTTATAAAATTTTATATTTTAATGATACTCTGACGTTTCTATGACGTCACAGATGACATTTCCTTTTATGGTTATTTCTTATCCTTTATCAATGTATTGATTATTCTAGTTGGTCTGAATAGGTATATTGTGATAAATATTTAGACGTTAACCGGATCTCCCACTGACGTTTCTAACTAGAGTTATAAGGGTTTATAGTTTTTGTGACGTCATACAATTTGACGTCATATTGAATTATAATATGACCTTAAAAGTGGTAAAAAGACGCATCTACTTAATTGAAATTTTCGAAAAACGATAAACAAGTGTTGTTACTTTCTCACTTTAATATCTACGTTTGGGCTTAAAAATTCAAAAAACTAAAAACATACCATTTTAGGTCATGACTGGTGTAGTAGATGTACGAATTTTAGTGCGACGTTGATATAAACTCGAAAAGATGAATGAAGCGAAAGTTTTTCCAAAGGTTTTCAAATAATTATTCCCGCCAAAAAAATGGCGGGAATATTATGGATATTAAGGTAGTACCGGATACTTGGATTTCTTCAATGATTTTTTTTATAAATCCTGTCATTTATAGATCATTGTTAGGCAAGTCAAAAAACGTGAAAAAAAATTGGGGTCACCGTATTGGTTATAGAGTTATAAGATATAGTAAAAGTAGGTTTTTGCAATAATTTGCGGTGATTTGCTCAAAAGTACCTATTCAAAGCAGTCAAGAGAATGCGAACGTATTCTGCTAGGAAAAGCATAATATTATATCAAACGATAGATCTAAGGGTTATCTAACATTTCCTGTCATAAAAATCATTGAATCATTTCCAAATATGAGTATAAGTGAGCCATAGAAGCACAATTATACGCCAATTACGCACACTACATGTGTATAGAGTTGTACCATTTGTAAAATTTCAGAAAATCCAATCAATGAATATTTTATTTTTTATTCTAAATCGTAAGAGTAGTAAATGCAGTCTTGAATAAAAAGGAAAAAAATGGGGGTCCCCGTACTAATAGGCGAGTTATAAGCGACCGAATCCATTTTTTTGTTAAAAAAACACGGCAACGGTCCGCGCGGGACTGGCTTCTAGTACTTTAAACATCTGCTTGAAACTTGTCAAATTATCCTTGTCATCTCCAGAAACCCTAAAACCTATTTTGTATTAGTTTTACGACTAAAGACGTCAAAATCATATTTTATCTATTCATTTTTACAAAGTTGTAAATTTGTTGTTTGAAGACAAAACAGCGACCTTGTCAGGTAGTGAAAATCTGAGCATGTTTCGAAAAATGTCCCATTTTACCTCCAAAGTTGCATGAAATGACATAATACTTTCTTAAATTATAGATAAGGATTCAAATCAAAATATTATTTAGATAAATTTTCAAAAAAACGCAAATAAATGATGGAAAACGAGATGCGCGAAATGGATGCGCAGTAGCAAGTATCCGATACTACCTTAAGAATTTAATAACTTTTCACTGACTTGTCCAATCGAAAAACGGTTTTCGAATTGATGTTACTATATCAATTACTGTCATACAGTGCAGTTTTACGACGTTTGAATCAATTTGAAATTATATCAAATGCCATTGGAAAACGAGGTTTTGACGTCATTATGACGTCATAATCATAGCAATAACGCTAAAAATCATCAAATTGAATTTGTCTGATTTATTACTATATTCCTGCCAAGTTTGATGAAAGTCAAACGTAAACATTTTAAAATACGCCCAAATGATCGATTTTGAGGTCATTTATGCCAAGCGTGATTGTAACCAACATCTTTGCTGTAAGAACCAGGACTCGGATAACCATCGACCAGGGTCATGACCTCGCTATCATGACTGACAACAGTCACCCCTACCCCTCCCTTGTCAGTCATATCACAGTAAACAGTGAACTTAGACAACCCTGATTGGCCATCTGGATCTATGACGTAATTACCAGATGGAATTGTGGGTAGTTTTTTCTTCAGCTCCTTGCAAGACTTAGCTTGATATATCACCGTCAGTTTTGTAGTTGTTTTAATGGATCGATGAAAGTTTTTAGCAATGCATGCATATGTACCAGAATCGTGTAGAGAAGTATTTGGAATAACAAGAGTACCATTGGAATGGACAATAGTAGAAGCACCTAAAGGTTTGTTGTCTTTTAGCCACACTAATTCAAGTGCATTAGTGGCTTGGCAATCGAGAATTACTTGAACACCTAAACCGCTTTGCAACTGTGAGAGAGGTCTTCTAGTAAACTTTAGAGCGGGTAGCACTGTTATTTGAGCATGCGTGCTAACTCTTCCAAGTAGGTTCTCAGCCGTACAAATATAAATACCCCCATCTGTTTTCCTAATGTCTTTGATATTCAAACTATTTTTGGATAATGCAATGTTCATATTTTGAGGGAGGTCTCCGATGCTCTTGGTCCATGATATGGTAGGACGAGGGAGGCCCGAGGCACCACAATCTAGTGTCACAATAGTGTTCTCTTCAGCAATGACTGACTTTGGCTTTAAGGTGAAAACTGGAGGAACTGTGGAAATATCAAACATGTATATATTTAGAGTAACCTTGCGAGCAGAGGTTCCTTTCTCTTACCTAGAATGACGAGAAAGAAACCTCTGCCGGCAGCCGGTTGTTAATCCTGATGAGCATGCGCGTTTTCAAAAGGTCAAGGTTTTTGCGTGGCAAGTTAAAATATCGTATTTCGTGCAATGAGCAAAAATGGCGAAATGCTTTCCGTTTAATGTCATCAAATTAAAAACTCCAATTAAAAAATATAAGAACGACATATGCATTGTTTAGTCTATAGATTAAATCTAATGTTGTGTAGAGCTATAGCGATCGTTTAATGTTAAATCTTGTTAGTCCCGGCTTCGACTGATTGAAATCAAAAGTAGACCTCAACGTCAATTTACGCTTGGGAAAGTGATGTTTTCTGTCATCATATGGTTGAAAAAACAGTTTAAAAACCAGTTTATAATTAGATAGCCCATAATGTTTTACATCCAGATATTAACCGGCTGCCGGCAGAGGTTTCTTTCCTTGTCGTTCCAGGTAAGAGAGAAAGAAATCTCTGCTCGCAGGGAAATTTAGAGTTGTATCACCAATGTATAACATTTCGGTCTGATAATTTATGGTCAGTAAATGTAAATAGAAACCATTACACCGAAGAAAGTTGACCAATAATAGTATTATTGGTCAACAGTTTCCTCAGTACAATTTATTCATTTTGTTATAACGGTGCCTGTTTTATTTATTCACTTGATGTAATGTTTATGTATAATTGAAGTGTCTATGAAGGAGTGGAGAGGACTTGTGAAAGATCTTTATTTGTTACATCTATAGTCCAGACGGCACAGAAGAAGATGCTGTTTGTGCTTGACTATTTTTTTTATTGTTGGTATGGATAATGTACGTCTGTCATATCGGCGGATCTAGGGGGTATTCCTAGAGGCACAGGAAACCCCTCTAGCGCAAAAATTACACCTACTTTGTTTAAGACATTTAGGAAGAGGACACCTACTAACAGCATAAGAACTGTTTTTTTTTTCTGATCATTTGATATAATCATTTGATATAATCATGGTAAATAAGTGAATATCTAGGCAAATGAATAACATTTTAGTAAATATTCATGAAAATTGTGGGCTTTTGGAAAACCCGGTAATTTGGCCATCATGTTGGTGTCTCTCAGAGGGACAACAACATGGCGGCGCAATACATTTCACTGTAAACAAGACGCGCACACAATCGCTTATATCTAGATCAAACAATAAACTATCATCCTGAAACTTTGCAAAGATATCTATCTATCAGTTTTCTATCAGAAAATCACATTTAAGACATAATTCCATGGTTGAAAAAGAATCGTCTCCGATGGTGTAACCCACCAATATATATCTTTACCTTGTACAGTAAGAAGGCTGGACGCCATGGCAACACCAAGAGCGCTTGAAGCTATACACGTGTACTCTCCTTCGTCATTTGACGTAACTTGTTTGATTGACAGAAAACCATCAATCACATTAATCCCTGTAGGAAGTGAAGAATTGTTCTTTGTCCACGTGACTTTTGGTGCAGGGTTTCCATCGGCAACGCACTTCAGCAGAACAGCAGCACTTACATTAACAACAAGGTTCTTTGGGGGTACTAATATCGAAGGTCCTGCAATAGTGGCTGCTGGATCTCCTTTGGGACCTTTAAGTCCAGGGGGACCAGGTGACCCAGGAGGCCCTATCCGTCCAGTATCACCGTTTAATCCTCTAGGTCCATGCGGTCCTCTTGGTCCATGTTTTCCCATGGGTCCAGGTGGCCCTGGTCTTCCTCCTCGTCCCCTACTACCTTTGGGTCCTTGCAAACTTCGAAGCGTACTTAAGACGGCGTTAAGTTCTCTATGATTCAAGACAATACCAGCAATCGTGGATGAGTTTTTTGATTGGTCGATGTGACGACGATATCTCGATCGACTGTCTGCAATATATAAACATGTTTTAGACATTTTAAAACATTAAAATGCCCGGGCAAACGGCTTTAACATTTGCTCAACATCCGTTCGATTTGTTCGATTTGGACCCCTTTGTGACAACAGTGTTTCTTTACACTGATGGGTCATCCTGTATAAGTATTCGATTTTATTATTATTATATTAATGGCAATGTTGAAGCAGTTTACCACCCCCGATTAACATTGTTGAAACCGTTTGCGCCTCAAGAAATGCAATACAGACGATATGAATTCAAGCAAGCGCTAGCAGCGAAAGGTCACAACAGTATGGAATATTTCCAAATTTTGTCTGCAGGGTTTTCCAGCATAATTTATCCAGTGTGGAAACTATTGACATATGAATATAACAACATGCAACAAAACCTTTATCAAACGTTTTTGAAATAGCTGTTTTGCAAGTGCAAATTAAACGTTTTGAAAAACAAAAGTCTTAGAGTGCAAATTAATCCAAATTGAACTAAAAATCATATCGAATTTCTAAAATAAAAAATATATTACACGCAAAGATTCAAGCCCTATTTTAATTTGTTTTAAGTTTTCAACTAAAAATAATGGCGTGTTGATATGACTAGCAAAGGTGCACTTCAGTGGAAAAACCAAAACAAAACTGGTCATGCAGGTTTTAGCATTCCCGCTTATAGCGTTTTTTTTTTTAATTACTATGAAGCATTGGAGACTAAAATGATATAAGGAATTCAGCCAATCAGGATGGTCTCTGTTAAAACAAATTTTACTAAATTTAATTTAATTTTTTTATGCACTGAATTTACCCTAAGCAGCACTGCTCTTAGCCGATCGCCAGCGGAAATTTTTGCATGTATATTATTACCGTCAACACACTATCATGTTTCATGAACCCAAAGAAAAAGTATTCCCATGTATTAATGTTTTCAAAAGATTCCCAGCTTAAATGTATCCTTTGCTCGCATAGACACATTTGAAAGATTGTAGCAAATAGTTATTTACCTGTCTGTCGCATCTCTTTGACGGTTTTTTCCACGGAATCTTTCTGATATTCCTTCAGCAGAATTGTCACTGCGTCATTACTAGTCTGTACATGTTGAGTTTGTCCATTTGTGTACAGCTTGTACTCGACATGTATCAGACCAGCTAAACACACTAAAGATACCAACAAACTTATAATAGATATATTAACACTACTTTGGTGTGTCTTCATGACGTTAGTTGATGGTAGAGTCAGTCTTGTAGAGCTTAGCAGCGTTAAGCAGGACTAGTCTTGTTGTTGTTTTATAGTGACCTTACTTGATATAAAATGACCAACTCAATCAGGAAGAACGTATTTTAAAAGTCGGGGATGTGACCTTTAGATTAAATTCACCTTCTATAAATAACTCAATATAAATCTGATAAAGTTGTGCCCCTCTGGAGTGGACGTTCAGCGGGCATTAGTCCTGTTTGTGGTAGCTTCACATGAAAAATGACCAAAGTCATTGTGAAAAACATTTTAAAATTGGCCTTAACCATTTGGAATTTCAGTATAAACTAGATTGAGGTTATCATGATATACCAGAGTTGTAACAATCGATCCGCTGTTTGGAATCTCTTAGGAAGTCATAGGTATGCATGGTAGTAGCAACACTAAAAATCCTTTTTGGCATTAATTCCATATACTAGAGGCGACAGGTAATCGTGATATACTTTTCTACGTGTAGAATCAATCGAGTATTTCGTGTATTTTAGGAAGTCATGAATGTAACAGTAAGAACCATTTAATACTTGTATATATTATACTTTCAGGTATAGTTTAATAAACGAGCAGGAGTGTTTTATCAGGATTTAAAACCACGAGGCGAAGCACGATCTGCGAGTTTATTGAACGACTTCAAAAACTCAAACCTATATTTTGTGTTTTTGTAAAAAAAAATCAAGGATTTATGAAAGTACATAAGAGAAAATTCAGGTTAAAGTTTATGTAAATTAGGGTAAATCTATAACTTCAGTAAAAACACTCGTCACGGTTATGATTTCTTTTGAACATTTCTCATGAACCATTAATGAGTTTTTCAAGGTCTTTTACAGACTTTTGATCATTGATTTTATGAAATCCTTCTCGAAGAAGTAGTGTTCATTCAATACAATTGTTTTCCAAAAATACATCACTGTTTTACGTCTATTGATATACACGCGGAGAGTCGTTTACCGACTCACCCTAACGAGTTACTAATGTTTTGAAAGCTTCCACACTCCCACTCAAGCTACTACATGTATACATTGAGTATTTACACCACACAATACTCAGCTCACATGTTCAGTGATGATAATCATTATTTATTCCTATTTGGTACCTTAGCTTAACGAGTATAAAATAAACGCATGTGATGCCACGCCCATCTGGAGGAGAATCAGGGGATTAACTGCACAAAACCCGATAGGGATAACTGTTTTCTATTCTTTAGCTATGGGTCACCCAGCAGTCAACAAAACCAAAACCTGCTTGTCGCTACAACCAACTTGTAGTGCAACAGTATAGAGTCATTGTTCGCATTGTTCGATCTTCAACTGGCTCTTTTCACGGCCATCTTTTTTCAAAACTAAACTGGTGATGTCAAAAATGGTTATTGTTGACGTCATTGATGGCGCGCGCGATTTGCGGTGGGTTTTGGGTAATCTTACGAGCCTGCGATACAATTATTAGATGTATATAAATATGTTAGTATTACTATTGTGATAGAGGTGGTTCAGTTTTTATTTCTAAAAGCTCGCAAAACACTGTTGCTGATTAACGAAAAAATAATCAAAAGTTCTAGATCAATCAACGCGGTTTGTTTTCTGTATTCATATATATGTTTATTTAAATTTAATGCCATTACATTTTATCATGGTCATGCAATCTCATTGGCTACATTACTGTGATATTAGACTGATATAGCAATCTACGAACTCGAAGGCTAATAGGCCTTTTGAACGATGACGTCATTTTACTACCATTACCAGAAAGCTTTACGACTTTTCTTTGTTATCTAAATTTTTATGATCTAATTATTTAACAAAACAAAGTATGCACAGCATTCTGGTCTTGCTAGTTTATAACGCTATAATGTAAATGACCCATTGTTAAATATCACATCGTGACTAAAGCTGTTCAAACAACTAAAAACACCAACACTTATCTCAATATGTTTTGCTTTTTTATTATATATGACGTCATTTTACTACTGTTACAAGAATGCTTTACGGCTTTTCTTTGTTATTCAGAATTTTAATCCATAGTATGAATAGTCGGCACTATTTATTAATAATAATAATTACATTTATATAGCGCAGTTTATCATAAAAATTGCATAGTTTGGTTAGTTTTGGTTAGTTTTTCAAACAACACAAAGTATGCACAGCATTCTGGTCTTGCTAGTATATAACGCTTTAATTCAAAGGGCCCATTGTTAAATATCACATCGTGGCTAAAGCTGTACAAACAACTAAAACACCAACAGTTATCTAGATAATTTATGTTTTTTTATAAATGAGACAGACAACGTATTTTTGTTTTAGTCCATTATATCCATTTTTGGTGACGTTTTTTCTTTGTACAACGTTTGCCAAAACATAGACTGCAAACAATATAACCGTGATACAAGTAGTACTTATTAGTACTAATTAAACAATAGAATTAGCATAAAATATCACTATTTAGTACAAATTACGTTGCACGTTTTTAATGTTTGTACTCTATTAGCAACTAGACGCTCTATGAGCGCTCACATCGAGCTCAGTACCATCAGCTATTGCCAACTTCCATATTGTGTAGCTGGGAATGGCATGTTCAAAATAGCTATACAACTCCAATGTTGTCAGCTAGAAACGGTGACTTATTCAAATTGTATTAATTTTGATAAAAACAATTAAAGATACGTTTTCCACGATTGCCGTGTAGGAAACTGATGTTTAGAAGAAAATCTGGTTCCATTTACTAATGAACAATTTTTGTGGTTTCCCTATCTTTACAAAAATTTGACGAGACAAATTTACTAAGCTAGCACAATCGGTTAACGCGCGCGATAATAAACTGCTACACTGTACGTAAGGGTTAAGAGTTCGAATCCAGCTGACATCAGTATTTTTTTTTCTTTTTCTTTTCTTTTTTTTTCTTTTTTTGTTGTTGTTGCTTTGATAGTTTTCGATACTAATTTATTGGTTTCCGAGAGATAATTAAAAAAAAAACCCGTGTCTACCAGCAGACCATAATATTACCGGCAATCGAAAAATGTCCGCATCTTATTCCAATCAACCCGCCCACTGTGCACCCAATCGAATTCCATAAGGGGTGGACCATTAGAAGTTGGGGGAGGGGGGGGGGGGGGGGTGGCAATTCCCAAAATAAAAAACGTGCGCCCAAAAAAAAAATCCTGCACAGAGCCAAGCTAAAAAAAAAAAACATGCAGAACCTTGAGGGGTAGCGAATGCTAAAATTTTAAAATCCGAACCCGAGATTCTAGAAATATATCAGCTCATGCATTTATTGTATTTAAAAATTCTAGACTCCGAGACATCAAAAGCACGAAAATCCGAGACTCCCGGGGAGACTTTAAGACATCAAAAACACGAAAATCCGAGACTCCCGGGGAGACTTTGAGGCATCAAAAACACGAGAATCCGAGACTTTGAGGCATCAAAAACACGAAAATCCGAGACTTTGAGGCATCAAAAACACGAAAATCCGAGACTTTGAGACATCAAAAACACAAAAATCCGAGACTTACGCTCTTTGTATCAGTATACAAAATATACCAAAACAAAATCGACCTCGGTGTGTTTTCCCGACAAAAAGTGAACAAATCGCCCGAAAGTAAAAAAAAATCGCTGCAAAGTATCTGCGCGTTTGTACCGGACTAATAAATAAAACGGTAAAACGGACTTTTCAAAAGTTTAACCAAAACACAAACAGTTGTTTTCGCTTTGAATTTCAGAGAACAAAATTCTGTAAAAAAAAAAAACGTGCAAGACCTCTCTGGTCGAAAAAAAAATCTTGCACAACCCGTGCGGCGAAAAAAAATAACCTACACAAAAATATTGCCACCCCCCCTCCCCCAACTTCTAATGGTCCACCCCTAAAGGCTAAGAACAGGTAATTGTGGGTGCACTATGGGGTAATTTATAACGAGACATTAAAAATGTTTGCGAAACTAGCTAGAAATCAAAGTCGTCTTGCAGCGATCTCGCCGCTTTTCCTAGATACAGGAATCGCTCATTCATGTTTCTTGTTATTTCTTGGGGTGTATTCTTTGTGTTGGAATTTTTTTTTCACCCCTAGTCCTTTACCACCTTAGCGGTACTCTGATTACCCTCGTGATGCTTTGACCACCTTAGCGGTACTTTGACTACCCTAGCGATGCTATGACCACCTTAGCGGTACTTTGACTACCCTATCGATGCTTTGACCACCTTAGCGGTACTTTGACTACCCTAGCGATGCTTTGACCACCTTAGCGGTACTGTGACTACATTAGCGGTACTTTGACTGCATTAAAGGTACTTTGACTACCTTAGCGGTGCTTAGACAACCTTAACGGTGCTTACACTACCGTAGAGGTTCTTAGACTATCTTAGCGGTACTTTGACTATCTTAGCGGTACTTTGACTATCTTAGCGGTCCTTAGACTACTTTAACGGTACTTTGACTACCCTAGCGGTACTTTGACTACATTAATGGTGCTTAGACTACCTCAGCGGTGCTTAGACTACCTTAACGGTACTTTGACTACCCTAGCGATGCTTAGACTATCTTAGCGGTACTTTGACCATCTTAGCGGTACTTTGACTACCACAGCGGTGCTTAGTCTACCTTATCGGTACTTTGACTACATTAGAGGTACTTTGACTGCATTAGCGGTGCTTAGACAACCTTAACGGTGCTCTGACTACCTCAGCGGTGCTTAGACTACCTTAACGGTACTTTGACCTCCCTAGCGATGCTTAGACTACCTTAGCGGTACTTAGACAACCTTAACGGTGCATAGACTACCTTAGAGGTGCTTAGACTACCTCAGCGGTGCTTAGACTACCTTATCGGTACTTTGACTACATTAGAGGTACTTTGACTACATTAGAGGTACTTTGACTGCATTAGCGGTGCTTAGACAACCTTAACGGTGCTTGGACTACCTTAGAGGTTCTTAGACTATCTTAGCGGTACTTTGACTACATTAGCGGTACTTAAAATACTGTAACGGTACTTTGAGTACCTTCGCGGTGCTTAGACTACCTCAGCGGTGCTTAGACTACCTTAGAGGTGCTTAGACTACCTTACTTGTGCTTAGACTACCGTAGTGGTGCTTACACTACATTTGAGGTACTTTGACTACCTAAGCGGTGCTTAGACTACCTTATCGGTACTTTGACTACATTAGAGGTACTTTGACTACATTAGAGGTACTTTGACTACATTAGAGGTACTTTGACTGCATTAGCGGTGCCCAGACAACCTTAACGGTGCTTGGACTACCCTAGAGGTTCTTAGACTATCTTAGCGGTACTTTGACTACATTAGCGGTACTTAAAATACTGTAACGGTACTTTGAGTACCTTCGCGGTGCTTAGACTACCTCAGCGGTGCTTAGACTACCTTAGAGGTGCTTAGACTACCTTACTTGTGCTTAGACTACCGTAGTGGTGCTTACACTACATTTGAGGTACTTTGACTACCTAAGCGGTGCTTAGACTACCTTACTTGTGCTTAGACTACCTTAGTGGTGCTTACACTACATTAGAGATCCTCTTACTACCTTAGAGGTACTTTGACTATCTTAGAGAGACTTTGACTACCTTAGAGGTACTTTGACTACCTTAGAGGTACTTTGACTACCTTAGCGGTGCTTACACTACATTAAGTACTTTGAACGCATTAAATGTACTTTGAGTACCTTATGGGTACTTTTACTACATTAACGGTACTTAGACTACCCTACTTGTGCTTAGAATACCTTAGTGGTGCTGACAATACATTAGAGATCCTCTTACTACCTTAGAGGTACTTTGACTACCTTGGAGGTACTTTAACTACCTTAGAAGAACTTTCACTACCCTAGCGGTACTTTGACTATCTTAGAGATACTTTGACTACCTTAGAGGTACTTTGACTACATAGGAGGTACTTTCACTACCTTAGCGGTGCTTACACTACATTAAAGGTACTTTGAACGCATTAGAGGTCCTCTGACTACCTTATGGGTACTTTACTAAATTAACGGTACTTAGACTACCTTAGTTGTGCTTAGTCGCTGTTTGATCATTTATATCAACCTTTCAATTGTTGTTAAGTTTCTAAATATATAGAGAATAAATAAATATTAAAGCCTAAAGTTATCCAAAGCTACTGCTAAGCCGTGGCTATTGATTACATTAATTGGATTTCCTTTGCGGTTACAAATTGTGAGCGTCCATTGGCTGAGTTATTATTATATATCCAGTTGGTTGATTAGGGTGGTACGCGAAAACACAGGACCCCTCCCCCTTCCCCTAGAGCCGCGCTACGCAGGCTAATAAATTCGACGCAACGTTAGTCCGACGATTGCGATTGCCCTAGGCTTAAGACCATGTATTTGGTTCAGCTAAATTTCCTGTTTTTTACTGGCCATGTTTTCACTACGATTTTATACTAGCGTAACAAGAACACTGCTGTGTTTACTTTAATATACAAGTTTTTATAATGATTATTATATACCGGCTGTGTTTTCACTAGGCCTTTTTACTCGCCTAACATTCCTCAAGGTGTTTGTTTACCACTAGTTTCAGTTGCCGAGTGTAACAGTAAGACATTGCTCGAATTACCAACAGTCATTTCAACAAAGTGATAGTCCAGAAATTTCAAACTTTGAAATCTCTAATTGTGAGACTAAGTTATTATAAGTTGGAGAAAAGATAAATCTCTCTTGAAGATCGTATATTTCTTTATTTCAAGCAAGTTTTAGGATGGTCTGTTTTATGAATATAGCAATTAAATAAATATCATGACATATATCTGTCAAGAAGAACGCTGTGATTGGCCGATTTCTTTACCTGGACAAGTTAAACCATCTCGCTAGGTAGTTTCAAATTTACACAATTTCTGGTGTTTTTCGTTGTTTTTAGCACAGTTTTGTAGGCTGTTTTCACTGTATTTCCGGACTTTCCAAGTTAAACTAGTCTAAAATGTCCTAGTGAAAACACACCCACCATCTAGCAAGATGGTTTAACTTGCCTTATTTCCTGACATTGACACCTTGAAGAATTTTAAACTAATGTTAATGTTTTCTAACGAAAACACGGCTACTTTAAATATCTTTCACGAGGTTACACAGTTCGATCAATGAGGATACTGGATACCTGGAGTGTTTGGAAAAGGTTTTATTTCGCGTGAAATCTAAAGATAAAATATTTATATGCCTACCAACAAAAGTAATGAAAAATCATCAATGTTCTGCTGAAGTTTGATATGAACCTTTTCAGCAGAGTACGGGAAACATGCTGGACTCTCAATAGGATTAGAAAGGTTATGACGCCTTAGGGTTTTGGATTTATTAGGGACGGACCATTTCATATTTGATGGGGAGGGGGGCTGAATCCAAAACAAAATAACGAGCATGCTTTTAAACTCTAAAAAAAATATCGAGCAGCCTTTGCTTTTACCTGTGGGTTTATTACCCGTGTGTAACCGCTAACCGGAAATCAGTCAAAGCCCTGATTCCGGCCCCTGATCAAACCCAACTCAAGTTAATATTTACCAGAGGGGACATCAAATTTTGGTCTTAGTGGAACCGCAACTATTAAAATTCTAATTTAATATCTTTTTATATTAAACCGAGGCATGGGTTATACGTCGAATCTCACTTGTGCCGAATGCAATTACATCAAAGAAGACCGCCTAGTTATCTATTGTTTGAATTGTATTCGGCACAAGTGAGATTCGACGTATAACCTAGAGAGCAAGCTGAGACAGGAAACAGCCTGAAAACACTCTTGGTGAACATAGCACCTTGAGAAATGTTTTAAGGCCGCACCCTTTATTATGAGATTTTGTGTGGCTTGCGGTGATTGGCCAAGGCGCTACGCTCTGTTTCCGGAGTATGTTTGTGATCTGAGTCGCAGTATACTTGTGTGCCATTCTGCTTAAGGTTTTTGCGAACATGGCTTCCAACAATAGCTCCCCTGGAAATTCGAGTCAATCCCAGCAAGAAACTCAAAAAGATGTCGCAAAAGAATCAAGCACGCGGCTGATAGAAAGAGATGGTGAGATTGGGCACATCAGCAAAAACGATGTGTTCATTCCCCTGACAAATTTTTCCGCTCAATGCGTGGGGCTCGTTGTGAATGAGCACCAAAGCACAAGCCCAGTGGGTTTTATGTTTAGAGTTGTGCCTAGCACAAAAGAACGCCACGGTGGATCATCAGCTGGGTAAGAGTTATAAATGTGTTGTTATAGCATGATTGTCAGTGAAGTTGATGATTTCAGTCTAGAGAGCAAATAATATTTAACTAAAATCGTGTCCACCCACCCACGTGGACTCTTTATACCTCATACTGTATCACCCTGTGTTCTAGCACTATCATATTTATATTTTTTGGATCCACTTTTGTTTATAAGTGCGGCTTTTGTCTTACTAACTTGATTTGTTTTCGAGGCGACTTTTTTTTATACTACAAGCGCTTTAGAATACGTAAAATATAGTTTTAGCGCTATACAAATAAATATCTTTATCTTTATATCTTTATCTTTAATATTAACTGTAATATTATGCCTCCACCTCCCAAATGGCAAGTATTAATTACTCATTAAACTGTACTTTGATTTCACAGTTATCTGAGGCACCTTACGTGGAAGGATATGTCCACCCAGCAATCAATCGTTAGTGCATTGGACTCCACGCAGCTTTGGACTGCTCCAAGAAGGGAGCAGTACCTACCCACATATTTCAAGAGGCTTTGTGACGACTATTCCAGCGAAAACCCTCATTATGTCCTACCAGTGGAGGTAAGTGCACAAATAGAGATGAAATAAGCCAAGTAAGATATAGTAATTATTTTTGGGATGACTGATTATACTCGAGTTAAAAAGGTATACTCCGTAGATTTATTCCTACAAGTAAGAATAAAGTTTGTTTATATAACCTTAACTAATTAACACAAGTTTAATTTATCCTAAAAAACGTTTTCACACTAGCTCTGCCACATCACCATCACATTATTAAGAGACGATTTTGAACTTTGTTTCTGATTTTTACTCGGGCTTTCCGCAAGGGGCGTAAGGCGAGAGTTGACTGTACTATGCATCCCAGTAGACCGTGACAACCTCGAAATTTTATCGCGACCCGTCGATACGAAAAATTGATCAGGTGATGCACTTTTTATGTACCACGTGATGATATTCTTCTGTACCACGTGAACAACATTTTTCATTTGGCGCGGGTTCACATACGATCTTCCATCGAATCAATTGAATTTTCACTGCAGGATTCTAGCGCATACATGCAGTGAAAATTCAATTTTTGTGTGCACATGCTGGTTGACTTTTGCTTTGAACCATTTTTGGAATAAATGTTTTGTGTACATTAACTGTATAATCCCACATTTATTTTTAGCCGAGGATGCTAGAGCTTGTGTACATCATGATGATGCACTACCAGACATACAAGAAGTACCTGATTGTAAGTTATATGTCATAATATGATATGGATATTATGTTAACCTATATATATATTAAGTATATATTTACCTAGACAAAATTTGAACTACGGCAAATTTAATTGCATGGTACAACATTTGCCGCTGCCAAGATAGCTGTGGAAAAAATAGCTGTTCACTTAAAGCCTTCAAAAAGAACTACAAAAAATATTTCATTAGCGCAGACAGGTGATTTTTTGGAGATAAATCAAATGATAGTTATTACCAACACATTCAATTGTAAAATCCAATTACTTTTCATTGATCTTGTTTTCAGTAGCTGTTATTACAGACTCTGTTATATGCAAATGATTTTGAACAATTTAATTAATTTAATTAATTGTTTAAGGTATTGTTAATACATTAAAACTGCACAAAAAATCCTGACTCTTTTTAAACAATGAATTTAGTATATTTTATGTTATTATTATATAGCTGAGTCTTCAGTCCCACAGACAACCAACAAAGAAAGAGATGAAAGTAAGTATTGCATGCCTTTTATACGCAGACGTATGTAACAATTAAAACATTTCCAAAACTTTCCAAGCAAAAAGTATACAGTGTTCAAGTTATTTGCTGTATGAAAATGTGCTATGAGCTCACAAGGCCTAAACCAGTTGAATTCAAAGCAAAGGAAGCACTTTTTCCCTGTCCAGAATAAAAAATCCTGACTCTTTTTAAACAATGAATTTAGTATATTTTATGTTATTATTATATAGCTGAGTCTTCAGTCCCACAGACAATTGCAACCAACAAAGAAAGAGAAGAAAGTAAGTATTGCATGCCTTTTATACGCAGACGTATGTAACAATTAAAACATTTCCAAAACTTTCCAAGCAAAAAGTATACAGTGTTCAAGTTATTCGCTGTATGAAAATGTGCTATGAGCTCACAAGGCCTAAACCAGTTGAATTCAAAGCAAAGGAAGCACTTTTTCCCTGTCCAGAATAAAAAATCCTGACTCTTTTTAAACAATGAATTTAGTATATTTTATGTTATTATTATATAGCTGAGTCTTCAGTCCCACAGACAACCAACAAAGAAAGAGATGAAAGTAAGTATTGCATGCCTTTTATACGCAGACGTATGTAACAATTAAAACATTTCCAAAACTTTCCAAGCAAAAAGTATACAGTGTTCAAGTTATTTGCTGTATGAAAATGTGCTATGAGCTCACAAGGCCTAAACCAGTTGAATTCAAAGCAAAGGAAGCACTTTTTCCCTGTCCAGAATAAAAAATCCTGACTCTTTTTAAACAATGAATTTAGTATATTTTATGTTATTATTATATAGCTGAGTCTTCAGTCCCACAGACAACCAACAAAGAAAGAGATGAAAGTAAGTATTGCATGCCTTTTATACGCAGACGTATGTAACAATTAAAACATTTCCAAAACTTTCCAAGCAAAAAGTATACAGTGTTCAAGTTATTCGCTGTATGAAAATGTGCTATGAGCTCACAAGGCCTAAACCAGTTGAATTCAAAGCAAAGGAAGCACTTTTTCCCTGTCCAGAATAAAAAATCCTGACTCTTTTTAAACAATGAATTTAGTATATTTTATGTTATTATTATATAGCTGAGTCTTCAGTCCCACAGACAACCAACAAAGAAAGAGATGAAAGTAAGTATTGCATGCCTTTTATACGCAGACGTATGTAACAATTAAAACATTTCCAAAACTTTCCAAGCAAAAAGTAAACAGTGTTCAAGTTATTCGCTGTATGAAAATGTGCTATGAGCTCACAAGGCCTAAACCGGTTGAATTCAAAGCACTTTTTCCCTGTCCAGAATGATTTTTTCTGCTAATTAACTTCCTTTTTTATGAAAGCGATAGTACTAAAAAAAGGGCAAACGGTACTTTCGAGAAGCGGGCTATTAGAATTATCTTTGTGGTTAGAGAAAATAAATTCTGGACCTTTATAGGTTGTAAACATCATTTTCTAATAAAGTATATATTGTAAAAAACTTATATATGAATTAGGCATTCCTGATTGTTCATTATTATTATTATTATTATAATATAGACCAAAAAAAAAAGGATTGTGTCTGAACTTTGTGATAGTGGAGGTCTGCGTTTCTGATTATTATAGTTTATATTAGTCCACTTATTTCAAACTGTGTGGATGTTAACACTCGAACATTTTTTCCCAAGCTGATGAAGCAGTTTTGGATGAGGCACCAAAGCAATCTAAAGTTGAAGGTAAATAAGAATTTATTAATAGTTTAGTAATTAAATCATGTTTCAATTAAGTCATGTTTGAAAAACTTGAGACCGTGTTTTATCGGGAGAGCATCTTAAGCTGTTAAAACACGTGCTTGAGTTTTTTAAAGATTTTCTAAAACTCCAAAAATTATTTCATGGCCATTCTTTCATGATTTTTGAAGAAAAATCGAGAATCGCGACAGATTTCCAGTTCTGAGATGATTTTGGCAAAGTGATCATGCTTATATTGGTGACTCTTGGAAAGAGTCAAAATGAAAAAAAAACTAAAAAAATGGTTAAAAATCAGTTTATTTATATATAATACACGCATGTGTGTTTTTGGGGGTTTCAAACCTATGCTTGTGACTGCAATGAGCAACCCCGATTGGACTTATAGCTTTTCCAGTATTGATAAGTTTTTAAATTGATATTGTCTACATATACAATGTACATGCACCTGTTATAAAAATGTATACTGATCTACACCTACTTGCAAGAAAGTTGACATACGAAAAAGAACATTTATATTAGTGTGTTAGGAATAAATTAAAAGTACAAAAGAAAGAGTTCACCTTCAGTGTTCATCTTTTGTACTTTTAATTTATTCCTAACCCACTAAATACAAATGTTCTTTTTTCGTATGACAACGTTCTTGCAAGTAGGTGTGTATCACTATCATGTTTGCCTGTAGGTATCTAGTTTTTTGACATTTGTGTTTTTGTTTGTGTGTGTGGTTTGTTTTTCTGTCTAATGTTTTCCGAACGTTTTTTCTAATGTTTATATCTTTATTTTGATCAACCATTTATCACTTTCGTGAATAGTAAGCAGTCTTCCTACTATTGCTGCATGCATTAGTTTAAAAAAATCAAATATATTACTGCATGTCCAGATAGCTAAAAAACTTTAACAAGTGTTCCCTTTTGAAATAATTAAATTGATGGATAATGTTGTTATTTATTCTAATACAGGAAATATTACGAAAAGAAAGAATTTACAAGATGGTGAGTTGAATATATACAACACAAACACTTTTTTCATAAACTATTGTATACAGTTCAAAGATACGATAAGATTGAAAGGGGAGGGAAAACCAAAATACAATGAATGAAAATGAATCATATACCTACCTAAAATTTTATAAAATATTGTATCTTAGGTACAAACGAAAGTTCAGTAGTTAACAAGAAGCTTAGGAGAAGCAAAAGAAACAAGAAGGTAAACATGAATGTAGCACTGAAATGTTTGCAAAAAGCAAAAACCTTTCAAAAGTGTGCAACAAAATGATAAGCATAGACCAAAATGACCGTCATGATACCTTTGATTTGAAATAGGGGTAGTGACCATTAACTGGAGGAGAGGTTAGAGCTTGGGCTAATGGGATTTGGTCATTATTTCTCATGTATAGCTGTTATCTTTTCTAATTCTATGGACTAAAACACAGTCAAAAACTACAGTCAACTCTCGTTATAGCGGACACCTTGGGGACCGCATTTTTGTGTCCGTAAAACAGAGAGTCCAAAATGGCGGGGCGAGAAGAAAAAAATTGCAATTTCAGACCGGTAAAATGTAGTAATGAAGTTTAATACCTGTGTTACATCATGAGCGATAGGATACATGAAGTTCGTTAACGAAGACATTATTTGCTTCAAAACTAATATAGAACATATAAAAAGTATGATTAACTGAACTACTTACTGTTGTTTGACCCCTGGTGTTTGACTATATTCCTCCGAAGTCCTTCGAGTTGATTTTTAAATATGGCGGCTACAATACTGATTTAATTACAGGCTTAGTCTCTCACGGACTATAAGCGTATTACGTCATACATTCGCCCCTCGAAGCTATACACTGGGTTTAACTCGACTTTCGTGCTATGCTGTAAGAACTTTGCTATGCAATCTTCCATATAAGGCAATGTGCCATGCAATGTTCTAGGGTGGGGTAAATTTAAAAATTTGTTCTGAGTTGATGTTCGTTCTAGGGTAGGGTAAGGCACAAGTTTACATTGACCGCGGAATCATAATTTTGCAAAATTCAGTTTATTGTAGCAAGAGCCACCGCTGAGAGCTATGCATCAAAATAGTTTATGGTTGTTACATTTATATTTTCTATATTATTTTACGACCAGACGACGCAATTATAAAATGTCGAGGAGCTGTTGTTACTTTGAGAACTGCACATTTAATAGTGTCTTTTTTTAACAATTTTATAAAAAAAAGAAAAATACATGAGATGAAAAATATGTTTTTCCAGATGACGTACTTTAGAATGCAAGTTCGTGTTTCGAAATAATTCAATAGAGTAAAACATTCTTGTTTCTAATTATAAGACCTATCAGAAAAGAATGATATCTGAGGCATTAGAGTAGTTTCACATAAGCCGCTTCTTGTATGCTTATGTGTTTGTTCTATGCTAATGAGCTCGTTGACAACAAATATACTGAACGTATGCACGTGCATACGTTGTTACAATGTAAACACAATTTACGTCTTTCTTTCTAAAGTTGACGGTTTTTTATATTGTAACAACGTATGCACGTGAATTCGTTATGTTTCTTGTCAACGACCTCATTAGAATATAAGAAAACATTAGCATTCAAGAAGCGGTTTATGTGAACCTACAGTATTGTTCATAGAAAACACTAAACAAAGCCTGGCTGAACAATCAGTGCCTCTGAGTCTCACTTTTGATTAGTTTGTACAAAATTTGCATTCTGTACATTCGTACTTAAATATATGTTCTATATTAGTTTTAAGGCAAATTATGTCTTCGTTCACGAACTTCATGTATCCTATCGCTCATAATTCAATCTCATCTTTTTTTAATCATCTTGATGTCTAAAACACAATACGGTTGTACACGTGTCACATGTATGCAAACAAATATAATTATATATGAAAAAACAGCGAAATTAACAAAGACTAGTATTCTTTTTCTCATGAAACATAATGTAACCACATACTTATTCGCTGCAAAGTACTGTATCTCCTTATTGATAGTATGAAGTGCCTTGAAAAAATGGATTCGAGTACCCAGAATTTCGTTCCATAATAATATTATCGTTGAAATCTGGTTTTGATTAACCAGCGCATTCTCTGATGGTTTTCAAAGTATTTGATTTTTCTTTTTACATTTCAGGATTGATTGTGCTCAAGTAACCATTGGGAGATAAAGTCCAGTTGTAATTTTTATTATGATAGTACATCTTCTAGAAAATATCTAGTGTTCAAGTTTATTCACAGAACAAATAGTCAATTTTATGATTTTAAATATTTAATTTTTTTGATAATACATTTAGATGTTCTATTTGTTTTATTTTATATTAAATTTTGAAGTAGATATTCATTAAAAAAGCTCAATTTTCAACTGTGAGTAGTTGTCAAATACAGCATAGTTTTTACTACAATGAAATAGATACAATGAAATAGATATATTGATGAATTAATATGTTCAATAAAGTATTAACAAAAATGTTACACTTTGATGAAGTTTGAGCTTTTTGTTCAAAAAAGAGAATACATTTTAAATAAACATTTAATCACTTACTTGTTGCATTGAATTGTGTGATCTGATATTGATGGGCTTGCAATCACACATATATATACACAGGGGCAGTAATGGGATTACTTTAACTCCCAATCTCAATTGCAATATTTTTTAATATCAATATAGTTTTTCTAAACCAACTTTCAACACTCCTTTGCATTTCTTGCTAACACTTTACACCCATTCACTGGATAAATCGTGCGCTCCCATGCAAACCCTATTTACGGGATCTTGGAAAAAAAACCAGGATATTTACAGGGTTTGGGGACGCACGATTTTCCAGTGATTGTTTTGAAAAGCGTAGTGGCGCCTGCGGAGGATGCTCAAAGAAAAAATGTTTGTTTATTCGGATTAGCAAATACGCCTATTTTGAATGTATTGTTAAAAACGACAATTACATTTTAAGGAAATATACACTAGAATACCGAATTACTAGAATACCGGACCAAATAAAAAATACAATAACTTCCTAGAATAAACATTCAGAAACCATAACAACAGATACAAATATTTTTAATTACTAATGTGTTAAGGATGTTGGAAATAATTCAAATATATCAATCATGTTCGTTCAGTAAGGATTTTTTAATACAATATGCAAGGAAATAGTTTTGAAATATTTTTTTCTACATCATTCACTTTAGGTATCTTCTGATTTTGACTTAACAATACTCTTATGTATACTCCGAAATGTTGCTTTTTGAACTTATTGCGTTTGCAATTAAAAATTTAATCAAAAATTAAATTAGATTGCAAACAATATAACCATGAAACACAAAAACTAATTAGTAGAAGTTTAGTAGCAATTAGTGAAAAATAGTTGAAGCGTGAATAGACTAAATTAATTAGTGTGCACGTGCAATCAGCAAGCCGCCTAGCGCACAATACGCAAACAAAATCGTTTTAGAGTCTATTCGTTTGCGCTGCCGCAAAATCAAGAAGCAAGGCACAACCAAAAGCTAAAATAACTACAATACGCTAGTAAAATCGTTTTTGAGTGTGTATCCGTTTGCGTTGCAGCAAATTCAAAACGACACAACTAAAGATCAAATAAGGCTCCTTCTCCGTGTACTGGACACAGTCTACGTTATTCAATAGAAATAACAAAAGAGTTAATTGAAACAAAGAACGAAGCTAACAAAGAATATAATAGGTTTCCAGTACACACAGAAGGATCCTAAGACCCCGGCTACACGGATCCGGATACTTTTGAAACCGCGTACTTTTTGATGCGAATCGGCCTATCGTCCACCCGTCCACATTAGTTTTTGTTAATGTTTCACTGTTATATTGTTTGCACTCTTTTGCGATACACCTATATATATTTGTTTGAAGGACGTGTAATTATTCCTTTTGCTGAATTACATCTTCTACCACGATGCAGTGATTTCAATTTGACAAAATAACAGTATGATCACAGCATTTAGGTAAAATTGTTTGCAGATATGTATATAATGTGTTGTACTTACACTAAAATGTTTTTCATTTTTTTGCATTTCAATTAAAACTGCCATAAAAGCATGGATTAACATTAACAATGAATTATGTTAAAAGAAATAAAGATATATGGCAGCATATTATTAAAACATGCTTCCTGACCAAACTGTTATTATTTACATCATGAGACACATCATTTCGTCTCCATGGAATAAATATCCGAGATTGTAAGACTTGCTATGTAGATTTACTGCATTGGTTACAAGACCACTCATCGGCTTCTATTTCTTTTGTAACTTTTGCACAAGTCCTGTAGACATTAAAAAAAGACATTGCAGCCTTAAGGCGCTGGTACACTGTGCAATTTTCACAATGCCGTTGCAACACAAGTTGCTGAAGAATTGCACAGTGTAACAGGGGACGTCTCGCAATTTTTTTGTTGCAGACAGCGTTGCACAAAGTAGAGTTCATTTCTACTTTTCGCAACGGAACTCAGCAACTTGCAATGGCATTGCACGGTGTATCACTCCTTCAGCAACTTGTGTCGCAATTTTAAAGCATTTCTTTTCAAGTACGCATGCGCACATTTTCATTTCTCTCCCCCAGACAAGTAACAGCGCCTTTAATGTATTAATATCCTTCAGTATGAATACACAGGTGATTCTAGAAAATCGCAGGCGCTCATTGGTCGAGAACTGCGAAATATCTTTAATTAATCACCTACAGCGTTTTGGCAAAATGTAGGCCAATCGTCTTGTGAAAGTAAGCGAAAAGGAAATTAAAAATTTCAAAGAAATAATAACTAATAATAATAATAAGTTTATACTTTGTTATAAAATTGAGAATGAAGACAAACGCGAGGATACAACGTTTCGACATAATGTAGATGTCATTATCAAGTAGTTTAAAGCAAGAAAGGAAATTATATAAACAATAACTACATGAATTAATTCAATACTCAAGCTTAATACATACCAGTGAAACCAAGCATCACAAATATCACATTGTATCATGTTAACAAAATTGATTTCTGCACAGAGTGTACATGTCCATTCTTGTTGAAGCTTCTCAACTACAAGAAAAAGGAGGCTATCAAAATATAATACTTTCCGCTGTCTCTTGGAAGTGCAGGACTCAGAAATGTGGGTAAAAATAACATGTTTCATGAATTCTTAAAAATAAATTAACAAAAGCAATATGAAATCGTAGTTTTAAAATAATCAATAAAAAAAAAAGAATGGAATCAGTGCATTACGTTAGGTTGTGCTTATATAGAGTGCAAACAATATAACCGTGAAACACTAACACAAGTTAAATTTTGCTAAATTTTACTAAATCAGTCGATTGTTGATTTAGTGTGATCACTGAACCGCTAATTGTACAAAAACGATTGTACTTCCGTATTATGCGCTAGGACGCTTGGCTGATTGCACGTGCACACTAAATTTATTCTATTCACGCTTCAACTATTTTTTACTAATTTCCACTAAATTTCGACTAATTAGTTTTTGTGTTTCCCGGTTAAATTGTTTGCACGTCACTCTAATAAAACATATAACCAGAGTTGTAATAAGGCTGCATTCTTTATACAGTATGGCAGAGGGTGGGTAGCAGGTAAAAATATTTAGATATTAATGATTATTCTACAATCCCATAGCTATAGGCTTTGGTTTCTTCTAATAAAAAAATTGTTAATTGTCTTATTTTTCTAATATAAATTACGAGAATCGAATACTACTCTACTCTGAATTTGAGTAAAGTTTTACTTCCTCAATCGAATTATTCAAGACAGTCCACTAAATAAGGTTTGGTATACTTGCCAGCTTTCAAAACATCTTGCCAAGCATTTTCTGCAAAGAGAACCCTAGCTTTCAATGGTAAATTGAATTCCACCATCTCTCCTGGAATGCTTTCTAACATTAGCTGATTAGAAATGATCATCTTGTGATTGATTAATGCATCTTCTATAACACTTTGCGTGGTTACTACTGCGAGCCATTTCATTGTGTTGTCATCTATATATACAACAATAATGATTAATTCCTCTTGTATTCATAAACTGGACTCACATGTGTAGTCTAAATTAAAAGGTTAATAATAACATATAATAATATACTATAATAATAATACTAACCTTTGCGCAAATCATTTGTACATATTTCTTTCATTTCGCTGATCAGCTTCTGTTTTTCTGCTAACGATGGTCTTCCATACCTTACATTTGGTTTCCGTTTCTTTTTTTTGGTAGAATTAAAGCGATGTTGTTTTTCAATGTTCTTTCGTTTTGCTTTTGTTGGTTTTGGTGCATCATCATTCTTTCTGTTTGTTGGCGTTAAGGCTGTAAGGAGATTCTGAGCGGTGGTTAGCTGTTTGTCTACTTCTTTTAGCAATTCGATATCTTGAACCTCTCTTACACCACCAAGCAATGTAAACAACTTTCTTTCTATGTCTTCCTTTTTCTTCATCACTGTGTTTCTTTCTTGATTTGCTTGGCATAAAGAACTTGTGATATCAACCTCTTGATCTTGATCAAAGGAATAGGTAGTACTGATGGTTGACTGGCCATTTTGCTTTTGCCACCTTCTAATCAAGTGAATATGTTTACATATACCTGTTACTGCCAAATTATCTGGACAGTTACAAGTAAATGTATGAATGCATATTCCACAGTCAATGCATCCCAATTGACAGCATGAATCTTCACTAACTTGTTCCACAATATAGACCTGCTTGCTGTCGTGACTGTTTACTTCATAACTAATGGGACTTATCTCATTGACACAGTCAAAAGGCATTGAGGTGCTCTTCTTATGCTTTTCGTGGATCTCGTGTGATCTATGACTGATCTTTCCCTTTGATAGTTTAAGGATTCTCTCGAACCCTTTGTCCCTAGCAAATTTCACAAGTGACATCAAGCAGTGGTCGAGTCTCTTGTTGGATTTCCCTTTCAAGTAGCTGTACTTGAAAACTCTGTGAAATGCTTCCACGTACATGTTCGTGTTGATTCCACAATTCTTCCTGAAGACAAATGCCCATTCTTGTTTTCTTCCTGGCCAAAACTGCTGAAAGTACTGGTGGAAAGATTCAAGTTTGGGGGAGCATTGCAAGTATTCTTGTACCAGTATCAAATTTCTTTCAAATGCCTCTTCTTGAGCTTCTTCCAAAAGTATCCTTAGCCGCTTGTACGTTTCTGCTTCTATCTCTACATCTCCTACCTTTTTTCTTAACTCTTCTCTCCAAGCTTTGTCCACATGCCATGTGCAGAGGAGTTTCTGTGGCCTTGGGTCTCCCATCACAGCAATCCATGCATTATAAAACTGCTGTGCCATATCACTCATAAGCCAAGAAGCAGATATTGTTCCACAGTTGGCTTTTAATTGTGTGAACATTATGCATAGACTAGTGAAGTCTTCATGATTAGTAATGCACCATACCACAGGAAATCCTTCTCCAAATTCGTCTATCACCAGTAATGTGACGAGAAGAAAATCGTAGGCATTGGTACCATGTGTACTATCGATGCACACTCCTTTTGGACCAAATTTTTGAAGCATACTTCTTTGAAGAGGATTTTGGATTACAACCATAAAATCTTCATCAGACATGTCAATACCATCAGGAGCAGTATCTCCTTGCATTTTCTTAAACAGAATTGGTTTTTCTTCACCAAGTTTTTCCCATTCCGATATCAAAATCGAAACGCTCACTTTATCATTGGGGTGCTGTTGATTGTTGTTGATGCCAAAACATTTTTCAATGTTTTCAATGTCCTTCTTAGTGAGGAGATGATCTCTTGAGATCTTTGAGGCACTATCTCTCACATCATCAAGTATTCTGTCGTATGGAATACCCTTTAGAAGTTTTCCAGCCACTTCTTTGCGAATTTCGTCAGAAATCCACAAGTGCTGGATTTGTTGCTTATGACCGTAATGGTCATAGCACACTTCTGCTGTGAGCTGTCCATCTTTCTCTATAGTAACTACCATCGACGACGTACAGTTCATATCAATCTTACAGGACCCTTATTATATAGGGAAAAAAACATATATCACACTAGTATAAAAGTAACCTTTATTATAAGATATATCTATTAGTATATATATTAGAGTGAAAATATCCCCATATTATCTATTGATTGACAGCGAGAATTAAATTGATTGATTAATATTATATAGAATTGTTACGTAATCCACAAAGTTGAAATCGACAAAATCTATATATAATTTATAAAGAAAGTTAATTCCCTGCAGTACTTAAGCTATTGATTAGGAACAATTTTTTACATCGTTTTTAAATGTGTAAAAACGTTTTAAAAACGAAAAGGTGTTTAACACACCTACCGTAAATAAACCACAGTCAAAGAATTTCTTAAAAGGGTGTGCTCGAACCTTATCGAAACAAGCAATACATTTTGAACGAGGTAGATTGACACAATGGATTCAAAACAATGACAAAGAAGCCGATTGTTTGGTTTACACTTCCAATATTACCGTTCTAAAACATGACAGCTGTCCTTCATGAAAAAAAATATACATTAATTTCTTTTGTTCCAATGCAATTACCCGGCATTACCGTGAACAAAAAGGGCTCCCTTAATATACTTTTGAGGAAACTTTTGGCAATGGTTTGTACGGCATAAACTTCGAATACCTTGAGTTTTGCTATGGCGTTCGCCTTCTCCTTTTTTCTTCTGAATTCCGGAACGATTGCACTGAAAATACTGAACTTTGCAGTCACCTTGTTTTCCACTATCTTTACAGCCTGTAATATAGCAACAAATGGTTAAATTATTGCTACTAGTCTAAGTAAATTCATTGCTTTGTTCCGAAGATTTAGAATTTTTTTGACACCTAAATCTCGATTGCAATTTTATAAGGTCTTTTTTAAACCTAAGATCGATTACTATAGTACAGTGTGGGGACAGTAAATACTGCGCTTTTTAAACCTTTTGATCTTAAAATAAAGTTCACTTACTTACTTACTTATTTATATTAGAGCCAAGTCTGCGTACGCATAAATCAACGTACAATGAATATGTACAAATACATGAACTAATTTTGGGAGTAATTTTGGGTTCACTTTAATGAAAAATACAACGTTTATCCCGGTTTAGCACAAATCTAGATGAGAACAACCGGACCCGATCCCGATCACTCTTTGAAGTAACGATTTATTTTAACTTAATCAATCAATCAATATTTATTCATCTTATGCATATGATAATAAACAATTATTTACACAAAATATAATGGTAATAAAGAATACAAATCAGTAATTACAATAATGATAATAAATGATAGATATTTACAATAGTAGTTATATGTATGTATAAGAATAAATAGGTCATCTTAATGGCATAAACTAATCGAGAGGATGACCCAACTCTAGAATTTACAATAAATATATATTGAGGTGAACAAATAATCGTTAACTAAAACTCCTTACCCGTTTGTTTTACGAAGGAACAATTTTTTTCAGATTCAATTTCAGCTTTCCAACTTTCAAAATCTGTCGAAAAAACAGTTTCTTCAATTTTATGAATAATTATTGGATATACGGGACACTATCAGGAGATGTTTTTGAAAAAATCATTGTGCATTCAAATCGCATTAAATTACCCTTCTAGTTTATGCAACGGGAGTGGGTTAAGACTACCTACCTTGGTAACATTGGTGTTTCACTCGCTCCATTCTGAATTTTATGTCATGACTTTTAGAAAGATGCTCTCGTAGATCTTGTATTCTAAGGCATCTGAAGGTACATCCATCCTCCTTACAAATACATTTTCCACTTGTGCCACTATATTCTTTTCCATGGGTATTTTTAACATGTCTTTTTAAGTTATATATCCTTTTTGTTGTGTAACTGCATTCATCACATTGAGACATTTTGTAGCTTACTAGCGGTTGATTTGAGACCGGCAGTCGGCTGATTTAAGTGTTGCGGTACGTATTACAAAGCCATAGCTTTCATTAATTAAAACGGACTGAAAAAGAAAAACATACATATATATGCTATTTTACAAACATTGTCAAATTAATAAAAATAGATTTAAAACTACAGTTGTATATACAGCTGTACAATATTTTAATTCATTTTCTAAGTAGACCAGTATCTAATGAATGATACCACGTTATAGTAACTGTAACTATAGCTTTAATAATCAATTATATATACTATGTATTATAATAAAGACTGCCTGATCCCAAACCATTGAGTCCGAGTTTTGTGGATATATTGTGGTTTTGGTGGATATTAACAAATGTTAATAAGTCTAAATTTAATAGCTTGGTTGAGCAGGAAATGAATATGACCATAAATATTTAGCGCGTCAGTGTAAAACCAAACACGACACAAAGCTTTATATAATATATACACGAGGTTTAACTTAGTTAGTCACTTTCATTGATGCTTAGCTAGCACGAGAAGCATTTCTCATCATGTATAATATACACCTTAAGTATAGGTCAATTTTACCCTCCCACCGCACCACAGGTAGTTTTGTTAATCGCACTTTAGCTACTTCTATTAATCAGTACATTAATTGGGACTTATTATTCAGGGGCATGATAGTTTACCTATATTTTTGTAATTCATATATATATAGTATGAATTCTGTATTTGTACTTAGATAACTTTCTGTATTGTAATGAATAAAGACTGCCTGATCCCAAACCATGGAGTCCGAGTATTGTCTGATTTACAATCAATTAATTATATACTGTAAAAGGTATTTTTAGAGTGCACGCCATATATTCGTGAAATATAACCATAATTACAAGAGCTGTTTTCCGCATTATATTTAAACACACCACTCTGTATCAATTAATTAACATATACGGCAAGTAACTATTGTGATTTCATAACTGCTTTAAAGGATCAATAAAACTCATAAGTTTGTAATCTACGCCAATTACAGTTTGATAACTTTACGTAGATGTGTTATTAAAAGTCACAACTGAGTCAATAGAGAACGGTTAAATGATCTAAACATTTTGCTTTTGAAAAGTAGACGAGTCATGCTGATCTGTTTGTATGTAGTTACAAATGACCTCTGAGCTGTTACATTTTAAATACAGCACTTACCTGGAAGGCCAGTTCAAGCAATTACATGTTCATATAGTACATATAGTGTTATTTTCTTATTTTGTTATTATCTTCAGTGCGTTTCAATGACAATTCAATTGAGCAATTCGATGGAGCAACTGGGGCAACGACAGCGGACAATCAACTCAAGAAATGACTCAAATTAGTGCCACGTACGAGCACGTGTCAGAACAGCGGGGGTAGCTATAATTACCTGGGTTAACAATTATTGTTATGCAATTGCTGTAAGGTATTCAAAGTACCTCTAAGGCAGTCCTGCTAAGGTATTCCAAGTTCCTCGAACGTAGTCTAAGCACCGCTAAGGTAGTCAAAGTGCCGTTAAGGTATTTAAAGTACTGCTAATGTAGTCAAAGTACCGCTAAGATAGTCTAAGAACCTCTAAGGTAGTCTAAGCACCGTTAAGGTTGTCTAAGCACCGCTGAGGTAGTCAAAGTACCGATAAGGTAGTCTAAGCACCGCTAAGGTAGTCAAAGTGCCGTTAAGGTATTTAAAGTACCGCTAATGTAGTCAAAGTACCGCTAAGATAGTCTAAGAACCTCTAAGGTAGTCTAAGCACCGTTAAGGTTGTCTAAGCACCGCTAAGGTAGTCAAAGTACCGATAAGGTAGTCTAAGCACCGCTAAGGTAGTCAAAGTACCGTTAAGGTAGTCTAAGCACCGCTGAGGTAGTCTAAGCACCGCTAAGGTACTGAAAGTACCGTTAAGGTATTTTAAGTACCGCTAATGTAGTCAAAGTACCGCTAAGATAGTCTAAGAACCTCTAAGGTAGTCTAAGCACCGTTAAGGTTGTCTAAGCACCGCTAATGCAGTCAAAGTACCTCTAATGTAGTCAAAGTACCGATAAGGTAGACTAAGCACCGCTGTGGTAGTCTAAGCACCTCTAAGGTAGTCAAAGTACCGCTAAGATAGTCTAAGCATCGCTAGGGTAGTCAAAGTACCGTTAAGGTAGTCTAAGCACCGCTGAGGTAGTCTAAGCACCATTAATGTAGTCAAAGTACCGCTAGGGTAGTCAAAGTACCGTTAAAGTAGTCTAAGGACCGCTAAGATAGTCAAAGTACCGATAATATAGTCAAAGTACCGCTAAGATAGTCTAAGAACCTCTACGGTAGTGTAAGCACCGTTAAGGTTGTCTAAGCACCGCTAAGGTAGTCAAAGTACCTTTAATGCAGTCAAAGTACCACTAATGTAGTCACAGTACCGCTAAGGTGGTCAAAGCATCGCTAGGGTAGTCAAAGTACCGCTAAGGTGGTCAAAGCATCGCTAGGGTAGTCAAAGTACCGCTAAGGTGGTCAAAGCATCGCTAGGGTAGTCAAAGTACCGCTAAGGTGGTCAAAGCATCGCTAGGGTAGTCAAAGTACCGCTAAGGTGGTCAAAGCATCGCTAGGGTAGTCAAAGTACCGCTAAGGTGGTCAAAGCATCGCTAGGGTAGTCAAAGTACCGCTAAGGTGGTCAAAGCATCGCTAGGGTAGTCAAAGTACCGCTAAGGTGGCCATAGCATCGCTAGGGTAGTCAGAGTACCGCTAAGGTGGCCAAAGCATCGCTAGGGTAGTCAAAGTACCGCTAAGGTGGTCAAAGCATCGCTAAGGTGGTCAAAGTACTAGTAATGCATAAAAGGTTTCACAGAGCTATATGGGTACCACTAAGACCGTGTAGCCAATAGTGAAGTATTCGAGGTTCCACTAGTAGTCTTGTCAACTATTAGTATAGATATGAATGAGCGATTCCTGTATTTAGGAGCAGGTAATAGTCTCCTCGTCCGCCATCTTGGATTATGCACTGGGACCCACCACGGTCATGGGAAGTCAGCGGCATTTCGCGTAAATATATTCAAAATGGCGGACGATGATGTGAATTTCCAAAATAGCAACGTTCCGAGTAAATGAAACGATATTAACCAGTTATCTGAAGAAAACAGATAGTTCCCCTTGAGCATTAGACCTTTTTTAAATAATAAAGTTTTGCGTTATTCAATTATTTAAGACAGTGTTGCGAAATGCTAACAAACATCAGTTAAGGTTCAATAACTCACGGAAACGAACTCTCCTGGATCTCCGGCAGTGACCAAGAACTGCGCTGTTTTTTTTTTGTTTTTTTTTGTTTGGTTCACAGTTTCGAAAACTGGAAACAAAATGGCGGACGTATCCCCGGAACCCCCCTTTGTAAAATCCTGGATCCGCCACTGTGCACAGCGTCCAACAGAAAACGAACCGACTATATGTAAATAGGAAATTTAAAAGTTATCATCTTTTGTCACATGCATGACGTTTTACACGTAATAAAGCACTCTCATAAGTATTCTATAAAGACACATGTATCTTTAATATATATAGACACGAGTCTAGTATAAATACACATGTGTCTTAATATATAAAACTGATACTAAAGAAAGCGCGCGACGACGTTTGAAATCCGGCAGCGTGCGCGAGCGTGCAGTACATGGGGAAGCCTGGAATAGTTCATTTTGACCAATAAGAGGGCGCGTAATACGTTTCAGTTTTGAATAATAATAATTGTAACGAGTTATAAGTACTATATTCGAATATTTCGATTTGTTGTCTTTTTATTCAACTTTAAATTGATTTAAAAAAATCACATATACATAAAATATTCATTATGCTTTTCCCGCGTATTTCTCACGTTTTTTGTCAGTAATAGTTAATGTATGGCTTTGTTTGTTTGTTTTATGTTCACTATAAAAATTAGCTAGATACATTGTATATTAATTGACATCGAAATATTCAATAAAATTGAAATGATTTATGTAAAGTTGTATGCATGTTTAGTTTTTGTGTCAAGCTGATTACTCACTAACTGTGTGTGTCTAAACCATGGAATATCAGTTAGTCCAGATATTCTTGTCTCCATCACATTTTGGATCGTGTTACCTAGAAGGACTAGAAGAAATCCTGCAAAGAAAAGTGATACAAGTTATTAAATAAAATGCAATGTTAAGGTTCCCAAATTATATTGTCGTTAGTGACAAACAAGCTCGTGTTATTTTGTTGACTTGAAAATAACAAGAACTCGCCAAACAATATACTGGCCATTGAACGGATAATTTCGTTGACGTTATTTTAACATTTGAAACTAGTCACTAAGTGTAATAAGCGGACAGGCAAACTTCCAAAAGAGAAAGGGTCTCAATGTAGAATAGGTTACCAGTGTAGCAAATTACGTACCTCCAGTTTTTGAGCATAGGATGTTTCCACCATAATATTGATCAAAACCGGTTTATTCCTGTTTTTAGTCTCATTAAATGCTTTGGTTAGAGCCTCGAGTAACTGTGCTTTAGTCTCGACATAGTAACCTTGACAACCAAATGCTTCTATTATTTTTTCGTACCTTGCGTTAGGTAAAAGCGCAGTGGGAGGAGACCTGGAAAACAGGTAATGATCAGTTTAATTTGTGATGATGATGAATTGATAGATGACGAATGGTGATGGTACGTGGTGGTTGTGGTGGGGATAAGGAAGGTGATAATGATGGTAATGGTGGTGGTGATGTGATGGTGAAGGTGAAGGTGAAAACAATTACGATCATGATAACGATGATGTCAGACAATGCTGAAAACGATTACGGTGATGGTGATGATGACAATAATGATGACGATTAAGATGATCTATTCCACTCAAGTATGTTAAGGCCTGGTTTAGCCAGTGTTTCACGAATTCTAAATTGGAATTTTCACTTAAGGCTGATATTTCAAAAACAAATGATTTTTATCCAAAACGTTTATCAATTATGGTTTTGGTTATTTAGCTTTCAAAAAAATGTATACTTGATGGGGAATTTAATGCGAATTGAACGCTCTATAATGTTTTCAAAAACATGTCCCCAGTGTGTCCCGTGTATCCATAACATACTTGAGCAGGGCCGTAGCACCCTCAAAATGTTTGGGGAGGCTCACCCATTGATTTTTGAAAATAGTCCGAAAAAAAACTACCATTCAATACACTCAAATCATGTTTTTTTGGGGGGGGCGGCCCCCCCCCCCTGCCCCTCCCCGTGCTACGGCCCTGTTGAACATTTATAGCCTCCTTACTCAGTAGCTGGATCATCTATAGATTCCCAGTCCTTTTTGCCCAGCCCATAGAGAATCCCGTTATTGTTGATGATCATAAATACAATTGGTAAGTTGTATCTGCAAAACAAATATTAGAATAATTAACATTTACAACTTTCCTAAATCTACAGTATAAATTAATAAGGAATATTAAATCATTAAATTTGTTTATTCATTTTGCAGTTTAATAATTATAACCCTATATGACAATCTCAAAGAAACTAAAAGAATTGGATTGGAATTTATTAATATAAGAAAAAGTCACCTTCACAGTTCCCTCATCCTCGGGAACCCATGCAGGGGTTATATTGAAACGAGTGACAGAATACAACCCCTGAGTTTCCGAGGATGCAGTAGGTAGACGGGCCTTTGCATCGGAGCGAGACGAACGTTGAGCTTCCAATGATAGAGACATTACGAATCAATTAATTACGTGTCTCTATCATTGCAAGCTCAACCAGCGTTCGTCACGCTTCAATGCAAAGGCCCGGCTACCATTCAATATGGCGCAGGGAACTGTGAAGGGTACTATTTCCATTAGTAAGTTACCTTGCAGCTGTTTCAACTTCCATCCCTGAGAACCCAAACGCGCTGTCACCTTGGATACACACAACCCTTCTAGCAGGCTTGCCTTCGTTTCCTTCATTTTCTGCAATCATGGCAGCTGCAATAGCAAAGCCCGTGCCTAATCCCATCGTTCCAAACGAACCATAATCAAGTCTAAAACATAAAATTAAAGACAAGTGTAATCCTTTCTATCTACCGGCGAGAATGCTTATAGTTATTCATAAGAAACTAGAATCGAAGTATCGGTTCTGAATTATAGTATAGTAAGGGGTATTTTAAGCAACTGGAACCAGTAATCCGCAGCGCGCGCGAAATCGCCGCAGTTAATTGATTTGTGTACTAATTTGTGCTATGCAACATATATCACATTTCCTAACCCATCAATAACTAAAAAATCATATGTTATAACTATAACAAGTGCAGCTTTCAAAAATATATATAACATTCACATATAAGCACTTTTAAGTGCCGGACTATGTAGAAAGATCTCTAAAAAATCAGTAGCTTTAAAAAGCTGCCCGAAGCAGGTTAGTTCAAATCATGGTTGAACTCTTTATATAACCTTAGAAGTAAATCACCCTGGTTCAGCACTTATTTAAAATCTAAAACAACCTGACCCTAACCGGGTGCCGGTTGAGCAAGGCGCACACGGCAAATGATTAATATTAACTCAAATGGTTTGTCTACCTTGTTCTTGGTAAAGTATTTTGCATCATTGTCCTACCAATGTCCATTGTAACCGCACCTTCAATGACGGTAATGCAGTCATGAGGTAAAAACTCTTTCACCTAAAGCAATCGAGAAACCGATTATTTTTCGTCATTACTTATGCCAAAACTGATACAATGCATCGACTCGACGTATGGCCACCAATTTGAATAACTATTATTGCTCTTGATTGGATAGCCCCTCACACACCATATTTCGGTTTATATGAAGTGGGAGGGATGAAGCTTAATTCTAGTACAATTCTCTTTCTTAGCTGCCCCATGCAACCCCGGCTAGATGTCTTTGAAACAACAATTGTTATTGTCGGTTGGTACATCGAGTACAACTTGACAACAAGGTTGCGAAAATCATAGGTAAATACCGCTAGGAGGGCACTGATATAACATTGGGCACTGGAACTAGAGAATGACCCTAATTATCAATTTTATTATCATGCATCACCATCCGATTATCATCGCCATCGTTATAATTAGTATCATCATATTATCATCATCATCGTCATCATCTCCTTCATCATTAACTACTTCATTACATCATCATCTTATGGAATGATTGCCTAGCTCCTTTCCACAACTTTTGAAAAAAGAAGATATAGCATGGGAATCAAGGAAGTTCTCTAACCTGGCCATAGACTTGGTAGTATGACATGGGACATGTATCTGCACTTGACAGTTGCTGAACAACAAAAAAAACATGGCAAATCAATATCAAACGTAAAAAGAACATTAGCCTCCTCTTCAGTAGTTAACTATGCACAAACCAAAAGAAAGAGGAAAAGAGAGACAAAAATGAAAAGAAGAAAGACAGACAGCAAAAGGGACACATATACATACTTTACTCAGGACAATATTCTTTTGGACATTTGCTTTCAATTCACTCAACCATTCTTGAGATCCGCCCAATTGTCTGGCATTACCATGGTAACGTTTAGAAATGTCATTGTTTAGCTGGAATAAGAAAATAAGAATGATTCGCATGACCATAACTCATCTTAAAACTGTATTATTTTTTAAAAAGTTGAAACACAAATGTTCAAACACAAATCAATAGATATTTCATGACAAAGTATTAAACAACCGATTCAAGCAAGGTTTGAATGGATGAATTTGAACAATCACTATATTTTATCCACTTCAATCTATTATCTAAAATCCAGTTTCATTTTCGGGAAAGGTCTTTTCCAACGATTGAACAACAAATTATGACTGTATTCTGACCTGATCAACTATCAAGGCTAGGTCACCAAGCAAGCCAACTTCTGGATGTACGTTATTACCCAGCTCTTCGGCGTGAATGTCAACCTGGACAGAGGCAAAGTAGGAATTAGATATACCTGGAATATTAAGGGATGATCACCACCAAAATTTGAAATTTTTCCAATTGAAATTACTTATTACGTTTTTATTATTAATGAAATATGCATAGTGGTGCATGCCATCTATTATAAGGAAATTATTTATTACATATGTTTATTTTCAAACACAATTTTGTTCACTAACCTGGATAATTTTGACATCTTGTTGTAATCTTGGTGGTTTTCCAAAATGTAAAATCCAGTTCAGTCTTGCTCCAAGTAGAATTATCACATCAGCCTTGAATAATGCCCTGAAAATATATTGCATTTTGCTTTGTTCGCCTGAACAAAATCTATATGCGGGCTATGTGCAAAAGGTTTATATAAGCTGCATTGCTTACTGTAAAAAGTAAACATGGTACTGGTAATATAATATCATCCAACAACAATAAAGAAAAGTAAAAATAACTTGAACCACACTCACTGGGATTTTGCAGCTTCTACACACTGGGAATGATCATCAGAGATAACTCCTTTCCCCATAGGGGTAGGGAGGAATGGAATGCCTGTTGTTTCCACTAGTGTTAGTATTGGACCTTCAGCATGTGCAAAGGCTGCACCTAACATTAAGAAGACCAAGAACATACATTAAAAAAATCACAATTACTGTACATGTAGTAGCTCCATGACTCATATCTGTCCAGATTGATCAGAGCAGGTTATTTAATGTGTGTTGTGTAATCTATATAATTATATCTCAAACCATTTTACAACCAACGATCATAGTGTTTTTGGAATCCATAATTCTTTAGCTCTTTGAGCTGCTAGCCTTACTTAACGTCTAGATAAAATTCTGGATATGAAGTACACATGAAACAGATGCAGGGCTCGAAATTATATAGTGCGAACATATTGGGCTGCAACTTCCAGATAAAGAAACAGTTAAAGTTGATTTCCAATACATTTTGACAGCATATGTTTTACTGTCTATTTGGCAATTCATAATTGTTTTTGCCTGCTATAGCTTAAATTTGGCCAAGCCCTACGACACCCAAGAAAGTTAAACTCTCTTGACACCCCTGAATAATGACTGACAATTGCTTCTGGCCCTTGATGGCTGCATAATAAATTATTAGATATAAAGTTCCAGTGAGTTTCTCTTAAGTCAGTACCCTTTCCTATTACAACCAAGGGCCTGTGTGCTTTGCTCAATGTCTTCAAGGCCTGTGATACGTCTCTAGTATCTGCTAAACTTTTTGGTGGATCTTTACACTTTGGTAAATCACTAAAACAAAATAATGCATTTGCTTATTTTATATTTAGACAAGTAACAATAAAGATAAATAAAAAACTGAGAAAAGGAGTTCGAGGAACCAGTTTTCATGCATGGAGTAGGGCAGTCTCCTACACAGTTAAGTCTTGCATGATGCCCCTAAGAACATATACATAGAAGGATTGCAGGGAGTGAATGAAAAAACAGTTTTGTTTGAAGGGATTGAAGCGATAAAATAGCATTATCAACAAAAACTCGAGGATCAAACAAACAAATTAAAGTCCGACATACAGTACCTCGTCTTACAAGCTTGTACTTCAGCATTAGTCATATCTGCAGGAAAGTCCAAGTAACATGCTCCTGGACGACCATACATACATGTCCTGACAGCCTGTAAAACAAACAATTAACAGCTGGATCAAACCCAAAAGTTTTAGAAAACTATGTGTACATCAAGAACTTATCCAAATCCAAGCCACGAAAGGATGCATAAATTCTCAAGGAAAAGGGGTCCTCAATTACCTAAATTTCGAGAAGGAGGGGTGTTTATATAAAAAACAAGTTTTCCGAACAAAGCCTCACAGATCATACAAGATTGAGAACAACGAGAGTAACATAAAAGACGTTCGAAGGAAGAACCAAGGATATGTACGGAAAAAGAAGACCAGACCAAGACAACACAGAGTGTTTGCTAGATATAAACAGAAAATGTCTATTCTAGAATGCCATCAGCTCTTACAGATTGAATAGCAGTTATACACATGTATATGCAAATATACAAATGTCATTGTTTTTTGAATATTGGGAGTGCAAGGGAGTGCTGGTAAACATGATATATTGAAGCGGAACTTCTAAGGAAAGGGGTATTTCCGAATAACCCCAAATCAGAATTTCTAGATCTAGGGATAGGGGGATCTGGAAAAATCCCTTCGTGGTAATGGGTAAGGAAATTATTTCTTGAACTACGCACTAGATGGAAGATGGTAAGCTAGGAAGAACGTAAAGTTTTATATAGCTAACAAGAACATAAAGTTTCTATAGCTAACAACTACATGTACATATACTAGTCATATGTATATACACCTATTTCAAAAAACGTTGTCAGAATGAGATCTGCAATCTGCAATCTGAGACCAAAATGAATTCAGTTTTTTCTCATTAAAAATTATTCGTTTGCGTGCACTTTCTAGCTTCGGATATGGCGACGGTAAATATAAATTTGAAGGTGCTAAGCGCAAAAAACAGGGTCAGGCTTGGTTTTGCAGTACGCAATTTTCCTGAATTTATTTCGGTCTCAGATAGCAGATTCAGCCGATCTCCTTCTGACAATGTTTTTTGAAATAGGTATACACATGTAAGATATATTGATTGAATGTCCGTTATTTTGCTTTGTTACCGCTTCTGTTTTAAACATATTCAACAAATAAAATTAAATTTTTCATTTCAATTCATTTTACCTTTTCAACATAGAAACTAATCTGTGCCACACTGCTTGGTCTGGCTGACAAGTCTGGCTGACAACTTACAATATGGTCTTGCTGCATCTACCTGTACAAGAAACATCAGTGTCAAGGAATGAATAGGATATAATAGGGATCCGAGTTAGGATCCGAGCTAGGAATCGCACTTTAGGACTCCTCTTCATCATTCTGTACTGAGTTGTTTGAAGCTAAAAAACTGAGAAAAGGCATATTTTTGTTTTGATTTGCTTTATTGCCAATAGCAAGAGCCCGAACTACCTTAAGCAACTGCTCACTACAACCTTATTCAGACAGAATCGCCCAAATGCCGGACACGGGGAAATATTTGAGGTAGAAAATATCTGAGATATCCTACACTTTGCAATCAACAACAAAGTCTACGCTTATACTTGGACTTCTATGCCCAGTACGATCATGATACTGTAATTCTTTACAATCACTCAAGATATAGAGCAGGCAAGATCTGGAACGAACTGGATAAAAACGTCAATCATACAATTTAAGAATAGACTTAAAACATTATTATTAGATGAACTTTATGACTTTATCAAATGAATTACACAATAAATGATATTCATGCCATTCATTCCTTAATATACCTCCTTGTAAGGTCTATAGTACAAGTAGGGCTTACGGGTGGGAAACGTGTAGGTCCTTAACCTTTACCATTTGTCTCAATCCCTGATGAATTATTTATGGTGGGACTATCGACTTATCTTCCTTTCGGATTTTCTTCCCTTTCTATGTTTACGTCCCCTCCTTCCCACGAGGCCGTCACGTATTGCCAAACGAACTCAAGTTCACTTTGCGTTTTCATACAACCATTTACATTGGTTTTTTTCTTGTTTTTTGTTGTTGTTGTTGTTGTTGTTGTTGTTGTTTTTTGTTGTTGGTATTTTTATATTTTTCTTCGTGCAAATTCCACCTTATTTTGAAAAGCTATATATATTGACACATGGTACCACATGTGTTCTACAACTGTTACATCCCCAACCACCTTCTTCCCTCGATTAATGCGTTGGGACTATACGAATACCTGTTTCAGCATGTCTTTTTGCATTGACCTTTAATTCAACTCACTCTCTCATCAGTTCTCATTTCATCAATCTCTATCTATTTTTCCATTCTATTCATTAGACACAACAACAAGTTATCCCACTATCACCACATTACATCACTCGCTTATCATCATTTACATATTATTTACTTTTTTCAAATCCATACATTCATTGCATCCACCCAGCCATCCTTGCATTCATATCTTTCTATCTATATTTCATTTCTAATACTCATACATTAACATTGACTCACTCAATCTTTGATATGTCTATTATCTTCTCACTCCATCGTTAAGTCGCATTTATTTTATTCTCTTTTTCATTCTCCCTTCCTCCTCCCCCTTTATTTTCCCCTCTCTCTTTCGCATACTCAGGTCATTGTAAATGTAGAAATAGCGCTAGTTTGTGGTGTTAACATAATAGTCATAGAGCATTCGTTCTATTTAATTGAAACATTACAGTACCTGTGGATATTCCTGGAATGCTCCCATCTGTTCATGGTCAGCTTCACTTGAACCACCAATTACAAGAACTGGCCTGTAAAAATAGATGGGAAAGAATCAACAAATACATGAGAGGTGATCATAAGATGATCTTCAAAAATACTTTATGATCACAGCGGTCTACACACCAGTAGATTAATGTTGTAGCCTGCGTTGCATCCGGAATTTTCTTTACGAAGAAAATTCCGGCTGCAAAGCAGGCTATACCATGTTGATGAACCCCTTTATATAAAAAAATTTATTTTATTTAAGGTGGCATGCCGCAGCTTATACTGATGGCCTTATCACCTCTTGGACCTAGACACGTAGTTTTCTTGTTTTCTTGACACGTTGTCCTTTTGACGTTTTGAAGTTTGGTTGGCAGCGACAGATTTATACGTCCCAACACAAAAATATAATTCGCACTTGTCCTACCTCGTCGATGACAGATTTTTCAATTAATATGATATTTGTGTCTGGCCAAATACATTCTGAGGTTAAAAAAATGTTTTATTTAAGTCCAGAAAAATGGCTGGACATTCAATTCATCTGGACTATAAGCCAGTTTCAGCACGTTCCTCACAATATGTTGTTTTTGGAGTGCAAACAATTTACCATACCAGCAGTTCTCCATTGCATTAGCCATTCCACCAAGAGAATGAAGCATTCCTGGACCAGAGACCACTAGACAAGCACCTGGCCTGTCAAAAGAAATTGAAAACGGCATACTGTAAAAACAAGACCCGGACCCGGACCCGGACCCGGACGTAAAAAAATAATATGAATGAATGAACGATCAAATAAATAAGTATATGACTAAAATAAAAAAAATAATAATAAATCAAGTTAACAAGTTAATTAAATTCAATATAAATTCAATCGCATCAACTGAAATGTATTTTTTCCATTGACCACTCACTTTTACTTCTAACTCACTCTCGACTGGCTTTGTTACATAGTTCATACCGCTTGACCGTCATTTCTGCGTTATGTCCATCTACACATATTTATCTTCAAAAATGTTTTTTTTTTTTTTTTTGGATAAAATGCTTAGTTTTTTACTTATGGGCCGTGGTGTCATGTAACTTGAAGTTTTAATAATGAGTTAACTTTGAAACACGTTAACTCAAGAATGAAACATTTCATCGAAAACGCAAGACACAATAATTTTGAAGAAATGAATGTGCTGATATAATGCAGAAATGATGGTGAATTAATAGTAGTAAGAACCTTTGGACTTCAAATGAAAGCGCTTGATATTGGGATTTTACGTGGAGCATTGGTTACATATATTCGTTTTTTACACAAAAGATACACTGCCTTATTGTCTGTTATATAAGCTTAACAATGATACATACTTTGTCTATCTTTATTGTAAAATGACTCGCTAAACGTTTTTAAGCAAATTGAGAAAGCTGTTGCTATCCAAGTTTATATAGTTATTTGAATACTTCTGTCTTATTTACTGTTTTCCAGTCCTCCGTAATACTTATGACATTCATGTAACACTTGACTGTAACTCTTATTAAAAAATGATAAAAAATGTTTTGTAACACTTGTAACACTTGTAACACTTGACTGTAACTCTTATTAAAAAATGATAAAAAATGTTTTGCCACTCATTTAGTGCTACTATGTAAATGTCTATTTCATGTATTTTAGTTTTGTAACTTTTTATGTACACTAAATGGAAGTAACTAATAAATAAACAAATAAATTATGCTGTCCTATTAATGTTGCACCTGTCGGCTGCATTTGACACACTTGCAAGCCTACTTTGACTTTACTGGAACTGTACTGAAATAGTTCTCCTCATATTTAACTGCTAAATCACAAGCAGTTACCGATAGGATCAGTCAACTTCCTCTTTGAAATGTCTTGAATTTGGTGTCCCACAAGGTTCAATTTTGCTCCTTTTCAAGACGTCATATATAGCTATATGAATAACGAAATTTGTAACACCGTAAAAATGTTGACTTAACTTTACTGACGTTTCGAGCTTTAGCCCTTCGTCGGAGTAAAAGAGTTAGACCAAGGCCTCGTCTACACGAATCCGATCCGGCTGAAATCGCATAGAAATATTTGCGTCCACACGAATCCTGTTGATCGTTTCCTATTCAAAAGTATGCGGTTTCGGTGACCGGATTCACTGGATTTGTGTGGACGATAGGCCGATTCGCATCAAAAAGTATGCGGTTTCAAAAGTATCCGGGTCCGTGTAGACGGGGTTTTTGTTGCATAATAATCCGCGGCTTCTTGTCTTCTTTGAATATAAAAACAATAGGCTCACCAAACTCTAATTAGACCCCGTCTACACGGATACTTTTGAAACCGCATACTTTTTGATGCGAATCGGCCTATCGTCCACACGAATCCATTGAATCCGGTCACCGAAACCGCATACTTTTACTTGAATCCTCCATATACGCGGACTCGTGTGGACGCAAATATTTCTATGCGGTTTCAGCCGGATCGGATTCGTGTAGACGAGGCCTTAGTTATAATTTCATCAATTCTATTTAGAGAAATGCTAATGAACTTGATGACATTAAACGTGTTTTTGTTGCAAATTTTCCATCGGTTGCCTGGGTAGTATAATGGCTTAGTTCGAATCCTGGCATTGGTACTCAAATACTTTTTTCACCAAAAATTGCTATCTAGTAAATTATTTAAGTTATATATTATTATAAATTATTTATTTAAGTCTGATGATGCTTACTAGAATGGAAATTATGAGTTATATACACTTAACAGAACACACTGCAATATGTTTGATATTGCAGAGTGCGAACTGCAACATAACTAGATATCTTTGCTTTCAGACGCGGGTACTCAGCAATCAGTGATTTAGTGCAGAGAGAGAACAATAGGGTAGGGTGGTGAATAGTAACTATCATGAATTATCACATTATTATTATTATTATTATTATTATTATTATTATTATTATTATTATTATGTAAACGCTTGCTAGTCTAGGCCAGTCTACGAAAAAAGCCTCTATCAGGATACCCAAAGTACATCAAAATCATACAATCATACATAATATTTTCCTAAAAAAATGTATTACGTGTATGTTGTTCTTTTACAAATCATTATGATGAATACAGATATTTTTGCACTTCAAATTAGTTGAACATTTGGCTGTGTGGAGATTGCTTTTTATATCAGTTTGAAATTAACTGAAACATTTGACTCTTTGTTTAGTCTTTATTTGGTGTGAAAGTCGTCCATTCTCTTTATGACACAGAAAAACGTCCTGAAATGTACCTCATGAAATTTCCAGTACCAAGGAGTCTTGAAGCAGGAAAAAAACTAAAAGTTTCCGTTACTACTAACCTTGCAAGTAGCCATTTTGCGTGGTGTTCACAAAAGAAGAGGAAAACTGAAAACCATAAAAACGCTAACTTTTCATGTCAAAAAAGACATTTCAAGGAGTTAAGAAGGACGATAGGTTTATAGAGAAAGAATCGAAAGTTTTAGATTGAATTGGAAACGTCAAACTAAAGAGGGTTGAAAGAATGATCTCCAAAGATGAAGGTTTTTTTTTGCGTTTTGTTATTTTTATTTACCACGCGAGGCAGATTTTCCCTCCAAAATACCGTTGCTATGCGGTATTCAGGCACGTGACCATGTCCTGGAAATGTCCTATTATTGCCATGTTTAAATACTATCATTGTCATTATGATTGTTCCGCTGAAAAAACGTAATCGGCAGCTAGGCTATACATGTTTAAAAACAATAACAGCTTCTCATCATTTTCATAATTGAGTTGTTCATAATCATACCTTCCAGTAAGATATCCCACAGCAGATGCAGCATAACAGGCCTAAAATGTTAAATCCAAAAGATTAATCAGTTCTCATGCAACCCAAGTAGATAATAAATTCCATGTTCGATGCTATAAACTTACGGATTGTTCGTTTCGCATGCCTATATACTTTATTCCTTCAGCCTGAACAGCCATTGCTACCTGTATTATTCGTTTTCCTACTACTCCAAACATATACTCAATTCCTTGTGTTTTTAAAGCCCTTGCTAACAAACTCGCTCCGCTAATAGTCTCCATGTCCGCCATCTTCGATTCCGCACTGTGATATACCAGAACCAGAAACCCAACCCACTTATAAGTTACGTGATATAACCTTCGCTTTTGGTTGGGAGGGAAATGGCCCTGCAGGCATCACCTGCTGGATTCTATTTGCTCATTGGTCTGTTCATTTCATTCATTTATGAAAAATGTTTGCAAACTGTCATGGGGAATTATGACGAGCAACAGACTGAGGTTGATTAAACTGTACAATGGCATTTTCAGAGAGCTATGGAACAAGAGTGAAATACATTTTGAATCAATATTACTGAGGTTCTTGGTTCTTTTGTTACAAGAGCTAGAAAAAATTAAAACACTTAACAAAATAGTGTTTATTAAAAAATAGACCCGGCCGTACGTGTCTTTGGAAGACCATTGACCTTTCATCCAGAAGTTTGAGTGCAGTGCAGTGATATGTTTTGACAAGTTTATGGTAGAGATTTTCGGTATTGGGAGATGACAGTCTCAAATTTTCAAATCTCTCATAAGGATGAAATGTTATACCAATTTGTACGAGATTTCACGTAAAAATAGAAACGTTTTTGCAGTTAGCTGATAATTTGTTTATTCCGTGACACATACGGCTGCCATAAGAAGCCACACGTGACAAGTGACATGCTTGAGATCGGCTAGATCGCTCTCTAGAAGCCGTAGTCGAGTACCAGGTCGAAAGTCCGAAATATGCGAAATAGAAAAAAACGTTTATCAGGACCCCCATTTAGACTAGCGTTTCGCTAATTTGGCTTCCTGTATAAATATTGAAATATATATAAAATATATAAAGAAAAGAAAAGATAAGAAAACATACTAAGAGAATAGTGAAATATTGATGCGCCAAGTATTAAATTATACGAAAAGATCGATGTGGTAAATTGTAATTGATAGAGTGGTTTTCTTTGGACCGCGGATTATTTAGTAGACTATTAATTCATATATTTTTAGCAATTTATTGATGTATTTGTATATTCTTAATTTCTTCTGTACCCACTTGAGGTCACGTGAGCATAGTTTTAGAAACTATGATCCACGCAATGCTACTGGTTGTCAGCAGCGCCCTGCATGGTTGTCAGCACAACCGGCATGACTCACATACATGTAGTCTGGGATGTGTCATATGTCAGTCTGATAAGTGACAAGTGAAAGAATGCAAGATAAAGACTAAAATCGTAAAATATATATAAATCGTAGAAATATTTTTCACACACTCCTCAAAAGAATTGCATTGGAGGTGGGATTGGGATTTTTTTACAGGAATAATTTGAAAATGGAACTGCTCAAGAACAAATCATTCAAATCCTTTGCAATCATGGAAATGTCGCTTCAAACAAGTTCAAGGGGTGGCATGAGTGGCCTAGCGTTCGATTCCTGGCTCGGGCGACAAATGAATAGGGTTTGTTTGATGTGTTGTTCTCTCTCATACCACGACGGTTTTTCTCCAGGTTATCCGGTTTCCTCCCTCCGCAAAAATCAACATGTGAGCAGAGTTGTGTGTTATTATTCGATCAAGGTTTTTGACCAATAAGAGCGCGCGTTATACGTTTCCAGTGAGTAATTGTAACAAAGTTATAAGTACTATATTTGTTGTCTTTTAATTCAAATTTAAAGTCACATACACATAAAATATTCATTATGGTTCGCAATTCTTTCTCGAAATTGTTCCCTCGTATTCCCATGTTTTTGTAGTTTTTGATGTGTGGCTGTGTTAGTTTGTTGCTGTTTTTTATGCTTACTATGCAAATTAGCTAGATACATTGTATATTAACTGACATATAGTCCAAATATTCAATAAAATAGAAATTGTTCCATGTAAAGTTGCCATGTTTAGTTGTTGTGACCAGTTATTCTTCTCTTGCACACCTAAAAGCACATTTTGGATCGTGTTACCTAGAAGAAATCCTGCAAACAAAAGTGCTACAAGTTATTAAAATATTGATTATAGGGTAAGGTTAAATTACATTGAGGATTTCACCACATTCCGATTGCCGGAGTTGGTACAGTATCGGATTAGTCCTTGTCTCCCTCACATACTTTTTCGTGTTGTTGGGGAGGGGCACAGGAAGCCCGACATTATAAACGGCTTCTAGGGAGACAATAGCAGTTAGTCATTTAGCCTGTGGACAGGCTCAAGGGGATTGGGAGGGAAGGGGGGAGGGGAAAGGAAGTGAAGGGGAAAGGAAGGGAAGGGGAGTGGGGGTATGGGGCGAGGGGGAGGGTAAGAAGGGAAAGGAGAGCCTGTAGTAATTCTATTCATGATCAACCTCGTTCCCAGGGCCCTCTCCCTTCGCTAGACCCAAAATTGTAGGTAACGGCTGTCATAACTGTCAAATATCAAAATGACATACAACGGGTCTCAGCAATATCTCGCGCTATCTCTGCGATTCCCGCGAATAGCATTTGTGATGTTGTGGCATGTCGAACTCAACTACAACTGAGTATCGTTATTTAACGTCGTAAAGAATATAGAACTTCTTGCTTTCTGTGGAGCTGAGAGCATCGTCTTGGTGAATATGTCCTGAGTAATCTTGGTCATAATTTGGGAAAAAAACCCGGACTTATCGGACGTCAGTTGCTTAATTTGCGCAAGAATCCTGGTCCGAATATATTCTACCTGCGTGAAATTGCTATCAAATGAAACAAAACGCCAAGGAATTTCGAAGCGCTTATCAAGTTCACCGACTGGAATTTCTCCCCTCACAAAGAAACCCGCTTGTGATGATCGCGCGGAATTACAATCTACTACGACTCTTTCGTCTTCGCCCCTTTAACAAAGGAAACCTCGCCGATCGCTAATTTTAGGCGCAAAGACGTCTCGTCCGTTTGCCAGGTTTACCAAGCAATCCTTTTGCTCTTTTTATTTAGTGATTTGACGTTTTGAAAGTCCCCAAGACATTTCTTAATCACTTCTTCTACATCCATTGAAGAAAGAATAAAACATTTCTTGATTCAAATGGCAGTCATAAAGATTATATTCGAAGTACTATGCTAAAACTCTTGTAAATAAAGATTCAGACCAGCAAGACTGCGCTTTGTCGTTGTGCTTTTTGACATGCGGTGATATAATCGTCATCAAATATTGAATTGACCAATCAGGAGCTGGTGTACTGGAAATCGATCATGAATAGAATTACTAATGCAGGCTTCCCCTCGCCCTCGCCCCACTCCCCTCGCCCTCGCCCCACTCCCCTTCCCTTCCTTTCCCCTCCCCTCCCCTCCCAATCCCCTTGAGCCTGTCCACAGGCTATTAGTCATTCGGGCGATCAAAGTTCGCGCCCAGACCGGACTCAGAGTCTTTAAAAAATTGATGAAAATGTACTCCACGACAGGGAATAAGACGGCTTCGTTCAGTAGGCTTACAGAGGGTTGTTAGAAGAAGGATTGAGTGCGGAAAGGCTAGCCTGGGCCAAGATGTCCGAGACCCGACCAGGGCAAAACTGAAGATAATTATATTTGTTTATTTATAAGTGGTTAAAGCCCTATATAATTTCGTTGATGTTATTTCAACCCCTGAAACTAGTAAGTCATTGAGTGTAACAAGCGGACAGGCAAACTTCCAAAAGAGAAAGGGTTTCAAAGCAGAATAGGTTACCAGTGTAGCAAATACGTACCTCCAGTTTTTGACCAGCGGCTGTATCCACCATAGCATTGATTAAAACCGGTTTATTCCTGTTTTTAGTCTCATTAAATGCTTTGGTTAGAGCCTCGAGTAACTGTGCTTTAGTCTCGACGTAGTAACCTTGACAACCAAATGCTTCTATTATTTTTTCGTACCTTGCGTTAGGTAAAAGCGCAGTGGGAGGAGACCTGGAAAACAGGTATTTCAGAAACATGTATGAAATGACAATAAATTGTTAGATGGTCGTGGTCGTGGTCGTGGTCGTGGTCGTGGTCGTGGTCGTGGTCGTGGTCGTGGTCGTGGTCGTGGTCGTGGTCGTGGTCGTGGTCGTGGTCGTGGTCGTGGTCGTGGTCGTGGTCGTGGTCGTGGTCGTGGTCGTGGTCGTGGTCGTGGTCGTGGTCGTGGTCGTGGTCGTGGTCGTGGTCGTGGTGATAATCAATTATGACAATTAATTGATGACAATTATGAAAAGGAGATATCGATGATGATGATGACAATAATGACGTCGACTGCGATGATGGCGCTTATCTATTCCATTGATAGTCTCCTTACTCAGTAGCTGGATCATCTAAGGATTCCCAGGCCTTTTTGTCCAGCCCTCTGAAAATCCCGTTATTATTGATGACCATAAATACAATTGGTAAGTTGTATCTGCAAAACAAACATGAACATTAAATGCAACTTTCATAAATCTATAATCTACAAATTTCCATTGGTAAGTTACCTTGCAGCTGTTTCAACTTCCATCCCTGAGAACCCAAACGCACTGTCACCTTGGATACACACAACCCTTCTAGCAGGCTTGCCTTCTTTTCCTTCATTTTCTGCAATCATGGCAGCTGCAATAGCAAAGCCCGTGCCTAATCCCATCGTTCCAAACGAACCATAATCAAGTCTAAAACATACAGTCAAAGACAAATGTAATCCTTTCTATCTACCGGCGAGGATGCTTATAGTTATCGCCATAAAAAAAGATAATCAAAACGATTATAGCAAGGGATATCCCCAGCTACCAGAACGCGCGAAATTGGCTGTCCATTGATTTTTGTGTACTAATTTGTGCTATGAAACAGTTATCACATTTTTTAACCCATCAATAACTAAAACATCAGTACACACGTACGGTCACATAGAAGTGTACTTGTAAATCACCCTGGTTTAACACTTGTTTTAAATCTAAAACAACGAGAACCTAGCTGGGGGCAGGTTGAACAAGGCACACAAATGGTTAATATTAACTCAAATTGTTTGTCTACCTTGTTCTTGGTAAAGTATTCTGCATCATTGTTCTACCAATGTCCATTGTATTCGCACCCTCATTGACGATAATGCAGTCATGAGGTAAAAACTCTTTCACCTAAAGCGATTGAGAATTAGTATTTCATCGTTTTTATGTCCAAACTGATACTCGACATATGGCGACCAATATTGGCTAGCCTTTCATAGACATGAAAATTCCATTGGCTAGACAGACAATAACAATAGCAGGTCCCCATTATATTAGGTCCCCATATCTTGATTTGTGTGAAGGGATAGGGATGAAGCCATAATTCTTACATCTCTTTCTCTTTCCATCATCATCATCATTACCATCGTTCATTACCAATCAGGGAAGTTCTCTTACCTGGCCATAGACTTGGTAGTATGTCATGGGACATGTATCTGCACTTGACAGTTGCTGAACAACAAAAAACACGGCAAATCAATATCAAACGAAAAAGGGACCATGCACAACTTTTGTCGCATTAATCCATTGTAGTGATTTGAACCAATGTCATGATACACGGCGTATTTGTCAAAATCGCGATGCTAAGAAACGGAATCTACAAAACCGCACAAACAAATCGACAAAAACCGCACAATCGCACCAACTTGATTTGCTAAAAACCGCAACCGCAAGATTTGCGACACCGCAAAACCACAGTTATGAAAGCAATAAAACGTAAAACCGCACCAAAATTAACGCGAAACCGCATCACTGCAAACCCTTACACCCCCCTCATGTAGGCACAATCACACAAAAAGATACACAAGCAATAAGACATGATAAGACAGGACATCTTAGACAATAATGGCGTCGAGCAGGCGAGCATAATTTGATTTAGCATGATAAAAAATTTAAAAAACTATGCACAAACAGAGACAAAGAAAGAGATCGAAAAGAGAGAGAGAAATGGAAAGCAGAAAGACAGAGCTAGAATGAAAATGACACAAATACATACTTTACTCAGGACAATATTCTTTTGGACTTTTGACTTCAATTCACTCAACCATTCTTGAGATCCGCCCAGCTGTCCAGCATTGGCAAGGTGACATTTAGCAATTTCAATGTTTAGCTTGAATATAAAAATAAAAACGACCTTGACGCATCTTAAAAGTGTATCATTTTTTAAAAAACTTGTAACATCATAAAATGTCCAAACACATGCAACATTATCATATCCGCACTCGACAGATTATCAAACAACAGTTTCAAGTCAAGGCTGGAATGTATGAATCTATACATTCACTGTACACTCCAGTCTCGACTTATTGTTTCACTGTCGGGATAGTTATATACATGGAGGACCCATATTGATAGCCGTTTTTAGAACTGAAATGGTCATCCTGTCAAAATATGTTATTATTATTATAGGTCTTTTCCAATGATTCAACAATAAAAAATGATTGTGCTCTGACCTGATCAACTACCAAGGCTAGGTCACCAAGCAAGCCAACTTCTGGATGTATGTTATTACCCAGCTCTTCAGCGTGAATGTCAACCTGAACAGAGGCAAAGTAGAAACAGAAATTAGATATAACCTTAATATTCAGGCTTGCTCACCACCTTAAAATTGAAAGTACTTAGAACGTATTTTGTCAATAATAAAATAGCATAGTGATACATATCACCTATTATAAGCAAATAAGAAATAATAATAATAATAATAATAATAATCTTTATTACTTATATAGCGCAAATATCTATATGTATATAATCAAATGCGCATTAAATAAATAAAATACATAAAAGGAACTTAAATAAATTACACAAAATGTAAAATGTAAAATTCAAAAATATATACGATATTCAATATATATTAGATGTTGGATATTAAAAAGAAGTTTACAATAAAAAGCTACTATGAAATATTAAAAGCTAATTATATACAATATTAAAAAAATGGGTTTTAAGTGATGATTTAAAATGATTAAAATTAAGTTCATTTCGTAAATAAGATGGCAGTTTATTCCAAACGGTAGGGGCCGCCATTGAAAATGTGCGATCCCCAAGAGTCTATTTTGATTTAATCCTTGGTGCTTCCAGTATTAATCCGTAATTATTTGAACGCAGATTATATCTTGATTTTTCCTTGATATTTACAAGTTCTTTTAAGTAGTCAGGAGATCTAGACTGTCCATGGAGTATTTTAAATGTTAATATTGCAATTTTGAATAAAATCCTGTATCTAACAGGTAACCAATGAAGAGATTTCAATACCGGCGTAATGTGGTCAAAACGAGATGTGCATGAAATAAGTCTGGCTGCTGAGTTTTGTAGACGTTGTAATTTATCGATGTGAACCGCAGGCATGCCGTACAGGAGACTATTACAATAGTCTATTCTGCCAATAACAAAAGCATGTACTAAGGTTTCGGTTGCGGCTGTTGTTAGGTACTTTCGGATATGTCTGATGTTATGAATGTAAAAGTAGGCAGCTTGACAAGTTTTGTTTATATTTTGTTGAAGAGAAAGACTACTGTCCATCCATGTTCCAAGGTTTCTAGCTGAAGTGACTGGAGAGACATTAGCTTTCCCAATAGCCAGGTGACATGAATTAATCTTTAAAAGTTGCTGTCTAGTCCGTATGATCATGAATTCAGTTTTATCATCGTTTATTTTGAGCTTATCAGTCAACATCCACGTTCGTATATCTTCAATGCAACGTTCCATTGCTAAAATCGCCTGTGACTGGCCAGTGGCACTGTCTGGCGAAAAGGCAACATATAGCTGAGTATCGTCAGCATATGCGTGAACACCAGGCAGGTTTTTCTTTATTATCTGGAATAATTTGCTAGAATAGATGGTAAATAACAAAGGACCCAAACAGGAACCTTGTGGGACTCCATATCGTAGATTAGAATTATCCGAAAGGTAACCATCGAAGATAACACGTTGACGCCTATTGGATAAGTACGAGGAGAACCAGGCTAGAGCTGTTCCTTTTACACCGAAACTCGTCTCAAGACGCGAAAGCAAGATTGCGTGGTCCACTGTATCAAATGCAGCACTTAAATCAAGGAGCACTAGAAGAGTGACCTGTTGGTTGTTCATGTTCATAAGCAAATCATTGTGTACTTTCAACAATGCCGTTTCCGTGCTGTAACCTTTACGGTATGCTGATTGTAGCATAGGAAATAGGTCAAAACGCATCATGTGATCTCTTATTTGGTCAAATACAGCACGCTCTGTCAATTTAGAAACGAATTGCAAACCACTTACAGGTCGTAGGTTTTTGAGATCACACTCCAGTCCTTCTTTCTTTATTAGGGGTGTTATCATGGCTTGCTTCCATTCAGTTGGAAAATATCCACTCGATAGCGATGAGTTAACCATCGACTTGATGGCGGGCAGAAGCACATCTGCACAGTTCACTACTAATTTAGTCGGCATTGGATCAGTAGGACAAGATTTCTTTCTTGACTTTTGCATCAAATCGAGGACTTCACTATCTGACAGAAGTTGAAAGCTGTCAAATGTGCATGTGTCATCAACAACCACATCATCGGGCACATTACTTGAATCTATATTGCAGGCGTCGATGTCAGAACGAATGGTGTCAATCTTGTTTACAAAGAATTCAGCAATATCATTGACTAATATAGTTTTATCCTGATAGTTTGGGAATGATAGTTCACCCTTTCTAGAAAGAAGATTTTTTGCAAATTTGAATAGTTTGCCTTGGTCACTGCAGTTCTCACTTACGAATTCTGTGTAGAAGGCACGCTTAGCTTGATTCATTAAAAAGGTTGCATGATTTCGTTTCATCTTAAACGTCATGAAGTCGGATAGAGACTTTGTTCTTCTCCAGGTGCGCTCCGCTCTTCTACGTGCACGTTTCGCCTTGTCTATTTCCTCATTATACCAAGGAACTTTAGGTCTTGCAATTACAATTTTTGATTTAATTGGAGCGTGACGGTCTATAACATAAGTAAGAGTATCTTGATATGTTTGTACAAGTGCATCCAATTCTTGAGGGGATAGATGATCTTGGATGATAAATGGATCAGCACATAGAGTAGAATTTTGAATTTCATTTTTTAACGATAGTTGATCTATCATTTTCAGCTTTCTGTAGCGGATATTTTTAACTGTCGTGCTAGACTTGCGTGAACTTAATGTGCACATAACTGATGCATGGTCAGAGAAAAAGCGATCGGCAAAAGGCAAACTTTGAAGAATGTCTGATGAAGAACGTGTGATGACAAGATCCAAAGTGTGACCATGAATGTGCGTAACTTGATTAACGTGCTGGCGCAGACCAACAGAGTCTAGTAGATCTAATAATCTCGAAGAATCAGGATCATTCACAATGTCAACGTGGATGTTGAAATCGCCTATTATCAATAACTGCTCTTTGGCAAGGAGAAGTGACTCGAGGTAACTACCAAACTCAGTAAAGAAGGTGTTTGTTGATACTTTATGTTGTTCCGAGTACGGTGGACGGTATAGTACCACAATACGCAAATTAGTATGTGAAGACGATGTGACAATCCATTCAGAGAATTCAAATTATATATGTTTATGTTCATACACAATTTGTGTTCACTAACCTGGATAATTTTGACATCGTGTTGTAATCTTGGTGGTTTTCCAAAATGTAAAATCCAGTTCAGTCTTGCTCCAAGTAGAAGTATCACATCAGCCTTGAATAATGCCCTGAAAATACATTGCATTTTGCTTTGTTCGCCTGAACAAAATCTATATGCGGGCTATGTGCAAAAGGTTTATATAAGCTGCAGTGCTCACTGAACAAAGTAAACAAGGTAATGGTAATATACTGATATCATCCAACAACAATAAAGAAAAGTAACACTTGAACCACACTCACTGGGATTTTGCAGCTTCTACACACTGGGGATGATCATCAGAGATAACTCCTTTCCCCATAGGGGTAGGGAGGAATGGGATGCCTGTTGTCTCCACTAGTTTTAGTATTGGACCTTCAGCATGTGCAAAGGCTGCACCTAACATCAAGGAGACAAAAAAAATACATCAATTACACAATTACTGTACATGTAGTAGCTCTATAACTAATATCTGTCCAAATTGATCAGAGCAGGTACTGTAATGTGTGTTGTATAATTTATAATTATATCTCAAACCCTTTTACAACCAATAATACAAGCACAGCAACGAATTTCTTTGTCATCAATACTTTATTTACTCTTTGATCTTTGATCTTCCGGCTAATCTAATTTAAAGTTACGTCTGGAGACAATTCTTGATATTAAGCACACATTAAACAGCAGGGCTCGAAATAGGCAAAACATTGGGCTGCCACTTCGAGATAAAGAAACAGTGATAGATGATTTCCAGTAAATTTGGATTATTTTGCCTAACATATCTTAAATTTAGCCATGCTCACATTTGAACATTGGCAGGTAGTTATTTCGAGCCCTAGTGAGCACACAACAAAATTCGACTCTCTTTAGACACCTCTGATTAATAAACAATTGTTTCTGGCACTTGATAGTTCTCTAGTTTCTCTAAAGTCAGTACCTTTTCCTATTATAACCAAGGGCCTGTGTGCTTTGCTCACTGTCTTCAAGGCCTGTGATACATCTCTAGGATCTGCTAAACTTTTTGGTGGATCTTTACACTTTGGCAAATTACTACAGGTAGAAAAGATGAGAAAAAATGTATAAAAATGCATTTGATAAATAACAATAAAGATTTATAAAACTGAGAAAAGGAGTTCGAGGAACCACAGTTTTCAAGGAGTAAGGTAGTCTCCTACGCAATAAAGCACTGCATGATGACCCTAAGAACATATACATAGAAGGATCCGAGGGAATAAATGAAAAAAAGTTTTGGTTGAAGGCCGGGATTGAAGCGAGAAATGGCATTACCAAGAAAAACTCGCGGAACATACAAACAAACAATCTGAAGTCCGACATACAGTACCTCATCTTACAAGCTTGTACTCCAGCATTAGTCATATCTGCAGGAAAGTCCAAGTAACATGCTCCTGGACGACCATACATACATGTCCTGACAGCCTGTAAAACAAACAATTAATAGCCACAAGTTTTAGAAATTATCCATATCCGAGCCACGGAAGCATGTATAATTTCCCAAAGAAAAGGGGTTCCGGCTCAAGTATTTTAAAAATTTCAAGAGGGAAGGGTTTTTTTTTCCTGAGGAACATGTTTTCCGAACTAATTAAGCCTCACAGATCATACAAGATTGAGAACACCGAGAGTAACATATATAAAAGCATTCGCAATGCCAGCCAAGGAAAATACGTAGAGTAATGTAAAAACAAACAAAAGAAAAGACCAGCCAAAAAGAACATAGAGTGTTACGTAAAAACGGAAAAGACCATTCTATAGATTGCCATCAGCTATTACAGATTTAATCTGAGCAATTATACATGTGTATGTAAATAAAACAAATGTCATCACTTTTTGAAAATTGCAGTAAAATGAATGGATCTCTTAAGGGGTGCTGGTAAACATGACATATTGAAGCGGAAATATTAATTCCAAAGGCAAGTGAAGTATTTTCAAATAACCCCAAAACAGAGGGTCTGGAAAAAATCCCTTGGTGGTATGGGTGCGGATATAATTTATATGGAAGAGATAGAAGACGAGAAGCTATATATCATATTAGGTTTCTTTAGGTTCCTATATAAATACAAAAGCACAATAATTGAATGTTACTGCTTCTGTTTGTAAACATATTCAATAAAACAACACACAATTTTTCAGTGCAATCTATTTCACCTTTTCAACAAAGAAACTAATCTGTGCCACACTGCTTGGTCTGGCTGACAACTTACAATATGGTCTTGCTGCATCTACCTGTACAAGAGATATCAGCAAAGTTAATTTTGTTTTAACATAATGTTTTTTTATGTATCATAAAACAGACGAGTGAACACAGAGTGAACATAGCAAATAATTGAATAAAAATAATTATATATTTATTTGTATCTTGGATTTTTTGCTGATTTATATACAGACACTCTGGAAGACTACAAGACAAGCAAAACGAAAAGTGTCCGTGTACATCGCGATGCAAATTGGCTGTTTACATTTCGGCGGGAATTAAAGTGGCACGCGCGCCGAAAATCAGGTTTTGTTTTAGACTTTTAGATAAATTGTTCATTTGTAAAACGGCAAAAGCAGAATACTACCTCCTAATTATAGCAGAGCTCTCATTAATTTAAAATATCAACGCAGAAAGACGAACTTGGAAGAAAACTTCAGGAAAATAAAAGTTAATTTAAGATAATTTGTTTCAAGTTTTTGACATTGCTGGCTGGCAAAGCAATCCGAGCTGAACTGTCATGATGCAATAGGGATACGTAGCAGAATATTATTCATATTCTACTAAGGTGTTCACTACTGCTGTTGCGCAGTGGCGCGAACTGATCCGCCTTTGAGATAAAGGTAAACAAAGAAAAACAATTAACAAGTATTCGTTAGCGGGTACGTTCGTGATATATAGTAACGAACTATATTGTGATTTTCTGAAACATCTGTGATTTTCACAATTTAACGAAAACTTGTTAACAAAAGTTTACTGATGAAATTAAACATATTAAAAACAAATTAGAAAGATGAACAAACCAATGACGGAGAGCTTCGCTAAGGAATACTACCTAAGCACATTCATTTGTTAAAACAGAGAAACATATTTTTAATTAGTGAAACGAAAGTAGATTTAGAGCAAACTAAATGAAGTTAAAAGGCCAATTGTTGCCTCATGACATTATAGAAATAGCTTTAGTTTATGGTGTAAAAAGAATAGTTATACTGCGTTCGTTCTCATTACTGTACCTGCGGATATTCCTGGAATGCTCCCATCTGTTCCTGGTCAACATCAATTGAACCACCAATTACAAGAACTGGCCTGTAAACATGAAAGATAAGTGGCTAAGAATTAACAAATACATGAGAGATGACTAGATGATCTTCAAAAATAGTTTATGATCACACCGACCAAACACGCATTTAATAATGACACAAGATTCACCTATCAGTAAAATTTAAGTATTGAAAATAAAGTGACTTTATTTAAAGAGGGTAGCATGCCAGGTACAGCTTATGCTGATGACTTTGTAGCCTGCGTTGCATCCGGACATTTCTTCATTAAACTCCGTCTTACGAAGAAAATTCCGGATGCAACGAAGGCTAATGACCTTGTGGCGTTCTGGGCTTATCACATAGGTTGGTGGTGAAATCCAGCAGGTTTTGGCACTAGTAATAATAAATAATAATGATTGCTAGTTCTAATTATATAGCACATTTCCAGAACGCCTCAATGTGCTTACTCAACGTGTTCTAGTTGAAGGTATATCAAGGTGCATATAAGCTGCCACCACACAACCCATCAAACACGGAGTTCTTTTACGTCCCTCAATGTTGTTAATAATTTTTTTTTTGAGAGACGGGACCTCCATTTTACGTCGTTATCCGAGAGGACTTGAAGTTCTAATTAGAAAATATATAACGTAGAGGTAGAGTTTGAGTCTCCCAAATTGGTAGGGTATTTGTGTCTGGCTAAATACAGCAACAAAACAACAACAACCATGCGCAACAGTAACAAAACAACAATCACAACAAAACACACACATGATTTATTTTCAAGGCCAGGGAAATGGTTGTACATATAGTAAAATATATCTGGACTTAAAGCCAGTTTCATGCAAATTGACAGAAATTGTAGGTCTCTCACAATATGCTGCTTTTGGAGTGCAAATTCAAGTAGCGGCACTCTTTGAAAATGACGCAATAACACAATAGATTCTGTTATTATGTAAATAAATGGCCGGGAATTTTCTTCTTTAGCCCAAACAGTTTCCTTACCAGCAATTCTCCATTGCATTTACCATTCCACCAAGAGCATGAATCAGTCCTGGACCAGAGACCACTAGACAAACACCTGGCCTGTTAAAAGAAATTGAAATAAACTTTAACTATCGTTAAGGGGCCATTTGATACTTGATGGGGGGTATCCGAATCCAAAAAAAATATCGAGCAACCTTTTAACCATGAAAAAAAATATCGCGCAACATCTGTTGGTAAGAAGAAAAATACCGTGTAGCCTTAAAAAAATATTCTGCAACACTACTGAGCGAAGACAAAACATCAAATATCAAACTGTCCATCCATAAGCAACTCTTCAGGAAATGATTCTACTCCCATGAAAATAATAAAAACCTCGTTTGATCAAATTTACATTCCTCTCAAATCTGTCATTAATCTATCTCTTTCCAAAGGAAATTTTCCTGACAAGCTTAAAGTTGCAAAAGTAATTCCTGTATTTAAAAGTGGTGATTCTAGCATGATCTCCAACTATAGACCTATTTCATTACTCCCCAATTTCTCTAAATTTTATGAAAAAGTATCTAATAATCGTTTAGCTACATATATGGAGAAGTTGGAACTTTTGCATAATAAACAATTCGGATTTCGAAAGCAATACTCCACGTCTTTAGCCTTAATTCATCTTATAAATCAAATCAGTTCCTCTGGAAAAATTACTGCTGGCGTTTTGCTAGATCTTTCTAAAGCATTTGATACTATTGATCATTAAATTCTTCTTACTAAGCTTGAACATTATGGTGTACGTGGATTAGCCTTGAAATGGCTAAGAAATTACCTTGATAACCGCAAACAATTTGTTTATGTTAATGATACGCCTTCTATTGAGTATTTAATTAAATGCGGTGTTCCCCAAGGATCTATTTTGGGTCCATTTCTTTTTATTTTATATATTAACGACCTCCATAATGTCTTACGCTTATCAAATGCCTTATTGTTTGCTGAGGATTTTAATATATTTTATTCGCACAAAGATACCACTGAATTGTTTTCAATACTCACCAGTGAGCTTTCAAAAATTAATATTTGGATGAAATCAAACCGTTTATCTGTAAATATAAGTAAAACTAACTATGTTCTTTTCAAACCAAGGCAAAAACATATCCTATTAAATCGCTCTCTTTATTATGATAATTACACTCTGGAGCGTAAAAGTGTTTTTAAATTTTTAGGTGTATATCTTGATGATTGTCTTTCATGGAAAACACATATTGATTATATTTGTAAGAAAATTTCCAGATCTATAGGCTTGATTTATAAATCTAGACATTTCCTATCTCAAAAATCTAAACTTTCCTTATATTATTCCCTTATTTACCCTTATCTAACCTATTGTAACACTGTTTGGTCATCGACGTATCCTATTAATCTTAATCGTGTATTTCTTCTCCAGAAACGTATCGTAAGAATTATTTGTTCTGCTGAATACCTTGCTCATTCTGAGCCTCTCTTTTTGCGTCTAAAAGTCCTTGATATTTTTTCTTTAAATTCTTTTCAAATTGCCAACTTTATGTATTCATATACTAACCATTTACTCCCTCCTCTATTTTCTGATCTTTTTACACGAGGCGATCAGATTCACTCCTAAAATACCATATCCTCAACTCTTTTGCGTCCGCATTCCTGTCGTTTAAATATAAAAAGATTTACTGTTCTTTACCTAGGTCCTAAAATATGGAATTCCTTGCCTTCTAGTGTCGTAAACTCTTCAGCTCTGTCTTCTTTCAAAAAAACACTTCTAAGTTATATTACTTCCTCAGATTATAAAAACATGCCGATAACAAGTAAATTTTTTTCTCCCACTTGAAAGTGCCTTCTAAAATTTATATATATTCATGTTATGGTAAATGCGTTATTATCACATATATACTTGCCTATATAATTTAAACAGTTAAGCATTTTTGCATTTATATAAATTATATATAATAATCTTAAGGAGACCTCTTTCACATAAGCCTATTGGTTTCCAGAGGCCTCCTTGCCATATTACACCATTTAATATTTATTTATCTATACTGATTGCATTGTAATTTTTCTTATATATAACATTATTTATGTAAACCTTGTAATATGGCAGAAACAATAAACAATAAACAATAATAAACAATAAATAAGCTTCATTATTTCAACTGCCTTATATAAATAATATCATTGTAATTTTGATTGTTTTGAGAAAAAGTCCGAATGTGATGCAGATTATACATGTTAAAGCGCAGCTTTTCATCATTTTCATAAGTTGTTCATAACCATACCTTCCAGTAAGATATCCCACAGCAGATGCAGCATAACAGGCCTACAATATTAAAGCCGAAAGATTAATTCAACCCAATGATGTTTAGAAAATCAATTCCAAGTTCAGTGCTATAAACTTACGGATTGTTCGTTTCGCATGCCTATAAATTTTATTCCTTCAGCTTGAGCAGCCATTGCTATCTCTATTATTCGGCTTCCCACTATTCCAAACATATACTCAATTCCTTGTGTTTTTAAAGCCCTTGCTAACAAACTCGCTCCGCTAATAGTCTCCTCGTCCGCCATCTTCGCTTCCGCACTGTGATATACCAGACGCTTTTGGGTGGGGCGTGAAATGGCCCTGGAATCGGTTTAGGGATTCCATTTGCTCATTGGTCAATTCATTTCATTAATTCATGATGAATGTTTGCCAAATGTCTGATGAGAAATTATGACGAGCAACAGACAAAGGTTACCCTAGAAACTAGAGGGTTTCTTGTTCTAGTATATATATCTTATTAGACAGTTTGATGTGTAATATGGCTGGATGTTTTACGAGTGAAACGCTGTATTTTGACGAGCCTCCGGGCGAGTCAAAATGCAAGTTAACGAGTAAAATATCCAGCCATATTACATATCAAACTGTTTAATAAGTTATTTATTATCCAATCAAAACATTTTTGTTGTTTTATAATGCAAAATATTGTTTCACTTGAGGGCTAGATAGACGAGTAAAAATATCGCTGGAGATTCTCAGCTCTTTGGGCCAGGGGTTAGTCTCGTTGAATCACAAACCATCAACAAACCGTCAAATTTACAAACGCTAAAAGAAACGCCAAAGCAAGGAGAAAATAACCCCTGGTACCCAGGGTAGACAAAGGTTGATCAAAACTGTACAATGGCATTTTCTAAGGGCTACGACTGTAAAATAAGAGTGAATTAATATTACTAAGATATGCTTTGGTTACAAGAGATAGAAAAACAGTCCACAAAAACGTTTTTGCTTAGAAATAGGCAGTACTAGAGTAGTAAAGCCGCTTCTTGAATGCTAATGTGTTTCTTATATTCTAATGAGGTCGTTGACAATAAATATAACGAATTCACGTGCATACGTTGTTACAATATAAAAAAAACCGTCAACTTTAGAAAGAAAGACGTTAATTGTGTTTACATTGTAACAACGTATGCACGTGCATTCGTTATATTTGTTGTCAACGTGCTCATTAGCATAGAACAAACACATAAGCATACAAGAAGCGGCTTATGTGAAACTACTCTAGTATGTAGCAGTTGTGACTATTGACAAACGTTGACCTTTTGTCCAGAACTGTGAGTGATATGTTTCGACAAGTATTTGGTGGAGATTTTCGGTATTGGGAGATGTGATCAGTCTCTAACTTTCAAATAATATAATAATAATAATTTATGACTTTAAAATTTCTTTGTTGGTTGGTTTTTCATTCCAATATAACTATAGTCTCCCTCGTCTCCCTCGCAGCCGTTTTTAGTATCGGGCTTTTAATTATTTTAGGAAAGCGTTTTAGAAATAGTTTCATATAGACATTTAGAGTACAAACATTAAAAGCGTGAAACATAAAAAGTACTAAATAGTGTTATTTTATGCTAATTCTAGTCTATTGTTTTCTATTGTTTATATTAATTAGCACTATTTAGTACTAATTAGTACTACTTGTTTCACGGTTATGTTATTTGTACTCTATATTTTTATTAACATAAGCTATTTATTTATTGTGTCAGGTTTATAACCTTTTAAAAATGTAAATATTCTATCTTCTATCTGTACTGTCTTGGAGTACAGACATTAAAAGCGTGCAACATAAATAATACTAAATAGTGATATTTTATGCTAATTCTATTGTTTTCTATTGTTTAATTAGCACTAATTAGTACTAATTAGTACTACTTGTTTCACGGGTATAATATTTGTACTCTATGGCTACGTTTTCACGGTACCGGACAAATTTTTGACCGTTCAAAAAAACATCCGCTTAGGGGTTCCGTTAAGTTCACACGGGACCGCGCTAAACGTGCAATAATTTGGACGTCTAACCAGCCAAAACGAAAATATTGTAATGATCGGTTCCGTTTGAACAGCATGTCCAGGTCGATCTTTTGACCGGTCAGAAAAACCGTCCGGTCCCGTGTAAGCCTAGCCTATGTTATCTATCTTTCTTTTGTCATCCTTTTGATCTATTTTATATGGAGAGCCCTTTGTGCCAAAAATACAAATCGCTAGTGCTAAAACACCAATCGAAAGCGCTGACTACACTCGCTAGTGCTAAAATACCAATCGAAAGCGCTGACTGCAAATCGCTAGTGCTGGCGCTGAAAAAAAATCGGGCGCTATTATCGATTACTTATCGATTACTTATTTTACTAAGACGCTTTCTGATTGGCCCCTTTACTTTATTTACCACAGGCAACCCAATATGCAAGTCGACATTTTGAACCAACATATGGCGGACAAAGTTAAGTCTTTTTTCGAGACAGTTGAATCCATATTACAGCAGTGTAATATTTGAAGGAACACAAGGGTTTTATTTAAAAAAAGGGTCATGTGCAAATGCATTGACCTGTATGTAAATAGAAAAAATAAATGCCGTTATGCGAATGGATAAGAATTTAGGCCAATGCTAAATGACATGCTAAAAAGCAGGTATTTTTTTAATAAATATATATGTAATTAAAACATCCAAACCTAGCGAACAAGCCACGTGTTACTATTTATCTACTACAACAACCATTCGAGGTGCTTAAAATCTTAACAATGCCCGGACAACTTATCAAAAGACGAACTAGAAGAGCTGGAATAAAAACTAGAGCAGAAGAGGCAAGGAAAAGGTACAAAATTCCAGTAGTAACTGCTGAACGCCATTATGCTAATTACAACCATCGAGGAGTGAATTTCAACAACCTAATTAACGTGAACAATCTATCAAAACAAACGCCAACCCAAGACAAATCGAATTTTGTTCCAACTATTCTGCTTGCAAATACCATGTCACTGGTTCCAAAACTAGAAGAAGTTCAAAACTGTCTATCGAGAAACAATGTTGATATTGGTTTCATAACAGAAACATGGTTAAAAGATACAGTGAGCGACTCGGTCGTTGACATACCGAACTACAATGTTTTTCGTAAAGACAGGACTAGTCAAGAGCATGGAGGTGTTTGTATCTACCTTAAAGAAAACATCAAATATGAAATACCAGATAACATCGAGTGTTGTGAAAACCACGAAATATTCTGGATTAAACTTAAACCAACGCGTCTTCCTCGAGGCTACGCAGGATTACTTTGTGCTGTTATTTACCATCCACCTGGTTCCGATGGTCCCTTACTTATTAATCATCTATTCCAAAGTCTGACTGCTGTCGAGGCCAAATATCCCAATCATGGCATCATCATCGCTGGAGACTTCAACCGCCTAAATGTCAATACCATTCAGAGACATTTCAGAATGAAACAGCTCGTAAAATCCCCTACAAGATTAAACGCAATTTTGGACTTGATCCTTACTAACTTACATGATTTTTACTTCACGCCTGTCCATTTGCCTCCTTTTGGCCTATCTGATCATCATACACTCCTCGTAAAGCCAACAGAACGACTGAGAACTAGTTCTTGCAAGAAAATGATCACCGTTAGAGACAAGCGCACAAGTAATAAACAATCATTAGGACGTTACTTAAACAACATCGATTGGACAGTCATTGACCAACTTGACACTTGTAATGATAAATGTGAACTGTTTAACAACTTAGTTCACATTGGTCTTGATTTTATTACTCCATTTAAAGAAATCCGCATTAATACAGCTGATGCGCCATGGATGACCCAAAAGATCAAAACGCTCATCCAGAAAAGACAAAGGGCTTTCTGTAATAATGGCAAAGACTCCGCAATCTACAAGTATTTTAGGAATGCTGTAAACAGAGAGAGAAAAGCTAGTAAATCGCATTACTATAAATCAAACATACAGGAATTGAAAGGAGAAAACCCTTCTACTTGGTGGAAAGAAGTTAAACGTCTAAGTGGGATGCTGAATAATAAAGGCGACGTTCTGAATCATCTTAATGTCCAAGAGCTTGAAAATCTAAGCATATCTGACAAGGCAAATGCAATTAATATTGCACTGCTAGAACCTATGCAAGAGAACGCACTTACATTTGATCTTACTCATATGCCATTAGAAGATAATCCAGTTTTTCCACAAGTGTCTGAGGAGAGAGTCCTTCAATATTTGCTTAAGATCAACCCTGCTAAAGGTAGTGGTCCAGACGACATTCCTGGTTGGGTTCTCAGAGAATACGCTGACATAATCGCTCTTCCTATTTGTAACATCCTAAATGCCTCCTTTAGCGAGCAGAAACTACCTAGTGTGTGGAAATTGGCAAATGTGTGCCCTATACTAAAGCGCAAACCTGTAGTCAACTTGGGTAAAGATCTCAGACCCATTTCTCTCACATCATGTATTTCGAAAATAGCAGAAGATGTTATTGTGTGTGACTATGTCAAACCTGCTGTCCTAAACGTCATTGACGACAACCAGTATGGAGGGATTCCAAAGTCATCGACCACCATGGCACTGATAAGCATGATCCATAACTGGACTCAAGGAACTGATGGTAATGGAGCAACAATAAGAACTTTAATTTTTGACTATCGTAAAGCTTTTGATTTGATAGATCACAGTATCCTAGTAGGTAAACTTAAGTCCTTAGATCTTGCAGTTAGTGCTATTAATTGGATTATAGATTTTTTGTCAAATAGGTATCAAAGGGTCAAACTAGCTAACAGTTGCCTTTCGGAATGGGGTCCGGTCCCTTCAGGCGTCCCGCAGGGTACGAAATTAGGTCCCTGGTTATTTCTGATTATGATTAATGACCTGAAGGTAGACGATTCACATATATGGAAGTTTGTCGATGACACAACTGTTTCAGAAACCATTCCGAAGGGTGAACAGGGTGGTATACAATCCACTGTTGACAGAATAGTTGCTTGGTCATCTAGCAATAAGTTCCAGCTTAATAATGATAAATGCAAGGAACTTAGGATTTCCTTCGCAAAACAGCAACACGATCTCAATCCAGTTATGGTGAATAATAGCCCCATCAATGTTGTAGATAATGCCAAATTACTAGGTTTAACTATAAGTAGTAACCTTAGTTGGAATTTGCATGTAGATGAAATTGTCAGGAAAGCATCCAAAAAGCTTTACTTTCTTGTCCAACTAAAAAGAGCAAGGGTACCAACAACTGACCTAGTATTATTTTACACAACTTGTATTAGATCTGCTATTGATTACGCAGTACAAGCCTTTCATTGCTCTCTACCTAAATACTTAATTAATGATCTAGAAAGAATACAGAAAAGAGCAATATCAATTATTCATCCACAATTAGCTTATAAGTTGGCCCTTGGTATTTCCAATCTCAATACTCTTGAGCAACACCACAAGGATCTTTGCAAGAAATTATTTAACGATATAATTTGTGATTCTAGCCATAAGCTAAGTAATTTACTGCCACCGAAACACAGTTGCAAATACAACCTAAGAAACCAACGTACCTTTAAATTGCCTGTTGTACATACTGACAGATTTAAGAAAACTTTTATACCATCTATGAGTACAATTTTTTAAATTTTACATACATATATACATAATTTTTATAATATTAGTTAGCAATATATACATGCATTTTATATCATACAATTTAATACAAATATATATTTTACATTTAATTATAATTAGTTAATTTTAGTATTGTAAATTTACGCAATTCAGTCACACTGCCATGTAAATATTATAATAAAATTCTATTCTATTCTAATTCTTAATTGCTTATGTAGAAGTGTTTCTTTATGTTGTAGGTGGTATAATTCTCATTTTAATGCGAGAAATATCTGGTGTTATTTTAATATACATTGAGTTCATAAAGTGTTTAATGCAAGGGCGATATGTATGAACCGACTGTAAGTGTAGAGCAAACGGAGGTATGATACTAATGGTAAAAGAAATTAATAAAAGAAAAGTAAATAAAATGTAAAAAAAAAAGTAAAAATAAAGTGAAAATAATAGCAATTATAAATTAACAACGATATGTATAGAAGAAGGCGCAAAGTGAACTCGAGTTCGTGTGGAAATACGTGACTTCAAAGTGGTATTCAAAGATCAATAGCCAATCGATAATAGCGCCCCATATTTTTTTTTTGCACTTTCACCAGGAAATGATATGTTCAGCGCCAGCAACAACAACATGCAAAAGCGGTTGTTAGATAGCACTAGCGATTTGTTGTCAGCGCTTTCGATTGGTATTTTAGCACTAGAGATTTGTAGTCAGCGCTTTCGATTGGTATTTTAGCACTAGCGATTTGTATTTTTGGCACAAAAGGCTCTCCATAATTTTAAAGATCAAGACACCACTGTCATTGTAGGTCAGCGGAATTTCGCGTAAATATATTCAAAATGGCGGACGATGATGCGAATTTCCAAAATAGCAACGTTTCCAGTAAATGACATCACGCGGTACGATCTTAACCAGTTTAGAAAACAAATAGAGCTTTAATCTGTAAACAAACACATCATATGCTGTGTCCTATTTGTGATCGAGAGATCTGGCTCCGGGTTTGAATAACAAGCAAAAATGGATGACGAAGATCCTAACGAAACTTCGAAGGCTTCAAGTCCATCTAGCTCACCATCTAAGCCAACCAAACCACCAAGACCTCCACCACCAAACCTTAAAAGACCACCCAGCATTGCTCATCATCTCGATGCTCTCCAGGGATTGAGGCCTGAAAGAGTTCGTTGGTTTTGCAAAGAAGATAAACGATGGGTTCCTTTTTGTGGTCGAGACTCACTTGCAATAGAAGAGTGTTACAGGAAAATCAATGAATTAGAGAAAAACAGTCAAGAGTCTGATCCTGACAAACCCTTGAATACTTCCGTACTGTATGAGTTACCGATTGTTAAAGGAGGATTGTATGAAGTCGATGTTGTTGCTAGATTATGTACTGCAATATACTGGAAAGGTATTGTCTGCAGTTGTATGCAGTTGTAACTTAATTACATTGTGTGATTGTATGCTAATGGTCTAACTTATAAATAACAACTTGTAGTAAGCTGCATAAAGCTACCACTTTTCAACTGAATCATTATTTGATAAATCGTCTATCTATTTATCATTCGTTGTTCCCTTTTCTTTGTGGAAACATTTATTATATTCATTTTGGTATTTCCTGTTTTTCGTTTCTAATTACTTTCAATTCTTTCTTTCGTTTAGCTATATATGCACTCATTTATTTTACTCATTTACTTGCACATTCATTTAATTATTGATCTACAACTATGTTTTTACTCAATAATTTATCTGTTTATTCATTGTTTTGTGTTTTTAAAAGGGTTTTTTTCAGTATTTGTTGACTACGTAAATGTCCTGATAGTTAGTATAGACATGGAAAAATAATCAATATGAATATGTAAGTGATGAGAATTAGAAATACGGATTTTTATTTGCCTAATCAGCTATTTACTATTGCAAAAAAAAGGAATCTCTGCTTGTATACAATTTTAAATGCTCGAAAAAGGTTAATAGGCTTTTTGATAACATCTAGTCCTTGCTCACCACTAGGGTTAAGTTCACCAGTATATATATGAAATATATAGTTCAAATCATCCATTGAGAGTGCTCGATACGATGAAGTATATGATGTGATCCTTATTTTTATTGATGTGTTGTTTTTAGACAGTGGATTAAATGTCTGTAGAGGAACATGGTTCATAGGTGCCCCCACTTCACCTGATCTTTGGCAACCAATTGCTGAAGAAGATGGACAACAAATAGAGAACTCACATCAGACAATATGGCGAGCAATGGTAATGAATACATCATCTAGATGAAAAATTATTATGTGGTAGTGATGGTGGCAATAATGTTGAAAATGAAAACAATGATGATAATGGTGATTCTAATGTTGATGGTGATAATGATGTTGACATCTGGTGGGGACATGTTCTGTTACTAATGTCATTATTGTGCTGTAGGGATTTCACGTAGGACCATTAGAGGAAGATGACAAAGCCAAATCAGAAGGTAAAATTTATGTTGCATTCCACATAATAAACATACATCATATTTACCACTGGAAGCCCAGTTTGGTCATGCTAACATGGTGACTTATATATCATTCAAAAATGTTTTGTTTCTAGCACTAGGACGGTTGTCTCTTAAAGGCTACTATGTTGAATGGAATGACATCACAGATGTATGGCTGTACTGGGATGATATCAAATCTAGGATTATTAGAGGTGTTGGCACTAAGATTGGTTTATCTTCAGGTACTCTAGATCATTTTATCTGTAGTGGCATACTCTCTAGAAGGAATGTTATAACTGATTAAAAAAGGTTTAATCATGAGCTGTAGGATACATTGAGTTAATTTGTTTGAGAATTATCAATAAAAAGGAATTCTAACATCTCTTTTATTACCTTTCATGTTGAACTTTCATAATCCATTAATAGATAAATGCTGTGCTCGATAAAATCCATTTGAAAGCGTATATCCACAATAACAACTCGCTATATAACCGAATACTGTTCATTGCAAATTTACTCCAAGGCTGGAAGGCCCCTTGGGTTATCAAGGCTCGGCTACCTAGTATATCAAGGCTCAGCCACCTAGCTTTCCCCCTTGTCACGCCCAAATATATATGGAAAATGCGCTATCCTGCTAGGTAGCCGAGCCTTGATATACTAGGTAGTGGGAAAGGATTTAGTTAAGACAAAAAATTGCTCAAGCTGAACTTTTTCTATTGTTGTTCATTTTTCATATGACAATTACATACTTGAATAATTCCGTATATATATACTCAACAAATCAATATACCAGTTCAATATTTAACACAAATCTTTCTACTTTAAGTTAATGATTTAGACCAAAAGTCAATGATTTTCAGTCTTGTAATACACTATTCAGTATTCGTAATTCAAATGTTGTTTTTTTAACTAGCTACATTTATATACACAGCTAAATAATACAGCATTGATGTACCTGCTTTGTATGGTGTTTCAACAGTTACTATACACTCTCAAATAAGCTTTTTACACAAACTACACAAAGTTGAAAGGGTTTGCTTATCAATAAACTTTTTCCAACACAACTTATGTTACAGCTGCAAGCCCAATACATCGTGGTTATCATACAGACTCACTGGAGACAGACAAACCATGTGAAATAACCCATCTAGTGTTTGTTGTTCATGGTATTGGTCAGTTATTAAACATGAGTAACATTGTCAGAAATGCTAATTCGTAAGTAGACATTTTCATAGCAATACTTCTTCCATCAAAATTTATACTTGAGGACACATAATTCATCTTTAATCTACCCCTCAACTAATGAAGACTTGCAATAGCTCTCAAAACGTCACAGTTCAAACCTTCAACATTTGTGAGAAAAATTAATATCATTTTACTATTATTTCTCATTTTGTATATAGATGCATGTAGAGCGGTATTTTCCCTTGCAGTAGTTTTTATTTTCCTTCTGATTCCTAAATTGCATGGTGTGGGCTATTTTTAAAACATCACATTATAGGGGGGACGTAAAAGAACGACTAAGGACGCAGGTCACGACCATCCTCAGTGAAAGGCCTACACTAATATATACTAATTACTAACAGCTAACTATAATGTGTAAAGCGCATTTGAATATATACACATAGAAAGTGCGCTATATAAATACATTATCATTATAGCTTCACATGTTTAATTACTTCCAATATTAATGGAAACTAGCGAGTAAACTAGTATAGGCTGCGTCGGTGTTTGATATAAATGATAGGTAATATAATGAAATTTGTAACACAGTAAAAAATGTTGACTTAACTTTACTGACGTTTCGAGCTTTAGCTCTTCATTGGAGTAACAACTTCCAATATTGACAACACCTTTACAGCAGTTCTCAGTCACACATGCACCGCTCGCATAAAAAGCACCACTGTAAAACGTGAAGTTGGTGGACGTCAATCAAACTGTGTTAACAAGACGCATGGTGTTTTTACTTCAGTCGGGCTGCGAAACAAGTCTGAATCCGACAAAGAGGTTGTTGTGGGAATTCAGCCTCCAGATTACGATGAAACACAGATATTCCAACACGAAAATGAAATCAGAAGTTTGATTGACGTCCACCAACTTCATGTTTTATAGCGGTGCTTTTTATGCGTGCAGTGCGCATGTGACTGAGAACTGCTGTAAACACTACACTTGTAAAGCCACTTACTAATTTGCTGATTGATGTTTTGATTTTAGTTTACGTGATTGTCTTGGGAAAGTGATTGACAAGAAGATACCTGGATTCCCTTCTGATCAGCGTGTTGAGTTCCTACCAGTGGAATGGCGTACATCTTTAAAGCTTGATGAAGGTACTTAAAATGTAAAGTCTAACATTTCCAAAAAATGTTATTGCATGAGGAAAGAAGACAAAAAAACAAGCGACAACTCAATTTGGTGAAATCATATTGTAGATCTTATAATATCTTCAATATGTTGTATTTCTTTTATGTTCATTTATCAGACATCATTTTTTTGTGATCCCATTTAACTCATTAATGCTAGTCACTTTTCAGTTTGTTTCAACAATAAGCATTGACTCTCCATACGTACCTCAGTAAGCAATTTATCCAAGTGTCAATTCATAAAGATATTTTCTCTCTCTCTGTTATTATTGTAGGTACTATAGAGAGTGTCACACCCAAGACTCTGAGTGGTATTCGTAATATACTAAATACCAGTATGATGGATGTTATGTACTACACTAGTCCATTTTACAGACATGAGGTAGGTTGCTACTTTATATTCATTGGATGAATTCATTGACAATTGATGCATATTATCATACATACATGCATGCATTTATGTATTTATTCACTTATTCATTCATGTATTTATTTATATATTTATTTATTTATTTTTTCATTCATTTCCTCATTCACGTATTTATTTATTTAATTGTTTGTTTTATTTGTATATTTATTTATTCATTTATTTATTTGTATGTTCATCCATTTATGTATTTGTTTATTTATTCATTCATTCATTTATTTATTCATTCATTTATTTAATCATGTATTTATTCATTTATCTATTTATTTTAATCATTTACCTATTTGTTTATTCATTTATTTATTTATTCATTTATTTAATCATGTATTCATTCATTTATTTATTCATTTATTTATTTATTTTAATCATTTACCTATTTTTTATTTATTCATATATTTTTTCATTATATTTATTCATCACATGTACTTATTTTTTATTTATCTATTTATTTATTTATTTATTTATTTATTTATTTATTTATTTATTTATTTATTTATTTATTTTTATATTTGTCTTATTTGTATTTCTGTGTATTTAGATGTTCATTCATACATTATTTATTCCCAGATTATCAATGGTGTTCGTCAAGAAATCAATCATCTCTATGACAGGTTCTGCACCCGCAATCCCAGCTTCAAAGAAAAACATGGCAAAGTGTCAATTGTGGCTCACTCGTTGGGCAGTGTTATAGTTTATGATATACTCTCATTATGGGAAATCGAAGAAAGACATCTTTCAGAGGATGAACTACCCACTGGATTTCTTACCGAAAGCTTTACATATCTTAGAAACCTAGGTGGTAAAGACGAACTTGAAACTGCTTCTGCTTCAGAAGCTAATTTGTCTCCTTCAAAGAAAGGCAAAAACAAACGCAAGGATAATATACGTGTTGAGTTAGCAAAGGCTAGAAATAATGTTATGGAGTTAGAAGCCATGTTGAAGGCCAGGCTTGAACTAGAAGATGATGGCGACGATGTGGAAAGTACAGCCAAGGATGCCGACCGTCCTTATGCGTTACAATTCAAGGTAAATGCCCTAGTAGTTTTAATGATTGTGGCAGAAGTTGAACTTCTGTATAATTTTGAATTTGAGTATAATAATTAAAAAAGGACCATTGAATTCATTCCATGCATTAGTCATTAGCAAACTTGAGAAACCTAATATCATAATAAAGTATACTTAAAGGCCCGTTCACACGAGCGATTTTTGCGGCGATTTGAAGTGCGATTTTCGTGGCGATTTTTACGGCGATGAAAATTCGCGCGTGTGAACAACCGGCGATTTTACTGCGATTTTGGAAATTCACGTCGCCGCGATATCGCAAGTGTTTTGAACATGTTCAAATTTGACCGCGATTCAGCTGCGATTTATTTCAGAAAACTGTGAAAATTAGAACTAGGAGTCCGCCAATAAGAAATGTGAAGCTACTTTCCGTCATGGAAAGATGAGGAAGATCAAAAATGATCATTTTTTCATAAAACTCGCAGAAACTTGTAGCAAAAGTTTATACTGAAAAGCTGAAAAGCCACAGTAAAATCGCCAGTTGTTCACACGCGCGTTTACATCGCCGTAAAATCACTGTAAAAATCGCACCTCAAATCGCCGCAAAAATCGCTCGTGTGAACGGGCCTTTACTCGACTATTTATTGATAGTCTTGTGTATACAAGCCTTTTCTCGGCAGTTCAACTTATGAATTATACTGCTAATAGATAGAAAACCTGTTCAACATTGGCTCTCCACTGGCTGTCTTTTTGGCTCTTCGTGGTATCCGTCCTCAAGATGACGTAGAAGATCACGTGATACCAAAGTCTGTGTGTAAGAGGATGTTCAACATTTACCATCCCGCTGACCCAGTGGTAAGAATGATTTACTTCATAATGGTTTTGGTTTTCTATCTCAAAAAGTTTCAACAGTTAAAACTATTTTAATCCGACACCTCTATAGAAATAACCAAAGCAATGACAACACCATTGAGATAATGTGCTCCCTCTAACCCTAACCTAAATCCCCCGTTTTGTTTTTCTTTGGTTGGGTGAGAGTACTCTGTGCGTGTGTGTTAACTTGTACTTAACCAATGAAAGCTATTACAACATACACAAAAACGTTGTCCTGACTTTTGTAATTTATGGTAAAGGAATTAATTATAACACAAAAGAAGATCAATCAAGCTGAAATCTTTCTTTTGTTATTCCTTTACCAAATTGCTAATGTTCTTTTTCCGTGTGACAACATTCTTGCAATTAGTTGTATACCATTAATAATGGAAAATGTTTTGACGTACAGATCAGCTTTGTACGCATAATATTATCAATGTTTCCCTTGAAAGATATTCTCTGACTATTATTTAATGTTTTTGTCTCATAAAGGCCTACAGGATGGAACCCCTGATAAGTGAAGACTATGTTTCCATCCAACCCATTCAAATACACCGATTCGATCAAACTAAGATCGGTTATGAAGAAGAAATTAAACCAGCTGAAAGCACTAAAAGCTCGTGGAATCTGTTTAATTATCGAGTTGGTTACAGCAAACAAAAAGAGAATACAGATGAGAGTAGATCAAGGTCAACATCAACAAGTGAAGAAAATGAATCTCAGGATGAAGAGGTCGTCATCGTGGACCACGCCCAAGCACTTGAGCAAGACAAAGGGGAATCTAGTAACGAGGCCGTTCCAGAAAAAAGAGGTTGGATGTCTGGTTGGTTTGGCGGCCAGAAGAAACAGACCCAGAACACTGATGAACATGAAGGTCGTAGCGAACCTGATGGGGCAGAAGGAGGATCTAATGAAGGGCCTCCGAAGCAGAAGATAAAATGTGAGCATGTTGTGGTTCCAAATAAAGGTAACTTTTTTACAGACACAACCGCGTACTGAAGGATTCTTACACCGAGTATTTATCTATAATCTACCGATGTAGAAAGCTCGATGACCACTTAAACCCAGGATTAAGTCTAGGTTTTGTTAAGGTTTGAGTTAAACCAAGGTGATTAGCACTAACCCTTGTCTCCCCCGCAGCCGTGTTTAGCCTCGTCACGCAACGTTCCAATAACGGATGCGAGGGTTTAAATCTATAATTTTTGTTTGGGTTTATCCAAAGTTAGCACTAGCCAAGGATTAAATCTATCGTATTATTACGAAATTGAGCTCTGAACAAAGTTAATCTGGCCCAGTATTGCACAATAGAGCTTGAATCCAACTTGCATTGACTCTTGTATATGGATGAAGTACTAACTTCCTTCTCTTGATACGGTCGAGTTTAGTTTGTCTCAACAAAAACAAAACCCGTAATAGATCATCCTGTACTGCACCAAATAGACCTCTTTACCTTCCTTGTTTGCTGTCCCATTTCAGATCACGTGATGCTACCCTTGGGAATTGTTTCTTTCACATGTAAATAATATAACACGTTCATCATAAAAGAACAATTCTTAAGGGAATGACATGTGGTCTGAAATGGGCAATTTGCATACGGAGGTAAAAAGGTCTATTACATCTCGGCTTGTGTAAGCTGCATAATCTAACCATGTGTATTTCATTTGTTTTAGTATTAACTGATCGTATGGACTATGTCATCAAGGAAGGTTACATGGAGAGTAATTACCTTTCCGCCGTTACATCACACATATCCTACTGGGGATCGTGTGATGTCGCTAGATTCGTCTTGGAGAATACTTTAGACTTGAAAAAGCCTGAACAGGGAACTTCTATTTAATGAAAATTCTAAAATATCTAACGAAAAAAATATGCATATATATGTCGTCACGCAGTGCACCCTCCCCAAAGCAAACGTTGTGTGACGACAAAAAATACACCATTCAAGAAATGACAACCGATTTGAATAAATATTATTCTTCACTGGCTGGTTTCGCATACATATAAAAGCGCATTTTGTTCCAACGTGCGAACGAGGCTAGCCAGTCAAGAACAATAGTATAGGTCGCCATATTTCCATTCGGTCTATACGGCGTCAAACCACAGGTAGCCCAAGCTCGTCGCCATATATCCATTCGGTCTACGGCGTCAAACCACAGGTAGCCCAAGCTCGCTGTTATTGCATGTGGTTTACTTGAGATTATAATAAAATATAATTATTTGAGTGACTTCCTGTGCTCCCCTCTGTCCCCGAACTTAAGCTAATGGCATAGAGTTATTATCTAAACCTGAACGAAATTAGGTGAAACTAAATCAGAGGATTAAAGACAACAACGAAGTCACTAAGAATTGTACTGAATTTTATTAAATTTACAAACAAAAAATCGAAGGTTCAAAAGTGCTCGAGTAAATGAACAATGGCAATTAGTTTGGACTACTTGTGGTCTGAAATCACTGTCGTACAAAAATACAACGTAAAACAACTTTGACTAATTCTAGATTTTTTTAAGACACAGAATATTGAAGTATAGATGGTATTTTGACATAAGGAAGGGGAATTATAACTTGAACTATATATTTGTATCGTATTTTATTGTCGTCATTAATATGAATAAATGAATTGGTTATTGCGATAAATATTGTGTATTTTAATGATATCCTTGTCTTCGTTATTTTTAACATCTTTTTAGTGCCATACTCAGAATACGTGTTGACTAAATGTTCTGACTGAGAGGGGCATTGTGGATTGGTTTTTATTTAGGTTGAGATTGCAACAGAACAACAGGCATATCTTTGATACCAGTACAATGATTTGCAAATAATTTGTACATATTGCTGTTACATATACAATATCATAAAAATGATTTAGGTGAGAGTGAGCGATAGAGTATGTATGTAAAACTGTGCACTACTGTGGACTGGGTGTTTACCAAATAACTAAGGCTCAGCCGTGGTTTATACTCTGATAACTGCACGATGGACAGTTGAAAACACGAGAAAATGTCAAAAAGCATGAGCTGAAAGCAAGTTTCATTTTCGAGTGTTTTCAACTGTCCAGAGTGCAGTTATCAGTATAAACCACAACTGAACCTTATAGCTATACGGTTTTTTAACCAATCATGGCGCGTGTTAGAATGTATCTATGTTATAAATATAGGTATAACCGGGGATGACTAGTAAAAAAGGGTAAAGCAGCACACAAGACCAGATATCAGGGCAAACTATTTATTAGTTATTGGACATACAGTACAATGCTGCTATATAGTGGTTTTCATTAACCCGTGAAATTTTCTAATTCTATTGTGTTCGTTTGTTCTTATTTGACTATTACACTTTAATTAATACACTTTGTTTCACGGGTTAAATGACTTCACTCTAAAAGCATGAAACATAAATAGTACTAAATAGTGATATTTTATGCTAATTCTATTGTTTTCTGTTGTTTAATTAGCACTATTTAGTACTTGTTTCACGGGTATAATGTTTGTACTCTATAACTACTGGTGTTGGAGTGAAGTCATTTAATTTAGAGTGAAATCATTTAACCCGTGAAATAGATGTAAGGCTAATACACCTTAGCAGTCTCAAATTCCATTGTTTTCTTTTGTGTCTATTTGACTATTACACTTTAGGAAAGCAATTTCTATTTCACGGGTTAAATGCCTTCACTGTACAACAACTATACTCTGACTAAAACTAATGATGACTAAAGGTTACATTTGAAGAGCAGCTGGTGAATAATAATTAAAAATCGCCAATGAGATCGAGTGCGTAAGATTTTTTTTGCATCAGCAAGGCGTATTGGCTTTAAGAACAAAAACTGAAGTCACAAAAATTCCTTATTATCAATTGTCGTACTACTCGAGCATGTTAAGGCCTGGGTCAGACGCCATTTTAGCTAAAATCACTAATTTCTAATTTTTCAACCGTTGCTTTAAAAATGTTGTCATGTAACTTGACCAAATGTTTAGTTTTAATGAGTTTTTGCAATTTTTGCTTGTTGAATAGCATTTGGGTGGTCACGTGACCATACATGAGGTTTAGTATTTATCAAATATTCAATGCAAAATGGGGTAAATAGAAAACAAAGATATGAGTATTACAGTACACTCTATTTAGATGGCGAACTCCCGTAAGCCAAAAAATTATAACTAAGGGAGTAAGTTATGCGTAACATATTAGTATAAGTATTATTTTTTGGGGGGGGGTATTTCATCCCGAATGAATATATAAGTTCCAACACCAAGTAAATAGGTAAATATTGTTTTGTAAATATAGTACGATTAAATGCGATTAAATATGTTCTAAACTAGCATAAATATAGATATAGAGAAGAAAAAATTGTTGAACTACCAATACACCTAAAATATTAAGATATATTATCATGGTATCGTCTAGAAGTTCTTAATGTTGAGGAATATATCCTGAAAATAAGACATTAGAGCCTTTCTAGAAGATTTAAAATTTGAGTAAATATGGTTAAATATGAGTAAATATAGTAATGTTTTTGTTTGTTGGTAAATGCCGAAATTCGTTATCCATACCGGTCTGTTTCTTTTATCTTGACGGTTTTGTTTCCAAATGGCCGTCCATTATAATAAACGATTGCCCAATTTCAATGAGTTGTTGTTTACTGTCACAAAAGTTTCCACAAACGTTTAAAAGTCTATTACAAACCCTGATAATTATATCATTGGGTATGCCACTGTGGATTATTAGCTCATGGTTGGGAAAAGAGCCAGCCTTAGAAAAGAAAAGCAATGGTGGATGCTTGTGAATCTCTTGTGAATCCAGTTTTACCATTTTTCTTCTTTTTCTAAGTTTCACATACAAGTTGGTGGATACTGAAACAGTTAGACCCTCATGGGCTACTAATCGAATGGCTACAGGTCTAAGAGTCATATATATACAGTGAGCTTGTCAGCCAATCAGATCGATTAACATAGAGTATGCTAGTTTCTAGTGTCGCCCATAAACTAGATAGTATGTTTCTGCTTAATGTTGAGACTGCATAACTTCAACACCGTGGATGTGATAATCTATTGCAGTAACACAAAATTAGAAGTTTTTAGGTCGTATTTTCATTTCGGCTCTTTTTAAAGAATATCCGTGCCCTCTCCATCCCTTCCAAACAATGCCCGCGCCGTACTGATTATTTATACCATTTAAATAACGCCCATTAAGGTTGGAAGTGTGACATCCACCATACCACCATGCACCTGAATTCTCCTGAGCGCAAGAACGGCTTTTCATTCCATCATTATCACGATCTTTAGTAGAAAACATTTTGCCATTGTGTTCTGTCAGAGAATCTGTAGCATTGCCTGAATGAAAGTACACATATAAATATTAATATCTTATTAACCGAGTGCGAGGGCCGTACGGGAAGTTATGGACCGAGTGTTTTTCTACTGTCTTATGGCCAGAGCGCGTAGCGCGAGGGCCATAAAAAGTGGGGAAAAACGAGGTTCCATAACTTCCAGTACGGCCCGAGCAAGCAAGGTTAATAAGATATTTATTATACAGCAATTTTAGGGCAAAAAATTATAATAAAGAATAAATAGGAAACATAATATTACGACCTGTTCTTCTCCGTATTTTCATGCGAACGTAGTTCAGTTTCTCATTGTCATCAAAAATTAATCAGTCAAATAAGAAAATAGAAAGGCAAAAATATAGCGAAAGAACAAGTAAAATAAACAAAAAAACAAAAAAAAAGATATTCAAAGAGGAAAAAGCAAAGCTGCTCTCGCTTTTCCGGTCCGTACGGAAAAAGTACGGCCCGCTTATTGACCAATGAGATCGAGCGTTATATATATGTTTGCTATATAATAATTCTCATTTATACTATAAACTGTTATAATGATAATAATGTTCTTTAATATATAGTGACTAGTATTACAAACAAATTTTGTCGTTATAACAAGGAATTGCATCCTTGATATTAAGAGAAAAGATCACATGACCTGTTAGTGCAAGTCGTCTATTTGTCATTGTCCAAGTCAAGTGTAAGGAACCAATATGTCATTAATAAAACCATCAGACATACCTGAATATCCACCAACAGTAAGACGGTAGTTATCTGCCCCATCAGCCACGATAAACGTGTCATACTCCGCGTATCGGATGTCTCCCTCGAAATCTTCCATGTCTATTCGCAAGGTGCAATCCACTTGTGACGTCAAAGCGTGGATAACGTCCAGTCCTAACCAGTACTCTCCATTCTTGTTACCAAACCATTTCTTGTAGTAGGCCCAGTCACGGTAGAAATCAACCGAGCCGTCTAGTCGTTTTTGTAAGACAGTCCATCCTCCATCACTAGTTACCATGTCACAATACACATGCAATTTGGTCCTATTCCTCGCTATCGGATTATTGATCAGGTAGACGCCACTGTTTTTGTAGCCAGCTTTGGATCGCTGAGCACAGTTTTCAAAATCTAAAAGGGGACAGGATTATTAATAAGTTATTATTTTGATTTTCAAGAAAGCAATTCTAAATTTAGTCAAAATATAAAATATTGAAATATAGGGTATTAATTTCTTTTCCCTGAGAGATAAGAGAGGCCACCCATAGGCCACCCATGCCACCCATAGGCCACCCACCCATAGGCCACCCATAGGCCACCCACCCAAAGACCACTGATAGGCCACCAACCCATACGGGCCACCCATGCCACCCATAGGCCAACCATAGGCGACGAGATTGAGTGCAATAATTGTTTTATTTTATCCACATGCACGCACTGGATTGTGTGAATAATAGAATTTAAATCATTTTCAAATTTAAAAAACGAAATGTTACAAACAATAAACAAATTATTTAACCGTCAAACAGACCGACGAAAGTGACCGAAACCGTAGCCGTTTTATGAAAAAAATTTTGTTCACTTCTCTACTCACAGTATTTGAGCTGAATGCCTCAGTAGTGGAGGAAACAAACACTGCATGTATCCAGTGGATATGGATATAAATAATAAGTATTATATAGTTAGGCAATCGTACCTTCTATCTCGCAGGTGGTCCCTTTCGTCCCTGGAAGACATTTACAGTAATATCTGCCATACGTCACATACACAGGACTGCACTTTCCATTGTGTTTGCATGGGTTTTTGTCACACTTTGACTAGAAAGAAAGGAATTACTGTTTGTTAATCGATAAAACCGCAAAACTACACAAGAAAAAATCAAGAAAAACTGCATCAAAATTTACTAAAAAAACACAACCCCAATAAATGTATAAAACTTGAGCAAAACAAAACAACCGGAAGTGAAGGGATCTATAATTTTTCACCGTAGAATTTTTTTTTGCCACATAGTATAACGATACAAAATAAGTAAATCCTTTATAGTATAACGATACAAAATAAGTAAATCCTTCATAGTATAACGATACAAAATAAGTAAATCCTTCATAGTATAACGATACAAAATAAGTAAATCCTTTATAGTATAACGATACAAAATAAGTAAATCCTTCATAGTATAACGATACAAAAAAGGTAAATCCTTCATAGTATAACGATACAAAATAAGTAAATCCTTCATAGTATAACGATACAAAATAAGTAAATCTTTCATAGTATGACGATACAAAATAAGTAAATCTTTCATAGTATAACGATACAAAATAAGTAAATCCTTCATAGTATAACGATACAAAATAAGTAAATCCTTTATAGTATAACGATACAAAATAAGTAAATCCTTCATAGTATAACGATACAAAATAAGTAAATCCTTCATAGTATAACGATACAAAATAAGTAAATCCTTTATAGTATAACGATACAAAATAAGTAAATCCTTCATAGTATAACGATACAAAATAAGTAAATCCTTCATAGTATAACGATACAAAATAAGTAAATCTTTCATAGTATGACGATACAAAATAAGTAAATCCTTCATAGTATAACGATACAAAATAAGTAAATCCTTCATAGTATAACGATACAAAATAAGTAAATCCTTTATAGTATAACGATACAAAATAAGTAAATCTTTCATAGTATAACGATACAAAATAAGTAAATCCTTCATAGTATAACGATACAAAATAAGTAAATCTTTCATAGTATGACGATACAAAATAAGTAAATCTTTCATAGTATAACGATACAAAATAAGTAAATCCTTTATAGTATAACGATACAAAATAAGTAAATCCTTTATAGTATAACGATACAAAATAAGTAAATCCTTTATAGTATAACGATACAAAATAAGTAAATCCTTTATAGTATAACGATACAAAATAAGTAAATCCTTCATAGTATAACGATACAAAATAAGTAAATCCTTCATAGTATAACGATACAAAATAAGTAAATCCTTCATAGTATAACGATACAAAATAAGTAAATCCTTCATAGTATAACGATACAAAATAAGTAAATCCTTCATAGTATAACGATACAAAATAAGTAAATCTTTCATAGTATGACGATACAAAATAAGTAAATCCTTTATAGTATGACGATACAAAATAAGTAAATCTTTCATAGTATAACGATACAAAATAAGTAAATCTTTCATAGTATAACGATACAAAATAAGTAAATCTTTCATAGTATAACGATACAAAATAAGTAAATCCTTCATAGTATAACGATACAAAATAAGTAAATTCTTCATAGTATAACGATACAAAATAAGTAAATCCTTCATAGTATGACGATACAAAATAAGTAAATCCTTCAGATAGAACTAGCTAATCAGCGCGTGAACATGCACAACTTGTTAGCGTAACCCCGAGGTGAAAATATTAGTGTGTTAATGCTAGCCTGATATACCCTGGGTACCAGGGCTTATTTTCTCCTTGCTTTATCGTTTGCTTTAGCGTTTGTAAATTTGACGGTTTGTTGACAGTTTGTTATTCAACGAGACCAACCCCTGGCCCAAAGAGCTTAGAATCTCACTTCCATGCTGTTTTGATTGACACCGCCAATCATAGCCATATTTGGAAACTTGGCAAACTTGTTGACATCTTGCTGTCAGCTTTCATCCAATCAAAGATCTTCATAGACTTAAACCACTGAATCAGAAGTCGGGGTCACGTAGCGACCCTCCGCTTCTTATTGGCTCGGATTCAAAAGAATAGGCTTGTTTGGCTAGAGGGTTTCTCTTGAAAATAACGAACACAGACGCACAAATGATAAATACGAATACTAGAACAAGAAACCCTCTAGTTTCTAGGGTAAGCCTGATAGGAGCTTTGTATAATTTTGTAATCCATCGAAAACCGCATAAAATGTGGAAAAACTATATAAATACTTTACACCTAAAAGAAATGAGGCTGACTTATAAGTTTTAAGAGTGACTGTCAGTAAGAACCAGACATATCGTGGCAAACGTCGATTCATCGATTTTGTTCATATTTTGCAGTTCGATACCCTATCATGTTATAAGAACTCCTGTGAACTTAGTTTTGAAAAATTTGTTTTCGTTTGGGAGAAATTTGAATTATTATGCGAGAAGGCAAATATGCTAATTCGACGACTCTGAAATAGAGACCACTCGGCGATCTCGTGCACAAAATACAAACAATATTTAACCTTTATAACCTAATAATCTTTAAATATGGTATCTCTATATGCCTCATAGCGTATTTCAGACTTGTAGCTTTAACGATGAATTTTTGGCAGAATTTTGTTCAGGACACAGTTTTCATGAGCTAAAAAATACCCTCAAAACAGTCGCGAATTAAACTATGTTCGATATAACGGAATAGTTTGATATTCACTGTGTGTGAAGTTAAGATAATTTCTTAAAACACTGCCGAAAAAAATTGCTAGGTTTTTATGTTTTGAAGTTGTTACAGTCGATCTAAGTTGCCTAAAATGGCTGTTTTTTTACGATCATTTTTGCATAATTAGCAACGATAATGAGCGTCAAAACAATAATACTATTTGCAACAATCTTGTATAAACCGTATTTAACATCAGCAACGAGTCAATTTGTATTCCTTATTGTAGTTAGAGCAATATTTATTCCAACTCGATATTATCATGTATTTTCGGGGTTTTGATCGTTTTGTTTATACGTTTTGTTTATACAAAGCCAACTATATCCGCGTGCGAGTGTTACTAAAAATAGATATGGCAAGACTTTTAGATACTGCCCTTTGAAATACTAAAATGAATCTGATAGAAGTCATAAAAATTATTATATAATGAGACTCACAACACAATTCCTTCAATATAGAAAAATTATATAATAGTAGAATAGAATAGTAGTAGTGTTTTTGGATAGAAGATAGATATACCGGTAGTTCTTCTTTGAGAGCAGATTGTCTATTATCCCATCTATAAAGTCTACAAAATGAAATTTACAAGATAATAACCAACCTTTTGTCTGATAAAAAAACTCCAGTATAAATGTTTTATTTTATATCTTTTGTAAGAAACGAAACACAGGTTCGAGTTTATTTTAGCAACTTGTCACATAATGCGATGCTTATATAAACAAATAATACAGTACTTCTAATGTATTATTAAATAGTGCCCAGTATTGAATTTGATTGATAGCCAATAATTAATAAATCATGTTCAGAGCCTAAGCTAGACTGAAAAACAACAAGGACAACATGGAAACTTGTTGTTCATTTACGTCTCTATCCAATGGCCAGTGTGGTGTCAATAGAAACGAATTAAACATAGTTCCTTTGCTATCACCGTTACGCAAACAAGGCAACTATAACCGTTCCGACAAAATAAAAATGATCGTTTTTGTTTGACACACGGGAGTAGGGTAAGTGTTGCTTTGAAGTCATTTCTGTAACAGTGGTACCTCTATTAAGCGTCACCCTCTATTAGGCGGACACAATAAAAAGTCCCATTGTTTTTCCTCACTATATAACTGTTTTGGTTCCTCTTTTAAGAGTCAACCTCTATTAAACGTTTATTTTCAAAAAAAACCCTTTATTTTTTAAAAGTTTATATTCTATTGTTCTAAACTTGCACTAAGCGGTCATTAAATATTTTGTTTCAGTGTTTCTAATTGCTAATTGCAATAATACTTGCTACAAGTCGACTATACTCTCAGTAGGGATACTCTTTATTTTGACGAGTCGCGTGTAGATAAACGAGAGATACCAATACGAAAAAAACCCGGACTTTGAGAAAGTCTAAACGGCAATGCTCAAAATTAATGTATTTTCTTTTATTTAAAAGACACAGATTTATTAAAATAACCGATAAGTAACGTACCCTGCCATTTCCACCTTTATATGTAGATTTATGCCGGACCTTTATTCATCGGCCAACATCTATTAAGCGGCCACTTTGAAAAGTCCCTAGGGTGACTGTTTAAAAGAGATACCACTCAATCTCTTGAATATTGTACAAATTTCAACAAAAATAATATTAAGTTTGACATCAACGGCGGAAAACACAACACTTAGGGACTTATGAAATTTACTGTTCTTTTGATTTATGATCACAATTTTCTAATTATTAGAGCTGCTTTTATACATACATGAATGCTTTCTGGATGTGAGCACTTTATAATCATGGCAGCTATAGCAAATGTCTAGAATACGAAAGCAAAATATTACATTACCGGTATTAGACGTATTAGCTAGAATACTGCCAAGCACTTTGTACACGTGAGAATGATAATTATCTTACCAGTTGTCACGCAATGCTTCCTTGGTAACGATCAAAACCCCGAAAATACATGATTTATATCGAGTTGGAATAAATATTGCTCTAACTACAATAAGGAATACAAATTGACTCGTTGCTGATGTTAAATACGGTTTATACAAGATTGTTGCAAATAGTATTATTGTTTTGACGCTCATTATCGTTGCTAATTATGCAAAAATGATCGTAAAAAAACAGCCATTTTAGGCAACTTAGATCGACTGTAACAACTTCAAAACATAAAAACCTAGCAATTTTTTTCGGCAGTGTTTTAAGAAATTATCTTAACTTCACACACAGTGAATATCAAACTATTCCGTTATATCGAACATAGTTTAATTCGCGACTGTTTTGAGGGTATTTTTTAGCTCATGAAAACGGTGTCCTGAACAAAATTCTGCCAAAAATTCATCGTTAAAGCTACAAGTCTGAAATACGCTATGAGGCATATAGAGATACCATATTTAAAGATTATTAGGTTATAAAGGTTAAATATTGTTTGTATTTAATGCACGAGATCGCCGAGTGGTCTCTATTTTAGAGTCGTCGAATTAGCATATTTGCCTTCTCGCATAATAATTCAAATTTCTCCCAAACGAAAACAAATTTTTCAAAACTAAGTTCACAGGAGTTCTTATAACATGATAGGGTATCGAACTACAAAATATGAACAAAATCGATGAATCGACTTTTGCCACGATATTTCGAATTTGTCTGGTTCTTACTGACAGTCACTCTTAAAAGTTTAAAACATATAATAATCTTACAACTTGAGGCTCAAAAGCGGATTTGATAAAAAGTATACAAGGTACCCCTCCCTTTAATAGTTTTTGTACAACGCTGGCTTAACTCTTTCTATCAGTCGTTCCTTCGAAGGACGTTGTTGAAGCGAACATTTTCATCACAATATGATTATGATCACGTCCTATATCGATACCGACCTTGAAATTATAATAACTGGTGAAAACAAATTAAATATTTTTGAATGAATAAGACGATATTTGCATAAAGTCGTTTTTAATTTATTTGTTAAAGAAAAAAATTATATTGGTAATGAAATCTGCCAGTTATAAAATTATTGCCTTGTTTATCGCTTGTAAATTCTGAACTTTAATTCCACAAACTTCAAAAATTACTCAAAGTGATTTCGCCAAATGGAGCTTTGGATTACAGTTTGTTTACTTTTTTCGCGTCACCGCATTGCAGATATGCACGGGCTCATGATCAATGCTAACAAGTTTTGTGGACTACCGTGCAGGCTCGGTTACAAAAGATTTACTTAGAATAGAAATCAATCTTTCATAACCAAAAGATCAAAGTTAATCGGTCAATCATTAAATTGAATAGAACTTTCACATGTTTTTAGTGTGAAATGGATTCAATTTTAATTTAAACCAATTCTAAGTTTGTTTGGGCCATCACAAAAGACATATTAAATGCTTCATTTTCAGTTGGGACATAGATCAGTAGGGAGTCTTATTTTTGTTTCCCCAATCCCTTGGAATATGCACAGAAACAATGAACCCATCGGCCAAATACAACACAGAAAAAAATAAAACGTTCGAAAAAGTTTGATTTACGGGTACCTTTTTTCTGACTTCGAAATTAAAGCCTTTTACATTTTATTAAATTCGATGTATTTTAATTTATTTTAATTTTGACTTTAAATCACTGAATAAATTATGGAACTCTTTACAGCCAAACCTACAGAAGCGTTCCTATCGAGGTTGGAAGGCTCGATTTATTCTTCCAATTTGTTTTGAAATTTGCATAAATGAATCGAATCTTGTAAGTTTCAAATTGCAGACTTCAACCGTCAACTAATAATGGTCCCGAAATCACGATCTATGGTCAATAACTGATAATGCTATTGTATAATAGAATACTTTAGTAAGTATTTATAACAATATTTCTGTAAGCAGACTAGGTTTAGCAAGTTTCCGTTGTCCAAAAAAACATTGAAATTAATGTTTTGATTTGAGGCGGTTTTTGAAACTTACAAGTTTCGATTCATTTATGAAAACTTCAAAACAAATTTAAAATCAAGTATGGAAGAATAAATCGAGCGTTACAAACTCGATAGGAACGCTTTTGTAGGTTTGGCTGTAATAATTGCGGTACGAATTTTCTAAAAAAGTTGTTTTTCAAAATGGAGGACTGCTTTTTGTTCCCTAGAGAGCAGTATGTTGATTTCCATTTGCATGGTTTTGATCTGTTACTAAGAAACTTTTTTCCACTCACCGGCAAAGTATAATGATCGACTCCCTTTACTACGGTCAAGTTTGTGTTGTTGCCATACTTGTCCAAATCCAAGAGCATACAATCAAACAGACCTTGCTCATTTTTTGTTGTGTTCACATTTGTAGAAAGACATAGTGTGTTGGCAGTGCATTCCATCATACAATCTAGAATAACTTTCACATTGAAGTTTTTCAGTGGAGTTCCAGAAATTAGTTTGTGGTCTTTGTGGATTTTAAAGTTTGCTATCTGAAAAGTATTGTCTTCGGTTTTGATTCGTGATGTTTGTTCTGAAGCTACCATTTGTAGCAAGGCCATTGAAAGAACAATGTTCACAGGACTCATGTTTTCGAATCCACCCTCTGTGGAAACTTCAACGAAATCGTAATTTCTTTATTAGTGTGTAAATAAATACTGGTTTTTGATAAGCTCGTGTATTATGAAATTAGCTTTTTATCTAATCATTGAAATACTAGCGCATGAGGGAGTACTGAAATCTGAATGACAAAGAAAGTGAAGAATTATTGTATTAGAGCGAAAACACTAGAACCATGAAATAAAAACAAAATAGTTACTCACTAATAGTTTTTATTTAGTCAGTGTCACTCAACCAGAAACATCAAATACAAAAGGAAACACTGATACCTCATTACAACTTTATTAGTAACTAATAGTCGCTAAATAAGAACTATTACACACTAACAATTTGATTTTCTTTCATGGTTCTAGTGTTTCGCTTTAATGTAAGAAGAACTGCTATGTAGTTAGTTTGGGAAAATGGCCGCTTAGTTTTCGATAAAATCGAACTGAAGAAAATGGTTTTACGGCTAAATTCGCAAATTTTCGACCGATAATTTAAACCAATTTTGAAGGCTTGTCACAAGCAGATTAAATAATTTATCGCTGTTTAAAGACCTCAAAATTGTTAAATAGTATTTTAAGAAACAGTTTGAAGACTTTTATGAGCTTTCATAAAATCTGTCAATTTTAAATACATTTTTTTTAGAGGACACTTGTAACCTCTCTAAAAATAGGGTGAAAATATTCAAAGTTTTTCCCATGTGCTACGAAATATTTTTCCCCCAAAAAAAACCATCTCAAGGCTAAGTATTAATTTTAAATCGCCTCTACGAAATTAAACAAATTAAATTTTTTGTGGGAAATTACTTATCGCGTTGTTCTACACTCTCGAAGTTGAAGGCATATGCGACCAATGTAATTTGCATATATTGTAACCTTATTTTAAAGCGGCTTCGTGTTAACTTCCAAGAAGGAAAACGATTTTGAAGACTAACAAGAAGTTCATAGAGCCATATGAAAATAAATGATACATAGTATTAAAATAAGACTGAATTTCAAATCATATCCCTCTTAATGTAAGAAGAACTGCTATGTAGTTAGTTTGGGAAAATGGCCGCTTAGTTTTCGATAAAATCGAACTGAAGAAAATGGTTTTCGGCTAAATTCGCAAATTTTGACCGATAATTTAAACCAATTTTGAAGGCTTGTCCCAAGCAGATTTAATTAATTTATCGCTGTTTAAAGACCTCAAAATTGTTAAATAGTATTTTAAGAAACATTTTGAAGACTTTTATGAACTTTCATAAAATCTGTCAATTTTAAATACATTTTTTTTAGAGGACACTTTTAACCTCTCTAAAAATAGGGTGAAAATATTCAAAGTTTTTCCCATGTGCTACGAAATATTTCCCCCAAAAAAAAACCATCTCAAGGCTAAGTATTAATATTAAATCGCCTCTACGAAATTAAACAAGTTAAATTTTTGGTGGGAAATTATTTATCGCGTTGTTCTCCACTCTCGAAGTTGAAGGCATGACCAATGTAATTTGCATATATTGTAACCTTATTTTAAAGCGGCTTCGTGTTAACTTCCAAGAAGGAAAACGATTTTGAAGACTAACAAGAAGTTCATAGAGCCATATGAAAATAAATGATATATAGTATTAAAATAAGAATTTCAAATCATATCCCTCTGCAATTCTATGGTCTCTAATCATATATTGGCAGTTGTTATCAAAACATCAGAAAGTTGCTATAAACTACTAGATTTGAACACTAAAGGAAGTTTAGCATTTGTTGTTTTATTATGATTGAAGTTATTCAAAAGATTGAAGTTATCGCCTAGTAGTCCATTAAATCTGTCTGAACAGATATACTTTTTTTCTAGTTTTACCAAACGATTACCGATTTAACAAGGGCGAAGTGCTTGACGTTTTGATTTTACGTTTTAGTAAAATTTGTTTAGTGATTAAAATCATACCAATAAAAGCAAATTCTAATATGATTTTGATACATCAGTTATCGAGGTATTTTTTCAAACACACAAAAAAAAAACAGTCTTAACAGCAAACGGATTTTCAATCCGTCTTTTGAAAACAATCGGCGCAAGTTAAACAATTACTTGTGAATTATCATACTCGGCGTCAAGCGCTATTAATTAACTTGAAATATAGTTGTTAAAATATATAGTAACAGTTTTAGAAATAATTATAACAATAAAACAACAACTGCTAATAAACTTCATTTAGGTGGTCACAGTCGTACAAAAATACAACGTAAAACAAATTTTACTCATTCTAGTTTTTGTATTGAGAGTATAGATAGTATTTCATGATATAAAGAAGGGGGATTACTTGCACTATATATTTGTATCGTTGTCTTTTATTGGGGTGCGTCATTAACTTGATGAATAAATGAATTGGTTATTGCGATAAATATTATGTATTTTAATGATATCTTTGTCTCCGTTATTTATTAACATCTTTTTTGTGCCATACTTAGAATATGCGTTGACTAAATGTTCTGACTGAGAGGGGCATTTATTTACCCGTGAAATACACTTTAATTTATCACTGTTTAATACACCATAACCCCATTGTTGTCTTTTGTTGCTAGTTGACTATCATACTTTAACTAACACACTTTGTTTCACGGGTTAATAAAAACCACTCTATAAGCTAGGCTACAGTTAGCTACAGTCTCAGTAATGACAAATAATAGTTAATCTGTCTACCTTAAAGCTTGTTTTTCATTTGCGTCAACCCTTGCGATGATAAGGGAGGACCATAAGCAGAATCGAAAATAAAGGCACACAACATCATCTTTTTATCCACCAATTGGACGAGAATACACATACATTAAGCTTCTGCTTCCGATTCCTCATCATTTTTTCCGATAGTCTTCGCGATTTTGAACAAAAAAACATTACACGTGCTTGATTAGTCTCCATCGCAGCCGTTCTTAGTGTCGGGTTCCCTGTGCGTCCCAACCCTAAGGGCGGCTGCGAGGGAGACTAGTGCTTGATACGTAACTCTTTCACCAAATGGATAATACCCACGCACAATGGCATTTTTACAAAAATACTGTTCTCTATTCATTATCTAGATCTCAAACACGTAATAAGATTATATTTTTTTTCAAAATTTAAACAACGTACAAAACTTGTTGAATGGTTTGAGAACATGGTCCTAAAATATATATAATAAAAAATATAATATCTTTTATTCTAATAAATAATCCAATAAATATATCCTATTTGATAGTTTCTTCTCCCTAAATGTCTCTGACTGATACTGATGCACATTGAATACCAAGTTAATGAAGGTTTTTCTGAATTCCTTGCGTTTATCACTATATATACCTGTATTATATATATTAGTGTGAACATTTCACTGTTTTTCTTTTTAATGTCCAACACTTTTGAAAATTGCTGTAACGTGACAGTCTCAATGAAGTCCTTATTGCTTGTCATGATAGTTCTTTCTCTGTTTCAGCAGTATTTAATTTTGTGAACACATCACTTTTGAAAAGAGCTGTAATGTGACAGCCTGGATGAAGTCCTCATTCCTTGTCAACAAAGTTCTTTTTTCACTGTTTCGGCAGTATTTCGTTTTGTGAATACATTACTTTTGAAAAGAGCTGTAACGTGACCATCACGACTGTATTTCAACCAGAAATTGTCCAGATTTATGTCTTAAAGACGTCTTGAACGCCGTTTTCAAAGCTCCTGTTCTTTTTAAACCAATAGTCCAATAAAATGACGTCTTAGCTTTCTTGTTCTTTTTATTACTGCTGTTGTAAGCATGAGACGAGTAGGCTGTGAAACCATCTACGAATTCGTGTTTGTATAGTAATGTTTCTTTTGTTCTTAATCCCTGTCAAAAAAAAAATGATTTAAATTATATTTCTATTTGGAGTCGATAAGGCAATTTGTAAAGAATTTCGTTGTATTTGTCTTTTGTTTTGTTCAGAACTCCGCAAAGCTATACCCTGTTTAGAGTCAACATTAGTAAATTATTTTCATTGTTTATTATGATGACCCTTTCGGGTCTCCAAAAATTGCAAAGCCGACTGTATTTCAAGTCGTCTTGCGGGATATTGGGAAAAGTTTTCAATCAGCAATAACCGCGCCTCGGATGGACCTCACTGGCTACGGTAATGCCACTGCGCAAAGCTAATGAATATCAATTCTTGTTTTGCTCTCATCCTCTCTCTTAGGACTTTTCCGTGTGGGAACCGTTTAACATATTAAACACATGCGAAAACTTTCTACTAATGATCTTTCTGTAAATAAAAAAGGCAGTAAAAAGACATCTAAAACGTGAAAATGATTTTACTTTGATTTTTTAAAGCTGTTAATTTTTTTGAAAAAGTGCTAAGTAGTTTTATTCAATTTTTTCAATTTTTAACTGCGTTAGCGCGTGCGCATTGCGTAATTTGAGACTTGCAGTGAATTGACTATTTCAATAATCAGCAATGATTTATCGATTGTTTTTTAGATGATAATATTTTTTGAAATACAAGTCGGCATGTTGCTAGTAATGGTTTGGATAAATGGTTATGGCTGGAGAGAGGGGAGCGTCAACCATTGTGATAAACTCCACTTACCGTAGTAAAAACTCTGCCTTTTCTATTTATTCCTATATATTTCGCTGTTTTCAGATTCTTTAACCGAACAAGTTTAGTACCATAGACTTCGGTATGGAATAAACCTACGAGATAAAGATGCAAATCAATAAGTAAATCTATAATAGTAAGTTCTGGTTCAGATAAGTCTTTTCGTTCAATGTCAGAGTAAGTCGTTCGTTTTGAACGTTTGATATATTTTCATTAAAGAAAAAAATATTGCTTTGCTGTTCACTCTTTTTATTCGTTCCCTCATTCACTAGCCGTTGTTTAGTGATGTGTTTTTCTTATGTTGCACGATTGTTTTATACGTTTTTTATGGTTGTTTTTTTCGTTCGTTCGTTCGTTCGTTCGTTCGTTCGTTCGTTCGTTCGTTCGTTCGTTCGTTCGTTCGTTCGTTCGTTCGTTCGTTCGTTCGCTCGTTCGTTCGCTCGTTCCTTTGTTCGTTCGTTCGTTTGTTCGTTCGTTCTACCTTTTGATCTAGACAACCGGTCAGTACTTACATCTGAGCTTGTCCTTATGACAAACGTCCACACTTTGTCCTCGTAAATGACCATGATGATTGACACCAATATAAAAACCCATTTTACTATACATCATAATTGTTTGGATGTGAGATGGTATCATTGTATTGTGGTTTACACCGAGATTTTGGTTTAATACGTAATGGGAATATCTTTTGTGGCGTGGCAGCGAGTAAACAGATGAAATCGTAAGTACTGTCATGGAAAATATCTGGAAAATAAAAATAAAGAAGTATTAAATATTAAATATTATAAAATGTTTAGTAATAGTAATGATGGTAATTACTGTCATGGAAAATATAGTGGAAAATGAAAATAAAGAAGTATTAATTAATATTACAAAATGTGTAGTAATAGTAATAATGGCAATTACTGTTATCATGAAAATATCTGAAAAAATACGAAATATTGTAAAAACTATGAAATATTATTAAAATTGAAACCAATGAAGTTGTCAAGATGGGACTATTAGGATAATACAGAACATATTGTGTATATGAAATATATATTAAAAAAAAAACACTAAAATAAAGAATCAGAAAGAAATGCAAAATGAACAGGCCAGGAGAAATGCCAATTGATTGAATGATTTGAGTAGTTAGTATTAAACAAGATAATTAAGTACATTTGTAGTCAACATTTATATTTAGATATGTAAAAGCTTTCTAAAATAGTATTTATTGGTTGAAAACGTTGAAAACGTTGAAAAAAGTTTTATGTATCAACGTTTCGATGAAAGATGCTAAGTTTATATAGCATGTACTAAACCCATATGAAAATAACCTTCTTTAGATTTTAATTCTTTTCTGTTCGTTCATAAAAGTCCCAAGTTTTATTACTTACTTTGACAATCTATTCAAAAATATAGTTTAAAAATCGACTAAAACTGGACTATGGAAACAGTGCAATAAACATAAAAAAACAGTCAAACATTTCCAAACTAGCTTCAATTCTGAAAATTGAATTAAACATTCAGAAACCATAATTTTTAAGTGTATTCGCTAAAATATATATAGGATATTTTCTTTAAACTCGTTAAATTTAAAAACTATAAGAAATGGCATATTTTATCAAATGTGCTGAGCTGTGATTTCAAAAATGCAGCAGTTTTTAAACCAATTAAGTCATTGATAGAAGAGGTTCAAGTAGTTTTGTGGGTTATATTTTAATAACGTGAGAAAACAAGGGATAAAACGGTTTATCTATTTTGTTTACTTGATTGATTATTTGTTTGTTTGTGTTTGGCTTAAAGTCAGATTTAATTTTTTACACGTGCCGGTAACATTCTTGAAATAGTCTAACAAAATGCATTACATTCTAAAACCTTAGCGAAAATGCATCCCATCATTCTCGACGCAGGTGTGTCAAACAAGTAAAACATTTTTTAAATAAATTAAAACGAGCACAAGTTAAACAAACTTTATGTTCAAAGAATTACGTTCAAAAAAACATAAATTGGGATTGTAAATTAACGTTGTTTAAATTTTACGTTCAATTGAACTTCTCAACAGAGCAAAATTATTATTTCAAAATAAGCTTAATCGTACCCAAAAAGCGAGACGTCAAAATCCGTAACACTTTTTAAGTCATTTTAAGTTGTTAAAAATGTCTAAATACTTTGATAGTGACAAAAACTTACCAATGCCAGGAAGTTGCTGGTCAACGTAGTCATTCTCGCCAACAGTTCGTAGTTTGAGAGCGCTTTTCACATGAACCAACGAAATCCAGGAAGAATGTAAGTTTACAAATCTGGTGTGGTGTTTATATAAAGTACTCGTGCATTCATTCCTGTGATATTGTCCTACGGCACTTCAACTAAATGTCTTTCTTTTGTCTCCTCCCTATGACAAATCAAAAGAGCGACTATACGTTAGTACAAAGGCATCCATAACGCTATTGTTCTAGGGCTCTTTACTAATCGCCAAAATATCTAATTCAGGAAAACACGTTTTATACTGTTCGGGATCCACAATTCGTAAACGTATGCATCGCTGATTTTGCGTACAAGTCCATTACACAGCATATTTTTTAGGTTTCTCGTTTGAGGAAATAAATTTTAGTTCGTCGGCAAGTGGTTGTCGGTTTGTCTAACTGAATATACCGCAAGCAGCCTAATAGGTCTCCAAGGACATATTAACCCCTTAAAACCATAGCAATAACGTCGTTCCAAACAACAACCACATAAAAACATAAGGCGATCCATATGAGTTCAAATAGCAAGCGCCATGTACCGCCGTACGGTCCGCAAGCTAACAGTGGCTGACGTCTTTTGTGGTTTGTCGGAATACAGTCGGCATGATGGTACATCTAAAAACACACCGACAACATACTGCGGCATTTTGGACTTCAAAAATGTAAACGCCTTACACCGTAAAATAGGTAAATGGACAGAATTATGCTTACTAAGGGACGGACCATTAGAAAAGTGATGGGGGGGGTGGGGCAAAAGCAAAAAAAAAAAATATTTCCGGTAAAAAATCAAAAAAAAAAAAATATTTCTTCACACTTAGCGTGAAAAAAAAAATATTGACAACTGTAAATATGGGTGTGGCCATACATAACTGTAAAAAAAAAAATATTGCCAGCCAAAAAGTCTAAAAAAAAAAAAAATTCTAAATCCATGTCAAGAAAAAAAAAATATTCCAACTTTGAAACTCCCCACCCCCCCCCCCCCCCCCCCCCCCATCACTTTTCTAATGGTCCGTCCCTAATCCAGGAAAAAAAGTACCGATGATCTAGTATTAAGATCAAAAATGTTGAACCGCTTATGCGATTATTGATAATAACCGCTAAAAGGATGATCACGGTTGGACTTGAAAAAAACAACTACAACACTCATTGCTTTGTATACATTGTATGTTTTTCGCTATTATCAACCGTATAACTTCGTACATAAACTTGTACTTTAATAATATCAGTTTTGCTTGTATTCTGAGTTCTTAGTATTTATAAACTCATATAAAACAGCCTGTACTTGGTTTTTATCAGATTGAATCAGACTTGGCTTTGATTTCTATTAGTAAAGTATCGAGACATGTCGACATATGGATTGCGATGTGTGCCCATTTCACGCAGTGCACTTCCTGATAGAACGATACAACATGGCCTCTAGCAATAACAAGACTTACAAAGCCAGCATGACTCAATTACTAGTTTACTTATTGACTGGGATACATCGTTCAATTTTGAAAATAATAGAACTGGTTAAAAAGGCATGCATGCCTAAAGATATAAACAGGAACGTAAAAACAAGTCAATACGTTTTGCAAGCTGTGGGTTCCCGAACTCACTGGTACGTCCCTCATTAAATAAAGTTTTTTCGGGACTGTAAATGATCGTTTGAGTAATCCCTATTCAGGTGTTTCTGCTGTAAGTGTTTTTGGATGCATCGATTCAATCAGTTATTTGTGGACAAACCACTGCTTGGTCATTTTTGCAATGAGTGACTGTGGATGCATCGATTTACACACTGGGTTAATTGAGTAACCACTACGTGGTCATTTTTTCAGTGAGTGACTGTGGATGCATCGATTAACTTAGTTATTAGAGTAACCACTACTCAGTCATTTTTGCAGTGAGTAACTGTGCATGTATCGTTTTATCCATCGATTTACTGCGTTCAGTTGTCATGATTAATTGTGGGTACATTGCCTTACTCATTTAATTGATTGACAACTACTCATTTGATTTTTCACTGAGTATCTATATATGCACCGCATGACTTAGACATTTGTACTGACTTAGTAGTAATCATGAGGTCAATTTAGAAAATCTATAAATAATACCTAATGATGTAGTATGTGTAGTTGAGAAATATTTAGAAAACGCACAGCAATTATGCAAGAGCTATCAAATATATAACACGTGCAATTATTGGCTGTGGACGATACATTTAATATACCGACGAACGCGCTTATTAGCTGACAGTGACCCTATCTGGCTATCATAGTTCAGTATAGTTTAACAAATAATATAAGCTCTAGCATTGCCAAATCGGAATGCGTTTGGAGCTAATCATTTGAACTATTGTTAATTAGTTCACATCAAAAGATAAATGCATGTGTAGGCACAATAAACAACCTTCAGATTTGACATGAACAGCGCGAAAAGAAATCAGCCCAAATATTAAAAGATGAACTCTATTGATGTTGAGCTTTTCATGATATTCCCGGGTGATTTTGTATTGTGTAAAATCGCGAATACTGATATATAGAAATATGAAGACAAGATATAGTGAAGGAAAAGTGATATAGACTGTGGATGATTTCTTTTTCTGAAAACTTCAGTCAGTCAGATTTTATAAACAACAAACCCACTAATGCTTTGCGTGTGATGCGATATAAACTGTAAGACCTTTATCCTATACCTCCGCGCCTAAATTAAACACAACACGTAACTTAAGTAATTTTTCGACTCAGTCTTACTATAGAAAGCTTACCCTTTATCAATGAAATAACATAGCATATAGAAATGAAGCAAAATGTAGAAAACGTGTCAAATCCAGAAATTGCACGTGTAGCGTCTGCTAAATGGAATACTGAGCTTCTTGCAGCAAATGTAGTACTAATTTTGATTGAATCAATTCAAGTTTTGTACAGTTCATGGATTAACTGTATACAACTGTATAATTATCGAAGGCTACGTACCTTTGTAGATAACCTTTCTTTCAATGACTGGGTTATTGCATTCGTCAGTCATGTGTTGTCAAGTTGACTTACTTCATCATGTTTCGTGAGGTCGTATTAAGACCGTTTAATACAACGGAAGTAGGTCTCCATTTCAACTTATAGACCTAATAACATCCTTTCGCCTCCTACCCAGCCATTACTTCATATTGAAACAGTTGGCACCCCTGCTATACGGACGTCAATTTTAAAATACATTACGTACAGCTCTTGGTTTATGTGCCAGAACTGAGAAAAAAAAACACATCATACATTCTTTGTAAAAACATCCTATATATGATTAGCCTTCCTCCTCTTTCTCAATTCCCCTCCCTTCCCATGCAAAGCGCTGCGACGCTCCTCCATGAAGATATAGCTTTCATGAAGATGTAGCTTTTTAATTTAGATCCAAACAAACTAAACTTAGGGTCTGAATGGGGGTGTCCCAATATCAGTTAACAGCTAAATTTTAATAATTTTCTCATGCAGTTATCAGTTAAATTAAAAACAAAGAAATATTTATTTTAAAATTTGATAATTAAAAACAAAGAAATATCAGCTAACAGTTATCCTAAAAAGACACGGAATTCTCAGTTAACAGTTAACTCCATTCAGACCCTGTAAACTATCCCCACACATTATTTGTAAAATTGAACTCCATATTCCAGAGATATTACGGACAGCTCTTCAGTAGTTACCATGCAGTAAACAAAAACGCATTCTTTGTGAAACCAACTTCTATATTACGGACCCTTTTTCGTGATTAGTAAGAACAGCTCCGACAACTTCTCCTTACAAATCACAAGAACAAATTTGTACTTGGTATAGAGTCTACATCGATATAGCCGGAAACCCCACGGAAACCCCCCGGCAAATATGAAATAGTTATTCGGCGCTTTTTTAAAAAACCTATATATTACGTAGACACACTAAACCACCATACATTCTTTGTAAAAAAAGTTATGTCTTGTCATTGGTGACAAGTAAATGTGTCCTTTTATTGAAACACCTCCTAAAGGTCCCGAAGAATTCAATCAACATGCACAAGAAGTTTAAAAAAAACATAAACTACGGAAATCTCTATATCAAAAGCACGTTTCTTCTCATTTGGTGTCCTTCTTCAAGAAACCGTCTTTTGTATCAATTCCACTGCTTTCGAAATGTTCTCCATGCCAGCTTAATATAAAACAGCTTTATCAATTACTAAAAGTACAAAAGAAAATATAAAAATCAATATCTCACAATTTAGATAATTAGATTCTAACATTAGTACAATCGTACTATTGTCAAACTGCAATATCAGATTACTAAAGTATGGAAAACTGTTAGTTATTCTTGTTTTAGTTGGTCATCATTTCCTATAAGGCTAACTTACTAATGGAAATTTATGAGGTGGTTTCATTGCGAGGCGCGATTTTTGCAAATCAATGAAAAACCGGCTGTCAAACTTATAATAGCTTTCCTGAACCACTTTCGTGTTTCGGAGAAATAGTGCACATGCAAATTTATGTATAACTTGTACAGTTTTGTTCTCGGCAACAACAATACTAAATGTTTTCTTTTTTACTATTTTTTCTTTTCTGTTTTCAACTGAAAAACAGAACAGACAGAAAGTATCTGGTAAAAAAAACTCCAAAAGTTGCTGCTTCGTACTCTTTGCTGTCATTTTTGAACTGACTTTAAGTGATAAACTTTCAATTAAACTCGATGAGGATTTAAGTTAAAAGTTGATGAATGGACTTTGCTCAACATCAACATGTAGTTTTTCTCTGTCTATATTTGCGTTCATTCCTGCTCTTCTACAACCTCTGTCGATTCGTTGTCAGTAACACGGTAAATCATATGTTGTTTTAACTTCTTTTCCCCATGGAATATTTCTTTTTGCAGATTTTGAGTCTGAAATAATACGATACAACGACTCACATCGACTTTTCACTTCGTACTTCCAACCGCGCGAAAATACTGCCATCTGATTGGTTCAAAAATGATATCACAAATACCAACACTGTGGGGAGTGGGGATATCATTTTTCTCATTCTGATATTAGTCGGTTTACCGCTATATTTGTTTGTAATAATAAAAGATTTCCAGCATAAGACAATATTTATATATTAAATTACAAAAAGAAATCCTCAGTTAAAAAGGTCATTTTAAATCGATGTAATATGTCTCCACTATGAATGAGTTCGTAAACGTTTTGTGGAAAGCCGGATATATTGACCATCTGATTGCTATATTACAGCCAGTCCGGAAAGAGCGTACAATTCAACAGCCTATTCATTGAAATTCTTTTACACGCGAAAAAACTCTTTTATTAAGACCAGGTATAGGAAATCAGTATGAGTAGAGTCGCAAGACGTTCTATCTACAGGAAGTCCTTTTTTGTAGGAGGGAACTGTTTGAAATAATCCCCTTAGGCTCATGCTGCAAAAGGTTAAGCAGAAGTCACTTGTAAAAGTGGATTACACTTTAATCATGGATTAACAATTTCTTTACAACCACATTGAAAAAACTATGCTCTGGTAAAATAGACGTTCCTTCTTAATATTATTCCTTGCTGTTTTGGTATTTACTTTCCTTTTCGTCCGTATGTCTTTCATTACTTGCTCTTACTTTGTTAATTGCTCTTACTTTGTAATTTTTATTACTTTTCATCTTTTTTCTCATTTATTATCAAATTACAATATCTATCTCTTCTACGTTTGCATAAAAAGCTCTCGGTTTTCCAGATCCTTTTGTGGTGTCTGTCACTAGTTATCCATAAATGAAAGTGCAGTTTAGGCTCCTATTGATGTTCTGAAAAGGAAAATAATGCAAAGTCAGACATGGTAAGGCACAGTTTACAGGCTTGTATAGTATCTGGTTGTAAAATGGGGAATTTGATAAGGTCGGTATGTCAGTCAGACAGGTAGCAGGCCAGTCGGCGTTGGTTGGTTCATTGAATGGTTGGTTTCGTTAATACATGGTTGGTCATTCGTTTGTTTATTCCCGGCTTCCTTGGCTGTTTAATGAATGGTTCTGTTGGTTTATTAGAACGATGGATGGTTCTTGATCTATGAGACAGTTACTGGAACGATTGGTCCGTCCGTCCGTCCGTCTATTTACTACGTGTATGCTCGTGTGGTTATGGTGATTTATTGGTATTTGGAACATTTTGCCCTTGTGTAATATGCATACAAACATTCCCAAGAGCGTCCATAATTATGCTTTTTAATTTTCAATGCACTACTGAGCTAATCCCTTTCAACACTGGACTGCTGAGATCTTTTTTAATGGTATGTGATCTGATAGCCTTTATTATGCCTTATAGTTTGGTAAAAGAAGACAACAATAGCATGCCATCAAGTGAATAGTAAGTGCATGTTATAGAAGCGTTGACTAGTCAAATGCAGAAAGTTCAAGCCGGGGGGACTTTCTTTGTTCAAGCGGTAGCGGTGACCGCGGGCGGTTTTGAAAATAGCCTCTAAAAGTTAGGTTTAAAAAACTGCTTAAGTCTTGTTGATTTCAAACTGGCCCTAAAAATGACCCTTAAAAGAGTCACTTAATTTGCGAAATTGAATTTTGAGTCAGAATCCTAAAATGACCCTTACAGGTAGTCAGAGAATCAGAGTCATAACTCTAAAACGGCCCTACAAGGTACGCACATGAAATACTTTCAACCATGACGCAAAAGAAGCGCGGATCAGCCCTACAACCAGGCTTCCTGGGATGATAGCTTTGACAGAAATTACCTTAGCATCGTTTGCACATATATTTGCAGTAGTTGACAGCAAATCCACCCATTCTTGTACCACTATAGTGATGACTGCAATAAGCTGGCGTGACAATCTATAAACCATATATACATAATATCAATTTTTACACATCATAATAGTGGAAAGGGCTAATATGTAAATAGTACAATAAACGGTGCAACTGATAAACAGCGAAAACGATGAAAATACAAATGAATGGGTGAGTGAATAGGATGGATGAATAAATTGATGAATGAGTAAATGAATGGATGGATGGATGGATGAAGGGATAAATTAATTAATTGATTAATTAATTATCAGAAATGAATTAATGGATTAATGTATGAATGAATGAATGAATGAATAAGCAAAAATCAAATGTAGGTGAGTCAATGAATGGGTGAATTCATTAATTGATTAATGAGTGGATGGATGAATTAATCAAGTAAGTAAGTAAGTTAGTAAGTAAGTAAGTGATAAATCAGAAATGGATGGATAAATTAATGAATGAATAAACGAACAATAAAATAAGTGAGTCAACTGAATGGGTGAATTAATTAATTGATGAATGGATGAATTGATTAGAGAGAATTATATTGAAATAATGTTTCCAATCAAATACGTATTCACTCAAAATACTTCAACATACGTCTCCACAGATGTGATACTTGTAGGTATCGTAGCATCCTGAAATAAAATTAAAGAGAAGCATTGTTTTATTTTATTCATTTATTATTTTAATTATAGAAATAATTTATACATCACAACAACAATAAAAACAACAAGACGTATGCCATGCATGATTCCTGAGTCATAACGTGAATTATATACGTACTCTTTCACGGTAAAGCAAGAAACGTCAGTAAAGTTAAGTCAACATTTTTTACGGTGTTACAAATTTCATTATATTACCTATCGTTTATATCAAACACCGACGCAGCCTATACTAGTTTACTCACTAGTTTCCATTTATATACGTACCATTCCTTCCCGCTCCTCGAGTAAATTCCGTTGGATTTTCATCTATACAACAAACAGCTTTTGTCAACAAATAGATTTCATTTTTGTTATAATATAAAGCATACAAGATGATGCACTAAGGAGAAAAAGATGTACCGCCGACACTGACAAACTCAAGCTACGGTCGTCAAACCATTAACAAACAAAAAGCTAGAATATACTCCAGTTTCATGTTATCTAGCACCACTGTACATTTGACAAAAGGCGCATTTGCACAGGGATAATCTCAATACTCCAGTTTCATGTTATCTAGCACCACTGTACCGAATTGACAAAAGGCGCATTTGCACAGGGATAATCTCGATTCGGAGTAAATTTAAATGTGTCCAGTTTCTATTGTTAATTGATAACATTTTTTCGTACTTTGCTTAAGGCCCGGGAAAACGGCTTCAACATTTGCTTCAACATTGGTTCAATTTTGTTGAACGCTTTAGAATGGTTGTTGAACGATGTTGAACGTAGGGGACAAACGGTTTCAACAATGTTGAAATGGGGTGGCAAGCGACTTCAACATTGCCTTCCAACAAAATCGGGCGGAACGGAGGTTGAAGCCGTTTGCCCGGGCCTTGGCAGTAGAACAGCGGTACTTGATAACGTGGAAAAACTAATTAAAAGAGCAAAAGCAGTGGGGCAATCCCCCCGATACATTCCATTAATGCGAATATTTTCCTTTTTTTTTCTTTTTAGCGAGTGAACATGGTAATATTATTGTTCTTATAAAACCCCGTCGTTCAGTGGTTAGATGCCGGCAATATGCATTCTTTCAATATGCGGCCGCCTTCAATATAGCCAAATGCTGTGTGCCTCAGTAATCATCTATTAAACGAAAAATGCCAATAGTTGCTTATATAATAAAATTAATTTAGTAAACTTACGGGTATTTTTTTCCAAGTTCAAATTCAGCGGGGCATCTCCAAAAACAGTATCCATTAAAGGGCCAGCATTGGCCTGGCACAAGAAAACAGCAGCGACCATCAAAAGCACCAATAAACGAAGGGCAGCCATTCTAACACTGTACGTAGATATTATCAAGAACTTGATGGATGTTGGTTTGTTAACTGTAATAACTCACTTGAATCGTTCTTATATTTATATACAGCATGATGTGAACACAGATGGACATGGCTGACACGTAATCGTACCAGATTGATTGTTCAGCGTGATTGCGGTAGACCATGATTTAATAGTTCGTATTACTGCACAGGCCTACCATATTTTAAGACCAACCCAAAACAAAACAAAACGTTTTGCTTTATCGAAAATATATTCGTCAAACTTTCAATACGCAAACGGCTGGCTATAAAATTGTTGCAGCTGCTTCTTAATACGACAGACCAGAAAAGAAAGAATGCTATGCTCAAGTACTGAGCACGACTCAGATTGTTTGTGGTCCATGATCTTAGTTTGTGAGTAATTGATCGGTTTTAATCCCACTGCAAGGTGTAATTTTCGGTATAAAATACCGATTAAACAAAATACCGCACTTGGAACCTGGAATGTAAGTATAGATTCAGATTTCACTACAAAATGGCACTACGTGTTTTTTTACATGTTTTTTATTGATTCAAATTAATACTGCTGCTTATGACTAATCACTCAGGTCAATATGTGAATGTTAGGTATCATACATCTGATAGTGCGATCGATGATCATCTGTTTTAAAGACATGTTATATAAATATTTAAACTGGTCATGTTGTTGGTTCATTACACGTAACCTGATTTTACTTTGCGGTTGGTCTGCGTAACCGACCTTGATGGGGTGTTGGGTGGGGTAGTGGGTGGGGTGTTGGGTAGGGTAGTGGGTGGGGTAGTGATTTACTGTTCGCCTCTCACCGCTGTGATCCAGGCCATGCAGTTCGAGTCCTGGCTCGGCTAAATGTACATTGAGTTTGTTTGATGTGTTGCTCACTCCCGCCATCTCACAAGGGTTTTTTCTGTTTATCCGGTTTTCCTCTCCCATCAATCAACATGTGAGCAGATTTGTGTGCTAAATGTTGGGGTAGTGAGTACTGGTCTGAGTCACCCTTAAAGTTAAAACCAACCCACGGTTTTTGAGGCAAATGTGTGACAAAAACCGCAGTACAATCGGGGGTTTTTTCCTTTAATCTTTTCTGACTTAAGGAGTTTGATTTGTCAGGTCAGGTAGTTCAAATGAACGGAGCCCAAATCTCTAAGTCATAAGTTTTGACTCATTTCAAACATTGTTAGACGTAATCTACAACTAATAAGCTTTCAGAAAATATATACTTTGTTGGCATTTGTTACGAAACACAAGCGCTGCAATGTCAGTCGCGCGTAGGCCTTGTTGTTTGGGCTGGCTGATAAATTATTAATAGGACACTTATGTGGTTTGAAGATTGAGACGTTTTTATTGATTACGTTAAGTCAGACAAATATATGTCTTGTTGGATCACCATGTCACGTTTTAATTGCGGTGGTTAATACTCATTACTTTACGTTCAAAAATAGTTTTATTACACGATGGTGCACAGATTGTTACTGTATTTACTCGAATAAGCGCCGCGGCGCTTATTAAATTTTTCTCGATCTCATTGTCCCCTTCTTGATCAGAACTACGAATATTGAGGCTTAATAGGCGAGCGGTGAAATATAATAACTTTGAACTGAAGAAAATAGCTTTTGATAAAGATTTATTTCCAATGCTGTTCTAGAGCAACATTATAGATTAACATCATATAGCGTTAACATGCTGCCGGCATATTCGAGGGTGGCGCTTAATCGAGTTAATACGGTATGTGTTGAATCAGATGGGTTTTTTTGTAGTTGTAAGAATAAAATTCAGAACGACATGGTTTTTTCTCGACGTTTCGACGCCATCGGGCGTTATTTTCAAGAGTGTGGAATCTGTTGTTTTTACTTTTCTCTTGGATCTAAAGGAACATAATCTAAAAGAAAGCGAGTTGGCATCAACGTGTGTAATTAGTCTAGGCCGTATTGTTAAAAGATCTATTTCTTAAGTCAGTATATATGAACTCTGGCGCTTTTTTTTTGTGTGTGTTTGGTTTTAGAAGGTTGATTTTATTCGCTCAGAAATCGAGCCGACGTTAAAATCGACGGCGCCCATTCTGGTTGGCCGGGGTAGTCTGGTAACCTTATGAGGTAAATTCCCACTCTTTTAACACCAGCAATTCCTACTGAAAATGTGTATTCCACTGTAGTAGGAGTTTAATTTTATTCCATGGATATGGTGTTTGGGCCCTATATTCCACAGTAATATTTGATTTTACTGATTCCATGGATATAGTGTTTGTGCTCTATATTCCACAGTAGTAGTAGTTTGATTTTATTCCATGGATATAGTGTTTGTGCTCTATATTCCACAGTAGTAGTAGTTTGGTTTTATTCCATGGATATAGTGTTTGTGCTCTATATTCCACAGTAGTTGTAGTTTGATTTTATTCCATGGATGTAGTGTTTGTGCTCTATATTCCACAGTAGTAGTAGTTTGATTTTATTCCATGGATGTAGTGTTTGTGCTCTATATTCCACAGTAGTAGTAGTTTGATTTTATTCCATGGATGTAGTGTTTGTGCTCTATATTCCACAGTAGTAGTAGTTTGATTTTATTCCATGGATGTAGTGTTTGTGCTCTATATTCCACAGTAGTAGTAGTTTGATTTTATTCCATGGATGTAGTGTTTGTGCTCTATATTCCACAGTAGTAGTAGTTTGATTTTATTCCATGGATGTAGTGTTTGTGCTCTATATTCCACAGTAGTAGTAGTTTGATTTTATTCCATGGATATAGTGTTTGTGCTCTATATTCCACAGTAGTTGTAGTTTGATTTTATTCCATGGATATAGTGTTTGTACTCTATATTCCACAGTAGTAGTAGTTTGGTTTTATTCCATGGATATAGTGTTTGCGCTGTTTGCTTTTGTTTGTTTGTGCTTTACTTGAAAGCTCGATAAGCTAGCTTCATGTTCTAGAACCTTTCAAAATTTAAATATCATTAGCGAAGCTATCTTGTTCATCGTTTTGTGAAATGCTAATTATTGAATTATTTCGTGACACTTAAGAAAAAAGTGTAAATAGAAACCCGAAAAGCCGTGATTCTTGTCCGAGAACAAGAGATAGTTTAATACTAGTGTACACAAGTGCGCGAGCAAATGCACACTGATCGCTTCAAAAAAGGTGAACTTTCTTTTAAATCTGATTGAGAGCTGTTATAAGAAAACAATAGGCTGTGCCGCAAAGAAAATTAAAAAAAAAACATAACAACATTTTGCAGTGCAGTGGTCCTACAAAAAGAGATTGATTGAACATTTTTAGCTTTGATGACGTCATAACTTCCTTCATTAACATGACGTCAGAAGAGCGTTCTCAGTGTGTGAGGCATTAGAATGGCTTCCTGAACACTAATTACTACATTCTAGAAACGTTTAACTGGCTCTTTTCTGAATTTTTTCTCTGCTTCACTAGGAAGCAATAGTTTACATGATTCTGGTTGAGTCAGGTTTCTAGAATGTAAAGTAAATAGTGTACAAGAAGTCGTTCTAAGCCTGGGATGAAGGATGATCACGAAGCCTTTATATCCACGACCGATACCAAACTATCGGCTCATTAATAATATATGGGGAACAGCATCTGACGGGGATATTAGGGTGAGTAAGACTGGTGATAATTAGTGGCTATTTTAAAACTTCAAAACTGCTGTTGGCTATGTCAGCGTTTATAAGAGGATATTTGGAGTATAGAGTGTGATCGATAAATTACACATCGAACTGCGGTCGTTGTCGCTGTCACTATAGCATCACGTGTATAGCATATGGGTATTGAAGGATGGAAGGATTAGAAGAGAGTCAGCTATATATGATTATTTCGCTCCTTGGCGTCGTTGAGCGGCTGCTTTCCTGCGTTCATGGCGCATGAGTGGTAGTGCTGCTTTATTTCTCCTATTAGAGTTGACTATTCGGTGCTTTGCTTGAAAATCTTTAGAATATTCGGAGCTTTGCTTTTTTTAACTTAATTGTAGTGAAAACCCGTACTAATCTAATTTGTTTTGCTATGTTATAACCTAACAATACATACCAGCATGTCAAGATGTATTTTTCGCTTGTAAAATGTGTAGGTACGTAGAAATGTACATTACCATTAATTGAAAAAATATGTCAGTATACTATATAAATCAAATAAAAGCCATATCTTGATAACTTGGATAATAATTATAAACGAGGCCAGTTATTAAATGCATGGGTTTAAAGAGTCTCGTACGAATGTACAGACACACTAAAAAAGATTGTATTCTCATTTCTGTAGCGCGCGCAAATTTCTGATCACTGAATTGTTAAAATGGTAAAGAGCGCGAGCATGATTGAGAGTGTCTACTCTGTCTTCTCGGTCGGTAAAAATACGCAGTAAGCAGATTGTTCAATATATTTGCGTGGTGAAGCCGTTATGCTTGTTCCCAAGCGTGTGATTTGCTCTTATTTGGAAGTCCCGTGATTTAGTTAGAATAACTACCTACTACGAATAAGGGAAATGTGACCTCACAATCTCTTGATCGTAAACGCACACTGTAAAAATTGCATTATTAGGATTTTGGTCCTTTTTCCCTTTGTTAAAAAAAACTAATTTCCTTTCAGGGAACCTTACGAAGACGAGAACCCAGGACCACACATTCACTATCAATCACTGAGGCATGGGTACGGGATCGTAGAAGACTGAGAGCGCTATTTTACCATCCTTCTGACCACAGTAAGTATTAATGGTTAGGAACAATGTCGATCCCAGCTCTTGGAGAGCCTGCGCAGTAATTATAGCTTACGGATAATGCGTTGGGGAAGGGGAGAGTGGCGCTTACATACAGTATAAGTGACGTAGCCTTCACCGCAGGCGTATCCACATATTTTTATATTGGGCTTCCTGTGTCAGTGTTCCACTCAGTTGCCACAGTAAATCCATCTAGTGAGGAGGAGGCTATAAGCGACGCTCTTTGAGGATCGAAAGGAGGGAAAGAAGTGTATTCCCCTTGTAAGTAGGAATTCTGCTTTGTATTGATACAACTGAATTAGTTTTATCGACCATTGCTGTCTTAGAATAGTTTGCTTATTATTATATTTTCCATTCTTTATACAATTTGTTTTATCATTTCTTAAACTGAAGAAGTATTTGATTAAATGTAGGTTTGGTTCATTGTTTATATATTCACTGCATATTATACTGGTTAGAAACGTTAAAGTAACTTTGCAATATAGTATTTGTATAATTGTTATAATGTTCTATAAAGTGTTCTCAGTACTAAAAAGGGTTTTTATAAATTATAGAATATTATTGTTATAATGGTATCGGCACATCGTTTTAATGATCTTGTTTCGCCCTTACACAAAAACAACATTGTGTTCTCATTCAACCCTTTTTATAAACATTTCTAATAACACAAACAAAAGGTTGGATGTCTTTGTTAAAATGAAAAAAGTTGAAAACATTATTCTGAGTCCCGCTGGTCAACTAATGTGATATCCATGGAAACTAGCCAGCAAACTAGTATAAGCTGCGTCGGAGTTTTATATAATTGATAGGTAATAAAATGAAAGTTGTAACACCGTAAAAAATAATGACTTAACTTGACTGACGTTTCGAGCTTTAGCCCTCCGTCGGAGTATAATAAGTATACACTAAAAAAGGAGACAAGTACTTACTGGCGTTACTTTCATTTAAAAACACCGATGCGATCCACTTTTCCTCGTCAATTTTCTGAGGGGAAACATTTCACAGGGAGCCCAAGTTGTCGATTAGCGAACTAGCTACATTTTCAATAATATATGAAGCGTTAAAATAATTATTTCATACTGTCCGAATTTATAATGATTGAGTCTTCTTTTGGCCTTCTTATTGCAGCGATTGTTTGACTTGTTGAGTTTCAGAGCGATTGGAGCGTTTCAGGGTTATTTTCGTCTTTATCCAGATGTATGCCATATAATTTGATGATTTTTTCCCCATTTTGGATTATTTTCCAAACAATTAATTAGAATGTTTTTTGTGCATTTTATAGCCTTTCTACGTCAATCATCTAAGAAATAAATCCACAATGAGGTGTTTATTACGAACATAACGATGTCAAAAAGATTTAAAAAAAGGTTAAATATCACCGACATCGTATCCATGCTCATATGCGAAAGCCTCAATTAGTCTTTCCATGAACTTATTTCTTTGCTTTAAAGATATTTAAAATACTTCCGTGTAAACATCAATGAATTTGATTGAAATGTTCAATATTTCTTGTAAACAGTTCTATTATGTCATGCATACAAACGAACCTCCATTGTTGAAATTCCTAAAGATATATACCCCAGGGGGATTGTAAACACCGATGTTGTCATAGTTACTTTATAACTCTGTTTGCTGAAGTACGTATTCGCACAAGGGAAGCATCTCTGCTACATCTGGATTGAACTTTTGTGATTTTATCATCATTACAAGGACATAAATGTTGAAATTCGAGGATTCTGATTTGGATAACCACTATATCGTTCAATGTAAGTCTATTTTGAAATGTGTACTATCAATCTATGAACGCTCAGCCGTGGCGAAAATTATTATATTTTGACCTCTATAATTTGTAAAATAGCCCTATAAATATGCCTAAATATAGTCTATAAACTATCGTTTAAAGGAGTACTATGATTTAGTTATATTTGTTTGGGTAATCTTCAGTTGACAGTAGTCAAAGTTTTCGTTGGTTTAGTACCGTGAGTTATATTTGCGGTACGCCGCATGTTTTGACACGTATCTTGAAGAATAAATACTTTAGGTCAACTCAACTTTTCTTGTATTTGAAAAGTTCTTAAACGATTTACAATTGCAAGTCATCAATTTCTCACTTCCTAAATCGTTGTTGAACTCAATTGGTAATTTATCTACAAAGAAAATGTATATTTGTGTAATTTAGTTAGGATACGGTCCTGAATAGGCTCAATTTTCGAAGTCCTCTTCAGGCAACAATAGGTTTGAAGCCGGAACCACATCTCAGTTCACTTTGTTGAAAACAAAAATAAGAATTCCATTTTTAGAGAAGTTCGTTTTTCTTTTTCTCCGTTTTTTTTTTCAAAGCTTCTTGTTCATTAAAGTTTTAAAATTAGGAAATAATTTTATGACGTTTCGGAGCCATCACGCTCCGTTATCTTGTTCATTACGTCTTTTTTTTTTTTTTTTTTTTAAACAACGTCGTTTCAAATCAAAAATCAGTTATTTATAAGGATGTTTTCATATCTAATCACACTCACCATGATCTTTAGATCAAAAATACACGGATTCGAAAATTTTGGAATACAATGAAACGATTTTTGCTATTATTTTATTTCTTTTCTGACGTGTTTTTAATTAAAATAACCTCTCATCAGTCAACATCAGGATTAAATGCAATTTGTGTCGCAACGGCATATCTTAGCGAGTCGACAAGTTAATGAAAAATATAGCAGTGTAACGCGCCTTTATCATGATAATGATAGTTCTACGTTTTTAATAATGTATTTGTTTTTGTTAACCCCGGTGATTCCATGATTTCTTTCTATAAATATATATTTTGACAAAATGTTTTCTAAAAACACCTCATTAACTGGAACAAATTTTCCATTAGAAAAAGGTGCATGTTTAAGCCGTTCGCAATGAAGGAAACTAGATCGTCGGCTACTGTCAAAGACTCCAATAACTTTCATCATCATGGTGTCTCTCAGTGGTTTGTTAAAGGTCACATACCAAAAGGTTCCCAGGGTAACAGCTTGTTGTATGGCAGTGACCCCAATACAGTAAAGGGTAAGAACCACCACAATGGCACACTAAACTGCACAAAGATCGGAAATTATGCACCGTTGCAAAGAAATGTAATATGAAATGCACCTTGCACTTGCACTTGCACAATAGCCAAGCACTGAAGCAATCTCTTCCTTGATTACCACGAAGTAAAGGGAGATAAAATGCACCTTGCACTTGCACAATAGCCAAGCACTGAAGTAAAGGGAGATAATATACATGATAGATATTTATTATATAATATTGCTGACACGTTAAGATGCACTTTTTATACCATAAATGTAAAACAAGAATCTTAGAGAAACTCACTCTCTTACTTGCACCAAATGCAGTTCCCCGGCGCCCGAGTGTGTATCAGCTGCACATAAAGATTCTGTAACTGAGAAAGAGCACATTATCCTCCTAAATCGGTCTTAAAATTCAGTATGTCGAAAACTGTCATTTTACTGTAAGGCGGGAGGGAAATGGTTGACTCTTCAAGATCCGTTCACGATTCACAACGTTTAGCTATAAAACATGTACCCTGCAAAACAGGCTGTGCAGTTTTACGGGAAAAAAATCTGGATTTGGGGTTCCTGTGTTGCAACGATATGATACACAAATTAGAAGAAAAGAATACTTGCCATAATAATTTATAAGACATACAATATTTACTGATCTAACTTTCCAGTACAAACCGGTTTCTACATCAACCTACTAAATATTTCAATATCTAATTAATAATTTCATTAAGTTTAGATAGTTAAAACAACGATTTTCTAATTAATAGGCCTCTTCACAGGTCCCTGCGCCATCTTGAAAGGTAGCCGGGCCTTTGCATCGAAGCGAGACGAACGTTGAGTTGGCAATGATAGAGACCTTTAAACACCTTGCTGGACAATTATTCACGTGTCTCTATCATTCCATGCTCAACGTTCGTCTCACTTCAATGCAAAGGCCCAGCTACCTTTAAAGATGGCGCAGGGAACTGTGAAGGAGACTTTTCTGTCGGTTCTGATCAATAAATGTTCATACTGATTTTGCCTTTCATTATATATCTCACCAAATGAGCATGCATGGTACCAGCAAATCAAATTAACCCTTGACATGGTGACAATCGAAAATATTAATAGACCACTATATATATATTCAAATATATAAGATATATTCAAATATGCACCACTATTGTACTGTATCATAGCGGGTGTAGTTCAATGTTAGGAGGGGGATTACATCGTATACAATGTTGAATTGTAAATACTAAATGCAGAATAGTGCAGTACAAGACCGCAATGCATGCTACATCTTATGTAATTGTTGAACGCACAACGTTTAGAGTCATAATTTCTTTTATTTTAGTGCACACTGAACAAAACAATATACCTGTTCCATATAGAAAACTAATCGATATATTTAGTATTATTTTTTGTTTTACGTTTAAAAGACCAACAATGCATTTCGATCTTGGAATGGACTATTCAGAACTCAACATGTTTTAAAATAGCTGTATAACGCTCAGTAATAATATACTATAATGTCGTTGTACATTCAGCTCTTCCAAGACAGACTCAGAGAACAGACCCCTTAGGACAGAATCCACATGAATCGTCGTACAATAGAGCTTATCACCTTCAGAATTTCCACGACAAAGGATACGAGACAAGCACCATTCCAACAAACAATGACCCATTTGAACTTAACAGCCATCGCAAAAGACAGCATTTTGTTAGAGGCGTGGTAAGTACATGTATGAAATAATAGAGTACAACACACATTTCTTCCCAGAATTCCATTCTAACTGGAATACCTATACCTGTTCCAAATGTTGTCTAGGTGAAAAACGAATTGTTGTCACGAATGCTACAAATGGGAGTGCTTTTGTGCATTCCTAAGCACAGTTTCATCAATTGTAAACTCTTATTCCGGAACTATTGAGCTGTAGTAAATTTGATTTCTGCTACAAAAGAGGCATAAAATAACAATATCAAATACCCACAGTTACTTTCGGTCGTGTAAATAATCCCCGTTTGCCTTTCACCATTCACTCCGACAACCTTTTTGAAATAGGTGTACTGTATATATATCACTTTACTAATAGCACTTGTTACTTTAGATTCCAGGAGGTTCTGGCAATAACAAAATGATTTATGGCACTGAAGAGCTATTAAGGCAGTCAGAAGAAAAGAAAAGACTTGCTCAAGCCAGCAAACCAGTTGGGTTTTTGTACGGTACAGAAGCTGCAACTAACGTCGGAAAACAGAAACCAACCACCAGACCAAACAATGCATTGTGGCTAGAGCAGAGAGGGTAAGGCTATATAACGATATACGACGAAAACAGGGGAGACTCAGAAGTATCGGGGATGCTCGTCGGAAATTTTCTAAAGCACACCTAAAAAATACCTTAAGTCTTTTAAAAGGGTGTGGCACGGAGATTTTTAACTTCTAGAAGATATCCTAAAAGAACTTATCATAAGAAATACTGCAAGCATATCCGATATTTTTACCCCTGAGCCCCCTAAAACTACTCAATTAAACTGCATTTAGCCTGCGTATTAGCAAGCGTTTCTTTTGGGGGAACGGGACAAAGTGGTTTGGGTTGTTTTGGGATAGCTGGGTTACCGATAACTCGTCTTAGGTTTCACGCGGCCATATCGATAACACAGCTATCCCAAAACAACTCTTTCCGGTTCCCCCAAAAGAAACACTTGCTACGCAGGCTAAACTGCATCTAATATTCTCTACAAATGGTGCTTAATTCTAAAGATTTTTGTCGCCATATTTTAGGCATGATGATACCGTTGAACGTAACAAGAAACTAGCCTTTGATCAAGGTAACAGCAATATTTCAAACAATCAAACTCCAAATTGTATGGACACAATTCCCCTGCAAATAGACTGGCTCATTTTCCCATCGTTCCCCTGCGACGTACCTGGAAAAGTAGCCTCTGCTAGCGGGGAAACAAACAATGCGATGATACTTACTTAACATCGACTTTTCTTTTTGTCATAGACGACTTCTTATATCAGCACAAGCGAGAGAAACAACGCCACATGATAGAAATACAGAACGAAAAGAAAAAGGTGAGTAACGCATGCGCAATACAGGCCAAGCAGCACCGAAAGCTGATTGGTCTCTTTCACACTTAGATAGAAAATGAAATATGTGCTATCAGTTAGAAGAGAGGAGAGGAACGGATCAGGGAGAAGGGAGAAACAGCAAAAATAAACAGGGAGGAGGGAGAAAAAGAGGTAAAAAATAGAGGGAGGAGGGAGACTCAAAATATAAAGGGAGGAGGGAGAAGGTCGATTCTCCCTAATTAATAGGCCCTTTGCAGGACTTGGTCACGTGCCTGGATACCGCATGGCAACATAATTATTGATGGAAAAGATGCCTTGCGGGGTAAAAAAAACCCTTACAAAACGAAAAACAAAACACTTCATCTTTGGAGACAGTTTATTCTTTAGTTTTAAGTTTCAATTCAATATAATACTTAAAATTCTTCCACTATAAACCTGTCGTCCGTCTTACCTCCTTGAAATGTTGTTTTTGACATGACTAAAGTTAGACATGATTAAGGTTTTCTTTTCCTATTCGTTTGTGAACATCAACACGGATAGCAACGTTTCAAGGTTAGTATACGGGGTAACTTTTAGTTTTTCCTGTTTCAAATATATTTTTCAATGTTTTTCTGTGACATAAATACAATGGAGGAATGAAACGTAACCATGTCCTGCAAAGGGTCTATTATTGAACTATAAGGTCTTTTTGGCCTGATTAATATTGTAATATTATTTGGGCCAATTTTATGCGAACCGCTTATCTCTGAAATACAAAATAGTAAATGGTTCAAATCTGTACCATTTGCACTCTAATGAATAGCCTCAATAGCTTATATTTATGAAGAACAAAGAAAATCAGGGAGCAGGGAGAAATTGTCGAAAAAATTAGGGTTTACGGAGAAAAATGGTATAAAATTTGTGAGGAAGGATATTTTAATCCCTGTTCCTCTCCCCTCTTAGAACGACTGCTACTGAAAATTTGCGATATACGATATCCAAGAAAAATTAAATTTGTAAAACCGTAAAAAATATGATACTTATGACTTTACTGACGCTTCAAGCTTTAGACCTTCGTTGCAGGCTAGTTTACTCGCCGTTTCAAGCTTTAGCCCTTCGTCGCAGGCTAGTTTACTCGCTAGTTTCCATTCACATACATTATAATTGATGACATATTGCCATTTTATTTCAGGACCTTGAGATGCTAAGATCATTTGAGCCATGGGGAAAGCCAGGTGGTGGAGCTCCCAATGGGGTAAGCCGACTACCTCGCGTACAATAGACCGACCGCTCAACCAACTAAACCAAACCGGCGGCAGTTCAAACTAGTATTATTAACTTTTGGTGTTTCTTTTAAAAAAGGGTGATGGTGCAAGCACTTCAAGGCGTACTAAAGCTGTTACCTCATTAAAGGAAGAGGTCAGTATATAACATTAAATATGAATAAGATACCTTTAATTGAACATTTGGATATGCAAACGGAGGACGGCCTTACTTGTAGGATGGAATGATCACTTTTCACAATTCAATTCAAGATGTCTGATCTAGTAATAAGCTAAAACCCAATCCAGATAGTGGATGTTCCTAAATAAAAGTTTCTTAGCTTGATAAACGGTAGTCTACCCCGCAGCCGTTTTTAGTCTCGTTCCACTCCCCTACGGTGCACTAGAGAAGTGGACCGTAGGGGAGTGGAACAGGACTAAAAACGGCTGTGGGGGAGACTAGATAAACGGGGAATTGATGCTCTTTCAGCGTAATGGCTCAAATTAGCCTAACATACTTTATGGAGCGCCTGCAATGAAGGGGGCGTAAGGGTTTGCGGTTATGCGGTTTCGCGTTTTGTTTGGTGCGATTTTTCGTTTTTCCCCCATTTATATGTGCAGCTTTGCAAAACTGTGCGGTTTGCGGTTTATTTTTATTTTCGGGCAGGAAAACAGTAAAAATGTTTTTCTACGGTAATTTTTTTTATTCAGATCATTTTACCTTCGGCTGTTTTGTTAAAGATTTATACTGATATTTATTGTCATTGCGGATTTTTAGTAAATTTTGATGCGGTTTTAGCACTAGTAATATCATATATTGTTATATTGGTAAATTATTTTCACTGCTTTCTCGCTCTCTTATTGGACGATTCGGTGTCACGTGTCCGGAGCTAAAATCAACTGTTGACTGATTGGTCAACAGTTTGGCGATTGTTGACCGCTTGGCGGGAAAAGGGCGGCTCGCGTTGAGTAAAAGTTGTGTAAAGGCGGGATTTTTTTTGCTGCTTTCCACTGTTTACAAAATGGAGCCGGCAGCAAAAAAGAGATTTTCAAATCTTACAAGTCAAGAAATAGACCAAATGGTTGTCAACAAAGACTCAGAAAACACTAAAAAAGCTACAAAGACGGCTGTGGCTACTCTGATAGAATTCTGCAGAGAAACCAAGAGAGAAACGGCGAATTTTGATGAAATGTCAAGAGAGGAATTGAATAAATTCTAATAGCATTCTACGCAAATGCTATAGAAAAAAGAATGGTGACAGATACAAAAAAAAATGCCATGACAAGTCTGCGTTTTGGTCTACAAAGATACTTTTTGGCCGAGCGAGAAGTGAACATCATTGCCGACCTGGAATTTGCGAAGGCAAATCAGGTATTCTGTTCAGCTATGGTGGATTTGAAGCGGCATGGTTTTGGAGGAGTAGATCATCATACTCCAATTACGATAGAAGACCTTGAGAAAATCCAAAACTTGTACAATCCTGGGGCTCCTAATCCAAAAGTTCTGCAGCAATTCGTGTGGTTCAATTTAATGCTGCACCTGGTTCGGCGAGGACGAGAAAACCTCAGACTTCAAAACAAACAAACTTTCGCCGTAAATGTTGATGCTACTGGGAAAAAATATGTCTATCAAGCTATAGACGAACTTGACAAAAACCACCGAGATAAAGACAATCCTCATGACACTCCAGGCGAAGGCCGTATGTACGAACAGTCCGAAAAAGGCACTTGTCCAGTTGCAGCTTACGAGCTTTATTTATCAAAGCTTACTAGACCAGTGTAATATTGAAGCACGACACATCATGAGGGTTTCTGGTCATAAGTCGGAAAGCAGTATTCGTTCATATTCAAGAAGCCTTACCGAAGACAAACAAATAGAAATCTCTAATACCTTGAGTTCTGCTGCTTCTACAAGCAACCAAATTGAAGAATATTCAAGCCGTAACACTCCAAGCTCACCCGTAAACATGATGCAGAGTTTCGCGTCACAACAAAGTCAAGAAACTGTTCACTTTCACGCAGGATCTTTCTCCGGTGCAAATGTCACGTTAAATTTCTATTCAGGAACTCATTGACTGTTTCATTCATAAAGTTTTGCTAGTTTTTCGGCATTTGTATATTTATATTATTTTCATTTTCAAACACAATGTAATTTAAACGCTTAACACCTTGCTATTTTGTCGACGGTCAATATTATATTTACAATAAAGTATTATTGGAAATCATCTTGCAATGTGTTTTGATGCTTGTTTTTTTATTCACATAATTTACCAATATAACAAAATACTTAATGACTATTTCCCTCGGCGGACCTCGGGAAACATTGAGATTCTCGGGAAACAAAACTAACCGTTTCCCTCGGGAACAGTCATTAAGTGTATATTGTATTTGTCACAGGAATACAATCCAATGCATATGGGACGTGGAGGTGGTGGAGCACCAAACAGAACAGTATCAGGAAAGCAACTCACACAATTACGTGGAGATCCTGAGCTGAGGTTTCCTTTATATGGACAGGCCAGTGATGTTGACCCAAATTTGGTAAGATCTTTGAGTCTTTATTTGTATGTCCAAGATATCATTAATAATTGAAATTCTGCCGCGCTTTTGTTTACAGAGATACAAAAAAGATAAGGAATACGGGAAGGATTTAGGTAAGTAAATGTATTATCTTACTAACACTTTAGTGATAAAGATTTACACCTGACTGCAACACAATGTATTTATAAGTAAAAGATCAGTCAGAATGCATGTCAGATAACTGTAGAATCCAGGTTAGAGATATAGGTGTGCAGTTGAGGTGGATATAGTAAGGGGATAGATGGGGTCAGGCATTATTTTACGAACCAGGAATTTGTAGTGATCAAAATCACTGTATTATAGACATTGGGGAGTCAGCGATTGTAGAAGAGATTTTAAAAGTATTTTTAGATCAGGGATCCAATTAATTTCCAGTTTTTTGAGTCAGTTGTAAGAATTCCTATAAATCCGGATACTGATCTCAAAATCTGGAAAGTCCAATCCCCAATCTCGCCTAAAATCCTAAAGAATTAAGGTGGTAATGGATCAGACGTCTTTCGCAAACTTACATACATTAGGAGCAAGGATGGCACAGTTGGTTAGTGCGCGGCATTCTGTGCGAGAGGTCCCGAGTTCGATTCCCAATGACCTCACATCCTTGTTTCGACTTCTCTCCTTTCCGTGTAGCTTTAAGTATAGCTTTAAATACCCGTAAAACTGAGCACTGATGGAGAGAGGGGAGTAAAATGAGCACCGTCGGCCTCAAGTTTATCAGTCGAATTACCGACGTTAAATAAAGATACATTACTTTACTTGATTGCTATTCTGAATTAAAAGAAGGGTGTAATACCAATATGTTTTCACAGACAACTTCATTGATTCACTGAAAGCAAAGAAAGAACTACAAAGGCGGGATAGCTTTGAGAAGGAGTTGCGACATGTAAGTATTTTAAAAGAAGCGTTCTTTTGTCGACAATGAAACAGCACACAGTAACAGAGTAACTTTGATTTTCAGATTAACCACAATCCGTTTGGTAAACCAGGTCACGGGGCACCCAACACAAATGAGAAAGGTAAGACCTTTTTGAAATGATGATACTCTGGATACCAAGGTGTCGAATAAAAAACTACGAAAGTTATTAAAGTCATTGTTAATGAGGATGGAGAAGAGGTGCAATAAAAAGCGCGCACGCCTCAAAGTCACCGTGACAAGTTGCTGTAGAATGGGAACGACGCGAATGGGAACGACGCGAATCGGCCATTAAAAATAATTTGTATTGGTTGTGCGGATGACTGACTCATTGATTGGCTATAATATTGAAATTATTTGCATTGTCTTAAAGGTGAAATAAAGGCATCTTATCCAACAACATTATCAAGGGACATCGAGGAACTCCGTGCAGTGGAACCACGACACTCCCATGCATACAACAATGTACAAAGTAAGCACAAACAATATGAATAGAATTTATAAACCAAGGGATAAACTGGGCTATCCAAAAATATGCAGTTCATCTAGCACTGCACGTATCAAATCTATTTATTAGAAGAAATGTTTGCGTCTTGAACACTTTAGTGTTCAAGAAGTACACGCAAGGAAATCATGTGTGATATGACGATAGAAGAATTGTTATCGATATTAATTTATAGTAAACTGAAGAAAAATAGTTTATTTATACGTTGGATGTAACTAATTCCATAAATCCTACTTTCTTTGTAGATGCCAAGTCTTCTAGAGATGTAAGTAGAACGACATTTTAAGCACTACAAAACATAGTTTATACACGGTTGTGATATGATGCGGGGGGCTCCCTTGGTCCAAGTGGCGGTCAATTTTGAAAATAACCCCTAATTTAAATAACTGTTGGATTTGTTTTCCCGAATGGCACTGGCTTAGCTTATTTGTAGTAGCAGAGCCAAGTAAAAATGACCCTTAAAGGTACGGAATCATGTTATGTAATTCACTCGGTTTGTGGCATAACCATAATTAGGTACGCACAGGAAATACTTCAACCTTAAAAGGAGCGTCGATTACCCTTACCACTTGGACAAATGGAGTCCCCACCGGGATATGATTTGATAGAAATGCAGCTAACAGTGGTATTGTTCTTAGAGATTGCAAGAAGAAAGTTACGACCCGTGGGGCAAAGGTTATGGTGTTGTTGAGAGGGACAGGTCTGGAAAGATAATCAAAGCTAACAAGCCTAAATTAGATGATACGGTGAGTTATGGATCTCAATTAATATAAACGTTCTTCAATTTTTATGTGGGCTGCGTAAAGCTAAACACACGTCCTAATTTTATTGGCGAAGCCCGAGTACATCAGTAGATAGAGTATTAAATGCATGGCCTCGTAATTCGTAAGAAAAATACATTTTGGCAAATTTAAAGAACGACTTTGAAGAAAACCTTAGTTGTCTTTGGTTTTGTTTCTCTTCATAAACATTTCTAAGGACAACGTTCAAATGAGGTGCATTGAATATCAATTGAATGGTAGACAAGTGTAGACTTTGAGAATTTGGAAAAACGTTGTACAATAATTACTGCAATCATTTATTGTATTTCTACAATCATGGCGGACTATGACTATTATTAAGAATAGGCCGTTATGACTGTCAGTTTGTCATGCTACGTTGAGAAGTTCTATCCAGTATTAAAATTAAACCTGGACTGAACTCTTGCAGGAGTTTAACGTATCAGAAATACCGTATACAATAATGAAAACAATGCCATTACCATATATGGTATTGTAGGTGAGAAGTAACAAATAAAGACTTTGATTAGCGCGCGAGATTTTTTTTAAAACAGGTTGAGATTTCAACAGAACAATAGGCATATCTTTGATACGATTTGTTCTTTTTTTCTCGACAATTACTAATTATGGATGCTTGATACTAACTATGTTATGTTTGTTAGGATGGTATTGGAATATCTGTAGGACGACCAGGTGCTGGTGCCCCTATCACAGACAGTGCTGGAAAGGTTAAAACACGTAAAACACAGACACTATCAAAGAACAACTATGGACGTGAGTAACAACCCTACAAACTCTCTCTCTGTTTTCCATTGAAACCCATATCCATACTGAACCTTCAAATTAGATTACGTGCTTTCCCTGAACAACATTTTGGTAAAGTTTTATAAGTTCGTGTCAAAATAGCAGAAAAACATACAAAGCAATTCATAAATAAAATCAGTGACTGGGACACAAGTGTCCTACTAATTGAGCATGATATGCATACACACTCTCTCACTCGCTCGGTATAGTGCTCTCACGATCATTAATTATCTGGACACTCTTTCCTCAGATCTTTTCAATTTTTCTTTTTGGCCTAATGACGTGTGGCTCTTGTAGAACTTCAACTTGCCAATTCTCTGGAAATTTTAAACTTCCTCCATGCTAGAGAATTGATATTTTATGAAATTTTATGACTTATGTTGTTGATTTTGTTTTTCAAAATCAGTCCCATCTCCAACTCCCTGTGTTAGGGTTTTGAAGTACTTGTTCTAACCAATCTTGTTGTTATTTGACAGAGGTAATGTCACGTGACTTCAGTCCTAAGGATAAGCGTAGTACTGTATACGATCCATTTGGTAGGCCAGGTGCCGGAGCTCCAATCAGAGATACAGATGGCAAAGTCAAAACTCACTTGATTGCTCAAGTAGAGCATGATGGCATGGTAATATACACCTTCTTGAATTTTCTTCTTGGTTGTATTTATGCACTGTAAAAACATCACTATACAAGTTTACAAGACTAAACATTAGCTAGACGTTCTGGCAAAGACTACGGCCTCTATCAATCAAATTGAAAACTGCAAAGATACTTAAAATCATCGATAAATGCTTCTAGATATGAACGAAAATTTTTGAAGAAACATAAATCCTGACTGCAAATCTAGAATATTTACGATTAATACGACACTTCTTTACTGGCTTGAAGACCATCGGTGAGCAGAGTATGTGCCAAAATATTTTAAGTAGAGGTAGTGAGTCTGAGTAGGGCCAATTATAAAGGCATGTGTCTGCATGCTAAATACATTGAGACGTTTAAAAAAGGGTTTTTTAGGTTATGTTGGTTGTTGTTTGACTTTTTTTATCTCTTTCAATTCCAGGAAACTTCACCAAACACCAGCTTAAACGATCTCCAAGCCAAGCAGACGTATTTGAAAACCTTACGTAAGTTGAATACTATCACCTCTTAAAATAAAGTTATTACTATTACTTAATATATTGCGAGGCGCAATCATTGTATTTTCAAGAAATCAGAATGATATGTTGCTTTATATTTTATCTTTTAGAGGATCTTAAAGAACAAGCTGATTACAAACGCAAAGCAGAACATGATGAAATTAAGAAGGTAATCCTTAATATTCGCTGTGAATTTTTAGCAAAACACAATCACTCAGAGCTTCTGCTTTTTATTCTGCAGTACAGTAAACACTAAAGGCCGATTTACACGATACGATTTTGACCTACGACTGTAGTATACGATTTGCCTACAACATGTAGTAGGTACCATTCATACGCGCGCGATTAGTCGTATACGATTCGTATACGCCATTGCTAAAATCGTGAGTGATTGGACGAAATACTAGTTCCAGTCCTAATATGGGACAAATCACGTCATTTTCCTACGAAAAGTCGTATAGGGTTTTGATCCTTGGCTCAAACTCCTACTACAAGTTGTAGGTCGCGTGCGTCAGTCGTAGGCAAGTCGTAGGGGCATTTACACGGCACGACTTGGAGCTCATTTGAGTCGTATACTACAAGTCGCACACTACAATCGTGCCGTGTAAATCGGCCTTAAGAATAGCAATCAAACCAACTAATAGATGCCCTTTTCAGGGGCGGATCTATTTAAGACATTTAGGGACCGGACATCCCCTTACAACTTAAGAGCATTTCATTTGCAATTGGGACAACCCCCTGACAGATTTCTGGATCCGTCCCTGCTTTTTATCATTTAGATGAGTACATTATTGTCCCAATGATTATTGTCTTCATCACCATCATATAAATATCATCATCACAACCAACATCAGCTGCACCAACGTCACCATCAGATCATACATTTCATTATCTTCATTCTTATTATCATGCAGTATTAATACCATCATGCACCACCACAACAACAACCATTCGTCTATGTCTCCACTATCAATGTCATCATCATCATCACAACCAACATCAGCTGCATCAACATGACCATCAGATCATACTATTTCATCATCTTCATTCTTACTATCATGCAGTATTAACACCATCATGCACCATCACAACAACAACAACCATTCGTCAATCATCATCACCGGACACGTCTCCACTATCAATGTCGTCATCAGCATCATCAGCAGGAACATCCTATAATCTGTGATCATCATTTACAAAGGGAAATGCAGGATAGGAAGCGGTTCCAGTCTATGATATCTAACACCTTGGGCACCAAAGATGATACGAGACTTTCACGAGGATGGCCAAGGGGTAACGCGTGATTTAGGCTAAAAGTAGTGCGTGGTTCGTGAAAATAACGAATAATTTAGTTGTTATACGTGAATACTATGTTGAACGTGACTTAAATTTGTACGTGACGCGTGAATACCCCCCTTGGCCACCCTCTTTCATCTCCTGCACATCATGCCAATAATCATTACAATTATTTTTTGTTAATTTCTATTTTTATTATAATGACTATTTACAGAGTGGACCAAGCGTAGCATCATGGATAAATAGAGGTGAAGTCGGTCAACCAAGGTTTGACCCTGTGACTAAGGAAATCATAGCTTCACATAGAAACACCTCCGATGTCACTCAGCAAAAACTGAACATCCGTAGACAGAAGAACGATGGTAGCAATTCTTACCACAGTGACTTGCAGTCTCTTATCGAAGCTAAACAAAAAATAAGAAACCAAGAGATAGAAAACGAAAAACAAGATTCACTGAAGGTGGGTTACATTGCCGCTGTACTTGGACATAGAGAACAACACCAAAAATAATTATTCAGGCTGGATAGCTACATTATTTGTATATAAATATAGTACTGTGACGAAATACAAACTTAATTGGAATGGTTTAGCGATGGTCAAAGAAGAGTTTAAGTAAGCACATTATGTAATTCAATGTATGCACAGTAATAACACAAAGTAAGCACATTTGTCATTCACCTCTTTGGACAATAGGTATAATTCTGCCGGGCAAAAATGTACAACATGTTGCTCTCCCTTCTCGAGCACTCCCTTCTCTCAGCCGTGGAAGGGGTAAAAAATACTTCTTCTCGTCAGATACGGTTTTAGTCTGGTTTTTTTCGGTTTTGCAAAGTATGTTTAGATTAGAATGATATTAATGATGAATCATTGTATGTCATTGCAGCATGTTGACACGATGAATCATCAATGGGGTCGACCAGGTGCTGGAGCTCCTCTTTATGGAGGCGAAAGAAGAAAACAAAGATGTAGGTGACATAGTAAAACACTGCTATGAATACATGTGAGCTTTAATGCACAGTCAAAGTAGTTTCTGTTTTCTTCAAATTGGAGTGTTGGTTGCATATGGTTGGTTGCATATGGTTGGTTGCATATGGTTGGTTGCATATGGTTGGTTGCATATGGTTGGTTGCATATGGTTGGTTGCATATGGTTGGTTGCATATGGTTGGTTGCATATGGTTGGTTGCATATGGTTGGTTGGCTTGTTGCATGGTTGGGTATTTTATTGATTAGTTTGTATGCTGGTTGGTTGGTTGGTTGGTTAGTCGATTGATGAGTTGGTTAGTTAGCCGGCTGGTTATGTGGTTGGTTAATTGGTTGGTTAGTAGGCCGATTGGTTGGCTGTATGGTTGGACACAGTTGGTTGGTTGCATGGTGAGTTGTTTGCACAGTTGGTTGGATAAATGGGTTGTTGGTTGGATACATGGGTTGTTGGTTGGTTGCATGGATAGTTGGTTAGTTTTTTGGTTGGCTGCATGGTTGGTTGGTTGGTTGTACAGTTGGTTGGTTACATGTGTTTTGGGATGGTTGCATGGTTAGTTGGTTGCTTTTTTGGTTGGATTATTATTCTAATAAAGTTTTCTTTGTTTTTAGTTGAGCTGGCACCAGCTGATGAAATGAGGTTTCGCACAACATGATGTCATCCTATGAAAGTAGCTTTAGAACAAAGTGTAAAATGACTACTCCTTGCACACAAGGAAATATAAGTCGTCATCATTCACCACTTATAATACCCACAAGTCAGCACGCGGAATAACGTAGATAAATTTATCGACCTATGTTCTAATAAAATCAGCAGAACATCATACCAATATTAAAGGCATTCAGTCTTATTTTTATTTAAATATTTTTTGAAATATTTACATAGGATGAAATAACTTTTTGTTTACAACATCAATTTCACTTTCAATTGAAGATTTCATCAGGGTAAAAACTCTTCAAAAATAAATAAACTTTAAAGGAACTACTAAAGAAATAAACTACTATAAAATAATGTCAAACCATTTTAAACTACAAATAATAGTCAAGCAAAACAAGACCTTTCTTTAAAAAAACTATTGTAAGAATGTACAATATTGCCAAAGGCAGCCAATTTTATGTATTTGGATAAGACGTTTTTAAACTTCATTTTAAAAGACCACTTGAATGTTCTCATGGTTCAACCTCAACCTTAATAGTTTGTAATTTATATTCATTAGAATTTTATTGATGTGTACTTTATATATCATTGTGAGCTATAGCCAATTGTTTTAAATATATTTTAGTCTATCGAGACCGAGGTTGTACCACAAGAACATCCAATGTCTATGATAGAAATGAAGTAGAATCTATCTCATTCTTAATTCTATCATACATGCATAAGGTATAGTGTTTTATTACCTTAAATTCCGAAAGCTTATTGACAATCCATCTCGTTTCAACGTACTAGGATATTTAGGTTAATGTAATATGTCCAGGTTCTGATATGAAGGGTTGAGATTCAGAAAATACACATAAGATATTTTACTTTTAAGCAAAGTATAATTTATTTATTAGCTTTTAACGCAAAAATAAATATTCAAATTCTCTTTTTATTTTGATAAGTTAACTGTAAATAGTTGTTTTGCCAAATTCTATGAATAAAAATCTTGAGTGCAATATTTGAGTTTCCATTGGTGGCATTAAAATAAAATGAATCATTGCATAATCGACAAGCAAATTGTGAATTGCGTTTAGATTTTCTGATCCATCGATCAGTTTAAAAGTATTGGCCTTTTCGAAAACAAGTAAAGGACTGGGTACTAGTTTCCCTAATTAATGTTATTAAGAAATGAACCTCATAAAATAAAATAGCACATCAAGATATGTAAGATTGTTGGTTTTGGTTGAGTTTGGTTGTATTCTGACATAAGATACAGCCTCATTAAATGCCTAAAAATAGAAGGGAATGTATGGTTTGAAAAGACGCCTGTCCTTCCAATCCATACATTCCTTTGTAATTTTGGGCAGTTTTGAATGGCTGTAAATCACTCAATATCCAACCAAAAGCACCAAATTTCAGGAATCTTACATATTTTGATCTGCTATTTTATTTTATGAGGTTTATTTCTTAATTACATAAATTAGGGAAACTAGTACCCAGTCCTTTACTCGTTTTGGAAAAGCCAATTATCCAATGACTGACCTCCCCATGGATGATTAACAGTTAGATGTTGCAATGTTTCAGTCATAATTATGAAATATTGAGCCCTGATAAACAGTCACAGCCTATAGAATCGCTTGTAATTGAGGTTAATTAGACCTCTATTTGGATACCAGCCAAAATAAACATGTCAAACGCCAATTTTGGATGCTGGTTGCTTATCAGAAAATCAGCTTCATTTGTTACAAGTCCCATGTCTACATAAATGGAATATTACAAATTATTGGTAAATCCTATTCTCTTCATTCACAATAACCATAATGCCTTCTGTTTTGGGGGCCGACAGCTATTGCAATTCAAATCAAACAAATTGTAATTCAAATCAAACAAATTTGAGTTTCAATGTCTACCCCCAAAAAACAGAAGGCATTATGGTTATGTGAAAGTAGAGAATTAAATTAATTTTTGATTAGCAGATGCCAAATGAATGAATATTTGATGATAATGCTAGATATAACAAAAATATGTGTTTGGGTTTAACAGTACAGGCGCGGATTCACACCAGTTTGCAACGATATATGAAAACCCGCCAGATTGTTTTTGACAGATCAATTTGACATAACAGTGATCTAAATACTAGATTCTTTGCAAGCTTTCAAGGTTGTTAAGTTAAAAAACGGTCAATGTTTGGTCTGGATCCATCCCTGCCGTATGTTAATCACACAACCACAAACAACAGCAACTACAGCAGCAATAACAACAAAAACAACAACAGAACAATAATAACAAAAACAGCAACATCAAGAGCAACAACAAAATTAACAAATGCACGATAACAATCAATATACAATTGTACACTTAAAATATCGCCTTCATAAGTGAGGACAGATTTTACATAGACATAAAGAATGAATAAATAAACAAACAATCATTAAGACTCAAAATCTCAAGGTTAGTTTATCACATACACATTCATATACTTCAAGAATATGTATTTGAATATATATTAATAGATAGTTTTCCTCGCAAGTGTCTTTTGAAAAGGAGCCAAGGATTTGATGAAATTCTTAAGAATTGCAAGGAAATTCCAAGAAAATTCCAAGAACTTCTGAAGTTCTGGAAAATATGACCACAACCAAACAACTTTGGAATTCATAAGCATGACCCTATCCAATCATATGAACTAATATCACAAACATGAACACCAAAATGGAAACAGCACTGTGATTTCAGCAAAAAATTTAGCACATTCAAAAGGTAAAACAAACAGGACAACCATGATGTTCAAAGTGCATTAATTAGCACTAGAGGGTCACCAGAGGCTTGACTAACTCTCTCCCTGCTATGTATTTTGAGATGCATCGTGGCTTAAAATATGTGGTAGGGAAAAAGTTAGTCAAGCCTCTGGTAACCAGAGTACACTAGCCCAGGATTGACACTTCAACACGATTAGCATTAGCCATGCTTTGAAAACCTAGGTCTGAGTGTTTGTCATACAACACATTAAAAGTGAAACTTAAGAAAAATACTAAGACCAATAGTAAGAAGACGTTTGTAGTAAAACTTCGCAATATTAATGAGATGCTGATCCATCTTAAGAGTTCATCTTGGTGATACTGCTGATGATTTTGGTTGTGAGATATGGTCATGGGATCTGTTAGTGCACCTAGCCTATTATACGAATTCCAAAGGGAACAAAACAATAAGCTAATGAGATTTCTTACTACAAATAATTAATTTTGGAAATTTAAGGAAAGGTAAGAAATTTTTTCAAAAACATTCAATGTTATTATTTAACACTTGGTTGTACATTGGCTTCATTATAATTCTTAATATTTCGATTTTTCAGTGTAAGATATTCTAGAAGGCTGTAATTATTCCAAAGCTTTTGGGTCATTGACCAATCTCTACCTTCGTAAACTGAAAATATATTTGATTAAGCATGTTCCATTAGTTTTAAGGTTTATGTTGTTTTCGTGAGTTTTACTGTTGTTAACATTCTTTTTCACCTCCCTTGAAGATGGGTTGATGACCAGAAAACTTAGGAATTACAGTCTTGTAAAATATCATACATTGAAGAATCAAAATACTATGGATTATATATATACCACTTCAAACAAATAATTTATTCAGTGTGCAGTGCAGGCTAATTAACGTGAAGCATTAGTAAGCATACAAATTACTTGGATTTATACTAAAATAAACACTTTGAAAACTCTCTCCATCCCAGAGAGCCTGTTACCCTGGGTATTTGTTGACTATGGAGGTCTAAATTATAAAGCAATATTCTAATACCAAATAATGAACAGATATCAAATAATGCCATAACTTTTAGAATGACAGACATTTATGGTTTTAATGGTAACTAGCAAAATTGTTAATAGACAATTTCTTCCACGTTTAAATTTATTAAGTTGCCAAGCTTCGAAAAATTACCAATGTTAAAATTTGATATTTCTATGTAAAAACTGACATTATTAAAGTGAAAAAGTAATATAAATGGAGGACCTATGATATTTCAGAGGTATACTGTGAAACGTTACTCTCTATAAATACTAAATGACAAAGTTCACACCATAGTAATGTTCTAAGCTATGTCATATTTAAGAAAAGAGCATGGAACAATGGAAAAGTATGTAAATGAATACAGCCATTACAAAAAGTGACATATCATCAAAGATCAAACTAAATTCTTGACTGTCTGTTTACTTAGTCTGATCTTTCAAATGTATTTTTATAATGTACTTCAATCATTTTATGTTCTTACTAGAATGTAAATGAAACATTAAACTCACAAATGGGAAGAAAGATTTTACACATATTTTTACAGTGAGGACACTCCAACCGTGAACACCCCGAGTATTTGTTTGTTACTTTTGTTAACCCACATCCCATGAGCGAATAGATAAGAAATATGATTTATTATGAACATATCTGAAAATAAAAACATGAAAAAGTCAAGTGTTTGCGGTTCTAGTATCCTCACTGTTATGTGTTACTAGCAAAATCACATGTTATTTTGGAATGTAACAGAAATCCCATTTTATGAAATAGCTGTATCATGCATTATAAAACCCATGAATAATTAATGAGAATTTTAAAAAAGAAATCTCATCTGAAAGTTGTATTTTAGATACCAAATCGTTTTAGCTTGAATTTTCTCGACCAGATTTACTTTTATCTTGACAATTTTAGTAAAATATGAAAGAACTTATGTTGGACTTTTATATTAAGTACTATACAATATTCACATTTGTATGAGATATACAACAACTAGTCAAAGACTAGCTGTTGTATATCCTATACAGATCAGCTGCTCATATTGTATATATTACATGGTAATCGGATCTTGATAGATTGCCCAAGCAGTCATACCAACTCTTTATATAGTGTAAATAATAATTGTTCTCAGCTGTCACTTCATGGATGATAACAACAAAAATGTCTATGCAAATAAAATTACTTACAAGTGATGACTTTAAACACCACACGGAGTTATGTTAAATATTAAAAATATTATTAGTTTTAAGATTTCATAATCTCTCTCATCTGATGCAGATGAACTGTATAGATGTCTTTAAAACAAGACAAACCTTCGACAATAGAATCTATATAGATTTTCATATCAATAAAAAAATTGGGTTGATCATGAGGCAATAATTATTATATTAATATTTTCACAACCCAGATTGGGTGCATCTAATGTACCTTATGCTCTACTAATATTATAAAAATACACTATATACATTATAAACATTAAAAACTAAAAGGATACTTAATCAATTGTCTCACGATTGAGGTCATTGGTAGAAATACCGCGACGTTTCGACTGCAATCTGCTAGTCTTCATCAGGCGATGGTGTAGACTGGATGATGGTTGTCTTATATACTTTTCGTCGGATTATCAGCGCTGTGATTGGCTGACGCTTGATGTCCCAGCATGCTTCTTGATTGTTGGTATCCACGCTTCCGGTAGATCGATGGATGCCAACAATCAAGAAGCATGCTGGGACATCAAGCGTCAGCCAATCACAGCGCCGATAATCCGACGAAAAGTATATAAGACAACCATCATCCAGTCTACACCATCGCCTGATGAAGACTAGCAGATTGCAGTCGAAACGTCGCGGTATTTCTACCAATGACCTCAATCGTGAGACAATTGATTAAGTATCCTTTTAGTTTTCACATTCCACGATGAATAACTTATTTCCTTCTATTATAAACATTATTATAACCATTTAGAAACTCGTAACACAAAAGTGTTGCACAACTGTTATTTGTTTGTAACCATTATCATCACTTTGTAATACTTTAAAATATTAAAGAAATCATAATTTTTTTTAACTTTAAATTCAGAAATGTATAAATATGTACAACACTATTGAAACTTTATACAAACTTTGGATCATCAATATGAATATTTTACTCTTTCAATGTAAAACATTATATACAAAAATAAATTTCCATAACTAACCCCACCTTCATTTGTGTTAGTCAATGCGCAAAAAGGTATAGTCCACATAAATACATTTTAAACAATATTACTGTATTTACAGACCAAATTGTGGTAAAAATAGTAAAATCATGCAGCTCCGCACAACCACACACTCCCTATCTACCTTAACAACAAAGATAATGAAGATAGTAGCATTTCTATAAATGGAATTACTCTGAAAAGGTATTTCAAATTCTACAGGTAGTGATGTTCTTCAGATAACTGATCAGATAGGATCTGTATTGAAAGCAATAATGGGACCACTATTTACAGATTAAATATAAATTATAAAACTTATAAAAAATAATAAATTTAAAAACAAATCATAGAGTCATTCTCATAACTGTTAGACAGATAAATAAACACTTTTGTTATTCCAAATGTTATATCTTATTAAATATTCCATTTTCATACAATATATGGTTGTATTATCCATGTGGAACCAAAGGCAATATGAATCTCTGAGACATATGGCATTTGGAATAGTCAGGTTATTTATTTATCTGGATAACATCAACAACAGTGGCTGCATATGAATACATTCTTGGAGCCTGGCTCTGTTGCTGTGGTCTCCCACAAATGTGGAAAGCCTTATAAATAAATAAATAAATAAATAAAATTAATATGAGAATATAAAATATCCTTATATTTTAAGTAGGGGCTATACCAGGTTGTCTATTAATCTGGATAACATTAACAACAGTGGCTGCATATGAATAAATTAATATGAGAATATAAAATATCCTTATATTTTAAGTAGGGGCTATACCAGGTTGTCTATTAATCTGGATAACATTAATAACATTATGATTTCCCTTACAGAGGAAATGGCTCAATTTTGTTTTAGTACGATTTACAGGAAATTTACACATTAAAAAATGTTTCTCCAATGTACCTTTTCTAAAAACTGGCTAATAAGCATGCGCAAAATAACAATGGAAAACTTAGCTGTTGAATGCATGCTCATGCTCAAAAATGACATTGCACCTGTTATCACAAAAGCACACTATCTAATTTATTTCTATTTGATGGCAGTGTTCTCCATGTTATCATTCAAGTTAGCTATTTACAGTGCAAATTTCCTGTTTCTATGCTTCTTTTTTAAATGAGGCAACGAAACACATCTTGTAAGCTAAAGCAATGTAACACCTTAACTGGTAACTCTTACCCCCTATTCATTGAACATTAAGCTATGGATATCCCTCCCATTAACAACATTATTGACACTCCACCCTTCATTGAATATTATGGTGCAATATTCCCCAAAGCATTGCAACCAGTGAAACAATGTACTCCAATGCTATACATCAGGTAAAAAAATATAATACTGAACTGAACAGTAACTGCCATAACTTTTGAACCATTTTCTGGTGTTTTATTACAGTCAACTAGAAGTACTAATTCTGACATTAATTAACCCTAAAATACTAACTAATAACATCAATTGCAGACATTGTACACTTGTGAAAAACATACCCACTTCTTTTCAATAAAATTTCTATTGCTTAGGAAATTTAGAAGCTAACATACACCTTTCGGAGAAACATTATCACCTGTGCTGTGAAAAGCCAACAAGCCATTGAAGTAGGGGATCATAGGTAGCCAATTAGAACATTAGGTTCATGGCTACAGACATATGTGCCAATGTATCAGTGAGAAAATTTTGAATTATAAAAGTAGGCCAAAACCATTTTGTAAGTAAGGCCATAACCATTTTGCCTCTGAGCTACTAGCTTGTAAAGTATTCTCTTCATGGGCAACAAAGTTTCTCTGAAAGGTTGTATATATAAAATATATATGAAGCTGCATTGTCGAGCATGTTCTTCACAAAAGCACAAATCATTTCTAGTAATAGCTGAAGTTCAAAAACGAATAACTATTGTTGCTTCGAACACAAAACAAAAGTTCAGTTCAGTTGACACAGTGCGGTAACAGTTCAATGTACAAAATAATAATGACAGACCATCTTGTCACAAATAATTTCTCATAACATTATAGATGTTTGAACATCAGTTGTTGAACATTGTTGATCCATTGAGTTAAGATCCCATCCATAAGTGAGTCAATCCATAATATGATCCAATCCTCATGTTTTTTGCTTTGTGATGAATGAATTCCACACCAAGACACACTGATATCCATTGATCCCTTGTATTCATCCCATTCCATTGTTTCCGCATTTTAAGATGTTCATTACAACCATGTTTGACCAATACAAAATGATATGTGCTTATTATAATTATGTTAAGTATGGTTCCTTAAGTATTATGTCAGTTACATTAGATGCTACATACAGATGGCCAATTTGATTGAACAGAAATACACAAAACTGTTCAATGTTATAACTATAATGTACATACACATACACAACATAAACTCTTCCATAAAGGCAAGGCTGATACAAGCATTCATTTTAACCTACGACAGACCACACACACTTTCTAAAATAATGACAAAAATCTAACTTTCTACATTAACTAATGGTTCGCAACTAGCATGGCCTCTGGACTATTAAAAGATTTGATAACATTTTATAAAATAAGGTTGATAGTATGCACACATGCCATGTTTGACAGGAGTATTAAACATGATATTGTCATTTTTACATGTGCATACAATCAACAGCTAGTCACTGAGTTGACTAGTTGCTTTTGTGAATATGTTTCCTATGCTTTGTGTGTTCTCTCAATATTCTACATTTAGATTAGAATATCAAACTCGATATTTGTTAATTACAAACTGGTTGTACGTGCATAATTAGGAGCAAGTAGGAACATATTTTCGAATTTAGTTTTTTTTAGATTTTATCAAAAAGCCAGTGTCTGTCTAGCATAGTAACATATTATAATGTTTAATATACAATGTATACTATATAGAAGAAACAGTTACTTGCTGACATTCTAGACATAAATTGTGCTTTGACTCTGATGAACGATTGATGTCAACAAGTACTCTTTTTATGTGCAGATGTAAAAGGTATCTTTTAACCTCTAATTGTTTTCTTCTAAGCAATGTGATTATGTAACTGTACTGTGATACACTATTAAGTCTGTAGAGAACTAAAGCAAGTCTTTCAGACAGCCAAGGTACTACATTAACTTTCTTTGAGTGCTCTACAGTACCACAGTACAGAAACATCAGCAACTGCATTTGTAGTGCATCTTTGACAGAGCACTGATGCTAAACATGGCACCTATTCTGACATAGATACAGGCCTTTTGACTTACTTATTTTAAGGATAAATTATTCTGCAAGTGAATTGAAATCACTGCCTTTCTGCTTTCTCTTAAAGTCAGTAAGAATATTCACACCTCTCTACTTATCTTTTATCTTTATCCCTACTGAATTTTTACAGATCCACTTACAGTGGAATCAATGGCAAATAATCAAGATTTTCAACTACAGAGAGCACAATTACATTAACATAGTGCCTTCTTTAAAAATAGCTTTTGCTGCTTACAAAACAAATACAGTATTACACAAGCAAAGCATATTATATCTAAGTGGAGAAAATGTCCATAAACTGGACCCTATCCACACTAATGCATTTTTATTTAAGATTTTAAAAATACTTCTGCAGATTATGATAAAAATCTAAATTTGTAAGAACAGGATCAAGTCTACATGGTAAATTCAATTCAAAGTCCAATTCAAATAAACTTCTGATAACAAGCTATTAAAGAAACATGTATGTGAAAAAATAATGACCAATTTGAGAACGTGGCATTCTGGATGGACTAGTTTCTTGTTTAACCAATACAGTCTTCACAAAGTTAGCCATTCCAGACTATAGTCACTCAAATTGCTCATCACATTTTGATTTCGCATTGCTATAAACATTTTCATCTACTTTCATTTTTCAAAAAAATCAGACTGATCTGGTAAGATTGTTATAACTTATTGTCAATTCAGTGCAACAAAAACGTTTTGTGCCCACAGCATTATAGATGCATGAGAGAAAATACAAAGAATTATTAACAAGCAAAAGTGGTGTTACGGTGCTACTTATATATATGTAGTTGAGTGTGACTAGCCAGTTAAGAGTTCTTTACATTTTCTTAAGTGTTTCTATTATGCGCTGGGTGAGAGACTTTGTCTTATTGATTTATAACAGAGGAAATCATGCAGCCCATTATAAAAAAGCTTCAGTAAAACAGTGTACATTATCTGCTAGGTTTGTATAACTATTTCAATGGAACACACCTGATCAAGCTTGCTGCCAATTGGGAAAATAGTTCTAAATATTTCAGCTAATCAGAGCAGTGTTAATGAGCATGTCTATTTACTGTGATATAAACACACTGGTAGCTGTAGAACAAGAGATAAGCTGTTTCTTTGACTTGTTGAATGCTCTAAAGCTCCCAGAGTGTTTATACCACAGTATATGAAGCAGAAGTTTAATATTGCTTTTATAAAAGATGTTAGAAATTTTATTGCATGAAAAGCTGGGTGTCTCTCTGTCCTTGACATAAACATGCTAGGAGCTGTATATCAAGAGAGAGGACATTCCTTTAACTTTTTTAATGCTCTACAGCTCAAAGGGTGTTTATACCACAGTATATGAAGCAGAAGTTTAATATTGCTTTTATAAAAGATGTTAGAACTTTTATTGCATGAAAAGCTGAGCATTTCTCTGGCCTTGATATAAACATGATAGCCAGCCCATCAGAGCGTGCATATTATCTCAAATATTTTATAACATATTATATTGTAATGTAAATGACATTCTAATACCTTAAAATCTCTAACAGCATGAAGTCAAAGACTATCTTAATTAGCCTTCCTTTATAAGCCTTTCTTTCTATTTACCCTACACTAGCTAGTTGCACTTGCCTTTATGGAAGAGGACACAAAAACATTTCTATTTTATATATATAAAAAAAGAATAGACAAACAAACATATTCCTAGTTATTTGAAGCAGAAACAAATACCAACTACACCAAGAACATAAAAACAAACAAACAAACAACAACAATAATAAAAAATGTTGATTAGAAGGATGAATATATAGAAGTACACTTAGATAGATGAGATTACAGTTAATATATATATATACATATATCATGCAAGAAACCTCTAAAACCTGGCAGTTTTCCTAGAGAAAATCCACAGTGACTTGAGAGTCATCTACCACAGTTCTGTAAATAAAAAACATTTGTGCAATCAGTGAATTTGATATGTGGAATTTACTATATAGCTGTTGCAGATCAGCTGTTAATATTATCGATATTACTGTACTTATAAAACTCATTACTGATTCATGAGAAATTGACAAAAGATTGTTTTCATCCCCTGTAAATTTAAATTTGATTTTGGGTTTTTCTGAACCATCAATACGTTTGAGGGCAGAGCTAACATCAAATAAACCAAAGACTTTACAAGTTAACGTACAAACTTCGTCTCTAAACAGATTGAGGGAAATTCACAATTCGCTAGTAACGATGCAAACAATTATCGCTTTAATTATGCTTAAATTATGAAGCAATACAATACCTGTGGAATTTACGACGACAGGCTAGAGCATGCTCATTCTTTTCAAATGTTACCAATGCTTTGTGTTTGGTTGTAGACATTTTCAGTTGCTGAAAAGATATCACTTCATCAATATTCAATAACAATATATCTCTAGTTAAGGTAGGACTGGAGGCTTTCAAATTTCTGAATTTTCACGTCTTACAAGTGCTCTGAGAAATTCCAAGCATTCCTATGATTCCTTCAATATTCAAATAGAATGCTAACTGTTGGAATGTCTGAGTTCGGAAAGACGAAAAATGCAGGAAGGGCTTGGTTAGTCTGAGAAATCATCTTTTAGTACAACATAGTAAGGTTAGACTTGATAGTTAACCAAATGAGGATGTGACCTAACTCTTAAAAACACAATGTACTGACCTGTATAGGTCCAATGCCAGCAAGCAGTTCTTTCAGCCTGGTAGGTGTTATGAGATCAGGTAATGAACCAATCACAACACGGTTAGTTGGTTTACCACTACTAGAGCTCTTATTCACAACAACCCTGCTTGATTTGGACTCTGATGTTGACGAGCTCTTGGATTTGCCTTCTGATGGGCCAACTACAGTTCTCTGTGGAAAACAAGTTGGAATATTAGTGTACCCAGAAATCAAGAAGAAAAAAACTAGAGTTGAAAATGGGGATACTGCAGACTGTAATGATGAACTTTCACTAGTTTAATAAAATCAGCATAGCCTTGGAGAAGTGTGAAAAAACTTAGATCTGAAAGTGTTGCATGGTTACCAGCAAATTTTGAATTTGAGTGTTTCTGATCCATCAATCAATTTGGAGGCAGAGCTTCCATCAAATCAACCAATCCCTGGATGAGTTTATGCAAGCTTTGTCCAAAAGGATGATAGACAGATCAGAGAAAAAGTTTCATTAAATAATTTATAATTTTAAGTTATATCATACACAAGACAATTCCCATCCAAAGTAAGTGGGTAAGTAAGTACACGTGACAGCTTGTGCAGATGACCCTGTGTCATTTCAATCAATGTCACTTTAAGGGTAATACCATGGTGATACTGTACATTATGGTATATAAATATGGATGAATTGCGTACCTTAGATGATCCAGATTCAGAGTGTTTAGATTCTCCACGACTTCTTCTTGGGCGTTCTGGCTCTCTTTCATCTCTTCCCCTGTCACGTTCCCTTTCTCTAGGTTTGTTGTCCTTTTCTCTATCCCTGTCTCTTTCTCTTTCCCGTTCACGCCTGTGATCTCTTAGTTTTTCTCTTTCCCTCTCCCTTTCTTTTTCTCTTTGATCTCTATCATGTTGGATATTTCGATTTTCTCTGGATCTATCTCTGTCCACCCTAGGAATTCGGTCTCTACTAGGACGAGCATCTCTGGGACGTTCTCTTGTATAATCTCTGACGGGGCGAGGTCTTCCTCTTTCAAATCCTCTTCCTCTATCTCTTCTATCATCTCTTTCTTGGCGAGACCTTCCCAGTCTTGAATATCGTTGTGGAGATTTTGACAATGACCTTGAGAAGGATCTGGACTTTGAAGACCTGACACGAAAGTATTTAAAATAAGAATGACATAATATACCTTTTCAACAACATCATAAAGATTACAAAGATAAACGTTTTTGCATTTTATCAATTGTATATTTTATCAATTCAAATGCTTTAATTTTTTTCTCTGCTGGTAAAAGATTGGGCACAAGTTATGAAACATTATTAGCTTGAAATATTACACATCAAACTGTCTAATAAGATAGATATATCCCATCCACATTCTATTAGTACATTCAAAAATATTTTATGTAAATCAATGTATAATATATTATTAAATCACAGCTTTTTTTCTTGACACCATACCTTGAAGGTGAAAGAGATGGTGACCTTGACCTTGACCATGATCGCGCTGGTGATCGTGAGTATGACCTTGATGGTGAGCGTGAGTACGACCTACTACCACTACTCAAGTCACTGCCAATACTCTCTTCGTCTGTGTATCGATGACGTTTCCCTTTACGACTACGATGCTAGATGAACAAGCACACAAAATCATTAGCACATGAGTGCATTGTGTTACGAGATCAAATATAAGCTACAGTACAGCTACAGAACTCTTTCTTTACCAACATATCATTTGGTCCAAATGTTTCCCAAAGTTTCAAATAAAACCTCAGTAAACTGGAATCTCGGCTTAGTGGGTCCACATTTATGGCAGTGCTGCCCAGAATAGAGGGATTTCACTGTATACAACAATGTTATAAGACTTACAGGTGGATCTGTTCTTGTTCTCTCTCCTTCCATTTTAAATGCAGATGCTGCTGCAGCAGCAGCAGCAAAGGGATCTCTTTGCTGAAACATCTGCCAGTTAGCACCATACATTGAATAATCAAATGGAGTGAATGGATACTGCTGTCGTGTTGCAGCAGCAACAGCAGCAGCAGCTGCAGCAGCTGCACCAATATTCCCAGCAGATGAGACATTAGGCTGTCCCCCAAAGCCACCCATGTGAACTGGTTGATCCATATTAGGAACTATAACTCTATCTCCAACAACTATCCTATTAGGTTCCATCATTGACTGGGTATCCCTATGTGGTGGCATGCCAGGTTGTCCCCCATGGGGACCCATGTGAGATGGCATATTACCAGAAGGAGGATGCATTCCTGGCATATTTTGATGGGGGTGTTGCTGTGGTGACATTGGTCGTGATCCTTGTCCAGGTCCTCTTATGTGAGGTCCAGGATGCATTCCTGGTGGTCCTCCTCCCCCTTGTGGGCCTCCCATGTTAGGGTTCCCTTGAGGTGGTCCCCTGAATTGAGGTCCTTGCATTCTTGGCCCATCCATAGGCATGCCCTACAATAGACGAAACACAACTGTAAGCTTTCTTTCCATGATAGGAGAACAGTAGATGGAACGAGTCACAATAAAAGAATTCACTAAAGGAATTACTTTGATGTCTTCTGTATCTACATCAGCAATTTCCTTTATAATTAAAATGTTTCCTACTATAATATAGCCTTTTGCCCATTATTCTTATTGCTATTGCCTTGCTACTGTTGTCATTTTGCTGTCCTTATTGTTCTGATTGGTACAACATATCCAGCTTACCCTTGGAAGTGGTCCATTCTGGAATCCTCCATGGAGTTCTCTTGGTCTATTGTTTATATCATGCATAGGTCGTTGGTCAGGCTCCATTCCTCTAGGGGGTTCCATTCTTGGCGACATCCCTCTTGGTCCCATATCATTATTATGTGGTCCACGCATAGAGGGACCTGCTGATAGTGGCTCTGGTCCATGATTAGGATGGGGCTGCATCATTCTAGGCCCTGGCCCAGGTCCATGCATTGGTGGACCAGGTCGTCCCATGGGTGGACCTAAACAACAAATTAATATAAAATGTAACAGACCAAACCGTTTTACTGCCATTACAACAACTCTTGGTTATTTTGAAAAACAACACACATGATTATCACTTACTTAATTTGCATTAAAACAAATAGTAACCACACCTACAGTACCGGCCACAAGTAAAGTACCATTCACGCACAAGTACTCGTTCCGACTCGCTACTCTCGAGTGCGAGTGCTAATTGGCGCTAATGAGTCTGCCAAGAACAATAGCACTCGTTTTGACTCGTTACTCGCGAGGCTTACGAGTATTTTAATTATACAGTAAATCAAGATAAACTGAATGTGTCATTGCCGCAAGTTTAATAAAGGCACTAGCTAAAAATACTTGAAAACATTACATCAATTAAAATTTTTGTGGAAAAGTATAATAAACTGATTTTTTAGTAAAAACAAAACTTGAAATGTTTTGAATTCAAGAGTAAAATTTATATTTTTACTAGTAACACTGTTTTACAAGACCAACTCAAACGCGTTAGACGATGTGTTTTTAATTACACAGTGTCTAATTGATCGTAAGTCGTACTTTTTCAATTCATTGGAATCTACGAGTATTTACTGTTCTAAAAAATTCTAGTTTTATTTAGAAACACCGCTTCTTTTCACTTCAATATTTTTGTATTTCCACACTTGCTTTTGCTTCGGCACTGAATACGATGCCGATCACTTCGAGGGCATTAAAAAAAATTTCACGGCCAACTGAACACATGTGAACAGTCAATGGCCACAAAATTCTATTTGGCCGTAAGTCGAACATTTTTTCTATTACAAAAACATTATCCATGCATTTAGTAGATTTGAAATCAGTATATGACTATTTTCATATAAGAATCAGATGTGTTTTCAATATACATGAAGGACGCATACATTCTTCCTCGATGAATGTTCCCACAAGAATCGGCCAGTGCTTAATTCAGAGACTCTGGTAGAGTGCGGGAAAAAATTGAAAAAAGTGCGATTTTGTTTGGAAATAGCTAGCAAATGCTAGATAGCCCTTAGATATATCGTTTGATATAATCTTATGCTTTTCCTAGTAGAATATGTTTGCATTCTTTTGACTGCTTTGAATAGGTACTTTTGAGCAAATCACCGCAAATTATTGCAAATACCTACTTTTACTATATCTTATAACTCTATAACCAATACGGTGACCCCAATTATTTTTCGCGTTTTTTGACTTGCCTAACAATGATCTATAAATGACAGGATTTATAAAAAAATTCATTGAAGAAATCCAAGTATCCGGAACTACCTTAAGATATAAAACAATATAATTCCTTTGAAATACAATTTTTATTGTAATTTCCTGTGATTTGTGGGCAAATGTGCGATGTTTTGTTGTTTTTTCACTGTGAAATTATCCATGAATTTCTCAAATTAAAACTACAAATTTCACACAAAAAAATCCAAGGAAAATTCCCGCTCTTTTAAAGAAGAAACACCTTTTCTATAGATGACTATCATTTGTCGACTATCATTAGCCAATGAAAGACCTTCTTAAATAAAAACTAGTGTCCAGGCTCGTGTGATAGTAGTTGCAGGAACGCCTAGAACATTTTATCTATCAAACATATTTTGAACGTTGAAATGAGCTGTAAAAGCATGTAAATCTCCCAGGAAACGGTAGAAATGTAAGTTTTGTTAGCCAAGAAGAATGATTTTAATATTAATTTTGTGTATTTTTGAGCAAATAGTTCGGAAATTGATGAATAGTGCGAAAAATATGAAAAAAGTGCGATTCGGTGCGATTTTAGGTAAAAAGTGCAAAATCGCACAGCCGCACTTCGTCAGAGTCTCTGTTAATTAACATGCATATATTTGATGTTTGGCACATGTAGACAAGTCCCCCTTTTAAACTTGGTAGTTAAAAGTTCTTGTCGAAATCATATGACTCGTGAGTAAATACGCACATACAGAAAACACACGAGAACGTTCCAAATACTCTATTTCATTTACTTAACGTTATAGTATATTTCTATAATCGTTTGATGCTTATAGACACATTATAAAAACTATCATCATTCAGCTAGAATTATAATCAAAAGATTTTAAAAGAAAAATTTCCAATGCCATAACTTTGTAAAGTTCTCGAACCGGGTGCCGTGAATCGTAATTTTTCGAATACTAGTTTTGCTTCTTGATCTACAAAGAAAACTGAAACAGAATTGGTTGTTTTAAAAAGTTCTTTAATTTGAAACTTGTAAGACTTGCGAGTAGTGACAAGTCAAAGAGACTCGTTCGTTCCGAGTGACTGGTTTTGCTTATGAATATTCTGTTGATTCATACGTGCGAGTGACCGTAGACACTCGTTACCCGTACTCGCGAGTGAATGGTACTTTACTCGTGGCCGGTACTGTATATAAATTAACATTGCTAACTGTGAGGTGAGAATAACACATGTACATATGTATAATACCTTCAGGCATTCCTCGTCCTGGTTTAAAGTGAGGATTAACATGGATATTTTTACCAGGAGGTCCTACAAAGTGATAACAAAATACAAGTTTATACCAGTAAAAATATAACAAGATATATTTGAAGTATAATCCACAGCATAATATTCTTAACATGTTTTTTTAGACTTACTCATTTGTCCAGGCGGTCCAGGCATTGGTCCAGCAGGGAATGGTGCTGGTCCAGGGTGCATATGTTCACCAGGTGGTGGGTGCATTCTTGACGGCATATTAGGATTGAACATTGGTCCATGCATACCAGGAGGACCTGGTCGCATCATTGGTCCTCGAGGAGGTTCCATGCGTCCAGGGTGTGGTCCATCAAAACTACATGACAATAAGAACGTTAACAATGTGTTCACTCTGACTTGCCAAGGAATATACACAAGCATTTTATTTTTCTTTGTGGACCAGCAGCACAACAAGATGGTTTGAGTAAGAGTTGAAAATTATATTTTTAAATTATATTACTGCTGTTCTCTGTATTTTATTCACTACTCCAAACCATTGTTAAACAACTTGCACAAACATACTTCAGAAATTCATTGGCAACTGATCAAAAACATTCCTACTTTGCTGGCTCAGTTTATAGAAGTGTTTGGTAATGTCAGTGTTTTTATTGACAGAAATAAAACAACAAATATTGGCGGTTGGCTTTTACAAATGTAAATACCAGAATTTGCAAAATATGGAAAACTGCAGTGGACTCTCAATGTTTTTAAACAAGGATAAATATTTGAATTATATAAGGGATGAATAGATTGAACACCAATTACAAAATGGTTTGGCTTAATTCAATACAACATTTTTACACACAAACAGTATAGAACTAGGATTGAGATGCTAGAAGATCCAAACTTTCTGATTTGTTTTATATTTAAAAAAAAGTACAGTAAGTCAAACATACCGTGGTGGTTGATCATATCCTCCTCTCCCCCTTCCTCTGCCCCTTCCAAAGTCTCTGTTCCTGTTTCTGTTATCAAACTTTCTGTTGTCAAAACCTTGTCTACCTGTATCACAAAAAATATAAAAATTCAACAACAACATAGGTATACATCGGTAATAATTATATTACAAAAATAATTATTTCTTTACAACTGCTCTAGAAAAAAATACATGATCCTATCTATATAAATGCATCACAATTTTATTACAATAAGAATTATTTCTATACAACTGCTCTAGAAAAAAATACATGATCCTATCTATATATTAAATGCATCACAATTTTATTACAATAAGAATTATTTCTATACAACTGCTCTAGAAAAAAATACATGATCCTATCTATATATTAAATGCATCACAATTATATTAAAATAAGAATTATTTCTTTACAACTACTCTAGAAAAAAAATACATGATCCTATCTATATATTAAATGCATCACAATTTTCTAAACAATAGGTAGCATAATCATGTTTTGAAAATGGAGATTTATATTAAGCTTTAACCATATTGGTTAGGATATTAATATGTTTTTCAACTTAGCAAAAACCTAACCTTGCTCTTGCTTTCTTCCTCTATCTTCTTTTGGTCTTTCTGAAGGAAATCTTTCTCGTTTAGACTTTGGTTGGGTGTTCTCACTTGCATCACTTTTTGTTGGTGGTTCTTCTATAAAATTAAAACAGAATCAAGTTAAAAAGACAACCCTCGTCTGCACAAAATTTAAAAGTTGCTCACTTGGCTAGTATGCAGCTTTCTAAGTGATAGGTCCTGAGTTTGATATACAGTGGCCTTACAATATTTTGGATTTCTTTTCATTTTTTGTAGCTTTCAACAACTTCATTGTGGGTTTTGTCTTTCTGCAAACTCAGATATCTAACGGCTAGTTGTGGAATACATATTTGGCTGCTGCTTTATTACTTGGCACCATGTTTTTGATTGATGGCAGCCAAAAATGTATTTCACATCTAACTGTTGGAATGTCTGAGTTGACAGAAAATACCCATAAAAATACCCATAAAATGGAGCAGTGATGTAGAGAGGAGGGAAAAGAGTGCACCTGGGAGACTGGCTTACTTCTAGAAAAAGGAAATGGGCCATTCCACCGTGACGGACATTACATTCACAGACCTAAATAAGCTTGTGTTTCATACACAGTTGCATTATCTTACAATTTATTTGTTCACACAACTGTCTTAGAACCTTGTCTACAATTTGCATGAAAAAAGTTTTCAGAAATAATTTTCGACTTGTCAGTTTTTTGTCCAAAAGGGCCGTGACGGACATTACAGCTAAAACTACCACTTATTCCAGTTGGGTAAATTAGAAGTGAAATTCCTGTGAATTGTGAGAAGTTTATAGCAAACAAATGCTTTTAAGCATTTGGTTATAGGTTAAGTTTTCTTACTGAAGACCTATATTTTTTATTTTTTTTCTATTTTTTTAAAAAAGGGAATATTTAGCGTGACAGACATTACAAGAAACGTGACAGACATTACAAATGGCAAATTCAGTAAGTCAAATATAAGAAAATTGCCTAATTTGCTTAGTAAATATCACATAGAATCCCATATCACATTAGAAACTCGCGCGCTGATTGGCTGAAACGCAAACCGGATGAGAGGGTATTCAGAGTGATATTCAACGCTCAGAAAGCTGAATACCACGATATATAGGGATCCCGCTCGATAAATTTTTGATAAATGTAGGTTTTCTCATTATTTTCCGTGCATGAAAAAGATAAATCAACCAAGCAAGTAATTTTAACTTAAAAGAGTATAGAGGCAAATGATTAACTTGCTAATAGACGAATTTTGCATTAAAAAAGAAGAAATCTTTTTCCTGCGACTAGCTCGGCATGAAAAGCGATCGTTTTCTTTCGCTTCGCTTACTTAGTTTTTAGTCGCTATTTTTCACGACTTTCACGGCAATTTTTCAATCAAAGACAACATTTTTAATCATCAAATTACTTTTCTAGAGTTGTGGAACACCAACTAAACAGCCAGACAATTTCAAAACGGGTATTAATGAGCTTTATTTTCAATTTCACGGGTAGTTTGCAAACTTAAACCTAAAGTTTACACTAAATTAAAATACAAACATAAGCCAGAAAAAAACTTATAGCTAATTGTTTGTGATTCAAAAACTCTAAGCTTTGAAAATATTTATTGCAGTCCTAGTTTCAGTGTAAAAGTTTGAGAATTTTACTCATCTTCGGCGTTTTTGATTGAAATGAAGCAAACACTTTACTAAAAAAAGATTTGTAATGTTTTAGCCTTTTCTTCAAAACTTAGTTTTAACTGAAATCGTTTAAAAGAAAAAAACATACCTAATCATGCATGATTTGTAGCCAACAGTCGGCTTTTGAGAGGATTTTGTTGGCGGTTTAACTTTCATGAAACAACATCTTCTGTTTGTTTTTTCCTTCGTCGTCGCATTGTAGCTGAATCCATTGCCAATCCATTCCGAATTTCAAGTGTAAAGTCCTTACTTCTTCATTGATAGCTTTAGTAGAGAACTCTGTTTAGATTTGTATATATGTGCTTCCTAACAGACTTGAATTGATCATCGAAAAACAAGTAATTTTATCACCACAAGGTTGATTGAAATGATGGTACGTTTCACTCATTCGTCGTTCAGCAGATTTCTTTTCGTTTTCTCATTGGCTAAGCGCACGCTGAGCTACAAAATGGCTTTTTAGTCGCGCGTAATAAAATTTACTTTTGTTAAAAAAAACTTCACATTACAATAAAAACCATGTCGGTATGGGATTCAAGGAAAATTCATTTTTGGACTCGGGAATTCCACGTTGAATTTCACTCGAAAAATCAATATCGCACTCATCGCTCCGCGGACTCCGCGATTCATGCGATATTGATTTCTCTCGTGAAATTCAACGTGGAATTCCCTCGTCCTCCAATGAATTTACCTATAGAATAGATAATATTACAGTAAAATTACATTGAGAACCTTAGTCAGTTAACTCTCTTTTTGAAGCACACTTTTTAATGTTGTCAAATTTTCATTATTTCAATGTCTCATGTGGAATGACCCAAATACTGATGCTAAACATGAGTGTTTTGTTTCAGTTGATAAAAGCACTATCACAACAAATTCAGATTACTTTTATTGAGTTGGCTGTTGTCTTTTGTGGAACTTGTGGCTTTTATTTCTTTATCAATATCGTCAATGTCCTCATCACCATGGATACTAACAGCATCAAGGTCTGCTGCAGTTCCCCTAAAATATAACAAGTTCTAGTTAATTGATATTGATGAAACTACCATATTTTGAACTTTTACTGTTTACAGTTTAACTAAAGTGCAATTTTGGTAAAAGACATGATTATGCAATGTAAACCACGGATAGTATTAGGAGCAAGAACACTTTCACCCTGATTATTAAACTAGCACATACCAAGTATTTTACCCAGGGCATAAACAACTAAGAATCCATATAATGATAAACAATTATCAATAATAAACCACTGAAATAACTCACCCTTCTCCTTCATCATCACTTTTCAATAGTTTGTCCTATGAGAGAAACAATGAGATAACTAATCAAAATAACATTTTCAACACAAAATACAATATAGCGTTTTTCCAAAATAGTTGCTAGGGTGAACAGCAAATAGAGTAGCTGTTGTTATAGTTATACACCTATTTCAAAAATCGTTGTCGCAAACACAGCGTCCACACTCTGAAGCCTGCAAAGGATGTCGGTATTTCTTTTGTTTTCAATATATTCATAGCATATTTTGGTTGTATGTGTTTGTGTTATATGACCATAACAAGTTCTTGTTATGGTAGATGTAGATAGAAATATTTCTTTAAAAAACGTGCAATAAATCACAAATTAAGTCCATATAACCGACATCCTTTGCAAGCTTCAGAGTGTGGGACGTAGCTTCTGCTGCGACAACGATTTTTGAAATAGGTGCATATAAACATATGCAAATTATTTTAACCAATGGAATCAAGTTGAGGCTTTTGGGCCAAGTTTTAGCCCAAGAGGTGAGATTTGAATGCATTGTTTAAAAACATTTGCATATATTAACTGTAATAACAGCTATTGCAAAAGGAATTTTGGTTGTGCATAGGAGTGTTTTCTTTTTCCATTGCTGAACAGTTTAATTAGTTATAAACTCTTATTCACAAACATGGGACTAGCATTATGTGGTTAATTCATTTTCAATATCAAAGACCCATAGTCCCATTTGGTCATGTGTTCGTGTTCGTGGTTCAGTATTTGCTGTTCACAACCTTTTTAAAAATAGGTGTGCAACTATTTCAAAAACGTAGAATGCTGAATACTGCATTGCAAGATCATGTAATATTGTTTAAAGTAAAATATACTATAATAAGTTATTTTATTCTTAGTGCATTGCATTCAAAACAATATACGAGGTAGTTATGGGGATTTAATATCGTTTTTTTATTTTAAATAATGGAACCCAAAATGCCTATTGGTCTTGGAATGCACTTTTCAGTATCCAACCTTTCTAAAACTAGCTGTATACAACAAACCATACCACATCAATGTCACTTTCTGGATGCTCTACCTCCTTGGGCTGAAAAGTACAAAGTAATATTTAAGTTAAATTTGCAAGTTTATGTACAAGACGTTAGTGATCTCCTTCAAGAGAGACTTCTAGTTTACCTTTGAGGAGTCCACTTCAGTTTTTGGCAGTGGTTTACTTTTGCTAAAAAATAAAAACAGTAAATCTAAATATATCATTTTCTTTTGTAAAATATTATTTTTATATATTTGTCTTCATTCTCAATTATTATAATAGAATAAATGAGATAATAAAAATAACCTTTATTTGTGGCAGTAGCGATTTTATGGCACACAAAGTGCTAGTTTGACGAAGTAAGGTCTATTGTCTCATTAGGAAAGATTTCTTAATCAGCAACGTTTATTTCACTTTCAATGCATTCATTAAATATTTTTGTATCTATAGTTGCTATCATGTATATCAGTTTTTAACTAGATTAAAGTCTGTCTGATGATCGCGTAAGCACGAAACTCCAAGTAACAGCAAAAGTGATGTCTTGTCTTTAGTCTATCTACAATCTATATATATGTAAATTTAGTATATTCTATAAAGTTGTACAGTTTTAATCAGTCTATTAAGAGTGGTAGTCTGTAAGAATCAGACCAAATCAAGAAGTCGTGGCCAGGTTGGATCACCGATTTGCCCCAAATTCAGCATGCAGACTTGTTTTGGTGCCCTATAAACGAATCCAGTGGTTTGGGACGAAAAAAAATTTTTGTTCAAAAGTTAGGGGGGAGGGGTACTTTTAGGTCCTAAAACGATCGTCAAATAGCGCAAATCATCGGTAGTTTGGCGATTCATATTACTACAAGCATAAAAGTTTTCAGAACATTTTAATATACCAAACAAAGTATATTATTTCTACTATCTAAAACAGCTTTCAAATTTAAAAAAGAATTGTTTTCAAGTATCTCACAGACTCCGAAAAGAAAGGAATATGGCGGCTTTGCTGACTAACCGAAAATTTAGGGTTTTTAGATGGTCCAAAAATGGCCTTGGTATTTTAATTCAGAAGCTGTCCGTTATTTTGGGATAACTTCAATAATAGTTCTAAAGATTGCACAAATAAAAAATCTGGGCAAATTTAATGCGCGGCCTCACGATCACTCTGATTGTCAGATATTTCATCGATTTTCAATTAAAAATGCAAATTAGCCGTTGTTGGTTACTTGTGGTTTATATAATATGAATCGACTTTTTGAACAGTTTGTTCTTCCATACAGTACTTTTAGATTATACAAATCTCTTTACAATGAATACAATCTATTTGAGAACATTTTTTTGACCGAAAAGTTAGTATTCAGACGTTTTGTTGGATATCGAAAATTAGCATAATTAATGCTAAAATGTCGTGATCAACGGTGCGTATTAAACATTGATATTTTTATACATACAGATAGCAATGCCTTTAAATGTTTTCAGATCTAACATTTCTAAACTATGTAGCAAGAGCAGTGTTCCACAATATCATGAATTAAATCAAAGAGTGAAGCTTTAATACGTATTTTAAGTACTACGTACTTTAATAATTAATACGCCTTATAGTCCAGTGAATCTGTGGTTTGAGTCCAAACAAATTGCAATATAACTTTTCTCTCTATAATTATGTTAGGATAAGTGTCCTAAACAATATGCTAAAAATCCCAAAAAATCCCTTTAGTGGAACATCCTTTGATTTCATCATCTCACCACAGGGACCCCGCAATTGGAAAAATATGTCCAAGCTGTTTAATTTTGTCAAATATGAAATAATAGTCAATTATATTATGATAGAATAGTGTTTCTGTACAGATATTTTCATTTTCCAATCAAATACGTTGAAGTAACAAGATGGAAATCAATATATAGAATATGTCTCACCACAGGGATCCTGCATCTCAAAATTGGAATATGGTACAAGGGCATATAAGGTGTCCCTGGCATAGTAGCAGGCGTTTCAAACAAAGCCGCGATTCGTATATAGAAAGGGTTGGACTTCACCAGTAGAAAGCTGCATTTTTATTGGCCCCATTAGACAGTACCACTATTGTTTGGTTAGGTTTAGGACAATTGTTTGGAAAGACTCTATTGTTTTTCAAACCAATCCTAAACGATGTTCCGAGTCGGTGAAGACTCGCCCTATAGAAAGGATCGATAAACTTCTGATTATTTAACCTGTAGAATAACTTCCATCATTTGCACGTCTAGAGTATGAGTGGTTTGCTGTTGCACTAACTGTGACTGCTGAACTAAGTGGTTTCCATGTTTCCTGAGTGGCTGCGGTTGCTGGTCACTTTTTCCACCTATGAATTAATACTGCGTGATCATTCTTTTGCGCTATTCTAGATATTTGTTGAATTTTCCGTTCTTTTTTCTTCTGATGAGTGTAATTAGAAACCACAGGCCCGTCTACACTACCCCGGATAATTGTTTATTCAAATATCAACTATAACTAAAATACATTACAAAAATGAGATATACAGTACACAACATACAATTTAGCCTTATTTTCAGAGTGGGCCTGGATCCTACGCTATCACTTTTTCCCCAAACTACCCATGCCCGCTCTGAAAATCAGGCTACATACAATTTTGACGATTACGAATTGATGAAGAAATACACTGGAATTTTTTTTACCAAAAAAAGGGAAATGTCATCAGTCATTATAATTATATATCAGCTGTATTCTTAAACCTAAAACATACCTCCAATTATATACACACACATATATTAACTGTATATAAACAAAAGAAGTTTGTTCCTCTTGAATATAGTGCTGTTGGTTATAAAAGGACTCTTCGTGTATGTAGTCCAAGCACTCGGCAAAGCCCATGCATGGGGTTGTTAGTGGCTGTATTTAAGTACTTGGTCTCTTTTTACTATAGCAACCTTTCAGTTGACATTGCTACCGCAAAGCGGATCTAAATGCTAGAATTGTAAGCCCACACCGCCATGAGCTCAGTGCCCTTCTAGTCAAATAGTTGTATGGGTTCTTTTATATACATCCCTCCTGTACAATGTGTTTGGTGTGTGGAGAGAAGGGACCTATACCTCTGGGTTAACATACTTATCCAAGAAGACATGAAAGTCTTACTATTTGCCTGATCTTGGCAAAGATTAAAACTACTTCAGTATTTATATGGGTGTCAGCAATATTGCAGTTTCGCAGGTGTCTTCTTACATCTTTATTATAACTATGCATAAAGTAATGTGCATTTTTCGTTCTTTCCACTCTTACTGCAAGGATCTGTCACTAGCTTTCCGAATACGCAATTTGCCATATATAGACAAATTAAAGTTCATGAAGTATAGTATTTTAAAGAGATTTGACTATTTCATAACAAACTATAGCAATCAGCTCAATTCATATTAATGTAATACAAAAACATTTTCAAGTAAAGCGGAGGATTTCTCACCAACTAAATAACAGCCCGCAGGTTAGTCTGTGAAAATGTATTTTCACATCGGCTTTAATTTTATATCAGTAACCAATTATCAAATAATAATTAATTATCAAATATGGTAACTTCATATTTTTTGTCCAAAAAAAACTTTAATTAGACACGGACCATTAGAAATTTGATGGGGGTGGGTTGGGGAATTTTTTGGTGCAGGATATTTTTCCCCTCGAGATTGTGTAATATATTATATTATATATGTTCCGTCCTTATTACAGCTTTCTTTGAAAGTTTAAAAAGTATTTGTGTTCATTTCATTATAATAATAATTTATTACTTATTAGGCCCAAATTAACATGGGTATATGATCAAATGCGCCTGAATTTCTATACAATTCTTGAATTTGTGAAACACTGCTTTTGCTTGAAAACTACATAGTTGAGATATTTAAGGTATGAAAAAATTTAATTATAAATGCTTTGCAATCTGTATCATAGTTAATAGAGTATGTATAAAAATGCTTGGCCGAAATAATAATGTTTAATACGCACCGTTGACCACGACATTTTAGCATTAATTATGCTAATTATCGATATCCAACAACACGTCTGAATACTAGCTTTTCGGTCAAAAAATGTTCTCAAATAGATTGTATTCATTGTAAAGAGATTTGTTTAATCTAAAAGTACTGTATGGAAGAACAAACTGTTCAAAAAGTCGATTCATATTATATAAACCACAAGTAACCAACAACGGCTAATTTGCATTTTTAATTGAAAATTGATGAAATATCTGACAATCAGAGTGATCGTGAGACCGCGCATTAAATTTGCCCAGATTTGTTATTTGTGCAATCTTTAGAACTATTATTGAAGTTATCCCAAAATAACGGACAGCTTCTGAATTAAAATACCAAGGCCATTTTTGGACCATCAAAAACCCTAAATTTTCCGTTAGTCAGCAACGCCGCCATATTCCTTTCTTTTCGGAGTCTGTGAGATACTTGAAAACAATTCTTTTTTAAATTTGAAAGCTGTTTTCGATAGAAGAAATAATATACTTTGTTTGGTATATTAAAATGTTTTGAAAACTTTTATGCTTGTAGTGATATGAATCGCCAAACATACCGATGATTAGCGCTATTTGACGATCGTTTTAGGACCAAAAAGTACCCCTCCCCCCTAACTTTTGAACAAAAAATTTTTTTCGTCCCAAACCACTGGATTCGTTTATAGGGCACCAAAACAAGTCTACATGCTGAATTTGGGGCAAATCGGTGATCCTACCTGGCCGGCCTAGGTCTGACTCTTACAGAGTATGACTCTTAAACTCCTGATGAGTGAGACCTCAAAGATTTACGAAACAGTGTTGTAGAGAAACTGACATTGTTATTACTCTCTAAACCTTTCTACTATATATATATATATATAATATATATATATATATATATATAGCAGTACATGATTGTAATATTGGTTACATACACATTCTCTAGGGCTGGTTGTTGTTTCTGAGGTTGATTTCCCTTGGGTGGTTTCCTCTGTCTATCCGGTGATGGTTTCACACCCTGTTGTCCAGGAAACTGTCTCTTTCTACCTCCTCGTTGCATATCTGGCCTTCCTCCATGACCTGGCATTCTTGGTCGGTGCTGTGGATGATGTCCTCTAGGGCCCATCTGATGTCCTCTCATCATATGTCCCTGATTTGGTCCTCTGGGCCCCCCTAAAGGATGTCCGAAAAAGGGTTCTGGTCCTCTAGGGCCATGCATTGGGAAGTCAAGTGGGCGCCCTGGTCCCATAGGGCCATGGTGGTGACGGGGACCAAAACCTGGTCCAAACCCTGGTCTAGGACCCATTTGTCTTCGGCCATGTTCTGTAGAAATAATAGTTATAAGAATGACAGCCTATTCTATTTCCATGCTCATATTATTTCATGTATATTGAGAGTTCAATCCCAAGTGATCTCACACTTGTTATCTTGTCTTTCCATTCTGTGTAACAGAGCATTGATGGAGAGAGAGAGGGGAACAGAGTACAACTGCCGCTATCTGGAAGTCCAGGTTACTTCTACCGGAGGGAATTACTGGGAGCAACTCTAGAATACCTGGCCACTACAGAAATTCAAGTAGCGGCACTCTTTGAAAACAACCCAAAAGATTCTACTATTATGTAAATAAGAGGCAGGGTATTCTATAATCTAGCCAATTACTGATTTTGCTAAACAATAATGTTTTTTCCTTATTATGGTTTATCACTAACTATAGAGATCTTCATGATGTATAGTCTTCTATGTTCATTTATATAGATGAAACTGTATGCAAACCATATTTAAAAACTTACCGAAATCAACACCAAGGCTTGAAACTAACTCCTCTGTTAAAAATTATTAAAGCAAAAACTGTGTTAGAATATTAGAGATATAACAGCGTAATCTCACACAAAACACAAATACCTAGCTTTAAACAATGTGACTCAATTGTCACAACACGGTGAGTGATCAAATCATTTTCACCAGGCCAAAAACGATGTTCAAATATTACAAACTACGTTAAATACAACATAGTTAAAAACATTTATCGATTATACTATCTGGTGATGGTTCACTCATCACAAATAAACTTCAATCATGATTTTTTGACATTCTAATGTTCGAACTTCATTCTCGAATTTCTTCTCGTTGTCTCTACTAACCTTCGCGAATATCTGTGAAATCCATGGTAGAAAAGCCACTTGAGCTATACAAATGACAGTTCTGTCATTCAATGTTAGTTCAATTATATAAAGAAACAGTAATGTAAAGGTATAGTAGGTGAATTTTAGTGTTTAGTTAAGTGCTTTATCGAAACAACAACCATTTGCCGCCATCATGATTTTCTTGCACAGCCAAAAAGAAGCGTGGCTGCAAAGTACTGTCTCAAAACGAGGCTGCAGTGAGGCCAGGTGGCATACCACAGGAAGCCCGAATAATTTCTCCTACTCCTTTGACAACTAGTGTCCCGCACTGTGCTGCGTGCATGCGCATTTTGTGTATATTTTTCACACAAAAAAAGAAAACAGCACAAATACATCAATTATGTCACAATTAAAAAAATAATACGGAAAAAGCACGTAGGAAATTAAAATACGGCCGCAGTTGAGAAGAATACAGAAAAATAGACGTCGCGGAGATGGTTTGAATCCCCGGGAGGAGTGGGGGTGGGTAGAATCCCCGGGAGGAGTCGGGGTGGGTTAAATCCCCGGGAGGAGTGGGGGTGGGTTGAATCCCCGGGAGGAGTGGGGGTGTGTGTGTGGGGGGGGGGGGGGGGTGAATCCCCGTGAGGAGTGGGGGGGATTAAATCCCCGGGAGGAGTGGGGGTGGGTTGAATCCCCGGGAGGAGTGGGGGTGGGTTGAATCCCTGGGAGGAGTGGGGGTGGGTTGATTCCCTGGGAGGAGTGTGGGTGGGTTGAATCCCTGGGAGGAGTAGGGGTGGATTGAATCCCCGGGAGGGTCTCCCTTTGTCCAAGTGGTTACGATGATCGCTAGCTGGCGCTATTTGTATATAGCCGGTTGAAAATTGGCTTTGTTACCCAAAAATCGGCTTAGCTGCCAAGATATTGCACATGCAGTCGTACCCTAAGGGTTGATATCAAAGATATGCCTATTGTTCTGTTGCAATCTCAATCTGTTAAAAAAAAAAATCTCGCGCGCTAATCAAATTCTTTTGTTACTTCTCACCTACAATGCCATATATGGATTGCATACGGTATCTTTGATACGTAAACAGGGTTCAACTGTAACTTTTTAACACTTTTATTGGCACACTTTTCACATCATTAACATAAACTAAGTAAACTAACTATGCCTGATATTAAAACTATGTGTATTAAATATTAACTTGCAGTATATATAGAATTAGTTGAGTTTGGCGTAGTTTGGCGTGTTTTCAGTTGTTGCAAAAACATTTCATTATCTCTCTAGGTATTTTCTTTTGTCCGAGTTTCTCTCTTGAGAGATTATTTTGCTTTCGTTTCCATAAATACATGAAGTTGCACGTGTTTTACTAACGTTGCAAAAAAAACATAGAAAATAGTAAAACGTTGGTAAGAATATATTAACATAACAAAAGCAGTGCATTGGAAGTGCATACTATATACGCTTTGATAATGGCAGCTAAAAATATATTTAAGCATTGTTAAGGAACATCATTATTAGGTACTAAAGATGTTAATCCTTATTACACCGTTCTTCTGCATGTATAATAATTAAAAATACCGGGCTTATAATTCAGTGCTGCTCTCCCCGACTTTTAGAGTGCAGCTTTTCCCTGAAATACCTAGTAAACGGGACAAACGAAAATGCTGAAAATGGGCGTGGTAGGTGTATAAACTACTTCTGCACACTCATTTCAAGCTCTTCAAGGTCCTGAATTATTGCTCTGCTATTTTGAGATTTGAGGTTTGACAGCTACAAGCTGGGGGTTGTTTTCCAGTCCAATTGCGTTGGTTCTGGGACTCTCAACTTCATGTCTGTGGCTGCACCTGCATAACAGGATCCCAACGAAACGTTTGCGAAACCTGCAGTGGAAAGTGACAACAAAACTGTGACTGATGAGATTTCTAAGTTTGACGTTGTCTGGTTATGTTAAATTGTTTGTTGGTTGGTTGGTTGGTTGGTTGGTTGGTTGGTTGGTTGGTTGGTTGGTTGGTTGGTTGGTTGGTTGGTTGGTTGGTTGGTTGGTTGGTTGGTAATACCTGCTGTTAACCACACAATACAGGAATGGACTGAAAACACTTGTACTTTTAGACATTATAGCGGGAACTACTGCAACATCGCTCTGGAACCAGTGCCCTTTGCCCGCCATGGAAAGAATACAGCACACTGCATACGGTGTCCACAACAAAAAGAAAACAAATGTTGCTATAGCAGCCATGGAGAACTTCCTCCTGCAACAAAAAAAAATATACACCTATTTTTAAAATTTTTTTGTCGCAGCCGAAACTTCAGTCCACACTCTAAAGCTTGCAAAGGATGTCGGTAATATTAAAATGAATGTGTGATTTATTACGCACTTTTTAAAGAAATATTTGTTTCATCATTTACGACTGCAACAACTTGTTATGGTCATATAACACAAACACGTACAATTAAAATATACTATGAATAAATCGATGACAAGCGAAGAAATACCGACATCCTTTGCAGGCTTCAGAGTGTGGACTGTAACTTTGATTGCGACAACGATTTTTGAAATAGGTGTATATTAAGGTAGGTCCGGGACTCTTGCTACTGCGCATCCATTTCGCGCATCTCGTTTTCCATCATTTATTTGCGTTTTTTTGAAAATTTATCTAAATAATATTTTAATTTGAATCCTTATCTATAACTTAAGAAAGTATTATGTCATTTCATGCAACTTTGGAGGTAAAATGGGACATTTTTCGAAACATCCTCAGACTTTCACTACCTGACATGGTCGCTGTTTTGTCTCAAAACAACAAATTTACAACTTTGTAAAAATGAATACATAAAATATAATTTTGACTTCTTTAGTCGTAAAACTAATACAAAATAGGTTTTAGGGTTTCTGGAGATGACAAGGATAATTTGACAAGTTTTAAGCAGATGTTTAAAGTACTAGAACCCAGTCCCGCGCGGACCGTTGCCGTGTTTTTTTTGACAAAAAAAATGGATTCGGTCGCTTATAACTCGCCTATTAGTACGAGGACCCGCAATTTTTTTCTTTTTATTCAAGACTGCATTTACTACTCTTACGATTTAGAATAAAAAATAAAATATTCATTGATTTAATTTTCTGAAATTTTACAAATGCTACAACTCTATACACATATAGGGTGCGTAATTGGCGTAGAATTGTGCTTCTATGGTTCACTTATTCCCATATTTTGAAATGATTTTTATGACAGCAAATGCTAGATAGCCCTTAGATCTATCGTTTACTATAATCTTATGCTTTTCCTAGTAGAATACGTTCGCATTCTTTTGACTGCTTTGAATAGGTACTTTTGAGCAAATCACCGCAAATGATTGCAAATACCTACTTTTACTATATCTTATAATTCTATAACCAATACGGTGACCCAAATTTTTTTTTTCGCGTTTTTTGACTTGCCTAACAATGATCTGTAAATGACAGGATTTATAAAAAAATTCATTGAAGAAATCCAAGTATCCGGAACTACCTTAAACAGTAGACTGAAGGTGTTTCTATAATTATTAATTAACTAGTAATTTTGCTTTACCGCTTGATTTACATCAATTTCCGACCTACAAAACAATAATCTAAATAAATAACTTCATCGCTAAAAAGTTATTTGTTCACTTTGAGATACTAATTTTGAGTGAACTCGGACTTTTTAAAATAAAATATTGCACGAAAGTAGGTTAGTACAACACCATTTTTTCATGTAAAAGTCTACATTCACGTAGCTTTAAAATTAACTATCCGATCAAATGTTCAGGTTGTTTTTTAATTTCATATCAGCATTGACGTCAATATATATTGATACAATCTCGGAAGTTTCACAAGAAAACTTTATCGCGTAAACCAAATCATATAAACCACGATCAATGAAAAGATTTTGAAAATTTATGCCCATCCGTGTTTTTTTGTCTAACAGCTCATAAAATGAGTGCTTTAAATCTTTACAGCCAACAGAGATATTAGACTAGATTGGAAGTTTTCAACAATGTGCTTTTCATGTTATTTGGCATTTCCGTAGCAATGATAAACAGTTCTTCCAAAATATCTGTCGATCAACAAAAAGTGAACTTTTGGGTTATAATTTACACAGGGTAGTACATCGCTAAAGGGGAAAGTTTGAAGCAAACTCAACTGTTATTTTTTTAATAAATGACCGAAACATGTTTGTTTGTTTGGCTTTTGTTCGTTCGTTCGTTCGTTCGTTCGTTCGTTCGTTCGTTCGTTCGTTCGTTCGTTCGTTCGTTCGTTCGTTCGTTCGTTCGTTCGTTCGTTCGTTCGTTCGTTCGTTCGTTCGTTCGTTCGTTTGGTTTTTTTTTCTTTCGTTCGTTCGTTCAGTCACTTGTTTGTTTGTTTGTTTTTGTTAAAAAAAGTACAAAAATGAAATCTAATTCTTTTAAAAAGCCTTCTAGTGTTACCTTGCATAAGCCCTGTTTCTCGCTATAACTGTGGATACATTGGCCCCGGCATTGCTAGCAAAATAGTTTCTTATCTTGACAAAACTGATAACCTGCACGATCAATGGTAGTACAAACGCAAGTATCGTAAGGCAACTCAAATAAGAGATATCTTTAAGTTGATTTGATGTCCAGTTTGGGGCGCAGTTAACATTACCAGGTTCAAACACTGAACTACTCCAGCCCGTCACCGATGGAAGCATGCATACTAAGGCGAAGACCCACGATGTTACAATGTACAGACAGTTCTTTTTGCGGAGGGCGCTGCTGGTTGCGGTACCGGTAGCCAGTAAAGAAATCTGGCGGGTAATGCAAACAAGGGAAATAATGGCAGCGATGTTAGATGTACCTGTTACGAACGAGCTCAAAGGACAAGCTACCTTTTCCCATTCAGACGACTTCCATTCTCCATGAAAGATGCACGCAACGAGAACAAGCGGATAGCAGACGATGATCATGATTAGATTCGCACAAATCAAGTTAATGAAGAGCGCATTGATCGGCCTCTCTTTGAATGACTTTCGAGTAAACACAACAAGTGAAATGATCTGAGCCAAGAGGCCTAACGCAATCAACAATGAAACCACAACAGCATACAGTATATACGTGGCTACGGTAAAGTAAACTTGTGTCATTTTGAAGTATCGATCATACGCCTTAAAGTAGAACGACCAAGTGAGAAGCGATGTGATGCGAGTATTATATCTATCCGTAAGCAGCCAATCACATTGCATCAAAGTATAATAATTTGTTTATAATGGTATATTTTAACATCATTTCCGAACCGAAATTACCGGTCTATCTAAATTTCTCAATCTCTAATTTGAGATTGAAATTAGAAAAAATATAATAAAAAATATAAAAAAAAATATGCATGCAACCCTCTTTTATTTTTTTTTATTTTTTTTTTGAAGTGAGACCTTTCAGACTACCTGACATCATTACCTGACAATCCAAGACAAAGTCTATTTTATAGACGCCATACCAGCCCAGTCACGAATGAGTTTCAGACTCACTGAGTAAAAAAGAATTCCCTATTAAACATATCAAACATATAACAAATAAAATATAACTAGCGCCGTATAATAGCCGTGTTCACATAAGAAGATGGACAAGTCGTCTCAACCGCGGACAAATCGTCTTATGACGGACAAGTCGTCTGGTTTGAAAACGGGACGAATACAATTTGAGACAAAATATAGTTTTTTTATTTTGTTAAATCTACAGAATATTTGTCCTTCGAGATGATTTATCCGTTTTCCGATCCGTCAATCAGCTTAGAGGCGGAGCTTGCGTGTACGTAACTCGTATAAAAGTCATTGATTAATTTGCAGCTTCGCTTCAAACCTGAATGACGTATATTTGCTGTAATTTCAATAATTGAAAGTCAAGGTTTATTTATGACGTCTTGACTGCATATCTGGCAGTCTTCGTCGATCACAATGATATAATGTTCAGTATTTATAAAATCAAATTGTTTGTTGGTCTCGAGTCCCGCCAAGGGTAATTGATATTTATCTCATGTATATTTCATAAGGCAAGTTGTCCCTGCTAGCCGGAATAACTCTATTGTTTTATATTCCCCTGGGGACACACGACAATAGAGTTATCCCGGCTAGCAGGGACAACTTGCCTTCATACATATATACCGCCCCTTAGAGATAATTAATTATCGCCCTGGGGCGATGCAGCGTAAGTGGTGCACCGAAGCCTCTACTATGAAAATCATATTTTTCTCATGCATCTGTATGTCATTCATACACCAAACGCATTTTTCTGTTCATTTCAGTCATAACGTGGTTGAGCATTTTTATAGATCTGGTCCAGGTCGTCGTGTTGAGTTTGTTTGAATCTTTTATATTAAAGTTGAAGATCTTTTGAAGATTTCAATGGATTCTTTAATGACGTTGGGAAAGTATATGTACCAGTCTTGGATAATTGAAACTTGATGTTCTCAAAGTCAATGCCCCGGCAAGAGATATTGGTGTTAGTTGATCTTTTGTGTCCAAAGCATATCTTTTTACAGTCAAATTTAAGAAAACAGATGCCCTTAGATTGCATCTAGACAATGACATCATGTTAAACTAACCACCATGACAACAGAGACCAACAAACAACAGATTCGCACCTGCTTTCGAATAAGGGCCCGGCGGGCAAACGGTTTCAACATTTGCTTCAACATTCGTTCGATTTTGTTGAATGGCAATGTTTAAAAGCTTTTAAACTCTTTAAACATCAATTTAACATCGATTCAACATATTTCAACAATGTTGAAAGAGTTTAAAAGCGTTTAAACATTGCCATTCAACAAAATCGAACGGATGTTGAAGCACGAAATGTTGAAGCCGTTTGCCCGTTTGCCCGCTTGTTGTGCCGTTATGCTTCCGAAATCATCATTCTGATCAAGTCTGCAGTCATGATCAAAACGTCTTTTTCAGTTTTTACGCTTGAAAACGGGCTATTAATTTCTGACTATAGATACAGTAAACAATGAACGTAAGCCCTCACGCGAAAGTCTAAAGGCTACCATTCATAAACACCTACTCGTGACAAACTCATCCATCTTAGCGAACAACTGAACCTGGCCGGGTGGAAGTCATCTTCATCAGCAGAGAGAACAAGACCGGATGAAAATGACTTCACACACCAGATCACAACACATCAACATTTTGACTTATATTATTATATTTCTAGGCTTTTTAGGTTATTTCTACGTATTTTATGTCCTTGCTATGCCTTCATGAGGGGAGATTTTAATGTTTAAGACTAGTTCTCATTTAGAAAATATGTAGGAGTGAATCAGTGGTAAAAAAATATATTTATCGGGTCTTTTAAGGGTTTTGCTTTCGGTTTTATCTTCAATCTTCTTTGTTATTCTGTCCAAATATCCTAAGGCCCTGTTTTTTTATAGTTCCGCTCAGTGACCACGAATAAATCAGGTATCTTATTAGACGGTTTGATGTGGAATATAATAGCTTTCCTACGTAACAACGTGTAGTCGGAAAGCGTGTTCATTACGGTTCGTAGTATATTTTACAATGGAATGCTTATGCAATATATCTATTGTTATTATCCCTATATGGGAGAATAGTTTGTCTTACGAAAACTCTAGTGTAAATTACGCTTATAGTATATAAGCGAATGCGAGATAGTTCAGAATTCTCTCGCTAGTTGGACAGTTACGGTTTAAGTGTGTAACTAAACTTAACTGATTTAATTCGTTACAATCATATATATCACTTGTGAAGTATTATAAATTCAGCTCTAACCCTCGGAGCTGTACGTTGCATCGGTCGAGGACTACGTTTCCCAGTAGGTTTTTTTTCTCCAAAGTGGTTTTATCCCACAGTTTTTTTCCGGTAGCGGGCAGCGTACTATATGATATTGTGAATAATCGTGAATTGTAAAACAAGAATCATTGTTAATAAAATACTGGTCTATAGCTGTCCACAAGCAACCAGCACAGTCACACTCCAATTATTGTCGTGTTCTTGATATATAGCGCTTCGCGCTGTGCGAAGGGTAGAAATGAATGGCTGGATATTTTACGAGTGAAACGCTGTATATTGAAGAGCCTCCGGGCGAGTCAAAACGAGTAAAATATCCAGCCATATTACACATAAAACTGTTTAATAAGTTATTTATTATCCAATCAAAAGGTTTTTGTTCTTTTATAATGCGAAATATTGTTTTACTTGAGGGCTAGATATGGACGAGTAAAAATATTGCTGATTATAACCCAACGATAATACTACACGAGTTCTTATTGGTCGAAACAGGTCACGTGGTGCGTTTTCACATGACAGTATCAGCCAATATCCCCAAATTTCCGGTGATATCCGTCAAGTGAAAATTGACGGCCGCGGGTTTTTCAAAAAAACCATGGAGCCCGAAAAACAAGAAAAAAGGTTCGCTTCGGCAACAAAACGTTTTGATGGTCTAATTGTTTTAGTATAAACTAACTAGCAGGTCAAACTTTGCCATATTTTGAACGAACTAGACCCTGGCTTTCAGGGTTAACTCGTGCCCTAGATTGTGAAAACCCAGATTGTGAAAACCCAAACCCAATGCGCTGTATCGTGCTCTCTATAAGAATGCTTACAATACTGTTAAATATCCAGTAGTAACAGCTTGGTCCTTTGTCATGTAACTGGTTGTGATCTGGTTGTGAATCCAAGATTTCTCGATAAATTCAATCATAATAAGTTGGTTCGCTTAGTTCGCCCGTAAATTACATGATCTCCAGTAAAATTCACAGAGTGACCCTTTCCGAAAACATTCGACATAAACTTAAGGGGCTGTTCATTTTTTATCGAGGAGGGGGGGGGGGGGGGGGGGCGGCGGTGTGATTTAGGGGGGGGGCCACCTGAAAAAATATTACCTTAAAGGGGGGGCAAACTAAAAAAATGTCCTTAAAAGGGGGGGTCATGCCAAAAAATTAAGATAGATAGTGAAAAAAAAATAAAGTAAACGAAAAACGCCAATATAAAAAAAATAATAATACGAAAGACATTTATCCAGGTCTTGTTCAAAACGTTGCATTTTATTCAATCAGGTATTGCTATTTACAAGTCAGAAATTATTATAACTCAATGCATATTATAAACAAACTTCCAAAGTTCCAACTGTAACAAATGTTAATTACATCGTTTTTTACACATGTATTTTTATACTATACGCATGTATTTTTATACTAAGAGTATCCGCGATTACTTCCACCGACAAATCATTCCTTCGACGAATCAATTATCCATGTGCTCGTATTACAATATCCCCAATATCCCTCGAGCTCGATTCGTGCTGGCCAGCAAAGGACTCGGCAACCTACATGGAAATATTCTTCATTTTAAGACTCATGCCACGGCCAAAGGCTTAGGCCATTTCAATCGTTTTGTTTTGACAAAATGACAGATAATCGAAAGTGAAAATACCGAGCGCGCGCTCAATGACGTGTGACGGCAAGTCAAAATGTATTCAAAATACATCCAAATTCTCCACTGTTTTTGTCATTTTCTCCCTCTTTTTATACTTTTTATTGACGTCTGAAAATAGCATAATTTTAGTGTTAAAACTACTATATATTTTAGAACGACGGAGGAATTAAGAAAAGTTCAAGAACAGCTTTTTAATCTGGCTTTCTCAATCAAACTGAAGAAAAAATGTTTTGATTTTTGTTTGAGCACTAGGTGGGTTTCCGTGTCGGATATTTTTCAGGGAAAATCGTCGGGTTATAAAACGAATAAAACCACTTCTGGCTTAATTGTTATATCGAGGAATATTGTCCTCGGTTAAAAAGATGGTCTTCAAAATTTTTAAATGGCCTCGAAGCTACGCTTCTCGGCCGACTGTTCATCGGACAATATTCCTCAATATACCAATCGCCAGAAGTGGTTTATTCTTTAAATATCTTTACTCGAACCAGTCCTACTCCTGCGATATTTTTACTCGTCTATGACTAGTTGGATAATAATAGTTCCAAGTCGAGGTTAATTGCTAGTTGATCACATCATCACTGCAGGTGAATACTTAATTCGTTGTTTTCCTAAGTGTGTTGCTTGTCTCTTTAATCATGGATAATAAAAACAGCTCATATATTTACTGTATTCGAGACTCCGAAGCATCAATTAAAAACACGAAAATCCGAGATTTTGAGACATCAAAAACACGAAAATCCGAGATTTTGAGACATCAAAAACACGAAAATCCGAGACTAACACGAAAATCTGAGATTTTACTTAAGGGTCGGTATGCATACAATATATACCAAAAGATAGACTAGCCCCAATCCAAGTCGACCTCGGTGCGTTTTCCCGACAAAAAGTGAACAAATCGCCCGAAAGTTAGCTGCACATGCATGAACAAAGTCGCTAAGTAACTGCGCGTTGTACCAGACTAATAAATAAAACGGACTTTTGGAAGTTTAACCAAAACACAAACAGTTGTTTTCACTTTGGATTTGAGAGAACAAAATTGTGTAAAAAAAAATGTGCAGGACCACTATGACCTCTATGGTCGAAAAAAAAATATTGCACAACCTGGGCGGCAAAAAATTTATTTATTTATTTATTTATTTATTTATTTATTTATTTATTTATTTATTTATTTATTTATTTATTTATTTATTTATTTATTTATTTATTTATTTATTTATTTATTTATTTATTTATTTATTTATTTATTTATTTATTTATTTATTTATTTATTTATTTATTTATTTATTTCTTTATTTCTTTCTTTATTTATTTATTTCTTTATTTATTTATTTCTTTATTTCTTTCTTTATTTATTTATTTCTTTATTTATTTATTTCTTTATTTATTTATTTCTTTATTTATTTATTTATTTATTTATTTATTTATTTATTTATTTCTTTATTTATTTATTTCTTTATTTATTTCTTTATTTATTTATTTATTTATTTATTTATTTCTTTATTTCTTTCTTTATTTCTTTATTTCTTTATTTCTTTATTTCTTTATTTCTTTATTTCTTTATTTCTTTATTTCTTTATTTCTTTATGTCTTTATTTCTTTCTTTCTTTCTTTCTTTCTTTCTTTCTTTCTTTCTTTCTTTCTTTCTTTCTTTCTTTCTTTCTTTCTTTCTTTCTTTCTTTCTTTCTTTCTTTCTTTCTTTCTTTCTTTCTTTCTTTCTTTCTTTCTTTCTTTCTTTCTTTCTTTCTTTCTTTATTTCTTTATTTCTTTATTTCTTTATTTCTTTATTTCTTTATTTCTTTCTTTCTTTCTTTCTTTCTTTCTTTATTTTTTTATTTCTTTCTTTCTTTCTTTCTTTCTTTCTTTCTTTCTTTCTTTCTTTCTTTCTTTCTTTCTTTCTTTCTTTCTTTCTTTCTTTATTTATTTATTTATTTATTTATTTATTTATTTCTTTATTTCTTTATTTCTTTATTTCTTTATTTATTTCTTTCTTTCTTTCTTTCTTTCTTTCTTTCTTTCTTTCTTTCTTTCTTTCTTTCTTTCTTTCTTTCTTTATTTCTTTCTTTCTTTCTTTCTTTCTTTCTTTATTTATTTCTTTCTTTATTTATTTATTTATTTATTTATTTATTTATTTATTTATTTATTTATTTATTTATTTATTTATTTATTTATTTATTTATTTATTTATTTATTTATTTATTTATTTATTTATTTATTTATTTATTTATTTATTTATTTATTTTTAAATTTGCTGTCCCTTGCACTGGCTACATTCAGCCAATCACGATATTTGTTCTTTGTAGGTTTCTAGGATTGTGGGTGATGATATTATGGTCTAGTTCGTCGCAATATGCTGAAATAGCGGGAATTATGGCGGTGAAGTGTATTTTGCTGGTATCTTTTCGGACAAATTTCTAGAGATTCTCGTTTACAAATCTTGATCAAGAGTAAAACATTAATTAAGCTACAAAATGAATCCTTCAATAGCAAAGAAAACCCAAGATACTCTGGGAAAAGTGATCAAGAAACCGCCATTGACGGATAAACTTTTGAGCAAACCTCCATTTCGATTTCTTCATGATATTATTACTGAGGTAAGAGCACTTACATTACGGCTAAATATATCTAAACTTAAGAAGAGAATATTAGAGAATACACGTATTAAGATACTGCTTTGAATTTAGGTTATAAGACATACAGGAGTTCTGAAAGGACTTTACACAGCAGACGAAATGAACTCAGTGAATGTGAAGGTTGGTGACATAAAACTCTTTATTTGATAACTGCATTTTCTATATCTTTTTCCCTGAATACATCCTTAAAATGTTATTTGTTTTATAGGAAAAAGATGCTAAAATCGCTTTCTTACAAAAAGCAATCGATGTAGTGGGTAAGTTTGAGGAAACCGTTCTCCGAATTGTAGTTGTTTTGGTTGCTATGGTGTGTTGCCACCATTCAACCATCGACCCAAACTTTATTTATGGTAGTGATAATCGCAAGTGCATAGCCTGCTGATTTTAATAAACTACATTTTCTTGCTTCTTTGTGTTCATGTTTAAACACTGACAAAGTATGTAATATTTTTAGATTGAACTAGTTCTGTGTGTTGTCCTTGCTTCGTGTGTAAGCTTATTTTAATGATTCCGTTCTTATTGTTTACCTACGTTTGGGAAGTATCTGTACATCCAGATTGTATAGTTTTTATCGATTTTTGCTTCAAGTACATTATTTTTGATGAAAGTTTTATATTATGTATGGCTTATTTTTATAAGTAAGTTTAGATTTAGACTTGTTGAGGCATGTTTGAGTATTTTCAAATTCAAGGTACAAATATCGACTTTTCATATTTTTTGACACCTTAATCACTTTTTGGTGACATTTCTGTTACTTTTATTAAGAATATTTATATAGAAAACTTGATTAAACCACGTTTAAATTGAAGAAAAAATCAACTAGAAATATTGCTTTCAGGCACAATATTTTCCAGGCACAACATATTTTGTTGATTTTTCAAATAGGATTCCTATTCAAATTAGATATAATTTAATAAAGAAGATTTACATATGATAGTATATGAAACTGGGTTTAGATATTTATCGCTTTGGCCTAATGAAATCCAATTTCTGTCATTTACCTGTAAATTGTTTTGATGCGTGTATAATATATATACTCCATATAGAGTATAATATATGGGCAAGCGAAGATATGAAATTTATCTTTGAGTAAACAAATTTCACTGTGAGCACAGTGAATGAGTTAGATAGTGATTTGAACACAAGAAGATAAATTCCATCTCCAAGCATCCATGTATTATTCTGTTTACTAAATAAACAAAAATTATTTTTATGCAAAAATGATAAAAATGATATTTTCACATGTACAATTATTGTAATTTTGTATGTGTTAAAATATGATATTTCTCAGTGGCGGAAATCCCTGTAAACCACTGTTATTTATATAATTAAATATAATATATATCACAAAATATCTCCATGTACCATATTATTGCATCATTTTTAGGGATTCAGCTTTACAAAGTGTTGTTCAATAGCATTTTAAAATGTTTTACTATGTTGTCTTGTATGTTTGAACTCAATGGTTTTGGCTATGTTGTTTGAGGGGGACTTTCTTTATTATATCAGAGTGGTTAAGGGGGATCGAGATATACGAATCCCTTTTCACAGAAAATAAAATGAATAAAAATAGACGCTCAATGAGCGCATGTGGCTACTGAATAGTCTGAATAGAAATCGAAGGCAAAAGTAAATATAATTACTAGTTTATAGCCCTTCCATCGTAATATTTTGTAAAGAGACGTCCAATGAGCGAATGTGCAGTGCATAGTGCATTAAATTATTGGTATTTTGGAAATGTAAATATTATGCTAGAAATGATGTGGTATGCTATGGTGGTTCTACAGTCGCACACAGATTACATATATTGACAGTGCAGTGCAATTTGTTGGAACAAATGGAATTAGTCTTTGGAGCAGAAGCAAGAGTAGTGCAATCATATGAGGGAATTGTATGGAAAAAGTTTTCAAGAACCGTAATGTTTATTCAACTGCTTTATTATGTAATAGAGTTAAACTGAAATACAAGAGAGATAGATCAAGTCTTTTAATTAATTCCTTTCCCACTAAATTAGAAAAGTCAAGACCTGAACTTGGCTGTGTTTACATAGACCTGATGAATAAAAAAGAAAAAATAATTAATTAATCAACACTTTCCGTTTACAAAAGATGAAGCAGAGAAATAAATAGTTGAAGTTTTGAATTTTGAAAAGTTAGTCTTAATAGTGATATATAGTCAATGAATTATTTGCTTATTGAGTTTGGGTTGAATATGATTTCGGGAAACATGAAAACTCTAGGTGAAGCTGTTAACTTTTTGTTGCTGGTCATCGTCTTGTTGGTTTAGAATATTGTGCACAAAGAAAATTATTTTCCACCTTTTTGTCAGATGTAGTTTATAGGGTTGTAGTTTTCAATTTTATACAGCAGTTTGAAAAATTATTCATTTTTTTTAGCTGAGAATATTAGCTCTATATCAATAACAATAATTTTTGTTGTTTAGATAGATAGATAATCTAGGTGTTGACTTTCTAAGGATTGTTTTATATTTTTGCCTAATTTTCTCTCTCTTCAATGTTCACATATTAAATCTTGCAATTGTGCAGCATTATTTCCAACAGATCACTTTTTGTACGTTTGATCTTGGCATAAATTGTCATTAGAATTATCGACAATGTCACAAGAATGCTCAAATTTACTTATCACAGCTTCCATTGTTGTTTGGTAGATGAAAGGTAGTAGAACCTGTAATACAGGTCTGTCATTTCGCTTGTATATAAGTACAACTTGAGGATTTCTTGAATATCCTTCGAGGTTGAATTAATATCGCACTGAATGGGGCTGATTTATTCCACAATGTGACTCAGTTTTCCTACAAAGAGGCTCATTCATCCTCATTAGAGGCTCATGTATTCCCTAACAGGGTTTTCATTTCGGTTTTTGTTGTTTGGAATCTTCAAACGGAGCTAATTCATCGAAAATACTGAGCGAGCGATTTTGCTGACTCATAAATCCCAGCGTAAATATCGGCCTAAATGGTAAATAAAACTTGAAAAACCTTTCATTTTATTCAATTACGAAAGCTGTGATAAGTAAAAGTTTGAATACTTTTTCGAAAAATAAACTTTACTTACCGAAAATCGAAGAAACTTGTGATCTTGAAGTCCCACAACTTCAGGTTTGTCAAAGGTTCCAGAGATCACGATCAATTGCAAGCATGAAGTATTATCGATTGACATTTGTTTTCCTTCGTGAAGGAATCGAAAGAACGAATGCGAGCTAGTCGAATGACTATTGGTTACAAAGTTAATCGAATAGATATTGATTGGCTTCGAAGGAGGCTTCGTGTGGAGTTACGGGTATATACTTCGTGTGGTCTCATATCAATCACTTATAGTTGACAAAACGAATAAAACGACTACATGGACATTCAGCAATGAAGTATATACCTATTCTTACTTACTTACACGACTCGATGACATAGTGGCTACGCATTCCCAGAATGCAGTAGCCACAAAAATAAGACAAATAAAATTTGTAAATCTCGATTTACCAAACAACCCAGATAATACTTACTGATTGGACAGTCTGAGTAATTGTGTAGCTATAAAACCGGTTTTCCTGTGAGGTGATGCTTACAAAGAGAAAAGCTGTTGAAGAAGAAGATGCCCTTTTAATCTTAATTAATTAATTAATCAATTATTATTAAAAGAAAAGATGTTTTAGCAGTATTGCTCACAGGTAGCGGAAAATACTTGATATTTCAAGCTGTTCATGGAGTTACATGGCATATCTTTTTGAATTCATACAGACAGTTCAGCCAAGTTTTTTTCCAGTCTTAATGTTTGCTTACATAATGGATAACATATTATCATCTTGAATCATAGGCACCAGAGTCTCCTTTGAGTTTGTATTTACTTTTACCATGTTTACCTTTGTTCTATTTTATAGTTTCAACAGTTTTCTATGTTTTATAAATTAAACATTTTTGAACTGATTTGGTTTATACTAAACCATGTTTCCTCTTGGTTTTTCTGAAATTTCCTGCCTTTATGAAACCTTTCTTTTAGAAATTAATTCAATATACATGTATGATTATTCAAAATGAATATTTGTATATTCACACAAACAAACTAAATTTGATTTTACATAATACGAAAAAAGCCATTGCATGTAATTGAAATATTAAGTAGATTTTCTATTATAGTGTGTATTTTTCAACTTTGAAACCATAGATTCAAATATTTGCTTTGTATAATAGATTATTCATTTTCAGTACATATATGAATATTTTATTTTATTTTATTTTATCATTTTTAAAGGGTTTTCGTGCTATAACTCGGAAAAGAGCGTGGTGTCACCCCATTTTTATTTTATAGTTGGATTTGCCATATCAGAACTTTTCATTCCGTGAAATGAAAATGATATGGTTTTCGAGCGCAAAATGTAGTATTTTTCACATTTTGAGTTTATTTTTGCATCAAAATTCTCGACATGCACTTACTTTTCGTAGTAGTATTTTGCCAAAAGGATTTTCTTGAGTTAAACATGGCAAATAATATGTTTTCTAGGAAAGTGCCTTTCTTTTGCAAATGCTTGTTAAAAAGTTTGTTATTGGGAAAAATAGAATAAATAGCATTTTATGTTTCAAATTCCGACAAATTTTGTCACAAAAAAAAATGACCAAAATGGGCCCCAGTCTACCACTTTTTTCTCCGAAACGAGTACGGTGACCCATTATTTTTATTTTGTTTTTGAACTTTACTTAGTTTGCTCTTTTTACATGAGAAGGTTCAAAAAGATCTAACGATGGAATCCATGACACCCGAACTACCTTAAGTCATAATCTTCAAATTTATCCCAACTCATGCTTTTATTGATTAAGGATACACCGGAGAAAATTTTTCTCAAAACCCTCCAAATTTTTAAATCACCCTGAGTAAAATACCAAGTTATAAAGACAAGTGATGATGATTTACTGTCCAAAATTACAAAGTTTTGTGATAATATGCTAAAAAACTACCAAGTTTTCATTATAAATTACGGCGGTGATTGTAAATTGTCAATTGTATCGAAACGACTCTACTTGTAATTATCGTCTTATTGCTTGATTATAAACTATAAAGCACAATTATATTCTTAGAATAACTACATTTAAGTCCAAAATGTTTACTTTCAAAATGAAAACTGGTTTATTATAATATATGCGGTATAGACATTCACTCCGTCGTTCATCGAAACGACTCTACTTGTAAATAATATATATTATTATAGACAGCTATATTCTTAGATTAATTTGGAAGAGGCAGAAATACAGCAACGCCAGATACAAGCACAATAATTGTAGTGAATATATTGAGTATGTTATATAACCTCGCATAATAAACCCGTTTTTATTTTGAAAGTAAAGATTTTGGATTTAAATTTTAAATCCAAAATCTTTACTTTCAAAATAAAAACAGGTTTATTATGCGAGGTTATATAACATACTCAATATATTCACTACAATTATTGTGCTTGTATCTGGCGTTGCTGTATTTCTGCCTCTTCCGGATCCCCTGCCTCTTCCTCTAGCTCTCTCTCTGCCGTTCCCTCATCCTCCTCTCTTGTTTAATTCTTCTGTTTTCATTACTGTCGATTTTTTTGCGCGAGAACACGACAACCAGACAAACGCAAGGTCAAACTATGAACTCACTCAACAATGTTGCTGTCCAGATCAGTCCAGGATCGTATTTCGTTCCTATTGCTTATTGGTTCACAGCGCTTGGGCTTGGTTTGACCTTGTCAGCACCAAGTAAATAATCCTTTAATCCTATTTAACTTCAACTCGCTGTTTCTTGAAAGCAAAATTTGACAAAATACTCAAAATCAAATGCCAGGTTAACATGCATAAGTTTTTTAATGAATTTCAGCGAAAATTTGCATGATGACTCTGACACTATTCAGGTTTCAAAGTGTGTTGGCATTTGTAGTTACTCATTTTTTATTCGACAGATATCAACCATTCTCTGGAGGATGCGCTAAAAAAAGCATAGGTCTAACTTCAAAATGAAATAAAAAAATAATGACGCGTTAAAAAAAAAATGCCAACACACTTTGAAACTACAATGTGTCTGAAGGAGGATGCCGAAAAACATTTTTCTTTTTACGTTAAAACTACTGCAGGTTAACCTTCCGCGTTAGGACACCATGTTCCTGTTTAACGTCGGATAACATTAAATTGAATCGGTTTTGTCAAAAATATGCTTCATATCTATACTGTTTGTCCTTTTAGCTTTAAAAAATGTATACTTTGTCATGGTTTGCGTATAAATTGAGCGTGCTATTAGCTTTTTTTTTTAAACGTCTCTGTTTTGTCTGGTGTATCCTTAATTGAAAGAAAAAGTTGATAGTAAACACAAGTATAAGTTAATATTTATTTTGAAAACCTAATGATAGTATTATAATGATGTTAATTTGTTTTTCAGCCATTCTTAATGATATTAGCTTATCAGTCAGACCCAATAAGATTGTTGCTGGTCATGAACCAGAGAAAACCAATGAATTCCTTCAAGAACTTGCAAAGGCAGCCCTAGCAAAGGTAAACAATATTACAATAACAAATTTGCACTATTATTGTTCCAGCTTTAATACTAGTTATACAGTGGTTTTGAGTGGCATACCGTGGAATATCCCACGAGTCACTTGTATTTTCTAGTATACACACAAGCCTTTATTTTACATGTGGGATAAAAATGTTCTACAACGTTTCCTTGTGACTTACGTGAATACACTCATCACTTGTATTTTCTTTGCATAAAGAGAATGTCTCATGGGAAAGGGCAGTTGAATACTGCTGACTCTACAACAGCTTTCAAACATTGTATTTTATATGATGAAGGAATAGAAAACGCGCGCGCGTGCTGTGTGCAGTTATAAAGCACGCGGGGTTGTCAGAACACGAGAGAAGTGTTAAGAGAAGCATGACGCGAAGCGGAGTGCTTCTCAACACTTCTCGAGTGTTCTGACAATCCCCAAGTGCTTTATAACTGCATACAGCACAGAATGCAAGTGTTTTATTTCTTTTATAAAATACAAATTGATCAACATGCAAACGCGCGTGCTGTGTGCTCTCATAAAGCACGCGCCTCAACCAATCAACATACGTGATTTCAAATAGTTATTTTATAATATGGGATAAATCATTGTATGTACAATGGGAAAAATTCATACAGTAGTATGTTTTTCATAATTTAAATTGCTACAAATTCTTTTTTTCCAGAAAAACAGTGCTGATGCAGTTAAGACTATCTTAAGTGGAGGAAAACCTGGTAAAAGTTCAGGGTAAGTATACATTTGTTGAATCTGCAGGCCAGGATTTTTCATGCTGATGAAGAAATTCTCTCCCAACCATCCATCGTCAAACTCAATGGTGAAGACATCGAAAATGTCAGAAAATTCCGATATCTCGGCTACCACCTCACAAACACCGCTGTACACACACCACTGTGTGCATCTGCGGCTCTGGCTCCATTATTGACCTAGCGGAAAAAAATTTCACCTAAAGTACATCGCCCACTTCACACGCATGGATAACATGGCTTATCAAAAGCAGCTGCTTTACTCTGAGCCGGCAAAACCAAAATGAGGTCCAACAACATGCTGAACTACTCGATCGATCGAGGCATTAATGGCACTGTTGTTATAATCTTCATTATCAGTCGTATCATCATCACCATCATAAAACATAGTGATCTTTTCTGTCATTATCAAAATCATATCACCACATCATCATCATAATACATTATTATTTCCAAAATACTTTGTTTTTCAAAATAAAATAGAGTGAATAATTATGAATAATTATATTAAAACTATGGATTTACAATGGAAAGTAATAATGTCTTAATCATCATCATCGTCAGATGATTTTGTCAGATGATTTCACAGAATGCAAAAATTTAAATCCACACTTCAAGGTGTTTCAAATTATCTAAATTGTTTTATTTTAACAGTGACAGCAAAAAGAGAAAAGAACGATCTAAAAGTAGAGACAGAGAAATACCCAAAGATTCAGATAAAAAACCTGAATCAGGAGGCTCAAACAAGGTAACTAGTAGTAAATATAGGTTTTATAAAACATTGATAAGCTGAGAAGCATATCTCTATAGCACAGAGCCTAAAAAGTAGAGTTTTCATTTATAAATTTAGCTCTGAATATTTTATATAAGAAATTGAAAACTTTTCATGCTTCTCCTGATGCTTCTTGTTTTCTTAAAACTCATGGCTGTTCTATAACATGATATAGCAAGATTCCTTGTTTTCTATTTCTTCTCTTAAGGGACAGACCATTTAATATATGTATTTAAAATATTAAGAAAGCTCTCCAATCTAAAAAAAATTGTGCAACGTCAATATGGCAAAAAAATATAGGTTGGTACAGCAAAAAAATATCCTGCAACACTGGAGGGTGAAAAAAAAATTTCGAGCACTTTCAAAATCTACCCACCCCTCCCTACAGAAATCAAATGGTCCGTCCCTAAGTTAAAAATTGTTTAGCGCATCATTTAACAATAGGTTTTTCGTGGAGCATTGGTTACAGACAATCTTTGTTCATAACAAAATCAAAGGCCCTATGGCCAACTCGTGGATCACTGTTAGAGCATTTTGAAAGCGCTTAGTTTTTAGACTACTTTTAATGTTGACTTTGTTGGATATAATTTTAAAAATCTCAGAACATTATGAAAATAATGAATGTTAGGATATTGAAAAGACAAGGCAATGATTTCAAACAAATAAAACTTTATTCATAATAGATTTAAAATTGATGTATAAATCTTAATTGTCAGGCCGACTCGGGGGCCTAAAATCGCCGTAATATTAGGCGATCTAATGCGATTTTAGCAAAAAGTTCCTAACTCTAAGGAGATCTTTGGCGATGTTAGGCGATTTTAGCAAAAAGCTCTTAAATTCTTAGACGTTATTAGGCGATTTAAGGCGTTCTGGGCGATGTTATGAACCGGAGAAGGCCGATTGCACATGTAGATTAACTACTAAAAAGATGAATTATGTTTTGAAAATATTGATATTTATCAAAAAAAGTATAATTATATAATAGTTACTTGTTTCTTTGCTTTGATGGCAGTTTGTATTGGAATAATCCAGCTTTCATGTCGTTGTTTTTATCTACCTTGGGCTCCTGGCCTTGCTGATCAATCTGCTTTCTGAGAATTTGAGGATCGAGTTGGCTCGAGTATAAAAAACGGTCTGATATTGACATGTTTTAGAAAACCTCTTTCCGTAAAAACATTAGAAAATAACAGCTAGCAATTGTATAATGTCTTGAGCAAACAATTTACCCAAAGCGAACGCTGATTTGGAAGAGTAAATCGATGTAGAAGTACGAGAAATCCGAAAAAAGTCGTGTTCAAATCCAAGATGGCGATTTGCTTGGGCTTTCTGTGGTATTTGGGCTTCCTGTGGTGCAATACCTCGTGCTTTGAACTAGTCAGCCGTTTTTAAGCCGTGTCTGGGTGCACGTTTTAAAATTCAACGTAAACAAATTCATAAAAAAATATTTACAATGCAGTATGTTTGTTTTTGTTGTTTTTACGTGTCTTTTTTTGAGTTGTTAGATTTATTCAATCATTCTGAGCATGAGCGAAAGATTGAATATCTGATTTAGTGACCTCTCGCATATAAATAATTTCGCTTAAAAACTTTAAATTAGAAAAGATACAACATTTTTTATGTTGTTAATAATAAGTATGCACTTGTTGTTGGTGATAACTTTTATTTGCGATTATAAAGTGAAGTGTCCCACATGGGAGGTTAGAGCGATTATTTGGGGTATAAATTTTAAACTTACACATAGACTACATACTGAGAATGGCTTTGTGAGGTTAGAACGTGACCCCTATGGTGGGGTAAGTTACAAGTGGGGTGGGGTAGGTCGTGACGTATTTACACAGGAAGCCCAAAGTTGGGAGAGGGGGTAGTCTTGATTACGTCATTACACAGGAAACCCAATTGGGAGAGTGGTTGCTTGAAAGATGATGTAATGCATATAGTGAGATACGCTGACCAAAATCTTGGGGCTCAAAAGTTTACACTGACGATCTAGTGAGTGAGCGAGTGAGTGAGTGAGCGAGTGAGTGAGTGACACTTCCGGTTCAAAAGCCCCATCCCAATAACTCGAGGATTTGCAATCCACGAGTTAAAAATACACAGTCTTATTCTCAGTTATATAAGCTTTAAAATGATATATACTTTGTCTATTATTATTGTAAAATTATGTGCTAAACAAATGTTTAATGTGAGAGCATGTGAGAGCAACCAGCAAAGGTGGGCTGTAACCTTAAGCAGCAGCCATATTATGCATTTTATTTCTGAATCTACTTTATTTTTCCAAACAGGAAATTAAAAGAAAAGAAAGTTCCCATGGAAGTGGAGAAGAGAAAAAACGAAAAGAAGAAACAGAAGATTCTACTAAAAGAGAGAGTTCATCTAAAAAAGAACGAAGCCGTGATCGGGAGAGAAAGATTGAACAGGAAAGAGAAAAAGAAAATGATGCTCCAAAAGAAAAGGTATGTGATACATCTACAACTAATACAGTTTTACTGGCTGAGATAGACTCTCCCTAAATATCCAAAAAGAACACGTCTTTATGTTTTTAGACATTTAGCTTTTACAGTTTAAAAAAGACTGAACAGTTACTGTTTTTGCTAGCTGAGATATTAACTCCCTGAAATCAGTTGGTAAAGATAAAATTGTAAGGCATCTGTTATTAGTGCTGTTTAAACCAGAGTATGCCCTGGTTACCAGAGGCTTGACTAACTTTCTCCCTACCACATATATTTTGAGCCACGATGTGGTGAGCGAGACGTTGTCTAAGCATCTCGCCAATTTGCAGCTCAAAATACACAGCAAGTCAAGCCTCTGGTAACCAGGGTAACCAGAGTATGGAATTCATTTATACTTCCTGAGGAATGTGCAAAATGTGAAGAATTACTAAATGGGAGTAAAATGTGATACATTTTTGGGGGGAGGGGGGGGGGGTAGTATGGAATATTTTACGTTTCTACTAGATACTTCTGGCCTTATTTTTACTCTAAATCTCTTGATAAAATTATTATATTTACTGAAATTAAATCCCCTTTTTGACTGACATATCTTGCACAGACCTGTATCAAAGATAACTAGTGTAACCGTACCATCGTGAAACAAGCTTTATTTTCTAATGATGTTAATTAAAGACTTTAATATTATTGAATACTATATTTTGATTTTCATATATTATTCTAACTGCAGAGTGTACATAAAGATACTGTTGAAACTGATGGGGTAGATTCAGGATTAATAGATGGAAATCTTGAGGTAGAAATTATTTACTAAAATATATAATAATAATAATGAATTATATCCTGAAACAAACTCTAGGTTGGACTTTGAGCAGCTTACATTTGTACACTTGATTTCAATATCAAAGCGAAATTAGTTTAGAAATATTACGTTATATAAAATTTATTATTAATATTCAAAAAAGATTCTCTTCATTTGAAAACTGAAAGGTTTCTTCTCAGTTCCTGTTATTCCTGTTATTTATTAGTCCTTTATCAGTATTGGCTATTAGAATCTATATACATGTTTATTATCTTGGTTGTTTTTGTAGGATGACTCACAACAGAACCGTATCCCCAGACCCTCCTCTGCCAAAGGACAAAGAAGAAGGCATGGTGAGGGTGATGGTAAGATAATAGTCATTCATGACATTTAGGATGTTTATTTGTTTCTGTACTAAAAGAGGCCCTTCTTTAATGAACATGTCAGCAATCTATAAACACTTTCTAAATATCATAACATATATAACTATCATTTATGTTGTTACTTGTTTAATATGTACCTCAGAAACATTAAATTGACAATGGTAATTGCAAGAAATAGCATGACAACAAGACAACATTTTAGATATGTGTCATGATTTTAGAGTCTAAAATTTACTCCACCCTGACAGATGATTCAAAAATTTGAGACCCTGGCCACATTACAAAGAGCAGCACTAACATTGTTTTATATAAAGGCCCATTTACACTAGCAATTTTGTCGCACAACAAGAGTGGCAATTTCAATGGCGATTTTTATGCAACCTTGTCGCTGCAATTTCGAATACGCTCGAATTTAGGAGACAGAAAATCGCAGCAAGTTGCACTAAATTCCGAGCATGCTCAAAGTTACATTGACAAATCTGCCATTGAAATCGCAGCTCTTGTCGCACAACAAAATTGCTAGTGTCAATGGCCCTTAAGGCAATCCATGTTTTAAATATCCTTTTTATTTTTATACTATAGATTCTCAAGACGACAGTACAGATGCAGCACCTTCCACACAAATGAATGGTGTCTTGCATGATGATGAACTTCCTCAACAAGTTGTACAAAGGTAACCTATATTTATATAGCAAATAAGAGAATTTATGGTATAGTGGTTAGTGGATTGTATTCTGGTATTACAAAACTTGGGTTGATTCCATGCTTGGATATAGTTTATATTGTTTCCTTAGTCAAGACAATCTACTTTATAAGCCATGACATCAAAATTTTTGCAGCTATCAATGTAAAAGATCATGTTGAGGATTGTCACATGTACAGATCTCTGGTGTAACCTTTGCAAAATAAGTTTTATGTTAATTATTTAGATTAATAGCCTTTTTAAGGCTTACTTTTGACATTGAATATTATGTTTAGTCGAAGAATGGCAAGACCCAGCAGTGCAAGACCAGCACCACCAAAGATCAAGAAACAGCAAGAAGAACTTGAAGAACAGAATGCAAGGTTGGTTTGATTATATATAATATACATTTACTTATTTCAAGATACTGTATATATGTCTTAACTTTCTATTTCATTGGGGGTATAGACACTGGTTAAACATTTGCAATCATAACATTTGCAAGACCTTCTTTTTATATGGTGTATTTTATAATTATTTATAATTTAAAAAAATTTCCTTGTCTTCACTTCAAACTAGTGGCATTGTGAATTATGGATCAGTTTAGAAACTAAATATTTGTGTGTGGTCTGATATAAGTCAAAATGCTTACCCATGAGCCAATAGTCATAAAATCCTTGAAAATGGGCAAAAATGTTGCCATGGCAAAGGGTAAGATGAAAACAAGTTATTGTTGATGAGATGCATTTAGCCAGTTATTTGCTTTTATCACAGGCCACCATAATTGTTGAAACAATAGGTTTTCAATCCCTTGGGTAACCTTGCCCTTGCTTTCATGCATTTCAGAAGGTTCCAAACAAAGGTTTTTGTTTTCAAGGGAATAAACATGGCTGCCATCTGATAAAAGCCCATTGGCATATACAGTAGGAAGTCAATTCAATATAATGTATATTTAATATATATCTTGTTTTATCAGAATTGGTTCAGGAAAACAAGTTGCTAGTGTTATTGTTGATGACGGGAAAGATGACGATGATGACGAGACCTTTGTAGTTGAAGACAACCATCCAATTGTTAATGATGTTGATTCTGTAAGTACCAAAGTAAAAACAAACAAACAAATACTGTAAACAAACAAACAAATACACAAACAAACCATAAACAAAAATAAATAGACAAAATTGAATCAAAGAACAAACAAAACACTTTGAGTCTGTCTTAATGTACCAGAATATATTGTGTTGGAATACACAGACAGAGGATAGATTCCTCTGTTATCAACAATATTCTATCATGAGCAACTGGTACACAACAACAAAGCCAAACATTTCAGTTTACATATAAGGAAATAATAAATGAAATTCAGACTTGTCAAAGTAACATGTATCGAAACAGCAGCCCATTACCCTGATCTTTTTATTTTTTATTTTTTATTTTTTTATTTTATTAGCTTCGCCCAAAAACACGAAGATTACATATTACATAATTAAACTTGGGTGGGCAGGGAACCCACAACAGCAAGGCCAATTACTGCGGGCCCTTGTATCTTAAAATATTATTACAAAAACGTTAAAAGCAGCATGAGATAGGAGACATTAAACTACAAGAAATGTTACATGATAAGCAGATAGTTTTCCAGCCACAAGAATCTTCAGGGTCATATGATGTGGACAGAGCATTAAAATAGTAATTTAGTAGAGATTTTCGAAAATACAATAAATTATAAATTTATTAGTGGTAAAGTTAACTGAACTAAATGTATTTTGTATTTGATACTAGGTTCCAAGTAATGAATCAATAGAAGATGAAAGTACACATGGTAAGTATATATTTAATTATTATATGGCTACGATAGTACACACGCTCTTATTGGTTGATTTCCGGTCTGATATTTAGTAAATAAACCCCTTCTGGCGGCTGGGATATCAGTGGATAATATCCGAGGATGAGAAATGGTCCGAAAAATAGACATTTGTCCGAGAAGCGAAGCTTCGAGGGCAAATGTGATATTTTGAGGAACATTTCTCATCCGAGGACATTATAAGCCGATATTCCAGTAAGCCAGAAGGAGTTTATTTATTTTATATCCCAACGACTTTATCTTGTTTGGTTGGCGAAGGAAAGCCATTAAAGTGCAAGGTGAATTAAATCGTTCACAGCATACTTAGTCGACTTTTTTATATTGCCAGGTGTCGCTTCTTGGACTAGTCTTTTAATCTCATTATCAGAGGTCTTGATAAAACGGTTTTGGTTATTTTCCATGGCTCTTTTTTGTCAAAAACAAAATTAAGCGGACAAATATCAACTTTGGACAGGGGATATCGACTGATACCCGTCCGCCGAGAATGTACCACATGATCCCTTTTGACCAATGCGCGAGAAAATATATTGTTGGGATATAATTTCCCATATCAGACCGTTACCATGACAATGGTCCAATTTTCGTTTTTTTTTTCAGACCGTAAAATTAAAAACAACTTGTAAAGTATTGCAATAAATATTTTGGTTTTTCCTTTTCATAACTGCAAAGTGTTTTTAGCCAGTTTAGATTGTGTATTATCCATTCAATAATGAGAGATTCGGCAATAAAATATTTGTGATTTCGTATATCGCTAAGAAAAAAAGCCATATAATAAACGATTTATTTTGTACGGACCTCGCTGCGCTCGTTCCGTACTGTCAAAACTTTGGTCTGATATTTTCCCGTACAGACCTCATGCTCGGTCAAAAAAAACAACCTGCATAAACGAACCAGTAACTATTCTTGTCAGGCTGAAGTGGTATTATATAAAATCTATGTTAGGTTCACATATATTGATATGTATGTCCAGCCTGATGGTCCACTGGTACTTTTATGAGGGTATACAGTATACTGGACATAGAGCAGATTTTGTGTGACTATAAAAAGTTCAGTCCCATGTGCATGCCATGCCGCGACTGTGATGTTTATAGAATTTTGATGTGCCTTACCTTGCTAATTTGACCGTGTTCGTGCTGTGAGCTTTTCATAGTCATACAAAATCTCTAATGTTCTAATGTTGTTGAGTACATAACAAAACTCATTTTGTGTTATTTTGTATTTGTTTCCAAGGTGGACTTGTTAGAACAATTCTTGAGACAAAGAAAGAATTAGAAGGAAGCAAAGAACAGACAACCAAAAACACACAAGTATGATATCTTCAATTAATTTTCTGTAGTACGATTATGCCATTTTTGTTTTCTTCTAATATTGATAAAGATGGAATGATTTCAACCCAGGAGTAAGTGATAGTAATGAACTTAAATGATTCATGACATATCATCATCCTCAAGGGTTTTTTTTCTTATCATTTACCGTTTTATCAAATTTGTTGCAGGAGAAATCATTAATCAGTGATGCAGCCAGGCAGAAGGAAAGAGAACTAGCGAAGAAAGAAGTAAGTCCCTACAGACTGCCACACATTTGTTTACTTCCACATGTGTTTACTGCTAACTTACTTACTTACCTATACTTACTTACTTTCTTACTTACCTACTTACCATTTTGTTTAGGCACTTACATGCTTTCTTACTTACTTACTTACCTACTTGCTATTTTGCTTGCTTAAAACTTACTTTCTTATTTAGGCACTTATATGCTTTCTTATTTACTTTCTTACTTACTTACCTACTTGCTATTTTGCTTGCTTACTTTCTTATTTAGGCACTTATACGCTTTCTTACTTACTTACTTACTTACTTACATACTATATTTATCTATAATATCTCTATAATATCTGTATAATATAGATTGAGAAGCTTCGAGGGAGTATACAAACACTAACAAGAAGTGCCAACCCACTTGGCAAGATCATGGATTATATACAAGAAGATGTAGACAGCATGCATAAAGAACTTGAGATGTGGAGAACAGAAAACAGAGAACACTCTATTGCACTCAAACGTGAACAAAGGTATCGTACATGGTGTACACCTATTTCAGAAATCATTGTCTCAGCCAAAGTGACATTCAAATTTCCTAAGGCTGCATAGGTGTATTTTCACTCTGCCACTGCAACAGGTTGCCATGATAATATCAACATGATATATGTCATGCAACTAACAAATAGTTGTAGATGTGTTGTGATTGTCCGAGTGTACAAGGTTTATCGGAAAAAGTGTATATGTACATCCCCTTACTCCAAATTACAATGCAAGGGAGGATCCTGGGAGAATTGTTTGACTAGTCACCCCCTCCCCTCACTTTGCGTCCCCCTTTGCAGTCGAAAAACATTAAGAATAATTAACTATATTATGATGAGATAAAAACTAAAAAGACTGTTATGCCTTGTGAGTTAACAGTCACTTCCCTTGAAATTGTTCTGGATCCTAAACTACAATGTCCATGTATTACTATCCTATCTATTTCATGGCATATGTATGTGTTTTATGACATCCCTTGAAATATCTTGTACATCATTATCTTTGCAGTATTACTGACAATGAAATTGAACCACTAAGGAGTCAACTTGGAGAACTAGAGTCTGAAATTAACGAAATGGTAAGCTAAAGAGGACTGTTAACATTATATTGCCATCGTTTATATACTGATTAGGGATGTTTTCTCGTGATTGATCCAGATTTTTTACACAAAAAATTGAACCCTGATCCAAAAAGCTCACATATTTTGTTCTGATCCCTGAATATATTCATACGATCCCTATCCCTCTTCTGGGATTCCAGCTGATTCGGACTATGTGATCCCCGATCCCAGACATGTGATTCCACATCCCTCGTCACGAACCTGCTATACTAGTTTACTCGCTAGTGAAATACTAGTGCAAAGTAATAGGACTTATTGACCATTGCAAAGTTACTTACTATATGTTTTGTGATTTCAGGTTGACAAGATTAGCACCGTCAAATGTAATATCTTGAAAAATGAAGATAAAATTCATCAAATGTTGTCGAGTATTTCATTCAACTCAAGATGAGAATAAACTGGTTGCTGTATATATGTACAATACATTCGCCCCACGGACAAATCTCTGGCAAAATACTTCATTTGAGATATATCATGACCACTAGAATAATATAATACCACAAAGACTTGATGTATATTCTCTGGTTAACGATTAAGTGTTTTGATCTGTGTTATTGTAGAATAATAAAACTTGCTACTGAAATCATGAAAATGATCGATTCCTTTTATTTAGTGAAGCTATAACTCCTACCCTGGAAACCAGATGGTTTCTTGATCTAGTATTTGTATTTGTCATTTGTACGTCTGTGTTCTTTATTTCTCGTTGCTTCACAAACCGTCAGATTTACAATTGCTAAATCAAGTAGAATATAACCTGTACTTCCAAACACCGTTGCATGTGACTTGATTCTAGAGCTCGAGTGAATGGGACCCTCTATAAAATAAACTGAAAGATTGCGCTCGTCTTTCGCTGTAGAAAATGGCGCTGGTTAATTCACAATACTGATCATTTCACATGCTGATTTTAAGAAGAGGGAGGGATAACGAGTAATCTCTCTCCCCGCCTCTCTATTTTTCACCCTGAAATTCCTTATAGGCAGGCCTGCGTGCAAATGCTAAATCAATGTATGCATAGCAAATACTGCTTGAGCGCGCTATTCTATAAATAACTGTTACTTTGCAGTTAGTTTGGGACGCTCCAAGACATACTTTTAAAGAATCTATAATACAAATTAGTTCAAACAATAGGTTTTACTCATTTGCATTAGACGCAGCTCATGTCAGATGCGACGTGTGACAAGGCCTGGGAAAGACAACATTGACGAGGTTGTTTGTATGTATGTATATAAGCATTCACGAAATGCGCAAACCCACGGCAAAAATAGACAATATATTTTTAAACAATTTATTTTAGATCAAAATTTCTTAATTTGACAGTTTCCATAAATATTAATTATTTATTATTTATATTACAATCTTTGTTACTTGACAAACACTAAAACATGCTATGACTGCAGTTAAGAAAGCAGACTGGTAGCTATAGTGGGATGTATAAGTCAAATACAAAACAAGATTACAGGACGTGAAACGCATTTGTTTCTCAGATTACTGACCATTTGAATTATAGTGACATTTCATACTACTACCAGAATGCTTTGCTCACTTTCATGTGTACACTGACAGTCAGTTACATTGTGTGTTAACTTTTACAATTATACTTCAAGGTTGAAGAGTTGTGATACCACATTTATAAAACAATTAATGAATATCATCTGCTTGTGGATAACCCCTTTCATTCTCTTTCATCTTTTTCTATCCCTTCTTTCCTTTCTTTTCTCGTCACTCACAAGCTCTTTTCTTTTCTCATCTCTCTTTGTCATTCATTTCCTTTCCACTCTGTTATTTCCCATTGGTATTTTCATCTATCATTCCTCTCTCTTTTCGTAATTCGTTCCATTCTCCTCTCCCTTCTTTTCTGATAATTTGCCTATTCCTCACTTTCAACACTTTCTCCTTTCTTCCCTTCCCTCCCCTTTTTGTCTCTTTACACCTCTTTTCTCCTTTCACTTTCCTCTCTTTTTTTGTCTTGTCTTTCTCTTCCCTGTTAATGGAATGTATTTCTAAACACGTTTACCTAGTAAAAGAAAGCCTGCAAGTTTCAAAAGCAAACTAAAATATGACGGCCATGTTTTTAACACTTCAACCTTGAATTTCTCAGAAATGGATGAAAAAACAATACATATATATATATACTATATATATATGCTATAGCATTACGTTTCTATAGTTATGTGAAACACAATATGTGTATTCTAGAATAGTCATGCGCTTAGTACATTTTGAAACTCAAAGTACAACACAGGAAACCCAAGCATATTTTAGATTATCCGCGCCTACAGTACGATAGCAGTAGCTATCCAGCGGAAGGGTAAAGTAAGGTCTTCCAGTTTCAGTGAATAGAGGCGTCAAGAAAACCTCAGGATATACACAGTAGCAAAAATGATTCGTAAGAATAAAATTGACCAAGAGAGCATAAATGTGCATCCTCTTGACTTGAATATTTTTAGTGGACTGAAACCATGCTTGGGCTTGCTGTGGTCGCTTTGACTGCTCAGTGATTGGCACTGAGAAATAACTAATACTACTAAAATGTGCAAAAAAATGTGCAATAAAGTTTTCCATTTAATTTGCCATGCAAAGTAATTTTACTTCAAAACTATTATTGAACCATTATCAAAATGGATTCTTTGAATTCAAAAAAATTGGTATGAAATTTTTAAAAGAATATCAACATTGAATAGCCAATGTAATGATTATCAAAACGATTTATAAAATTAGAACATGATACCTAACTATTTACCCCTTGTATTTGCCCATAAAAAAATCAATTTACTTAATATTGCCTATAATTTGATATTCAATTGAAAAAATGTAATAATTTTACTGACTCCTTCGCAATTTAATAATAATAATAAAGAAGAATGAACGCCTAGTTACAGCGTGCTGTGTTTTTGGTGGAGAAGGATTAAGGTTAGTATACTGACTCCTTCGCAATCAGTAATAATAATAATAAAGAAGAATGAACGCCTAGTTACAGCGTGCTGTGTTTTTGGTAGAGGAGGATTAAGGTTAGTCTCCCTCGCAGCTGTTCTTAGTGTCGTCACGCAACGTTCCCTCCCCATGCCACTAGTGAGGAGAGACGTTGCGTGACGACACTAAGAACGGCTGAGAACGGCTGAGAACGGCTGCGAGGGAGACTAGATTAAGGTTAGTCGTTCTTGATTTCTAAAAATCGAAAAGCAGAATGATCTGCATTAATAATGGAGGCCCATACGCCCTCCCAGCGAAGAAAGAAAAAATTGGACACCAGAGATCAGGTATCTTTGACTGTCAGGTTTTGTCCGTGGTTTTGTCATAGCTATTTGTCAGTAAAACATAATAACAATAAACTTATTGTCCTTGGAACTAAATTGTGCGGGCTTTTATCAAGTGTGAATTATGATTTTTCACCGTTTTATTTCGGTAATTAGACTGCAAATCAGCTGCTAATTGAACGTGAAAACCGCTCCCACAAAATCACTTATGCTTGTTTTATTGTAGGTTTTGCCAAATAGGAGGGTCATATTGCACGTTGAACTTGTAACGATATCGATAGAGACATATGAATAATTGTCCCGTAAGGTGTTACAGTGAGACTACTGAAACCTGGGCCACCCAATCAAATTTCAAAATATACTGATCTTTTTTGAGTTCAAACAAAAACCTTGTACAAGGTTCTCACAAGTTAAGATGTTTCTTATTCTTATTATAATTTTGATCTATTTCGTTCACATATAATGGAAAGTTTTAGCATTTTAAGCAACAAAATCAAACATTTGTAGATATTCTATTGTTCATATTCTCGATCGTGATTGGATAATAATGTTTTGGTGGCCCCGCCGGTTTCAGTAGTCGCACTGTAAAAGAACTCTATCATTGCACAGTGTAACAGCGTTGTCGCTGCTTGGGTGCCTATTAATTTATAATTAAAGTTATTATCTAAAATATATCTGTATAGTACGTATGTTGGAATGATGTATGTTATGTTTAACTTGTGCAACTTCACATTTAGGCATAGGAAGACATTAGTAAGCAGAAACAAACCCTTTCCCTATCCCCCACGAAAAACAACTTCCGAAGGGGGAGGAGGAGAGGCGTTGAAACCACTTATTTACCCTTTCTCGCCTTTAGCTCGATACACCGATATGCATGCTGTTTTGTACCTTTGCTTATAGATGGAAAAAACGAAGAGTCAGAGCAGCTCACATACTTCCTTTTTTCCTTATTCTTTACAAAATAGAACATCACAATGGTTTAATTAGTTCAATTCTTAGCTATTTTTGCGACAAGGAAGAAGAAGTTGAAACAACTTACTTTATAGTCTGCCAGCTAAATGTGACACAACACAAGTTTCGTCAAACGTATGATTGTCTATTGTGTAGTTATTGTCGTTAAAGTGTTTGTAGCCATTGCTAGTGCTTCTCAAAGAGTGCAATAATAAGCATGATAAGAATACCAGTAAGAATACCAGCGTTCTGAGAAAAAAAGATAGAGTAGCTACCCTTTTCTTGGTATGCTTTTAGCTCGGGTAACTGTGAATTTAATATGGTAGATGGTTAGAACAAAACCCTATTAACAAACAAACAATCAATAACCAAACAGAAAAACAAAACAACTACGAAAGAACAAACAAACAATCAATATCCAAACAGACAGAAAAACAAAACAACTACGAAAGAGCAAAGAAACAAACAAACAATAACCAAAAAGAAAAACAAAACAACATTCAAAGAACAAACAAACAAACACACAGACAAACAAACAGACAAACAAACAGACAGACAAACAAACAAACAAACAAACAAACAAAATGTTTCAATAAGTATAATAACTTACCATGCTGACGAGTGATATATAGAGGAACATGCCTGATGTAAGTGCTAATACCCATACATGTGATGTATCAAGGTTCCCTACACCTATTCCAATCACTAGACCGATGTATGATATCAAAGCTGAAGCCATATTGTATGCAATGGCTTGTTTGAACGCCATGCCAGACTTGATCAGGATGGCAAAGTCACCTGGGATAGCAAATACAGTTGCATTATATTATGACATTATTAATAGTTGAGGACAATGGTTTATACTGCATGACACATATGAAACGTAGCATACAGATATTTCAAAAAAGTCCAAAATGCATTTTGGGTCATGTAATATTGTTTTAAAGTAAAATAAACAATAATTATTTATTTCATTTTTAGTGCATTCTATCCGAAACAATATTCTAGCTACATATAGGGAGCAGGTTGCTGTATAGTTACTTTTTATTTCAAATTTATGAGACCCACAATGCCCTTAGATCATGGAAAGCACTTTTCAGTAGTTAACGTTTTTTGAAATAGCTGCAAACACCAAATACAGACAACAAAACAAAATAGTTCTACATTGAATTAAACAAAAAGCTAGACAGACAGACAGACATGTTCGCTGGCATATAGAGTTGAAGACAAAGAAGGTTTACAGTGACAAATCATTACATCAGCTCGAGAGAGAAATAAAAAGACTGTTTCTTACCTAGCTCATGCGGCAGCTCATGACAAAGAACAGCAATCGCAGTTGTAAGTCCAGTGGTAAGAGAGCTGGAAAAAGCAGCACCTACAGCAAGCCCATCACTCAAGTTATGGAACCCATCACCTATTATAACCATCCAGGCAACCGATGCTATGGTCGTATCTTTGTCAATTCTTTTGTTACCATGGTGATGGTGTCCATTGTGTTGATTATCAATGACAGGAATTTTTTCAGATTCGCACAGCATTTCTCCAACACTGACGTCAGTTCCACTCGCGGGAGACTGAAACCGAGCGCTAAGTTGTGACGTATTGTGACAATGAAGTGCGTCACATCCGGAATCAGAGTAATCAGCCTTTGTGTCATCACTGCAGCAGTCATCATTACCATTAAGCTCGTCCTTGATATACATCAACTTGTTTTGTATAACCGTTGTTCCGTTATCACTGTAATGTACGCTATCTAGTCCTGTATCAGACTGGGAGAGGTCCGTCATGTATGTACTGTCACCACTACGACTTGTAAAACCTTTAGTCTTACGATTAGCTTCATCACAATCATCTGGCGAACAGTGGTTATGATTGACGATATCAGGCTTGGATTTTACAAGTGGATCACCAGGTAGTGGGGACATAACACCCTGCAATCACAACGACACAGTCAATAATATGTCCCTAGTAAGAAAGAGACTACAAGTGGGTCATCAGGTAGTGGGGACATAACACCCTGTAATCACAACGACACCGTCAATAATATGTCCCTAGTAAGATACTAGTGGGTCATCAGGTAGTGGGGACATAACACCCTGCAATCACAACGACACAGTCAATAATATGTCCCTAGTAAGATACTAGTGGGTCATCAGGTAGTGGGGACATAACACCCTGCAATCACAACAACACAGTCAATAATATGTCCCTAGTAAAAAAGAGTTTACTAGTGGGTCATCAGGTAGTAGGGACATAATACCCTGTAATCACAACGACACCGTAAATAACATGTCCCTAGTAGTAAGTGCAAGAGTTATCGCTTTAGTTGACACCGAGGAAAACAGACCACAAAAAAAAACAGTCATATGGTTGTTGCAGCGCATTAAATGCATTAAATGTGGTCATACTTTTGCGCGTCGAGCTGTAATTGTGTAACCATAATTTTTGTCCAGTATTTCTAATTGATATTGTATGATAATTACCTCGTCAATGTTTTGTTCCTGTTCTTCTACATCATGGTGGTGTTGATGTCTTGTCATCCTGACTTTCATGAACGATTCAATGATAAAGAACAAGTAGATACCCGACATGATGACAACGCCCTTCCACAGAGGGTTTACGTGCTCTTCTTCTTCTTCTTCATCGTGATGGACCCCTTTCATAAACGCCTGGATTGAAATATAGAATGAATTGAATGGAAAGAAAAGATGGCTGCCGGTGCGTACGATGATGAATAACCCTATGATGAAAGTGATGATCACTGATGATGATGGAAATGATGCTGGTGGTAATGATACTAATGGCGTTCTCAAACTCATTAATGATTCATGACCTTTTCAGCCAAACAGATTGACTAATTCAATCACGTGCATGCATTTGGAATCCCAGCGAAACACTTGAATAATAAACTCGTTAGAGAAGTCATTGAAAACACTCATGCTTCGTGCTTCATCGGGTTTTCAAACACTCGAAAACAATTAAAGTACTCCGCCTGCGGCTTTTAAATGTTTTTTTTTTTGTGTGAAACACTCGCACTTGTGTTTCAAATATTACATAATGATGATTTCCCCCATGATGATGATGATGGCAATGATCATGGCAATGATGCTGATGATACAAATGACGATAATGATAGTTATCCTAATGATGATGACGATAACGACGACGATTCTAATAAATAAATAATAATAATAATGATGATGATAACAAAAACCCAAAATACTGGATTTCTAATAAAATATGTCCAATTCTCCTTGCTTCAACTCAAAGTAACCTCAATGTATGCTGGTGATAACATGAAACTAAAATATAAAAATAACTATCTAAAGTGGAACCCCGCCCTTACGGCCACCCGCTCAATACAGCCACTTTTAATAGGCTGTCCCTTCGGTGGCCGGATTAACGGGGTTCCACTGTAGTCGTAGATCAGTTCCACAACCCTCGTAACTATACTCACATGAGGAATTAAATGCAAGAATGCATCACCAGACAAAGTTCCGACAGCCAGTGCAACAAGAAAAGCCATGATCTTATTGTAGATAGCCTTTCCAAGACACGGGAGGATAGCAATAGCTAGCAATGATGACAAACTAATGACAGTGATGGATAAAAGACCGTACAGCCACACTACACAAAGATATACAATTAATGGATTAGAAAATGTGAAAAATGGAAAAGCATAAATACTAAATTTGATAGTTCAATGAGATTGTAGAAATAAGCTGGTCTCCCAGGAAACCGAATGTACGCTCTTTCACATAAAAGAGTAACACTATACAGTACATACATTGACACCATACATTAATTAATACATGAAGAGTAACGCATTGTACCCATCGAAAGGTAACGCCATACACGCATAAAAGAGTAACACCATACATACATTGAAGGGTAACACCATATATATAAATACATAAAGAGTAACGCAATGCACCCATCAAAAGGTAACGCCATACACACATAAAAGAGTAACACCATGTACATACAATAACATTGAAGGGTAACACCATATACATAAATACATAAAGAGTAACGCAATGCACCCATCAAAAGGTAACGCCATACCTGCATAAAAGAGTAACACCACACATACATTGAAGAGTAACGCCATACACACATAAAAGAGTAACACCACACATACATTGAAGAGTAACGCCATACACACATAAAAGAGTAACACCACACATACATTAAAGGGTAACGCCATACACACATAAAAGAGTAACACAATGTACATACAATAACATTGAAGGGTAACACCATATACATAAATACATAAAGAGTAACGCAATGCACCCATCAAAAGGTAACGCCATACCTACATAAAAGAGTAACACCACACATACATTGAAGAGTAACGCCATACACACATAAAAGAGTAACACCACACATACATTGAAGAGTAACGCCATACACACATAAAAGAGTAACACCACACATACATTAAAGGGTAACGCCATACACACATAAAAGAGTAACACCACACATACATTAAAGGGTAACGCCATACACACATAAAAGAGTAACACCATGTACATACAATAACATTGAAGGGTAACACCATAGGCATGTGATAAAACCCGGAACACCGGAACGTAACCACCGGAACGAAACCACCGGAACCACCGGAACGACCGGAACAAGAAATCGGAACCACCGAAACGACCGAAACAAAAATGCAAAACAAAAGTTCAAACAAAAATTCAAAAAAAAAAAAAAATGTCAGAAAAAATGTATTTGTTAACGTTTCCATTAATAAAACAAATTAAAGACAAATAAACTATCATTAATTTATTGTTTTTTTATATACCATTTACTTGTTCAGTTGGAAAAACACAGCCTCTAACCTAGCCTCTATACCTAGCCTAAAATGCGATCTGCGATCACATGATATGCTCTTCCCACGCTTTCAATGGAACAGTTAGCGATCAACTAATAACTATGTTCATTTATTATGATAGTACTGAATGCATCATTAGATAGTAAGTTAAAACTAAAAGGATTGCTATTGACCTGGTTTTGAATTTGAATTGATTTGAATTTTGCACTCTTCGTTTTCGACGATGCAAAATTCAACTCGTAATAATGAATCGACAATCAAACATTCAAATCATTCATCGACTCTAGGGGTCAACACGTGAGCTTGTTTGACTATAACATACTGGACAGTCTTCTTTGAAGCATTGAATCACACACAATATAATGTGGGATTCGAGTCCAATTATTTCTTTAAAAAAAACTACAATTGCGTGGCGATCAAAAGATTGTCAAAATGCGTATACTTTGTTAATGTTTCATATTAACTTTTCATTTGCGTTCTTGTTCGGTTTGCTCATTGTAAAAGAGAAAGGCCCAGTTCAAACGTCGGACTCTCCATGAATAATTAGATGTTTATCAGTTTATTTGTAATATCAGGCACATTAGAAGTCCGGCGTCTGAATTGGACTGATTGTGAGACATCCTTGATCAAAAATGTTCTTAGATCAAATTTTAAAATTAAGTGCAGTTTGAGTTTGATACATGTATCTGCTACCGGCCGACTGTGATTTATATATGGGTATGATTATTGCAAACCCAAGGACAGTATATTTGTAGTTTTAATAATCTTTTTTAAAACAGATGAAAAGTACAAGTACTCCGGCCATAGAGCAAAATATATTTGTAATAATGATACTTATGTTGAATACAATAAAATGATATCAATAATTGAAGGTTGTTGTATCATATATACAATAAAAAGGGGGAAAACAAAACAGCATTGTGGAGTGAAAACTTAATGATCGTGATAGACATAATATTAGTTTGTACAAAACAGTGCAAATTGGTTTGTACTTAGTGGAGATAGGTAACAAAAGGCTGTACGCCTACTCGACATATGTTCAGTTTTAGGCCGATTATACTTTTAAAAACTCGATCGTTTCAATAAATGAATGCTGCAGGTTTGTTAGGAAGCAGTATGTGTTTTTTTCTAAACAAAAAATGGTGTATGGAAACATGAAAATATAGTTATTTATTTAGTTTTTATTTTATTCTTTTTTTTTATTTATTCTTTTTTTTTATTCTTTTTTTTATTCTTTTTTTTTTTTTTGGTTCCGATTTTTGTTTCGGTCGTTTCGGTGGTTCCGATTTTTTGTTTCGGTGGTTCCGATTTCTTGTTCCGGTCGTTCCGGTCGTTCCGGTCGTTCCGGTGGTTTCGTTCCGGTGGTTACGTTCCGGTGTTCCGGGTTTTATCACATGCCAACACCATATACATAAATCCATAAAGAGTAACGCAATGCACCCATCAAAAGGTAACGCCATACCTACATAAAAGAGTAACACCACACATACATTGAACAGTAACGCCATACACACATAAAAGAGTAACACCACACATACATTAAAGGGTAACGCCATACACACATAAAAGAGTAACACCATACATAAATTGAAGGGTAACGCCATACATACATTAAAGGGTAACGCCATACATACCTTCAAAGCTATTGGATTTTGCCATTAATGTCACGGCATTAGGAGAATGCCAACAGCTACCACTTTGTACTTCATAGACAAGTGAAGGACACAACTTGATGAAGTCATTACTTGTAATTGGTTTGTCTTTACTGATTTGATGGATATCAAGCAATCTATCCTTGGTAATACACTACAAGAACAAAGAATGTTTTTTCAATGATATATTTTTTACATTCATTATTACAAATATTGTTGCAAATGGCTTGTTAGACCAGTACATTTTAGTAAATTTCAGTAGTATTTCATAAAGTAGTAGACTTGCTACAAGTGGACTACCCTTTAGGGATACTATTCAGGGATACTATTTTTCGAATTTTATTTGACCGCCTCAAAATATTTCAATCACTATAAAATTTAGAGGCGCACTTGAAAATATGGTGAACTTTTGATAGCTAAAAAATAATAAAAAGTTATCTCAGATTTTTTCGTTAGCGTGCTCAGAAGTAAAAATTAGAAGTTTTGCACAAAAACTGACAAACTTTTGCCGATTTGTATCCTTTCCCAAAAGAAACCCCGTGGACTAAATTAGTTGAAATTCACAGACAATATAGACAAATGTCCTGTTAATACCTGGCTGGAAGGATTTTGATTTATCTCTTCAAAGTCTGTTGTTATCGGTAAATATTATAAAACAATGAATTTTTGCTAGGAAAAAAAATGACCCGTTTTTATTCCAAATCGGTGAGATGAATGTTTTTTAAACTTTGCCAGATTGTTGACCTAGGTAACAGCTTTAAAGTAGGCTATGTGGTTTTAAAAGTTTAGGTCGATTTTTCCCAAAAATAGGCTACATAGAAATTCGGCGGCGTTATCATTTGTCGGCTAAAATATTATCGATTTTATTAAAAATAACTTTTTTAAAAACTTTATTCTATATGTAGACAAGTGTTAAAAAATCTTGTCAAAATACCCTCTGACGCGGGAACTACGGCCTTTCAAACGTCGCTGGGTGAGCGCGAAAAATACGGACCCGAGCCTCCTTAATTGGTTCTCGTGCAGTTTTCGGCAATCGCGAAACGTTGTTACGTCACAAGTAAAAATAAGAAGGTTGTTCCTGTTACGACAGCACTCACGTACATTGAACTCACGTTACCAAAAACCTACAAAGCAGGGAAAACGAAAATAGTCACAGTAGATAATTTATATAAAAGGCATAACTTTAAGCTTGTGAATGCTCACAGAAGGCAAAACTTTGAGGAATAATTATTAAAAGTATGCAAATAAAAAATGTATCTTCCAATGATATGATTTTACTTTATTAAAATAAGTATATTTCTCAAAATATTTGTTATACTATACATTTGTTTTTATTTAGCAAACAAGTTACATTTTTTCATAGTACATTTGTGATTTTAAATTACAAAAGGTAGTTTTAATTACGATAAAATATGTGCATATTTATTTGTAATTTTGTCTATTTTGAATGCCTAGAGGCTAATATTTATATACAGTATTATAAATCAGCAGCGGATTGAAGGAATAACATTTGTCAAGCAAAACAATATTGGTTTATTTGTAAGCAAACAGTAAAGCTTTCAAACAAATTTATTTTCTTTCACAAGTGGAGACGCGTCAGCGTTGTAAGGAAACAAATTTGGACCCCGCGAAAAGAGAGACTGAGGTTTTGGATAACGAGTTTATCGCCGTCGTCTTTTTTCTGCTGGTTTTTAGTCGGACAAACGACTGCCTTTCTCTTTTACACGGTATGCAAGTTAGCCTTTTTTAGATACAGCGGTCAATATGTCTTCACATTGCAATGCAATTATGTTTGGCATTCAAAGTTCCAAGCTCACGTATTTTATTAATAGCCTCTTATTAAGCAATGTGTGTTGCCAAATATTAAGAAGAGGATGCTTATAATTCAAATTGATAGATAGCTTGCTTCAAAAGAATGTATTTATTCAACAGGTTATTCGTACATTCATTTACTTCATTATTTTTATATATTCCATGAAAAGAAATTTGTTCACAAAGGACTCTTTTGAATATACAAAACAACAAAAGAGAAAATCATGCAGATATTATTAATAAGCATTTTATGGCACAGGTTATGGCAAGAGAAAAGCGTCGTACGGTGTTTCCAGGGAAACAATTAGAGACAAAAATGTAGTGTTGAAAGTCAAGTTACAATATACCTTGGTCACCAGAGGTTTGACTAGCCTCTGGTAGCCAGGGTAGTTACAATACAGCTAGCGAAGTAATGGTATTTTACAAACATTAAAAGTGTGCAACATAAATACCACTAAATACTGCTAAATTATGCTAATTCTATTGTTCTCTATTGTTTAATCAACACTATTTAGTGGTAAATAGTGCAAAGTATTGCACACTTTTAGTATTTGTACTCTATTTTACAAAAATAAATATGAATTAGCAAAAATATAGTAAGAGTTAATATTCCTCTAGCTATTTCCATAAATGAGGTTCAGGGGTCAGTATGTTAAAGAAATAGCTATATGCAACTTGTAGAGTCTATACAAGTTCAAAGCAATAACAGGCTGTATATTATAGGGACAACACACTGCAAAGTAAACAAGCTAAGCATACCCCAAGAAAGTGTATTTGCTGAAACACATCTCTTTGAATAAACAGTGCTGATTTGAATGATCTGCCAACTCATTACAAGTTCTTTTATTCAGTGTTTGTTAAACATTGTCGAGATCCCATGTTGTTATTTAAAACCATGGTTAATACTTAACTATGTTAAAACGGAGGCCGGTTTTTGAAACAATTAAGTTACAAGTGCAAGCTTTAAAAACAAAACTGATATATTCTAATAATTCTACTAATATTCATAATAAAAATTGTCTCTACTCACATTGTTGTGGAATCGTTGGTTATGATTATCGGTGTTCTTGTCCTTGGAGCTACGTTGTATTTGATCGGTCAAATCTCTTCTTGTTCGTTTTTTGTCTTTATCTAGTTCTTCTACATAGCCAGAAACTTCAAATACTTTACCAATCTTTAAAGTGTTTAGAAGCTGGTAAAAATCTTCCACTGTAATCTTTTTCGTGTTGTTGTCGGTGTACTGCTTGAATAATTTCTGTACAAAGTTACGTGTTGTATTGGTGATAACCAAAGGCTCATTCTTTGCAGCACCATTGAGTTTTGAAGCGTTCTGCTGGTCGGATAAACACAAACAAACCCCGGCATAGAGGGCTACACTAGCCAAAAACATGCGAGCGAAACCCATAGTATTTTAAAACAGTGTTTGACACTGAAATCACCTCTACTTAAGAGTGTAAAGCAATAGGCTCGTATACGAGCAAAACTACAGGGATATTATGATAGCACGGTCAATTATGCACATCTAAACTATCCTTGATATAAAATCTAGCATGAATAGCTGATGATGATTTTTGGACGACGCTCAGGTAGCTAAAAATATTTTCAACTGTGCGAACAATAAAATGTTTATGAACATGAAACTACGTAGAGTTATATTTGCCCGGTCACCCGATACCTCGAGGAAATTTGATGCTGCAAATATTAGTTAAAAATAAACTATCGAAAACAATAAAAAACGGCTCCAATTCTATAAGAATGAAAGGCTAAAAAAGCACCGTGAAAAACAGTGAATAAAAAAATATGGAATATAAAACGACAAGGCAAACTTCCATAAGTGAATTCTCTAAATGAACCTGTGAAAAGAAACAAAAGTTAACCATTAACAAATGCGAAAGTAATAATTCCAAAACAAAATAGAACTTGAAATAATTAGCTACCATCGTATGTGAAATAACGATAAGCTTTCTCACCTAGGGAATTGATTTATTTTCCCTGCGATGTTTGGCCAGCAGAATGCATTCTAGTAGTTTGGCTCTGTTCGAGGACGCTGATTATGCCGACACTGTGGTGACGCGTAAGAGTCAAACAAAAAACAAAGCACCTGTTGGAATGGAAGGAATTGTTGTTAAACATCAAGTAAAGCACCAGCAACTAACTATACAACTTGTTCAAATAAATGAATATCAAAAAATGTTAATAATAACAAAAAATAACGATAATTAATTTAAATATTTTTTGCTTTCCAGCCATCTGAAGTGGACTTGAGATTGGCAAAACAAGTCAAGTGATTTTGGCCGAAGAGCAGTAGCGTTCATTAAGCCGATTATTATAATTGTTATGGAAAATAAAGTTTGAAATTTAAAATTACCGTATTGAAGTAAATTGTTTTCCTTCAATTTCAATCACTTTTCGATTTTAACTTACATGAAAAAACATGAAGTATTTTTGTACATCGTGAGCACCAAAACAATATCAATTAAAATGATACTCAATAATTTGAATAACTGAAATACTAATATCTGAATTAGCTTTACATTAGCTTGATATTGTGCCAACTCGGAAGCTTTACTTTTAACTAACTGTATTCCTAACTGCCACATTAGAAAAATGAAATTCTTTTAATTCCATTTACTGAATTTTTTAATCTGTTGAATTAATATATTAGTTTAAGGAATGAAATGATAACATTTGTATTTATATAAACGAAATGACGTAAACAATACGACAATTATTGGGAGTTGGTGTTAATAAAGATAGCTCTCTTGATTGTTATACAAAAGATATTTATATTATTGAATAGATTGGATGCAATAAAAGGACCATTAGAGAAGATTTGAATTTGTATAGGTAATAATATGAATTTTTTAATAAAGTTTGTTTTTTAAAGTCCGTAATTGCACGAGCCCTAAGGCAAGTGCAATTTGGGCTTTTTGAAAAACAATTAATCTAAACGGTAAAACAATCATATTATAATATACATGCAAAAATTCAAGCCAATTTTTTTGTCAGTTTTCAGCCAACACGTGCCAAAACTGATGGCATGTTGATGTCGTCAGCAAGCGCTAGCCTGCGTCACATCCGGACTGTGGACTGCTAGCAAGCGCGCACTTATAAGTGTGAAATTCAATAAAAAACATTGGCGAAAATACCGGCGAAATTTTGAACAAAAATCACTATCATCATATCATTACAATAATTACCATCGTCACCACCATCATCACCATTACAATCACCATTGTCATAACCATCACCGTCGTTATAATTAACCGTCATCACCATCACAATGATCCTTATGACCAATCATAATCATTATAATCTGATCAACTAAACATCATTATCATTATATAATCCGACCATCATCATCACCACCATTATCATTATCACCATCGTTATAATCATCCTGATCATCATCATCATTACCCAAACCACCACCACCATCAACGTCCTCTATATGTGATGACGCCCATGCAGTTATACTATTTCAGTCATAAAATAACTAGTAGAAATTTCGCATTGTGATTGGCAGTGAGGGGCATGCTTTAATATTTGGTGCGTACTGATTTCCTTAATATTATCTGTTTTCTCATTAAAACACTGCCGGCTACAGAAAACATATCGTTAAAACAACAATCTCAGAAACAATAAACGCTCAATACTCCAGTTTCATGTTATCACCGCTGTACTATTTGACAAAAAACGCATTTGTTCAGGCTAGGCTAAGCATCGATTCGTTGCAAAAATACTTCACAAATTAATTCTAAGCAAGGCACCAAAAATTGTTATCGCTTTTCAATAGAAAAGACATTTGAATTAACTCTGAATTGAGGCTATCCCTGTGCAAATGCGCCTTTTGTTAATACAGCGGTGCTAGATAGCATGAAACTGGTTAATTCAACAATTAAATATAACTTCACTTAAAGGGAAAAAAAATAGAAACGTCAATATCCAAAACCATTACTGTGAATGATCAACGTTTGAAACGTAAGTAAGTAACAACCTTGTTTTCTACTATTTCAACTCCCTCATTAGTGCATAAACAGTTTCACAACATGGTGCCTCACAGTTTGACTTGGAATATCCTCTATTTATTAATAATATCAACACTCGTTTTAATCAATGTTGTTTTCTACTATTTCAACTCCCTCGATCATTAGTGCATAAACAGTTTCACAACATGGTGCCTGTCTAAACAGTTTGACTTGGAATATCCTCTATTTATTAATATCAACACTCGTTTTAATCAATGTTGTTTTCTACTATTTCAACTCTCTCATTCAGTAGTGCATAAAGTTTCACAACATGTTGCCTGTCTAAGCAGTTTGACTTGGAATATCCTCTATTCATTAATATCAACACTCATTTTATATTTATAATTAAAATAAATACAAACGCTGAGTTGGTACAACGTTTCGACATCTTCAGATGCCATTTTATCTTCATTATAAAATAACGACAATATATTTCTTCTAGACAACACCACGTGAACTATGTTGTAATACGTGCTTATTGTCCCACCCCCCTTAGTAGCCCTTTTGTACAGGGTGACCCCCGCAGATGGCGGCCATGTTGTTTTGTAGTTCAATCGTTGGCACATGTACTTCGAAGCCTAAGTTAAAGTAAAAGAAACCAACAAACAAACGAGTTTACCGTCTTATTACATGGTGTCAGAACTTGAAAAGGACCCAAACTTTGCTGTTGGAGAATCAGAAGTCATTGAAACGGAGTAACACAAAGTTATACGAGTGGAAAGATATTACTACTATCGATCATTCAAAATGGCGGAAAAGGAGTCGTTCAACAAGCCAGGACCATTGATTATTGACGCTCAAGCTGCCGAAAATTGGAGAAAGTTTATAATGAGGTTTGAGATATACCTTGTAGCCACAGAGAAGGAAAAGAAATCTGACAAAATTAAGGTAAATTTGTTGCTAAATTGCGCTGGGAGTGACATGCAATAGAAGAGTACAGTCATTTTACATACGAGGAAGGCGAAAGTTTGGAAAGCTTTGCTGACGTCTGTAAGAAATTTTCAGAACTTTGCCAGGGGGCAAAAAACGTTATTTATGAGCGTTTAGTGTTTAATCAACGTAGTCAGAAAGAGGGAGAGAGGATTGATAATTTCGTCAGTGACTTGAAAAGACTTGCCCTTACATGTGAATTTGGAACTCTTAAAGACTCGCTGATTAGAGATAGGATTGTCGGAGGAGTTTTGTCTGATCACTTGAGGGGTGAATTACTAAAAAAACCTGACCTAACTCTACAGTCTGCACATGACTATTGTCGCACATATGAAGCTTCAGAGAGTCAAAAGATGAAATTTAGCTTGCCTTCTAGTAGTGTTGAGCAGTCAGCATCCAACATTCATGATGTTAAGAGTTCCAAATTACCATCATCAATACCCAATGACCCTTTATGTAAATTTTGTGGTCTCAAGCATCCATTCTCACATCCAAGTAAATGCCCTGCCTACAAACAGGAGTGTAGAAAGTGTAAAAAACGAGGTCACTATGCCAGAGTGTGTAAATCATCAACAATCAAGAGCAATATACACCCAGTTGAAGAGAGCATTATCATTGAAGGTGATTCAGATGATCACCTAACCCATGCTTACTTTGCCTCCGTTGAACTTGGGTCTGTTGATACCTCAGTTTCTAGAAACAAAAGTATGATTAACATTACTATAAACAACTCTAATGTCAAGGTTAAAGCAGACACTGGAGCTGAAGCAAATGTAATTCCACTAAGTCTATACCAGCAAATTACTCGTAAGCCACTACAGAAAATCAATCAGCCATTAAAGGCTTGGTTAGCTACTAAGCCCATTCACCCAGTTGGATGTGTACGGCTCTCTACCCAATACAAGTGTCGTAAGATTGATCTGTTATATTTAGTTGTGCAGGGTGATTTCTCACCTTTGTTGAGCTGTAATGCTTGCCTTGACCTAGAAGTGTTAAAGTTTATGAACTTAGATTTGATTCAATCTACACCGACAGTATCCAAACCACAGCAAAACCAGGATATTCTTCCAGACCCTATCACAACAGACCCAGTACTAACAAACTTTCAAGATTGTTTCAGTAGTAAACCTGGTAGACTACCACATGAAATTAGTTTGGAAATTGATGAGTCAGTATCCCCAGTTATCCACCCACCAAGGAAGTTGCCTATTTCACTGCTTGAGCCAGTTCAAGAAAAGCTGTTAGAGATGGAACAGGATGGGATCATTGTTAAAGAACAGGAGCATACCCCATGGGTGAGCTCAATGTTAGTAGTAGACAAAAGACAAGGAAAAGGGAAAGGCCAGCCCACCAAAGATGAAGTTAGAATATGCATTGATCCTAGAGATCTTAACACTGCACTGAAACGTGTACACCACCCTATGGTTACCATTGAAGAAGTTGCCAATAAACTTACTAATACTGTTACATTTTCAACGCTAGATGCATGTAGTGGATTTTGGCAGCTACCCGTCGATGAAGCAAGCTCAAAATTACTTACATTTAACACACCGTGGGGAAGGTATCGATTCTGCAGGCTCCCGTTCGGTATTGCCCCAGCACCAGAGATCTATCAGAGGGAGATGGAAAGGCTCTTCGAAGGAGTACCCGTAGAGATCATAGTGGATGACTTTTTAATACATGCCAAAGACGAGAAGGAAATGAATGAAAAGCTGTCACAGGTGTTGGAACGAAGTAAAGAAGTCGGATTAAAGTTTAACCCAAGCAAAGTGAAACTTAGAGTAGATGAAGTTAGGTATGTTGGCCATAGGCTTACTTCACAAGGCCTACAACCAGATCCTGAGAAGATCAAGGCCATTATAGACATGCCACCACCAACCGATAAAGAAGGAGTACAGCGAATTTTAGGAACTGTGAACTACCTTGATAAGTTCATCCAGAACAAAGCAGAGATTCAGGGACCCATCTCGCAGCTGCTGCAGAAAGACACCGTTTTTGTGTGGGATACACCCCAACAAAATGCTTTTGCACAGCTCAAACGTGTTATCAGCAGCTCACCTGTTCTCTCTTATTTTGACACTAATAAACAGACTGTTTTAAATGCCGATGCCAGCAGCACTGGCCTAGGGGCAGTAGTAATGCAAGAAGGAAAACCCATAGCATACGGATCAAGGACACTCACTAACTCAGAGAAACATTATGCAAACATTGAAAGAGAATTACTCGCTATTGCCTGGGGAGTACAGAAGTTCCACACTTACCTTTATGGTCGGAAAGTTATTGTAGAAACGGATCATAAACCTCTGGAGGCAATTTTCAAGAAACCGCTTAACGAAGCCCCTCCAAGACTACAACGGATGCTCCTCAAGCTTACTAAGTATGATCTGAATGTCCGGTATGTTCCCGGTAAGCAACAAGTCCTTTCTGACTGCTTAAGTAGAGCACCTGTAGACATAGCTGAACCGACCAGCACTGACGAGGAGGAGATACAAGTGAACTTAATAGACAACTTAGGACTGGACAATGATTCCCTGTCTAAGTTTAAATCCTACACCAATTGTGATGAAACCACCCAAGTAGTAATGGATTATGTTGTTAATGGATGGCCCTTGGACAAAGAAGTGGTTGATGAATTAGCTAGAGAATATTTTAGTTACAAAGAGGAGCTCAGCGTCGAAGACGGATTGCTGTTCAAGTCTGATCGAATTGTTGTACCACGAGCTATGAGAGGTGAAGTGCTCGATGAGATTCATGGTGCCCACATGGGCGAGTCAAAGAGTTTATCCTACGCTAGGGACTATGTTTTCTGGCCGGGTATGAGTTCACAGGTCAAAGATAGAGTGCGATCATGTGGAATCTGCAATGCTTTTAGGAATCAACAGCAAAAGGAAACACTTAAACCACATGATATTCCTGGCCTCCCATGGCAAATTGTTGGTACGGATCTCTTTGATTACGGTGGACACACCTACGTGGTAGTGACTGATTTTTACTCCAAATACTTTGAAATAGAACTGCTACGTCAAAGCACTGCGACATGTCTTATCAACAACCTGAAGAAGATTTTTGCTCGTTATGGGATACCTCAAGAAGTTATCAGCGACAATGGTTCGCAATACAGTAATACTAGGAACCTATTTGACAGTACGCATCAATTTAAAGTGTTTGCAAAAGAATGGGGTTTTAAGCATACTACCAGTTCTCCGGAATATCCCCAGTCCAATGGGGCAGCTGAGAAAGCGGTACAGACAGCGAAACGAATCCTTAAGAAAGCTGACGCTGATGGCAAGGATCCATTTGAGGGCCTTCTCAAATACCGTAATACGCCGTTCGAAGACATTGGTCTATCGCCGGTCCAGCTGTTAATGAGCCGAAGAACACGCACTATGCTACCAACTCACAAGAGACTGTTGCTTCCTCAACCAGTGAACCCTGACACAGTCGTTAAAACACTCAGAACACGTCAAGACAAAGCTACAGCTTATTACAACCAGAACAGCAAAGACTTGCCACCCCTAGAACCAGGTGCCAAAGTCAGGATTCGACCAGGGAGAGAAAAGCAATGGAGAAAAGCTGAAGTGCTTCCAAGATCGTATCTGGTGAAAGACGAGAGAGGCAGCGTATTTCGCAGAAATAGACGTCAAATCATATCTACGCCACTAGATCTACCAATGGATCTACCAAAACTGTCAACAGTTCCCATGAGTTCTATGCCTATGAGTTCAAGTCTACCGATGAAGCCGCAACCCTCCTTGGTTTCAGACGAACAGATGAAACAACCTGACCTTCAACCCAGTGGTTCAGTTGTCACCACCAAATCAGGAAGAGTTGTCAGGAAACCTGAAAGACTTATTGACTCTTGTTGAATAAGTGACATTATTTTGTTGATAATTGTAACTTGTTAGTTAAGGGGGGAGATGTTGTAATACGTGCTTATTGTCCCACCCCCCTTAGTAGCCCTTTTGTACAGGGTGACCCCCGCAGATGGCGGCCATGTTGTTTTGTAGTTCAATCGTTGGCACATGTACTTCGAAGCCTAAGTTAAAGTAAAAGAAACCAACAAACAAACGAGTTTACCGTCTTATTACAAACTAAATATTGTTTTTGTTCAGAAATCACTTAAAGAAAAAAAGCAGTATTCATATATATACTTTTTATGATTTTGTATTTGTGATTTATATATTTATGCACGACCCCACAAACTACTATAGTTTAACGTTTTATCGTGTCGAAATAAAGGTTTATCAGTTGTATTAACTGTATTGAATAAACTTTTTCAACGATACAATACAATACAATAAACACTTAAGTTATAAAAGTAATCTAGCATACAACCCTAAATGATGCATCATAATTATTTTTTCAGTTTTCTTCGAAAACCAAAAGAAATTAAAAACGCAAAAAAACATGCGATTGACTTTAAATAATTTTAATTAATCTAAGATTGCTTATAGGCAATACTGAAATAACACTTCATACCTTTTTAAAGACAATTTCTACCCAAACATTATCCTGTAGAGAATTTAGACCGTGTTTCTTACAGCGATAATTTACATAGAACTAAACAGCTATTTAAATAAAGCTGAATTATTTGCCAGCAGTTGTAGCGTTGTTTGAATAAATGATTTACCTCTGATATTATCGTTTTCTCCGGGCGTTTTCTAGTTTAAGAACCAATGTCTGTTGTTGCTAACGATAATAATAAGTGCTTATAGAGCCAATTCTGTTACTGCCTCAATGCGCTAATACTTCAAGATAATCGAAAGTGTAATATATATATCGCTTAGCTAATAATAGTTATTCAACATCTAGGCGCGATATCCTGAATAATCAATGTCAAGGTAACTTGTAGTCAATTAGCGAAAAACATGAGACTCCAACAGGCTTTTTGCACAAGTGGTCATGTGACCATTTAAAAAAACAAACTTTAAAAGTAGCACAAAATGAATTCCAGAATACAAAAGAGAATCACATAAAAAACATTATCGGAAAGTTTTATCTCAATATCTTAAACTAAGGCTCTGAGAATTTGTTTCCGAATCATCCAAAAGCACTGAGCAGTTTATATAGCTGACAGGCAAGGCTTGCCACTCAGTCATGCAAATCATTGCTATTTTTAATAATCTCAAAAGATTCTCAGAGATTCTTTGTTTAAGATATTGAGAAAAAACTTTCTGAAAATGTGTGTTATGACATTATCTTTTGATAATGCTACTCTTAAATTTTTTTTAATGGTCACGTGACCACGTCCTGCAAAAGGAGGCAATAGAAGCACACAAAGAATAGAAGAGATTCCCAGTACACAACGAATTCTTAGTACTTGTAACTTTATTTTTTGTATTCTGTACTGTATTTTTATGTCTGTAAGTTTATTTTAAACAGAGCCCCATTCAAACCAGCTTATGCTGAACTGGGCACCTCTGTATAAATATTGTCAATAAAATAAAATAAAATAAAAGCCCAGTCGTACGAAACATAGACACGGGCGGGAATGATTCACATTTAAAATGCAAATGAGCCTATATGTGAAATAACATGCTAATGAGGTGTGCTTTTAGCTATTTTCTTCATTTTTAAATCTTGAGCCACAAGCCATTGTGAAAAAGTGGTTTCGAGGAAATCTAGAAATGTTTTATTATGATTTTTTTAAGCCACTTTGAGAGCGCTTCTCACTGAAGCACTTTGCTGCACGCACACCTAATTAGCATGTTATTTTACATATATTCTCATTTGCATGTTAAAAGTGGATTATACGAAAACGTTCTATTGCCCTTGTATTTACAAAATGCACACAAAACAGCAACGTGAAGGTTTATACAGGGTTCGTACAGAATCCTCAGAGAAAATTTCCAAAACTTTTCCAAAACTTTTTCAAAGCCTATTACTCAAAATTCCAAAACCACAGTACCAACGGGCATTGATTGCGGCAGGCAAAAAAATCATCAGCCGTTTTTTAATTACAACGAAAACAGTTCTTTGCAAGGTAGGAGCTGGGCAACCGACATGAAAAAATTCATAACTTTTCCATAGCCCAGGAGGTGAAAAAGGAATTTTCCATAACTTTCCAGGTCCTGGAAAAATGCATTACCAATTTCCAAAACTTTCCAAGACTTTCCAAAACCCGTACGAACCCTGGTTTATAAAACACAAATATTGACATCTTACTCTCATAAAGCACGCGCCTCAACCAATCAGAAAGCGTGATTTCTAGTTTGTTTTATAATTAATGACTTATGCTAATAGTGACTAAATAAGAAAATTACAAATAGTTTTTTTTTAATTTATTTAATACCTATGCCGAGTGTTTGCGTATTGTGTATTCATGATGTCTTGAGAGTACTTACATCATTAATAATAATGCAATACAATCGCAGGGTAATTCGGCTAGGGTATTCAGTTATAAGAATAACTGCCATGCACATTTTACAACCTGAGAAGAAGTTGCAAATACACTACCCCAAGGAACACAGAGACATAAAGATAGCTTTACACCGCCTGACACAAGATTGCTTAATGAGTAGTATTTTTTAACGCCTGTTTAACGCTTGGACATTTTTATATACATACATTTATTATTTGTAAACCATTCGTATATTTGTTTTCTCAAGTTTGGTCTAATAAAGCTATTATTATTTGTGTTTTTGTTTGTATGCTTGTTTGTTGGTTTGTTTGTATACTTGTTTGGTTAGTTGCTTGTTTGTATGCTTGTTTGTTGGTTTGTATACTTGTTTGGTTAGTTGCTTGTTTGTATGCTTGTTTGTTGGTTTGTTTGTATAATTTTTTTGGTTAGTTGCTTGTTTGTATGTATGCTTGTTTGTTTCTTTGTTTGTTAGACTGCGAGCAGTCCCTACTTTTCCCTCCGGATTCAGAAAATTTTAACTTTAATAAAACGAGCGAGCGGGGATTGGGGGCGAGTTGGGGAGGGGAGGAGGGGAGAGGAAAAGTAGGGACTGCAGACAACACTGTAAAGGTTGAATTACCGCCCATTTTTCGCAGCTTGTCAAAACTATCATCGGCTCGTCATTATCGACTACATGAAATCAGATCCAATTAAAACTATCCAATAAGAAATCAATAAAAAAGTTTAATTAAAGCATGCTTTCTGGGTCACTGGCAAGGTCAACTCTCTACATAAACTTCTAGTAAACAACGGAAAATTCCCATTGGTCGAATTATCGATCACTCATCGTCCTGTCAATTACAACTATCAAAGGACAAACAATTTGGATAACTGAAGTTTAATAGTTTGAACGTTATATTCTCTGTTGAAATCGTTGTACTCTTGGCTTGGCAATATCACCGTAGAAGTTCTTAAATGAATAACTGCAAACCCTACAGAAATCGTTTACAGTTGAAAGACTGGCCTTCCGACCTCTCTTGTTAGGGACTTTTTTCTTAGGCGTCTTAATGCATCATTCTTATTTGCGAAGTTTACTAGAAGTTTATGTAGAGAGTTGACCTTGCCAGTGACCCAGAAAGCATGCTTTAATTAAACTTTTTTATTGATTTCTTATTGGATAGTTTTAATTGGATCTGATTTCATGTAGTCGATAATGACGAGCCGATGATAGTTTTGACAAGCTGCGAAAAATGGGCGGTAATTCAACCTTTACAGTGTTGTCTGCAGTCCCTACTTTTCCTCTCCCATCGCTCCTCCCCCTTTTCGCCCCTAATCCCCGCTCGTCCGTGTTTTATTTAAATGCTCATTTTTCTCTCGATTTCCTCGGAATCTGGAGGGAAAAGAAGGGACTGTTCGCAGTCTACATTTCGGGATATTTTTTCAGTGAATATCTCCCATGATCAACAAGATAACAGCAAAATTGACACTTAACTATTGAATACCATCCTTTACCTCTGTCTAAAAGCAATAAAATGTTTGGGATATTAAATTTGTTTTTCACTGTGAAGTGTCAAACATACTCATTTTCAAAAATTTGCATATTTTTGAAAATTTCAAACGAAAACATAAAATACATAATTATCTCAAAAAGCCAAAAAACACATTGAAAAAGACAGTAAAGGTCAGATTAATAAAATGCTAAATGAAAAGAGAAATTAAACCAACAGGTGTATAAAGCAAACGGGCTTTATACTAGTAATGCCTTTGTGACAGTATCATTTAGCGGTCTAATCGTTAACAAAGGCAGTCAAGCAAAAGTCTATATTTATTTATTGCTGCGTTGTCAATGTTATTCATACGATCATAAAACGAAATATTACTTACATACGATCTGCCTGTCTTTATTTTTCAGTTAGTTAATGTCTATAGCTTACTATTAAGTCATTTATCGAGGTTAAGAACGCTTGGAATGTCTACAATAAACACCTGAAGCAAACTGACCAACCACAGTCCAAAATCGATTTTGCTATTATTTGTTCAAAGAATGAAAATACCTTACTTTCAAACGTGCTCGATTTTTTTTTTTGAAAAATAATTACAATTGTTTTGTTTAATTTTCGCATCAAGAGCTAAATACCTTTTTTATTTCTCCGACTGCACAAATTGGCATTGGCGAGTTTTTGCATAAATATTGACATCTGAACTTTAAGATATGCCCATTCAGTACCCATGCGCGCTTTGTCAAATTGTCTTCATATTCTTGCTTACTAACTTTTTTCGATTTTTTTATTCTTCGACTGCACACATTTAAAAATTTGGCGAATTTTTGCATACATTACATGTTAGCGTTTCTCGACGATATAACTCAAATACTTGCAGTCTATAAAGCCAAAATTTAATTTTAGCACTAAAGTTTCACTGTGTTTTTAATCTGATACAAATTATGATACTTAATGGTGATTTTTGAACGCTATTTGCGTTAATTTCAATCACGAAAGAGCTGTACATATTGTGTTTTTAATTATATCGATTCTATAAACACATGCATGAACGTCATTATAAGCTTAAGGTGGCCCAGGGGTATTTATTTACGTAAAAACAATTTTTTTTTGAACTTCAAATTTTGGCGCAAAAACTACTTCGATTGCTTTAAAAATCGGGATTATAACAAATCATTGTCTCTAGTTTATAGATATTTAAACGTTATTTTAAAAATACTGATGTCGTAAGAGCAATGCACTTGCAAACGCAAACTCGACTTTGAGATTTTATGGCTATTTCTGAAAATCTGAAAGACGAAACCACTCGATTTTGCGTCTTTGGACTCATGTACTTCACTACTTTTACGTGATAAACGGCCAAATTAATCGAGACATTGCAAGCTTAGGAAATATGAATACTCAAAATAGAACACACAAATGTATAGCTTATAAAGAATCGAACAGAGACGCACAATAAAATCATTTCTTTCGAAATCGTTACTCACCACTATGTTGTACAATGCTTTCCCAGTCTGAAGTCCAAATTTTAGTGAAATTGACGTACTGTGTGCAGCACTATCACGACTGATAAAAAACAAACATATCGATGCATTATTCAAAATAGCTTGATAATCTATTCTTTGCTCAGTTTAAACTTAAATGGTAATTCTAGCAATTCTCAAAAACACAAGATGTAAGCAAATCATTGTAAAAGTACCTTACAAAGTTTGAGCGTGTTCCATTCATACAGTTTGGAGAAATGGAGAAGTAAAGTTGACCGTATATAAATCTTGGCGACACCGTCGAGTTGCAGTTGCAGTGAAAAGCCAGCATCTGCTTTTGTTGATGCATGTAAAATTTGCAATCCCGCGTGGGATGTCCCGTTGGGACCAATTATTGAATTAACATTTACTAATGACGTCGATTTTTTTTGTAACTCTTGGCATGTTATGGCCGGCCAGTAGAGCGACAACGCCCTTTGTGCTAAAATGACACATTATATAGTATAGCGAGTATCCCTCGCGGGACTTAAAAAAATTTGCAAATTTTACATGCATCAACAAAAGCGCATGCTGGCTTTTCACTGCAACTGCAACTCGGCAGTGTCGCCAAGATTTATATACGGTCAACTTTACTTCTTCATTTCTCGAAACCGTATGAATGGAACACGCTCAAACTTTGTAAGGTACTTTGACAATAATTTGTTTACATCTTGTGTTTTTGAGAATTGCTAGAATTACCATTTAATATAATACTGAGCAAAAAATAGATTATCTAGCTATTTTGAATAATGCATCGATAAATTTGTTTTTTTATCAGTCTTGATAGTGCTGCACACAGTACGTCAACTTCACTAAAATTTGACCTTCCGACTGGGAAAGCATTGTACAACATAGTGGTGAGTAACGATTTCGAAAGCAATGATTTTATTGTGCGTCTCTGTTCGATTCTTTATAAGCTATACATTTGTGTGTTCTATTTTGAGTATTCGTATTTCCTAAGCTTGCATGGTCTCGATTAATTTGGCCATTTATCACGTAAAAGTAGTGAAGTACATGAGTCCATAGACGCAAAATCGAGTGGTTTCGTCTTTCAGATTTTTAGAAATAGCCATACAATCTCAAAGTCGAGTTCGCGTTTGCAAGCGCATTGTCTTACGACATCAGTATTAAAATAACGTTTAAATATCTATAAACTAGAGACAATGATTTGTTATAATCCCGATTTTTAAAGCAATCGAAGAAGTTTTTGCGCCGGCAATTTGAAGTTCAAAAACTATTTTGTTATGTAAATAAATACCCCTGGGCCACCTTAATATTTCTAGTGGTTTTCTTCGCTACTTTCATCACTTCGCTTAGAAAAATTCAGGATACTTATTCAAAACTTTTATAGCATAAATAATGTTCTTCTGGAAAGTATAAGCTGGAATATAATCAGATAAAAAATGATATGGCGAGATAAGATAGAATAGAAAAAACTGGTACAGTAGGCAGTTGAGACGAGAGAGAACTGCAGAATCGGATAAGATAGTATAGGATGATATGATATGAAACAAAAACAATTCAGAGGAGAATTACTAGAAAGGGCGAGATGAGATGGAATGAATTGGCATAAAAATATTAAAAGTAGTTGCTGCATCCGAGGACATGTGAGAACTGAATTTTTCAGTTTAATATAGATCAATTGAATGATTGATTGAAAATCAGCTGCATTCAAGACTAAAAGAAATTCGAAACTCCCTGTTATTTGAAAATAATTACTATTCACCACCCTACCCCATTGTTCTCTCTCTGCACTAATTCACCGATTGCAGGGTACCCGCATCTGAAAGCAAAGACATCTAGTTATGTTGCAGTCCCCACTCAGCATTATTAGAAATATTGCAGTCCGCACTCTGCATTATTAGAAATAATGCAGTCCGCACACTGCATTATTAGAAATATTGCAGTATGTTCTATTTAGTGTGTATAACAAATAATGTTCATTCTAGTAAAGATCAGACTTAGAATTAATTTACTAGAAAGCGATTTTTGGCGAAAAAAGTCTTTGAGTACTAACGCCAGGATTCGAACCGAGATCTTCTGCTTTGCTGTATCCGCGCCTTAAGCAATTATACTACTGAGGCAACCGTTGGAAAACTTGCAACAAAAACAAATCTTAACGTCATCAATTGAATGAAATTATTACTAATTAGAGTTTGGTAAGCCTATTGTTATTATATTCAAAGAGACAAGAAACCGCCAATTATTATGCAACAAAGAGAACAATAATGGGGCAGGCTACTGAATGGTAAATACATTTTCATTGGCTGATAACTAATTAAAGTTTGGTAAGCCTATTGTTATTATTTTCAAAAACACAAGAAACCGCCGATTACTGTGCAAGAGATAGAATAATGGGGCAGGGTATTGAATAGCCCTCAGCTGCCTGCAATATACCCACGAATGCTGCGTGCCTCAGTGATTATCTATTAAATAATACCTTTATTTGTTATAGCACAGAGCGCAAAAGTATGACCAATTTAAACTTTTTGCATTCTTCTCAGTTTGAACGAGAAAGCTGTCTGGTTTAATAAGGCTTGTGAACAATCGTTTAGCAGAAAAAAGCGTGCACAAAGTATGTGAATAACAGGCAAAGTGCTATATTGATTCACCTAAAATTAATTAATAATTAATATAGTTAATTGAAAAGATTTTGTTGCACTCAAGTCAAATCATATTTTTTTTAAATTTTTAAAATTGTCGTTTCTACCATACTGACTTTTTTGACATTTTTTTTTTCTTCTTCTTTCTTTTTTTTCTTCTTTTATTTTTATTTTATAGATCAGGATTGTATATGCGCTATATAAGCACATTAATATTATTTATTATTTTGAGGAAATCCGCTGATCGGAAATACATACTAACAAAAAGGACAAAGTATATCGAGTTCTTGCTTTTAAAGAAGCTAGTTCTCATTAAATAACTACGATACACCATCACGAAAAGTTTGAATTTACTGAACACATGTAAAAGAGTTTTGAAATTATAATAGCTTATATATCTAAAACATAACAGATATTCATTAATATTTGTTTAAAATTAGTACATGCACAGTAAAGCCGATTTCACTTCGATTAAATTGTTAATATAGACATGAACTACATAAATAATCAAGACAATCGGATTGAATTTAAGTAATAGTTTCTTTTTATGACAATATGAAAGGCTTTGCAACCATTTAAAACAGTCATAAAGACATAATATAGAGTCCGTTTGTTTTATACACTTGTTTGTTTAAGTTTTTATGCACTATTAATATTGTTAATACAACCTATACAATGTCTTTTTGGACATTTTTGAGATGATTATGTATTTTATTGATTGTTTTGAAATTTTCAAAAATATGCACATTTTTGAAAATGAGTATGTTTGACACTTGACTGTGAAAAACTTATTCAATATCCCAAACATTTTATTGCTTTTAGACAAAGTTAAATAGAGGATATTACATGGGCGCTTGGAGATACGGATTTTATCTTCTCGTGTTCAATTGATATCTCACGAGTGAGCGCAGCGAACGAGCACAACAGCAGTCCGATAAATCCTCCATATATACATATATATACTGTAAAGCGCTATGAGCTTTATAATAGCGCTATATAAATAAGTATATATTATTATATTATTATTATTATTATATTAATATTAATAAATGAATATGAATGAATGAATATGAATGAATGAAAAGGAACGAGCGAAAGAAATAATATACGTACGACCACCCTACTGACAATCAGAACCCGCAAATCTTAAGGCCCGGAAAACGGTTTCAACATTTGCTTCAACATCCGTTCGATTTTGTTGAATGGCAATGTTGAAGCCGTTTGCCGACCCATTTCAACACTTTCATTGAAACCGTTTATTTCCCTACGTCAGGTTCAACATGGTTCAATTGCAACAACCATTCTACAGCGTTCAACAAAATCGAACCAATGTTGAAGCAAATGTTGAATCCGTTTGCCCGGGCCTGTATATCAATGAACAAGAGCAAAACACAGATATATTATTTAATTCCTATTGAAATCCATCGATCTGTACATGTACAATAGTGTAATGATACTATTATCATCATTATGATACATTCTTAGCTTGTTTTCGATCTTTTAGCCATTGGTTCATTGTCTCCATCGTTGTTATCTAATCTAATATTCCCACCTTTAGATGGCGCGTCAATCATACAGTCAGCCAATAGGCTATCATCATCATCAACAAACCACTCAAAACTATCATTAACAGGTTTGTTATTAGTTGTCATGGTTACTGACGGTGATGACATAGATGGTTCCGTGTTTTCTGCTTCAAGTAGAATTGTGTCTATTTCATCGTTTTCTTCGATCAAAGATTCGAAACACGAAAACAGTGTTTTCTGTTTAGGATCCTACAAGCGAAAAGACAATTAAGTGAAGACTTTTTTTGTAGCCTGAGAAAACAGACGTTCTTTCGCTCCTCCCAACCGCTCGATCCTTCCCGCGCCCTTTCTCACCCATCAACATCAGCCCCTCAGAGCACCCTCTGCACCCTTCCCTCCCCATCAACATCAGCCCCTCAGAGCACCCTCTTTACCCCTTCAACATCAGCCCCTCAGAGCACCCTCTGCACCCTTCCCTCCCCATCAACATCAGCCCCTCAGAGCACCCTTCCCTCAATCAGTAACATTAGTTTGAGATCCCTATATTCCGATCTACTATGCAAAAATCCTTGAATGCTTTCCTGTCAGTATTGAAGACCATCGGCCCCTATTCCATCCACTCTCACTCTGCTCCCGGCTCACATCAGTTCCTAACACATTTCGATCTACCTTGAATGTTGTCGTGTCCCTATTGTAGTTCTAAGCCCCTCCCCTCCCCTCCCAAATTACTCCTCCCCTCCTACATCTCCTACAAGGGCCACATTGGAAAAAAGACCTCTCAGGGTCTTTATGTGTTTAAGCACCCTAATAAAGTCAAAAATAAATAAAATACATCAGATCCTTGAGTGTTGTTGCGTTTCTATTGTAGTTCTCTCAGAGTCCCTCCCCTCCCACCTAACCTCTCCTCTCACCTACTCACATATACACCTAATTCAAAAAAGGTTGACGGGGCGAACGGCAATTGGCGATTGGTGATTGGCGATTGCGGGACTGTGGATAATACGAATTTCTTCTTATTCTATTCTAAATTACCCAAACATCGTTAAGCGATGACCTTAGATGGATGTCTCGAAGGTTTCGCTGAACGGTGGAGGCATTGTTTGGGTAATTTAGAAACGAATAAGAAGGAGTTCATATATTAACCATCGCCAATCACCAATCGCCAATCGCCGTTCGCCCCGTCAACCTTTTTTGAATTAGGTGTAAGTGTTGTTGCGTTTGTATTGTAGTTCTCTCAGTGTCCCTCCCCTCCCACCTTACCTCTCCTCCCACCTACATAATGCAGTTCAAAAACATATTTCTATCTACATCTCACCTTGAATGTTGTCGTATCAGCATTGGAAAAATCGTCTCCACTGAGCCCTGCTTTATTTAAGACCTCCAGTTTACCCTGGATAAGGGGCCTTGAAAGAATAATAAGAATAATGGTAATAATAACAACAACAACAACTACTACTACAACAACAACAACAACAACAACAACAACAATGTTGTAAAATAAAGTTATTATTATTATTAATGATAATAATAGCTTTTATTTAAACATGGTAAGTTTACTGCTGAACTGATGTGGTCGTGAATAACGATGATAATTGTAATAAATAAAGACACAAATGAATGGATTAAAAAAATAACTTTATGGACAGCTTAATCTTCTAGCAGACACAAGTTCCCTACGTACTTATTTGATAGACTAAGACCCATACTAATTATCCCTACAAGTAATATTTGAGAACAAACAACTGCTCACTTGACATTTTTAACAGCATATATACAGAATATACACTATATAAACTTCTTCGCCATAATCTATGACGATGCTCCCTTTCAGCTTAGTGCACTACGCGTTTTTAGTATAACGTTTTATTATTATAGAAATACCAGTGATTTACGTAATAATAGAGTCGTTAAGTGATGACGTCATAAAACTTTATTTTCACTTTATCATATTTTTGGTTCTCAATTTTGATGGGCAATCACAAAAGATGTCCATATAGAAAATTTGACCAAAATTCGTCAAATAACAGCTGAGAAATGTCCACTTGAATATATAATTTCCCCATACAAAACACTGTATTTTCGGCTAATTACAGTGATTTGTATGGGGAAATTATGTATTCAAGAGGCCATATCTCAGCTGATATTTGACTGATTCTGGTTTCCAAACATGAGAAAACATTTGAAAGCACGAGTACTTTAATTGTTTTCGAGTATTTGGCAACCCAATGAAGCACAAAGCATGAGTGTTTTCAATGACTTCTCTAACGAGTTTATTATTCAAGTGTTTTGCTGGGTTTCCAAATGCATGTATGTACGTTATCGAATTAGTCAATCTGATTGGTTGGAAATTTTAAGAAAGGGATCTCTGCCAAATATCGTATTTGAACACGTAAAAAAGATAATTTTACATGTATCATCATCAGGCATCATAATTCATAAATATCACCAGTTTTGCTTCAAATAGTTTTGTTTACATAATAAACTCGTAACAAACCCGTGTATTATTCTCTATTTATTGGACATACCATAGGTAGTCATCCGCAGTTCCTTTAGCAATAAGATAATGTATATTGACTGAGTTTTTCTGTCCTATCCTGTACACTCGATCTTCCGCTTGAACCAATGCCTGTAAAAGATATAGAGATGAGCGAACGAACGAACGCACGAATAAACGAACATACGCACGAACAAACGAACGCACGCACGAACAAACGAACGAACGCACGCACGAACAAACGAACGAACGAACGAACGCACGCACGCACGAGCGAATAATATATAGAGCATATCCATAGCTATAGCTCAATCAACGGCCAGTTATGAAAACGTTGTTGACTGTCACCAATCAAAAACACAAAAGGCGCTGAGTAACAAGCTGCAAGTAACCGTTAGAATGCCTTAGTTCGCAGAAAGAAGAAACCCGCACTGATAAGACAACTGGGGCCGGTTGTACGAAGGGTGGATAAAGTTATCCGCGGATAAAGATTATCCACTGCATTATCCAGTTTTTGTTAAAGATTTTATCCGCTGGATAAGGATTTATCCAGTGGATAGCGCTATTCAGGCTTCGTACAACCGGCCCCAGAGTTGGAAACAGTTATTAGTAGGAATTTATATAGCGCACTTGTGTATTACAGCTATTTTAAAAACATTGTCGGAGTCAACGGCGATTGCACGACCAACAGGAATTGTTGTTACGTATGCGAGATTTTTCTAGATTGATAACTGCACAGTTTAATAAACTACCAGATCTTGTACTGTAAAATGGTTTTCTGTTTGCTTTATGGAGATGCTAGTTCTGAAGACGGAATATTCACCCAATCATTTTAGACTATTGGTGCGAGCAATTTACGAGTTTCAAGTCAAACACTCCATGCTTTATTACATAATGCATAGATCAGTCTCACTATTCATCTACTTACGCCAGGGTTCCAGAACAGCTCTGCAAAAACGACAGCAGTCCCTTCGGTCAGCGTAAGACCTACAGAAAAGAGCACACACTGTATGTGTAAGTCACTTTCTAGTGTTCATGTTCTCAGCCCTTCTTCCCTCCGCCAAACAATTGATACCCAGAAAAAGACAAATATTTCAGTCAAAAGCTTTTTTAATAACTTCAAAAGCAAAACGGAAAAATCACCCGTTGTCTTTTCCAAATAATACCCAACCCCCCTCCCCCTCCTTGTTGGCAAAAATATCATAACCCCCCTATATTTCTGCCAGTTATTACTAAACCCCTATAAAACAGCATACAATTAGTAATGTTTTCAACCCCCTCCCCCCCATATAGCTTCCAAAAATAATGTGACCCCCCTCAATATTGCCCCATCCTCACCCCCATACACTAGTAAATAATGGCCCCTTAATGAAAACCAAGCCGGAGTGCACTCAAGAACAAAGAACACTTAGTAATAAGAATACCTGTATTTGCGGCTGTGATAGACAAGATGGCCACTACTACATCTTTTTGGCTTTGAAACCGATCACACAGCATTTGTCTTTTGGACGAAGGCGTTTGACCATCTATTCGTATTGACTTGTACTTCTAAAAACCAAAGCAAACAGACAAATAGATATATAAAGGGATAAATATATGAACCAAAGGATGAATGGATGATGGATGTAAGGAATCAGGAGGAATTAATACATATATGCATGGATAAATGGATAAAGGAATGAATGAATAATATTTCTTTGTACATATATTTTTTGTAAGATGTTTTAAAATTATATCCAGTACATAATAATTTATAAAATAATGCACATTTTTTTCAACAAATGTAAACAACTGATTGACTATAGTAAGATATATACATATTAGAGAGAGAAATATTGTATACGTAACTGTGTTACATGATTGTACAATAAAAGGCAGAAACAAAAAAGGAATATTTTGATGGTACCTTGGCTGTAACGCACTCGGTGACAGCATCAAGCATTTCTTTGTGATGAGCAAATACTAAGAACTTATGACCTCCTTCCAGTAAATCCAGAACATATTCCCTGTAAAACATTGAAAACAGCGAATATAATACATGATCAACAATAGACTCCTATTATCCAATACCGGTACCCCATGCAGTAAGTAGCACTCCGGTATTACGTTAGCTAAACTAAACAACGAAGAAAAGTGAATGTGTGCAGCCGATCTCCAATATCCGAGATCTGTAATAACCTGTTGTCCATATTTAAGGATACGATTTTGAACGGAATGAATGGAACTGTCCGAAATACTCAGTGCACGACCCGAGTGGAGATATATGTTGTTGTTGGCCATCATTATGTCTACAAGAAGGGTTTCGTTGAAGTGAAACTCATGATAATCAGTGGTTATTTTATCCTTAGATACGCAGGGGCCAATGGATAAAGCCGTGAGGGACTGAGGCGTTTTACCTCCCCCCCCCCTCTTTTTTCTCTCGTTTCCAAACCTCATGGCTCTATTCAGAAGCTGCTTGGTTCTTTTGGCCTGATATACTGGTTTAGGTGTGTATCCTTACCTGACGGCTGATACCTTGGACGTGCTGGACTCGTAAAAATAGTTGAGTAATGCCCCATGCTGATCTTTTTGCTGGAAAAGAACACAAATCAAAATTTACTTGTACTTTGAGGTCGTTGATAAGATCGTGGTTTCCATTTATCTTCAGTTATTTCCTATCCTCATTCAGTTATTTGATTGTCTCTTTGTGTCTGTCTGTCTGTCTGTCCGTCCGTCCGTTTGTTGGTTTGCTTGTTTGTCTGTCTGTTTGTTTTTTTGTTAGTTCATAAATTTGTTTGTTCGTCTCTCTGTCTTTAAATTTGTCTGTTTGGTTGCTTGTGTTTTGTTAGTTAATAAATTAGTTTGTTCAACTCTCTCTCTCTCTCTGTCTATATACGGTTTTTTTTTGTATGTTTGTTATTTCGTCAATTTGTATGTTTGTATGTTCATTCTGGTGGTTATCACTGCCATACTGACCCTAGCGTTAGCTACTTGTTTAGCAGCTCTCTCAAGAGGTTTGGTTTTGATTAGAGAAGGATCCAGTAGAACCATTTGACGTCGCTTGGATGGTAGTTCATTCAGGACTTCTTTCTTCATTCGTCTAGAAAGGACAAACACGTAGTACGTACAAGCTCATGGTGAACAGTAAGCATTGTGCAGGATCTGATTTGCATCAAATGGTAAATGCACATTGGTACTTTCAGTAAAAAAAACCCACAATATATACTTTTTGTCGAAATCCTGGTACGTCATCGATAATAGACACACTTTTAGTACGTACAAGCTCATGGTGAACAGTAAGCATTGTGCAGGATCTGATTTGCATCAAATGGTTAATGTACATTTGATACATTTAGTAAAAACACGTTATTATATAACATATAGTGGTATACCGAATGATATCAACTAGATAAAAAGCCTATCCTAGTCATGAAGATATCATTGATATCGCACATGTGTGATATCACTCTCAACCAATCAACTTTCAAAATATTTTTTTTCTTTCTTCAATCTGTTATATAATAAACAGAACATTACATGTGCGCTTGGAGATATGTATTTTATCTTCTCGTGTTGAAAAGATCTTATCAACACTCGAAGATAAAATTCATATCTCCGCGCGCCCATGTAATATCCTCTATATATATACTTTTATCGAAAACCTGGTACGTCGTCGATAATAGACAAACTTTTAGTACGTACAAGCTCATGGTGAATAGTAAACATCGTGCAGATGAATGTACAGTGGTACATTTAGTTAAAACACGATATATACTTTATCGAAAAGCCTAAACGTGAACGTCATGATCTCTCGCTGTCTCTTAGGGGTAAAAATTAACGATTTGGTATCTTAGAAATTTCGACGGAATTTCTTGTTAACTCTTAGGGTATCGAAAAAGGGAAACCTTATCGCTCTCTGATGTTTTTGTGTAGTATCTCATAGGGGTTAAAAATTGTCCATGCGACGCCCTTCCAACAGGACTTTTGGTATCGTTTTGGCGTGCTTTTGACAATTCCCAACTATCACTCTCTTATTATGTCTCCCAGATTTATTCTAACTGTTCCCTTAGAATTATTGATGCAGGTCACTATAATAACCTTATCATGATACTTTCTTCTAGGATAAGCTGAAGTTCTTCCATGTTGGACGACCCTGAGTAATCCCAGCCCCATCGATTCTAATCAAAATACAAACATATATCAGGGTGAGTTTTGAAAAAGTGTAAAGATGGGTGTGTTTATGGGTGCAGTGATGATTTCGACAGCCAAAAATTAATGATAGTGATAGTGATGGTAACAGTGATGATGTTGATGAAGAAGATATTGATGACAATAACGCAAATGATGATGATAACGATCTGATTAATAGGCTGTTCTCAGAGATGTGCTGTTAGTGATGATAGAGATAATTTTGTTATGATAGTGATAGTAAAGGCCCGTGCAAACGCACGCAACATGTTGGGCTCGTTTAAACACCCTGTTGGATGATGTTGGATGAAATTCATCCAACATTTCTTTTGTTCTCGTGTTCAACAAACCGTATCGCAACAATGTTGGCCAACAATATTGCGTGCGTTTGCTCGGGCCTTAATGATTTGGTGAAAATAATGATCAAATTAGTGAATCACGCAACCATGATGACATTACTGCGGTTTTCGTCTTTCTGCAAACTTGGACATTCCAACGGTTAGTTGTGAAATACGTTTTCGGCTGCTGCTAACTACTTGGAACCTTTTATGTCTTTGATTGACAGCAGCCAAAAGCGTATTTCACAACTAACCGTTGGAATGTCTGTCGCAGAACGTAAAAAACCGCAGTAACAATAGTGATCATTACAATAATATTTACGATTAACTGATAATTCACACCTCAACAGCACCACAATATCTTACACCAAATTCATGAAAGGATGGGAATAGATTTTGTTTTACAGCATTTATTTGTGTGTACAGTTCCATAGGTCTTGACAGAGCTGGTGTCCCAGAGAGAAGGATGACTCTGGTAGCAGCCTAAAATAGACAAACTAGTTATACTTTATTCAATAATATCTTCCTCTATGTCTATGTCAACTCAGTACTTCACAATTAACACTCTATTGACAAAGTGCGCATACATTAGACCAGTTTGAGTTGTGCATTGTAGTGCATTGGCCTTGATTGTAGGTAAATTAGTCAAAGAGTAGACATATATCCATGGTATTTCTATTTCCTGTTGATGTTCACATTCCTTGCCTTACCATGGGCTGTACAAAGCAGATTTTGTGTGACAAGTGACAAGTTTTTTTTGAGAGAACTTTAATTGCCTTGCCACGACTTGACCACATTAGTGCTGTGAGCTTGTTATAGTCATATGAAATCTGCTCTAAATACAAAATTATACATCACGTGATATTGAAGCTAATGCTGTGCAATGAAGATCTCAAAACTGGACTATTATCTGTCAAATGTTATACAATATACACTTAATGACTGGTCCCTAGGGGCCAGTCATTAAGTGCTTTGTTATATTGGTAAATTATCTGAATAAAAATCAGAACAAATGGTAGTTGGTATAAAATTACAGTAGAGTGGCTATAGCTGTTTTTGTAGATCTTTTTGTGTTTTCTGAGTCTTTATCTGTCACCATTTTACTTATTTCTTCTCTGGTAAGGTTTGGAAATCTCTTTTTTGTCAGAGGCTCCATTTTGAAAACAACAACGGCAAGAAAACTGAGCCTAAGTTTCCAGCCTCTACTGAATTTTCGTGTGACGCGACCCATCACTTTCCCGCCAAGCGGTCAACATTTGACAAAATGTTGACCGTTCAGTCAACTTTTGATTTTAGCTCCTGACACATGACCCCGAAACGTCCAATAAGAGAGTGAGAAAACAGGGAAGATAATTTACCAATATAACAATAGTTGTATGGCTTTCTTTTGTACCTTCAATAGAGGTAAAGCTGCTTTTGTTCTGGCAGCTTTGTAACTTTTGATGGTGTGACTTTCATCCTAGAAAGGTCCAATAAATAAGTAAATGATTGAATAAATGGATGCAAGGGAATGAATAAGTAAATGGTTGGGTGGACAGGTTATTGCCTAATTACATAAATAATTTTGAGCTATTGACTCAGGATATTAATTTATTGAATCAATGCATAGCAGGATAGAGACATGAATTATTGGATAAATAAGTAAATAAATGAATAAATAGATAGAATGAAAAATATATGTGGGCCTTAAAATAAATATATATGTGAATGGACAAATGAATGGATAATTGGATAAATGTGAAATGAATGAAAAATTAAATGAACAATAAAATTATCAAATGAATGAATGAATGAATAAATGATATATTGAATGAATGAATAGATAAAATGATTAAATGAATTAGTGAACAAATGAATGAATAAATGATATATTGAATGAATGAATAGATAAAATGATTAAATGAATTAGTGAACAAATGAATGAATAAATGAGTGATTGATTTTGGCAAAAAATAGTAGTACTTATCTCCATTTACTTACAGCAATAATAACCCTCATACGTTTAGCCTTGAGTTGATCAATAAATTTTGTTAACAAATCATAGGTTATGATGTTGATAAGTCCTGAGGTAGCTTTATCTTTGCCTGTCATCACTACATTGATGTACTGAGGATCAACTGATGGTAACCATCTAATGAATGCCTGCAATAAAATAACAGCACATATTGACATTGGCAACATATAGTTGCCTGGTGATGCACTTTCATTCAAAAACAAGTGTTAACATGCCTGTCAGTGAGTTCCAGGTTGCAACCAACACTACAGGTGAGCGTAGTGTTTACAAGTGTTGGTATTGTGATGCTAATTTGCCAAGCATTTTCACAATAGATTTGATAATTTTCTTTGTTCTAATAACAATGGTTGGCAAAACCATAACAAACTACTTAACTGAACATCCACCTATTCTAAATCATTATGGGCACCAATATTTCATGACTATTTCATTCCATTCACTCTAGTTACCTGTTGCCATGTAAGCCTCACAGAAGAAGGACAAATCACCAAAACAGGCCATTCCTTACGATAGTAACTAGCTACACATATAGCCTGGACTGTCTTTCCTAAACCCATGTCATCAGCTATCAAGACACGACCATCATGTCGGATAGAGAACATAACACCTTGTTTCTGAAAGGGCATCAATGCTGATACAAGTTTAGAGTCAATAGAGTTAAGGTTGATGTCTTGAGATGATAGCTCTTTGAGAGTACCAGGAGTTGTAGTAGTGAATAGTGTCAAGATGGATTTTGGTAGTCCTTCTATGTAAACACCAGGCTGGAGAGATTTGACAGCTGAAACTATTATATTAAAACAATGTGTATTTTAACCAATACATACATGTGACTGATAGGCGGAGTGTTGACCTATCTATCTCACATCATGTAAAATGCAGCCAATCAGGATGCTTGAAAGCTGTTGTATATTTGGGTGTATTTCGCTGCCTCTTCCAACAAGACATTGCAGGTTCTCTTTTTTATATGATGTGAGATAAAATAGTTTTACAATGTTTTTTGTGACATACTGTGAATATTCCACTTGTCACATTTTCTTTGCATACACACTCACCCTAAAGTGTCTTGTGGGATTATTATTCCATGTTATGCCACTCAAAACCATTGTTTAATTTACCTATCAATGTCTTGCTCCAACGGGGGAGTGCAGGCATACCCAGGGGCTATTGACATTTTTCATATCTTTTTGTCAATAGTCCCTATCCTAGAGACGTCAAATTCATATACTTACTCATATATTTACTGTTGTGGACGCAGAACTTTGTGATGAAATTGTCAAAAAAAACATTGAGCAGCCCCAGGTACGGGCAAAGTTTATGTTCAATAGCCAGACTTTGCCCCCACTCCCCCTAGCTATTGGGGCAAGACATTGATAGGTGCATAACTACTATGTACACCTTATCAAATACAAAACTTTCTGATATTTTAGAAGTTGATCCTTTGTCAACAGTTAAAAATAGTACAAGGAAGATAAATTGGTCAGACTTTCTGAGAATCACACAAGGAATCTCAATCATATGCCTCTTTGCAATTCAGTAGAAACAACAACAAAAACACTACAATAGTTTTCAGTATAAAAAACATTGGAACTTACTTAATTTTTTGTAATCTTCTAATGCAAAGTTCCATGTTGTAGTTGCCTGATCTGTTAGAAGAGAAACTGGACATGTAACAGTTGCATCATATATAACCAAACACAGATCCTGACTTATTGACCCATCACCACCAAGGCAGTTCCCATGCTAAGAGTGAATGGTCTGAACCCTGGTGTTGGTGTCTGATGTTTCAACAACCAGAGAGGAGGTCATCTTAAGAGTTAAATGATTTCTTTTCCTGGAAAAAAACCCTTGTTCAGGTTGTTTAAATGTTTGACACCAACACAAACAGTCTTTCTCATGACTATATATACATGTACCTGATGATCACAACATGATTAACTTTACTTATGACCTGGCTAGTAACCAATAAAATATATAAAAGCACATACTGTGAAGACAAATTTTGAGTATGATCTTCGATCTCACCAACAAAACTACTACAACACAACCTCCCCGCCCATCACCACACTTACCATAACTACGGCTTGGTATAGTTTTAAACATTCCAATCAATGGTCCATGAAACTGGGCCTTCACAGCAAATCGATTTCTACTCAAGAGAACACATGTTGCTTTCACAACTTTTGTTGGTCCTTTTGAAGGTCCAGTCTTCACATTAGAACTTTCAGAGCCATTTCCACTATTTGGCTGATGAGGGAGATTTTTCAGGGGGAATTTTTGCTCATTATTGTTATTATTGGATGAAAATAGTTTCTCAACGCCTGATGGTTTGTCAGTTTTGTAGAATGAATTAGATGATGACGTAGGTCTTGTAAATTGAGATACGAAACTTTTCATATTTTCATTGGAATCGTTCTGGTGAGCATGAGCTGACGATGAAGATGTTTGTGCTAAAGTGTTGGAAGTTCGACATGTATTTGCAGCAGAGGAATTTGAAAACTTTGACGTCAAACTGGAAGAATCGCTAGTCTTTGCATGTTCTGAGGTTGCACTTGAAGGTAATGACTTCTGTGGAAATGTTCTTACTTGTTTTGAGTGTGAAAAAGCAGCAACTTTATTTGCTGAAGCTGATGATTTGCCTTCATTCAAACGAGCAGCCCTCTTCTCTAGAGCTTTTCGACGATTTTCATCGATTTTACGTCGCTGTTCGTCCGAAAGCTTTGCACTCGTACTCATCCTACACTTGTATGTTACTTCAAATTCAAGATAACATAGACTTTTCTGGGGAAAAAGATGGGATTTTCAATCCTTTTCCCATTTTATTGAACTTTTAGTGAATTTGAAATCAGCGCCAATCTGCTGACCACGAACAACATGGGCTCGTAAACCGCAGGAAGCCCAACATTCAATCCCATAAGTCATTGCGCTTGTTGCGACATGATTGTGCAAAAAAAGGTATATAACGTGGTCGCAGAAAAACAAATTTTAAAGGCACATTTGTCGAAATTGTGCGTTACTATTTTACTTTTTGACAAACTGTTCAATTTCTGTTGATTCATCTGGACACCAAGGCTTTGAAAACGAGAAACTATTAAGATCAATCAACAAAATGCCTCAGTATACTTGTATAACTTGTCGTGTGGGATTTGCCGATGGTGACTTGCAAAGAAAACACTACAAAACAGACTGGCACAGGTATAATCTAAAACGAAAAGTAGCAGAGATGCCTCCTGTTTCTGTTGAAGTCTTCCAGGAGAAAGTTCTTACCCAGAGAGCAGAAGCAGAGGCTAAGGAACAACTTCAAAGTGTTTCACTTCAATGTAAAGATTGCAACAAGCATTTCTCGTCTGAAAATGCCTTCAAGAATCACATGCAGTCGAAGAAACACAATGAAGTTGTTTCTAAAGTTAAAGATAAGGGAAAGAAAACGACGAAAACGGATTCTAATGTTAAAGAAGTTGAGGATGAAGACGACGACGAAGTTGAAGAGGTAGAGGAATTTGAAGATGAAGGATTGGAAATTACACAGTGCCTCTTTTGCCCTCATGAGAGTAACAGTTTTGAAGACAACATGAAACACATGTCTAGATCACATAGTTTCTTCATCCCTGATTTACAGTTTGTCGTTGATTTAAAAGGTTTGATTGGATATCTTGGAGAAAAAGTTGGAGCTGGCAAAATGTGCTTATTTTGCAATGAAAAGAGCAAGAACTTTCTTTCCATTGAAGCAGTGCAAAATCACATGTTGAGTACCAGTCACACTAAACTAGAGTATGAAGGTGATGCAGCTCTTGAATATGCTGACTTTTACGACTTCTCAAGTAGTTACCCTAATGATGCCAATGATAAGAATGATGATGATATCAATGTTGATGTGGGTACTCTTTCAGTTGACGAAACAACAAATGAACTGTGCTTGCCATCAGGTGCCAAAGCAGGTCACAGAGATCTGAAGCGTTACTATCGCCAAAGCCTACCTCCAGAAAGGGAGACTCACCAACAGATGAAGGTGAGAAAGAGTATCATGGCAGATTACAAAGCGCTTGGTTGGCATGGTGCAATGACAGAAGTGACAAGACAGAAAATCAGAGACATAAATACAGCACAGAGAAAATTCCAGAAACATCAAGTCAGACTTGCTGTGAAGGCTAATAAGTTCCAGCCACATTTAAGACCACAAGTTATATTCTAAACGGACAATATGACAATATAATATTCATTTATTTTTGGCATAGCTGATTCTTTAATATTATTATATATTAAAGATATTCTTCATCTAGCACAGTATTTCTTGACAGCAAGACTACTCCTTCAAACCTATTGACAACTCTAAATCCTTGGGCTACCTTTGTTAATAGCAAAACATACTAGGTTTAAGTAAGCTTATAAAATATTTGGATCCCATTGTATGTTCCCAAATTGTTTGGTAAACGAAATACTGTACATTGTTTGGTAAACGGTATACTGTACACCTCTCAAAATATGCCATCGACCTATATCTGTCCAATATATGTTTAATATGTGTCTAGTTTCTATATTAGCTTGTATTTTACATCATAGTATCAATAAATAATTTACATGTATTACTAGGGTAGTCTTTGATATTATCGTATACTCTAATAACTTCAGAGTGGTTTAGTATCAAGTCTATGAGTCTATCAGCTTGTTCCATTTGATTCTCTGTTAACTCTGCCAGTAGTTTGGGGAAGTATTCTACGCCAGTGGAGTGTATGGCACTTTGACTTTCTAAAGATGTGATGTTTTCTGACAGATTTTTCATTTCCTTGAATTCACACACAAACTGGAATCGAGAACAAAAAAAAAATTAAGCAGGTCTTGGAACTTATGAATCATATTTGTGATATATTAATTTCCATGTACCTTAATGACTTTTTTACCATCTTCTAGTTGAGTAAAATAAACATCTTCTGCTCCAGTTTCTATAGCTATTTCTTCTGCCTGAAAATGATACACATTGTCAATATTTCACTTGCATCATTACAAGTGCTTTATATAAATGGAAACTAACAAGTAAACTAGTATACACTGTTTCTGAGTTTGATATAAACAGTAGGCAAATTTGTAACCATAAAAAATAATAACTTAACCATTCTCACTAACATTTTTTTACGATGTTATCAATTTTATTTTATTGCCTATCATTTAAAACCATACTAGCTAAAATATGGTTAAAGTAAATACCGGTAAAATAAACATTTTAAAATATGCATTTGGCTATAACATGCCACAAGGGTTTTTCTCCGGGTTATCCGGTTTTCCTCCCTCCACAAAGATCAACATGTGAGAAGTGATGTGTGCTAAAATATTTAATGTAGGGGTAGCGAGTGTGAGTGTGTCGAATACTTAAACATTAGCCACTGGCTAGGGAGATTCGGTAACGACTCCCTGTAATTCAACGTAAAACAATGATTTTTTTTTAATTTATTATTATTTATTTATTTATTTAACCATGATATCACAACATAATAAAAATACCATAATAACATCTATTTCCTACCTTTTCAACATTGCTTTCTTCAGTGTAGTTTTCAGTATCTGTCTTGTCAGAATGCAAGAAGTCTTCAATTGTTACTACTCCTGCAATGGCAATGTTACTTACAATGACAATGTTATTAAACAGTTATTGCTGTTGCTTTTAAATGTATAATTTGGCCATAATACCCACATTAGCATGACCCTCTAACAATCACCTTTGCTTTCATACTGAAACTGGACAGTTCCTCCATCTTTCATTGTACCTCTGGAAATAAAACAAATAAACATAATGTTGTCCATGTAAAGTAGAAATTTAATACTATAACAAGTGACACATGATTCTTTATTCATTTCCCCCCCCCCCCCCCCCCCCCAGCAGTTCACATTTAATTTTTAAACTATAATATTATTAAAACCGTACCCATTTCTTTTCAGTATAGTATTCATATCTATTTTCGCCTTCACTTTGTTAGTAGTAATAACATCAATCAATAACCCACAAGCACCAGGCCCTCTAGCTTCCAAAAGAAATTGTGATAAAGGGTTGTCTTTGTTCTGTGGATTAAGTCAATATTAAAAAGCTGTATTTGCATGATGCATCTTGATAAACATTTTTACCAACAATATCACCATTATCATAATAATATTCATTGTTATCACCTTATTGTCATCATCAATATAACAAACATAAGGGAAGGTACATTTATTATCAGGGGGGAGGGCTGGAGCCTCAGAGGGGAGGGTCAATAGTCAAATTTATAAGCTTAAGGGGAGGGCCACACATTTCATTTGAAGTTAATCTAGCGGAGGGCTATCCTTTTAAGTTACTCATTTTAATTTTGATCACATTTTTGTTCTTTTATTTTAAGTATGAAACAATATATTATCTCAACCTTGATAAATAAGCCAATACTTGTAGATGATGATAATTGTGAAGATAGCAGTTCATCTAGTAATGATACTGATCATGAAGAACTGAATACTGACTCTGACTAATGTGAAAAAGATTGCCAAACTAACTGAACTCAGTACGTACGTAGTACACACAAAATCCATTAGTTTCGTTTTATAAGTACGAACTACTGTAGTAATTTTTCATTCACGGGTTAAATAAAAACACTCTATAAAACAAGGGAACACTTTAGATATTACAAATTATTTGTTTATTAAAGTATGAATTTATATAAGTTTAAACACAATAACATGCGCTCAGACTCAACAAGTTGTGAATTACCGTTCGACGTAGTTTATGTGTTGTATTCGTTCTCAATCAAATACTACTTCAATGACATAAAATTCAAATGATTTTTGCAGTTTTTGTTTATGTAATAGAAGATTGACTTATTTTTGATAATAAATTTAATAAACGTCCGAGAGAAAAATTCATTTGTGTAGATATATAAAACCTGAGTGTGACCATGGGGGGAGGGTCATGGATATTCTAAGTATACTGGATGGGGAGGGTCATGAGTTTAGTTTTGGAATCGCTGGGGAGGGTCAAACGTTTTTTTGGAAAAATTACTCTGAATTCTCCAGCCCTCCCCCCTGATAATAAATGTACCTTCCCTAATCATGAAAATCACCACCACCTGAGGAGGGGAGGGGGAGGAACTCTGGGGTTATAGTTTTGGGTATGCTCTGGGAATTTTCAAAAACACCCATTTTTGAGAGAAGACGATGATTTTTCGAGAAGAGGGGGAAGTGGTCTGTTAACAAAATAATCTCAAGAGCATGCATCCCAAAAAAACACAAACAAACATGATATGGTGACAAGTAATTTGTCACATAATTATTTCCCTTAAAAAATAATGTTATAGAGTCAAACCATTTGTTAAAATCGTTTGAAAACTGTGACAATCTTGTGATCAATCACCTACCCCAAGTCCAGACTTAATAGCATTTTCTATAGAAGCCTTGGGCATGCTCATTGCTTTGGCTCTAGCAACTATATTATCAAGACGGGGATTAAGCTCTGCACCACCCTCTGAAAAAAAAAACACATCCAAAGATTATAAATCAAAGTAGTTCCAGGGGGGGGGGGGGTGTTGGGAACCTCAGGGGTATGGCAAGGACAATTGTAACCCTTTATAGTGTGCGATACTTTACCACACAAAACATAAAACCAAAAAAGTGCAGATAATGACCCTCCCCCCTCCCCCCCACGACATTTTTGACAACATAATAGTTTCAGGGATTTATGGTTTACGAGAGGAGGAAAAGTTCTCTGGACGGAATGCCCGTATTATAGAAGGTAGTCTCCGAATAAGGAGAGGTTCAGTTAATTATCTGAAAATATATTTTAATAAAACTATACTAGTCCTCAGAATATAGAACATTTTCATAAAACTTAAAATACTACAGGACTATGATATTTTTAAAAGAGGAGGTCATTGATTACCTCGGACAGTTGCAATAATTTCAACAGCTAGTCGGCCAAACATTTTACTCCGAGCAACATCGATATGACTCTTTTTAAACTTGATATTTGCCCAATGACTATGCCCAGCCATTCTCCTCACTATCAGTAGTAAACTAGGTTTAATATCACTGACTTTTATTCTTGAACATTCCTTTAAAAGAGGAGAAATCATTGGAGATTTTCTGAGGAAATTTCGTGCAACTGCGGCCGCCATTTTCTTTTTACCACAAATGACTCTGTAGGGGTAGGGTGAGTAATCTGAATTATTACTCTCATAAATCTAAACATATTATAGACCTTATATCAAATTTACTCATTCAAATTTATAAAAAATAAACTTCTGGATAAAAGTTGAACATAAAATGAAAATACAATATTGATAACAGAATAAAAATATGGATTTCCAACACCAAAGTTAACTAGCCCCTCCCTACAGGAATACATGCTTGAATCAGGCCTGGTTACTCAGTTGTATTTCTTTCTTTCATAAGACAGTCATAGACACGTCGCAGATGTAATTTGTACGTTTTTTTCTTGATTTCTCCTTACCTAGTATTTCTAGATTATCAAACAAGGATGAATTGGTTCAATGGTGGTATACCAGAGGCGATCATGTCGTCCAAACAGCAAAATCTGCCGTTTGTTGTCTATATTGAAGGTATGACAAAATGGAGGAAATGTTTTCCTGTACAAACGGAATTTTAATCCATTATCATTGAGTTATTGTATTTTACGTACATGTATGATGTGAGTTGATTTTAGATATCGTCAAAGTAGTGTTGACTCATTTATATTGTTTGATAAATTAATGCCTTAGGTAATCAAAGTAAGCTTATGAAACTTGAACTATTTTACTAGGAAAGCTTACAACATCCTCACGCAATCAGTCTGATCATCAAGTTGTATTTCTTGTGAATATTCATCAACAAGTTAAAATTACTCAAACAAATATTCTAAGTTATCTGTAACAGGAACTAGTTCTTGTCACTAAAAAGCATTGCGTTATTATTTAGGTTCAGATGAGTCTTCAACCCAAATGGATGGTGTCTGGAGTGATCCAAAGGTGCTTGATATTAAAAGTAGATTTAATGAATGATTGATTACTCTGAATAGCATTGGTTCTAACCATTTTATTATTGTGCTATATAAATATATATTGTTTGTACTTATTAGGTTTGTTGTTTGAACAGCAGAATCACAGCTGTAGATATTTCCCAATCAAACACCTATAATTTACGTCATGCTGTGTTTATTTTAGAAAAGAAACAGTCAAATAATGTTATTGTTTTGTTAAGGAAACTTAAATTAATTTATCATAAACGATAATAATTATATTGTGCAAATTTTATATATTACATACTCATGCACATTATGCATTAATGGGAAATGAAAAAAAAAGGAGAATAGGATTTGCATTCTCTTCCTAAAAAATGGGATAATCATTTTTTAACAACTTGAAATGAGTTTTATTACAGAGAAAATTGTTGCATTACTACTAGCAAATTGTGATTTTCAATATGATTTTAGGTTTTTCCGACTTATCAATAATTTAAGCATCCTCAGGAACCCAGGCGTAATCTTCTGTCGCTCGTTTCTCGCTTCCAGAATAAATACCCCTGGGAACATAGTCTGTTGGAGCTTGTTCTGGAAGTCAAAATTCAAACTTATTTAATGACTTTCTTTGAATGGTTATCTTGATTTTCATTAATCAGGAAAGAGCTGAATTTTGACTTCCGGAACAAGCTCCAACGGACTACGTTCCCAGGGGTTTTTATTCTGGAAGCGAGAAACGAGCGACAGAAGATTACCCCTGGGTTCCCGAGGATGTAATTTAAGGGGTGGAGCTTTCATCAAGTTAACAATTGAGTTAATGTACAAGCAATACATTGTGTCTCGATACAATGATTTTGCTGTAAAACATAGATAAATCATTTGTTTTTAATATTTTAGGTGTCTGAGTTATTCTCTCCTGAAAAATGTGTTGCTGTCAAACTAAACAATGACAGGTACTGATTCTAGATAATCATTTTTAGAGACATTTTTGGATGATGAATAATTATTTCTTAATCTTTATGCATTTAAGATGGCAAGGGTTATGTTAACACTGCCACATTTAAAATGGTTAAGCATGTATATATTAAAAATGTTGTATTTCTTTGTTGATAATATGTAGATTTATAAAGAGCTATGAGCTTTGTAATAGCGCTATATAAATATAGGCATATTATTATTATTATTATTGTTTTTACTCCTATGTTTGCTAATAATTAAAATTAATATTCAAAATATAAAATGGCTAAATTTCTCTCTTTGCTTTTAGTGAACAGTGCAAGCAGTTTTCTCAGCTCTGTATCCTTTTATATTAAATGAAAAGTAAATTTATACATAAATATTAAACAGACTACAAGACTGCACTATTTATAAACTATTTGGTGTTTAGAAGGAAATAAGTTATTCATCGTGGAATGTGAAATTAAAAGGATACTTAATCAATTGTCTCACGATTGAGGTCATTGGTAGAAATACCGCGACGTTTCGACTGCAATCTGCTAGTCTTCATCAGGCGATGGTGTAGACTGGATGATGGTTGTCTTATATACTTTTCGTCGGATTATCGGCGCTGTGATTGGCTGACGCTTGATGTCCCAGCATGCTTCTTGATTGTTGGCATCCACGCTTCCGGTAGATCGATGCCGCAATCCCTATTGATGTTGTTAGGGTGTAGTCGGATCTGAATGGCTTCCTTGACTCTGCGTGTGTGCCAATGTACGTCTTGGTCGATGTATTTGACGTCTTTCCAGCTCAGATTGTGTCCGGTCTTGTGGGCATGTTCGGCTACGGCTGAGGTCTCGGTACGGGCCAGTCTTACATCTCTTTGGTGTTCTTTCAGTCTTTCATTCACGGGTCTTCCGGTTTCTCCGATGTAAACTTTGTCGCATTCACTGCATGGAATCCTGTAGACTACGCTGTCTTTCCTTTCAAATGGTATTGGGTCTTTCGGTCTTACCAAGTGTTTGTGTAGAGTCGTATCAGATCTAAAGACTGCGAATGCCATGATGTTGAAGGCAACGGCTTAGACTCTGAGATACTCCATCTACGAAAAATTCCGACTACACCCTAACAACATCAATAGGGATTGCGGCATTGATCTACCGGAAGCGTGGATGCCAACAATCAAGAAGCATGCTGGGACATCAAGCGTCAGCCAATCACAGCGCCGATAATCCGACGAAAAGTATATAAGACAACCATCATCCAGTCTACACCATCGCCTGATGAAGACTAGCAGATTGCAGTCGAAACGTCGCGGTATTTCTACCAATGACCTCAATCGTGAGACAATTGATTAAGTATCCTTTTAATTTAATATTTGGTGTTTTGCCGTTGTTATTGTGGAGTTGTGTTTTTCCCCTTGACTTATCCTGACAGACCCTGTTGTCTGTGTTCCATCAATATTTTTCATTGGTTCAAATGGTATGCCTCTAGAGGTTGTAGGAGGCGCTGTTACTGCTGATGAATTGATTGAAAAGGCAAATACAGCCTACCAGGTATGATTCATATAGTTACTTAGTAGATACACTGGATAGATATTCTAAATATATTTCCCATTCACATGGTTGGGATTCCTGTGTTGAAATAAGAGAAAATATAGATTAGTATGAAAAGAATAGAGGGGTGGCAGTTGCTATAAAGTTGTCATTGTTACCATCATTATCTGGTTAAGCTTACTTAGTTAGCCAAACTCTCAGTACTTTGTCTTCCAAACAATATCTGTTGTTCTTCATAGTGGGATGTTTTCCAGGAACTATAATCATACAAAGTCTGAAAATACTTGATAAATATAAAGACAATGAAACATTTGCAATAGTTTAATCATTATTACTATCATTGTTGAATATTTTTGGATCTTGATATAAAGACTGCTATCTTGTAGGCATTTGGAAAAGATGTCAAACCTTCTGAAGCCAACAGTTCCACACAGTCTGGACCAGAACCTGTAAGTAGTCTTTTCATATTTGTGTGTATGTGTGTTTGTAAGCAAAGCCAACACTTTGAGGATGTTTTATTATGTGTATTTTTTCTTTTTACTCTTCATATAGACTGCATGTCCAGTTAGAGTACACATATTATTAAGCCTAACCAAAGTTATGTGAATTTAATTTAATAATCCGTCTTTCAAACATCATAACATTTTAACAATGTTTGTCATCCATCTTTGTTTTAAATGCCCCCAGGTATTGAGCCAAACAGATAAGGTTTATAGAGAACTTTAATCCACTGATTGTAAAAATCAGTCAAAGGACCAAGATATGCAAGCAACAGTTATTATATTTATACAGACAACTAAGCACCACTAATATAAGAGTGCTCTCATAAAACCCATGAATAATAATTTGTACTAAATAGAATAATTCACTTTAAATCCTTTGTTTGCTTGTGTTTATTGTGGGCACTCAAGCTTCATTGAAATACAATAGTCGTTTCTGTATTCTAATTTATTCATGACTCTTACAGGCCACATCAACAACAGAATCACAAGAGGCAACATCATTGTCTACAGTAGAAGAAAGAGTAGAAAAGTCAGTCTGATTGTTTGTCTGTCCATATGTTTGTTCATTGGTCTATCTATATGTGTTTGTCTGTCTGTCTGTTTTGCTTTTATTTCTGTTTGTTTGTTTGTTTGTCTGCTTGTTTGCCTGTCTGTCTGTTTGTTTGTCTGTTTGTTTGCCTGTTTGTTTGTTTGTTTGTTTGTATTTTTGTTTGTTTCTTTATCTACCTCTCTTTCTGTTTGCCTGTCTGTTTGTTTGTTTGTTTGTATGTTTGTTTGTATGTTGTCTGCCTGTCTTTCTGTTTGCCTGTCTGTCTGTTTCTTTGCCTGTTTGTTTGTTTGTTTGTATGTTTGTTTCTTTGTCTACCTCTCTTTCTGTTTGCCTGTCTGTTTGTTTGTATGTTTGTTTGTATGTTTGTTTGTATGTTTGTTTCTTTGTCTGCCTGTCTTTCTGTTTGCCTGTCTGTTTCTGTGTTTCTTGGTCTGTATGTCTTTTCTTTTTTTGTGTGTGTTTTTTCCCCTCTATCTATGTGCCTGTATTTCTTTCTGCCTGTTTATTTATTTTATTTTTTTTGGCTAATAATTCTTACATTACTCTTTTTCTCTATTAAAAGCATTAAATCTTGTTATGTTTAGAGCAAAACGACTCATTGAAGAGAAAAGAAAACAAAGAGCGGAAATAGAGAAAAAGGTACCTCAATAGCATCCTAACTTTATGTTCTGTTTTGCCAAAGTCATTATCTAGAGTACTCTTTAAGATCACACAACACACACATTTGTTTGTAATTTTTACAAAAGAAATCATTGCGAAAATCTATATTAGCATACCCTTCGATCAGAGGTATGCTAAGGCAAGGGTAAGAGAAAAACCTCTGCCCATAGGGTAATATTAGCGTAAACTTGATACAAGAAAAAATGCTCTGCTATCCAGCTGAGTTGACCTTCAGAACAAACACAAGGTCAACCAATTAGAATTGAGGATTGATTAGCATTTCCCATTATTCTGCCGGAATTCAGAATTTATGAAATACCAGTTCTTCCTTCTTTAAATTAATTGTAAACGCTAGTCAAACTCATCAACAAAAAAAGTCTACATTGTATACTTTGAAAATGCTCAAAAATCGCTAACCAAAAGTAGTGACCCATAATTCCTTTTGGAGAAGTTGATCAACTAAGCTGATGTGTGGTTGTATAACACTAGAAAAACACGTATTAAAGACTTCTCCTTAAACAATATTAAAAATGGAAAATGTAAAATGTTGTTAATACTGAACTTGATTTAGTATTTAAATACTGTAAAATAAATAAGCTAACAATAAATTTTAAGAAAACTCATTTCATCATATTTAAATGTGCTAGGAAAAAAATTGATAAGATCAATATCTCACATATTGATCAAAAAGAATATGTGAAATATTTAGGAGTATATATTGACCAACACCTGAACTGGGAGCAACACATTAAAGTTGTTCACAGCAAGGTATCAAAAAATATTGGCATAATAAGGAAACTCAGATATTATGTCAATATTAAAACTTTAAGAGATATTTATTACTCACTAATATATCCATATCTTACATATGGAATCCTATCATGGGGAAGCACTTATAAATCAAATTTATCAAGAATAACAACTATTCAAAACAAATGCATAAGAAGCATGTTTTTTGCTGGTAAATATGAACATGCACCTCCTCTTTATAATTTTTTAAATATCCTTGTATTTAAAAATATTTTTGTATTTAAAGCAGCTACATTCGCATATCAAATTATTCATAACAAAGAATCAATTCCTATAGTATTTCATCATATATTAAAAATGGCTGAAGAACAGCATTCTTATAATACAAGATTTGCCTCTCGAGGGAATATAGTTCGTCCTCGTGTTAATACTAACTATGGCAAGTTTGCTTTTCAATTCTTTATCTCCAAAATTTGGGAAGAGATCCCAACACAAAAAAATGAGCTCCTACTCCTTATTTAGAATCTGTTTCAAAATCTATTTGATGCAATCACAAATCTAGATTGTATATACACTTAATTATTACTTCGTGAAATATTAATTGTTTATCAAATATTTCGCGAATTAATAAATTATTAATTTATTTTGACTCCCCCTTCTTGGTCTACATTTATTATTATAATTAATCTTTATTCAGTGGGTGGTTGTTGACTCGAAAGTTTATACTACTTCAACAACCACACACACTCTATTTATTATACTTTTTGATAACTTACTACATTTATATGTATTTCTATTTGTAATTATGTAAATTATTCATATTGTATTTTCTTTATTGTTATAATGTGTGTGAATAAAAATTTAAAAAAAAAAAAAAAAATGTCACTCAGAATGGTTTTCTTGAACAAAAGCTCAAAAAACTCCCATCAAATAAAGAAAAGAACAACATTTTATAAAAAGTGAACAAATAAACAAATTTAACAAAAATACAAACAAACAGGTAACCAAACAATAGCACAACAGTAAATCCAAATTAACAATCTTTCAGGAGAAAATTGAGAAAGAATCCAAACGACGTGAAGAGGGACAGCAGATGACTATGGCAAAGAAAGATATTGAAGAAAGGCGACAACAAGAACTCGTCAATCAGATACGAGAAGACAGAGCGAAAGAACAGGCTGCAAGAGAAGCCGTTCGTCAACAGATTGCACAAGACAAAGCTGAGAGGGAAGCAAGACGATTGGATGAACTACGAGATAAAATGACACAACCATCAACATCAGGCCAACCCGCAACACCGACAACGAAATCAAACTCGTAAGTTAACAAATTAATCATGTAAATAACGTAACTTCTCGTACCGTTAATTTTTTGCAAGATTATAATTTTCTGGAGAGACTGCAATAGTGCATTTAGTTTACAAGAGAAATAAGGCTTACACAAGACATTCAATGCTGTCGTTGTCCCCCCTAAAAAACGTTTTTACGTGATTTCAAATCAGGGTTATCCAAATGGTAAAGTGTTGGATTTGCATGAGGGTTGTCGGGGTTCTCGCCCCGGCTGGACCAACACTCAGGGTCTGCATCGGAGGGACGTAAAATAACCACTGAGGACGTAATAAACCCTGGCCTTGACCACCCTCAGTGACAGGCTAATACTAGTACATACTAACTACTAATTTCTCATGATTGTAAGCCGTCAGCGGTCCGTACAAATAATTACTTGTATAAAGCTCGGCATATATGTCTGAGGGTGGTCACGGCCAGGGTTTGTTACGTCCTCAGTGGTTCTTTTACGTACCTCCGATGCATACCCTGAGTGTTGGTCATTACAAATTGATGTGACGTCAAAATAATGAAAAGCATGTCTAATTTAGATGACGTCAACTATCCAACAATTTGACTAAATGCACTCTACTGAAATTGTTATAATCTTAAAGTTTATTTTATTGGTTTAGGAATACAACAAGAATACAGTTCCGTCTGCCTGATGGTAGCTGTGTTATCGAAACCTTCCAATCAGATTCTCTGTTAGAAGCAGCAAGGCAGTTTATTGAGTCTGTAAGTACAACTTGTCGAGGAACTTCAAAATAACCACAAACGACAACATCAAAACAGAACAACAAGATAACGTTTTACTCGCCATACATAAAATATGTCAGAAAATATAATATCGGTAATTTAAAAGGTTCAACAGCTTACTGAATTGCTTTGTAAATTCAGTGACGAAACAATAAAAAAACGTACGAAAGAAAGATTATAGCTATGAGACTATGTTCAAATGTGAAACAAGTATAGCTCGTCGAAACATTTGCATTCTATTAAAACAAACTATATAACTAATCTATTTAGTATAATCTCTCTCAATTAGAAATATTATCATAACATTGAAGTATAGGGCTCGCTTTTTGTATTCTTTTTAACTTAATCCGCGAAAATTACTTGGTTTGTTAAAGCGAACTCAATCGTCAACTTATCGTACGTGATTGTAAATACAGTCAAGATGGACTTGCGTGGTTCAATTATGATGTATTTCTTTGCAGCAATTGGAATCACGGTTCAGCTCTATCACTCTAACAACGGTCTATCCTCGACGACAACTCACCAATGATGATATGAAGATGACCCTGTCCTCTCTTGGTCTTGCCCCTAGCTCAACAATCATTGTCTCTCCAGTAAGTAACATGTCTATCTTAATTCTTAACGTGCAAAATTGTTTTGTGATGGCGAATACAACTTTGTACAGAGATATTAGATTGCAAAGTTTGTGACGCGTTAAAAGTCGAAAACTTGAAAACATTCCTCTATATTTTGCAATGTGCGTGATTTTGGAGTTGTACTCATCAGCATCGCACCCAATTATCCTGTAGGATAAAAGGGAAAATGATAATACGTAAGGATAACCTGTATCAGGTTTTTTTCGCATTCTACCTCTTCTCTGCCTCCTTTGATGACCCGCCATACAGACTATGCGCGCCTTTCATTTACATCATGATGAATTCTATTCCTTCCTTTAGAAAGGGAAAAAAAGGGAAATCTCTGTCAAGCAGGATAACTAACCACTGTTTTGCTATCTCTTGTAGAGTAATGTATCAGCGTTATCAAAGAGTTCTTCAGGTTCTTTCATCACGATGATTCTAGCGCCATTCCTTGCATTATTCAGCTTCATTAAGGTGTTCTTGTTTGGTAGTAGTGATAACCCGAGGGGGTCGTACGGGGGAGAAACTATGCACGGTATGGAAGGACGTGAACGCGTTCCACTTTCTGGTTCACAGACAACAAGGTGAGAAAGAATCGTTTTAACATTTCTCAATCAGTTGCATGTTGGTTAGAGAGGTTTTCATTAACCCGTGAAACAAAGTGTATTAATTTACGTGTGATAGTCAATAATTAACAACAAAAGATCACAATGCAATTAAGGGCCCGGGCAAACGGTTTCAACATTTGCTTCAACATCCGTTAGATTTTGTTGAATCAATTCATCATCGATTCAACACGTTTTAACAATGTTGAAAGAGTTTAAAAGCGTTTAAACATTGCCATTCAACACATAAATCGAACGGATGTTGAAGCAAATGTTGAAACCGTTTGCCCGGGCCTTAAGGTGCATTAAAGAGTGATACACTAAAGAGAGTCTCACGGGTTAATGACGAAAAACAGCTCTAATATTTGCATCGCTGTTTTATGCTATTTTTGCAAATAAACGAGTACCATCAAGACCCCCTGAGATGTCATGCTCTCCAGGGACCATCGGTTACTTACTACCCTGCGAGCAGAGGAACTTCTGCTCGTAAGGTAGTTACTTACATATAAAGTATTCTATTTGAGTGCATTTTAAATATGAATGACGTTCATCATCAATAGCCAATAGACCGATGTCATAGATGCCTGCCATTGTGTTTTTCGGAATTAAGTCAGATATGAATATTTTTTCACTGGCATATTTAAGAACTAACAAAAATAAACATTTTTGGAAAGTTTTACAGCCCTGGACAAAATGTGAACGAAGTTATGGTGAAATAAATATGTAAAGATTTGTATGTAATTTTCTACTGAGTCCTAAAATGCCTCGTTTTGGTGTTTTCAGTATTTTTTTAATCCTTATAACTTCCTCAGAAATTAATATATATTTTTCAAACTTTAATATGTTATTAATAACTTAGGTTTCTATCATTTGATAGTTTTTATGACATCGGTCTATAGTTAACGTTTGTGTGTTGACTCAAATACTGAAGACCAATCGACCTCACACCTATTTCTTTTTATAGCCCGGTTCCTTCCATATTCGGAAAACCAGAGTCTTTTCATGTCCCCACTGAATACCCCGCCCAGAGTTTCCGACGATAAGTCCATATCGTAGTTTACCATCTCCCTTTTAAAAAGAGCGTTTCATCCGAAAAACTACGATTGCATATTCTTTAAAATATACTTACTTTGATTGTCTCTGTTTGCTAGTCCAAATAGTGGTTTGAGGAAGAGAACTACTGATAACCAAGGCAACACAGAAGGAAATATTCATCGTTTACGAAATCAAGATGATGACGATGAGAACAATACATGGAATGGGAACTCTACACAACAATTGTAGAATACCACAGGATACCCGAACAGACTATCACACTTTTGTGAGATACACGACTAGTACAGAGAATTTTATCCAGTCAGTTCACTTAGTGATCTTAGATCTGCTGATCTTTCGCAATAATGTTACTTATCTAAAGCCACTTGTATGCCTAAAAGCGCTATTGCCAGGGTAAATCTTCTTTGCTAGCAGAGTATTTCCCAGTACTAGCGATATCCAAGACTCTGAGAGAGACGCACGACACTCTGCTAGCTGGGAATTAAAAGTAAATCTTCATACAGTGGAAAAACGCATCCAAATGTTTTATAATGTGGAACTATTTGATCATCTTGTATGTTAGTCGTTTTAAAATTGTTTATCAGCTTGCCTCGCTATGTTATTAAATATTCAATAAAAGAAAAGAGAGTACTGTACTTGTTTGAACTTGATTCGAACGCTGTTAGTAAAAATAGGTACATTGTAGAAACTTTTATGTCATTTCAGCTTCATGGAATGTCTCGGTGAAATCGTCCATCTTTTCTTCCCACAACTCAATATTTGAAGTGTTTTTTTATACACCCTTACCGAGAAAGTTTGTCACCCGGGCCGAAAAGCACACAAGCTAGTGGCGCAAAGGATCATGGATCAGTTCAGAAACTAAATGTGCATTCGGAACGCCTTTCTTGTTGTTTGATAAGTCAGAACGGACATTTCACTAACATATTAACAAAGCAATGTGGCCATGAAATCCCTGCGTTCTTATAAAGTATACATAATAAGTAACCCATAATCCACTTCGCTACTAGCTTGTAGGCTTTTCACTTCACGGGTGACAAAGTTTCTCGGAAAGAGTGTATCCTGGAATAGTCGTCTTTTTTTGTTGTCGTTTGTCTGTACTTCTCTTACAAAGTTAACATCAAACATATTTATTGACAACCTAATTTTTTATTGTGTTAACGGAACAGGTTCAAGAAACAAAATATATAAAATACATTTTTGTTTAGAATATGAGATGATAAAATTTTCAATATTATTATTGCATAAAATATTTCAGTTTTTCGATTATTATTAAATCATCATATAATGAACAGTTATAAAAAACTAAAAGATGACATGCAGGCAATATAACATAATCCATGCAACAAGTTTGATATAAATCACTTTTTTAAAGTATATATAATATACATCTATATACATATTTTTATCACATCTATAATTCCCTAAATTATAAAAATTAAACACATTTTACCATAACTTATATACTAACTACGATTCCTTAATTCCTCTATATCGTGCCGCGATAAACAGTTACATGCCGACTACTGTCGTACTACAAGGGACTACAGAACGAGATTTCACTGCTTGGGCCTCCTGTTGCAGAGCCGAGCCTTGAAATGCAATTTCCAATTCCAGTAATACCAAATTAGTATTACAGTCAAGATAATAAGATGCACAATTTCTCAATATTTTACGAACTCACACATTTCGATTGATTACTGCAGTTTTCGACTTTCTGCAAACTCAGGTATTTGCAGGGGCGTAGCGTCTATTACGCAAATACGCACGTACGTACTTGAAACGGGAAATTTTCAAATGTTTTTTAATCGTTTTCCATATATTTTTGTATTCAAAAGACAAAAATCCATAAATCCATATCCGTGCGTACTTGTCAAAATGACGACGCTACGCCCCTGATTTGGCTGCCGTCAATCAAAAACAAAAAAGGTGCAGCGAAATACGTATCAAATGTAATGCTATATTGAAAATACGTATTTCACAACTAGCCGTTAGAATATCTCGGTTCACAGAAAGACGAAACTGCAGTAATATTGTTATGAAATTCGTTTCATTTTCGACGCATTTGATAAAAAACAATTTTTTGGTCCGTATAGAACATGCTTTAGTTTTATTATTCATTCAAAATATTTCCAAAATTATTTAAAGAAGAAACACGTGGTGTAAAGTACTTATTGAACGCCTCTGACGTCGTCGATTTAATAATAACTTGTTTTATAGTTTAATAATAATAATAATTTATTTCTAGTGCATCCCAATAATAGTTTAGTTTATTATTTGTCACAACGATACAACTACAAAAATAATACAAATAGAAATATTAAAAAAGTATATATAGATATGACAGAAGCAAACAGAACTTACTTCCTATAAATTGAATGTCCTACTCCTACTTAAAAAAATTGACTAATAACAGAAATATAAAATGCAAAAAAATACTAACGAATCAACAAAAAGCAAACAAGAAATACTGTAATAAAAACTTTTGAAAAGGTTAAAAATTATTATTATTATATAATTTGCTAATATATTGTTATATATGGAGGCAAATATGTTGATAATTTCTCATTAAAATAACTTAAAATAAGTTCCTTGAATTTAGACTGTAAATTTGTTGTTTTAAAATTTCCTGAAAGACTATACCAAAGTTTTACAGTTCTTGGTAAAAATGAATGATGATAGACTCCTACTCATTCTCCAAGAACTTTTAAGTGCATTTCGAATCAGAAACAAGAAATACTTTGAATGAATAATAATAACTCAACGTAAATAATCTCGATATGCATTTTCACATTTTCACATTTTGAATTTTAATTTAAATTGTTGGTCGTTCTTCTGGGTTAGCTGACTGGACATATTTACGTAAACAGTCTGCTGTGTCGAGTAGAACTCCCGTCATGGCTTGATCGATGATATATTGTGGCAGCCAACCCTGAAATGAATGAACGGATAGAAAATAAATGGAAGGGAAAACGTTTTAGTGGTTAAAATAATCGACTGGCGACCCTCGAAGAAAACTAGAAAAACAGGATAAAACATTTGTTTCGCAGCCGTTGCGTGACGACATAAAAATAATGCGGGCTACTGGCATTTGGGCAAATATATCTAAATGGAAAAATAGAAATTGAATGAACGAGAAAACAGCTATTAGTTGGTTAACGGACCAACAACCGTTGCGTGACGGCATAAAAATAATGGGGGGAGAGGCTACTGGCATTGGGGCAAATACATCTGAATGGAAAAATAGAAATTGAATGAACGAGAAAACAGCTATTAGTTGGTTAACGGACAAACAACCGTTGCGTGACGGCATAAAAATAATGGGGGGAGAGGCTACTGGCATTGGGGCAAATACATCTGAATGGAAAAATAGAAATTGAATGAACGAGAAAACCGCTATTTGGTTGACGGACAAACAAGCGTTGCGTGACGGCATAAAAATAATGCGGGGAGAGGCTACTGGCATTGGGGCAAATACATCTGAATGGAAAAATAGAAATTGAATGAACGAGAAAACCGCTATTTGGTTGACGGACAAACAAGCGTTGCGTGACGGCATAAAAATAATGGGGGGAGAGGCTACTGGCATTGGGGCAAATACATCTGAATGGAAAAATAGAAATTGAATGAACGAGAAAACCGCTATTTGGTTGACGGACAAACAACCGTTGCGTGACGGCATAAAAATAATGCGGGGAGAGGTAATATATAGTGTTATTATATAACATATAGTGGTATACCGAGTGATATCAACTAGATAAAATTAAGCCTATCCTAGTCATGAAGATATCATTGATATCACACATGTGTGATATCACTCTCAACCAATCAACTTTCAAAAAAAAAAAATTTTTCTTTAATCTGTTATATAATAAACAGAACATTACATGTGCGCTTTGAGATATGAATTTTATCTTCTCGTGTTGAGAAGATATCCCACTCATTCGCTGCGCTCACTCGTGGGATATCTTATCAACACTCGAAGATAAAATTCATATCTCCGCGCGCCCATGTAATATCCTCTATAAAACAATATTGGACGAGCGAGCGCAGAGAGCGAGTAAAATGTTGTTTTTAACACGAGAAAATAAAAATTCATATCTTCAAGCCAACGTGTAATGTTCTTTTTATTATATGGACAAAAAAGGAAAACAAATTCTTTTTCAGGACGCGCGCGTACATACGGGACATTTGGTACATGACTTTTTCATATCTTTTTCATTATCTAGTGAAAATATGGAAAATACGAGTGTTTTAGTTTCCGCTAAAACACTATTATCCATATAATAAAATAAATTTGTAACACCGTAAAAAATGTTGACTTAACGATATCGTTTATATCAAACACCGACGCAGCCTATACTAGCGCTAGTTTACATTTAATAATTCGGGGAGACTACTTACCGGGGGCACATATATCTGAAAATAAAATAAAAAATTGAATGCACGAAAAAAACAGCTATTTGGTTGACGGACAAACATTTACTAAACTACGCAGACGTTTTTGTAATATCACTTTGCTTATAAATAATTAGCGCTGTACAATGCATAACAGAATGGACTGATGTCAAGATTAACAAGAACAGAAGGATTAAAAAGATGGCAAGAAGCACAAACACGATTAGTGTTCGTACCTTTAAGTCTGTATTAACCATCATAACAAAGTCGGTCTTGTTGGGGAAGCCTTCTTTCTCAGCAAACAGCCAACCACCAGGGAAGTTTTCACCTCTGTATAAACAAGTTATGAGTCACTGAATAATTTTTTTAATGTATTTGTAAATATTGTATATACTTATATTAATATTTATTACATTTTTCAGTCAATATAATTAAGACTGTTTTCTGACTGCAAATTTGGTTTTAATTTTTCCAGGTTCTTTCCTTTCTTTGACTTTTTTTCTTTCTTTTTTTACATATCTTTTATATCGTTGTTCTATCTTATCCTTTTTATTACTATTTATTTATTTGTTTATTTATTTATTTCAAGATTTACGAGGTTTGTGAAGAATACGATACAAGGTCTTCTTTTTCTACCCTTTTTTCTTGATTTCTATTCCTTCCATTTCATCTTTTCATTCCAGTGACCATTTCTTTTCGTTCATTTTTTTCTTTTTTTATCTTGTTTCCTTTCCATTTGGAACTAGCTCATTTAACATTGTTCTTACTTGGTACTGAAATAATCACCAGTTTTGAAAGACTGTCTTACCTAACATATTGTTTGATTGGTGGCATTTGGTCGTACTCTACGCTGACATTACAAGAGAAGTAACCTTTTCCTATCTTTTTCCAGTGACGAAGATTAACAAAATCTCTACAAAAAAATACAATCGTTCATCAGTAAATTGTATTGCAGTTTATGACTTTAACGACGACTCATCATCAACATAACCATTATCACCATCGCAATTACCAATTATTCGCCGAAATAAATTTAAAGTTATCATTTATCGATATTCATGGAGCCTAATTATTTAAGTATGAATACAAAGATGGATATATCCAGAAGTAAAAAGTGACCAGTCTTTCTTTTTCAGTTTTTCAAGAAAAACTACTTATTTCTAAAATCGCACGAAATGCTGTAGGTGACTATCAACATTTTCATAGTCGCTTTTATCATGATTAAAATCATAACAATAACTTATTAACTATACTGTAAAAATGAGTGTTTTATTTACGGGCACTTATGAACTATACTGTAAAAATGAGTGTTTTATTTACAGGCACTTCGGACGAAAATTGTTTCGGGATTTCATCTATAAAGTAACTAACCTGCTAGATACCATTCCCCCACCGGTCTCTGCTGTCACGTTATAACATAAATCTGTACATTTGTCTATTTTGTGTAATACCTGAAATTTAATGACATCATTGCTAATTTAAAGAAGGTCCTTCCTTGTGTGGCTGTCTATTGTATCAGATGACTGGAGTGTATTCGAAATCATTTACACCTATTTCAAAAATCGTTATCGCAATCAAAGGTAACTACTTATTAAATTATTATATAGGGTTAAGAAATATTTGTCATCTGTTGTAATGACAGCAATTTACCACAGATGTTTGCTATATGCACACATAGTTTGTGTAGTGAGTGTGTGATTCTATTTTTTCTACCTTTATAATAACCATTATGTGACTGCCTACACCAAGTAGTTATCCAATCATAGCTACAGTTCACACTCTGAAGTCTGCAAAGGATGTCGGTATTTCTTATCTTCTTATCGATTTATTCATAGTATATTTTGGCTGTACGTGTTTGTGTTTAGTATGACCATAACAATTTCTTTTAGAATAATACAATGGTAGATGATGAAAGTAATATTTCTTGAAAAAAAACCCGCTTTGTTATGTTCATATTACCGACATCCTTTGCAGGCTTCAGAATGTGGACAGTAGCTTTGGCTGCGACAACGATATTTGAAATAGGTGTAATTGTTATTTATTACACTTCATGACCAGTGGTACCCTGGAAACAAGAGTTTCTTGATCTAGTAGTTGTATTTATCCTTTGTAAGTCTTTATCCGTTTTTTTGGGTCTTGGAATGTAGTGAGTAACAAAAAACCTTGGGTTATATTTTTTTGTATTTAACATGGAAAAAAGCATTAAATTAACTTACTCTTGATTCAATAATTGATGAATTCCACTTAGAACCATTTTCAACATTTAAAACTATCATTGAAAAGACAACGGATGGTGGTGCGTTGACAGAACACTATTAAAGAAATAGAATACAGTCATTTATATAGTTATCAAGTATTATCAAGTTTAAAATTGCAAATCATTAACTATTCTTTGAGTGATTGGGACTGTTTATTATTTATTAGGAGGAAGGGTGGTGGGATTTTGTGACTAACCCACACAAAATATTCTAGTCTACTCAGATTCTGATCTACTCTCTTTATTATTACAAAAAACATGGCCCCTCCATTTTCCGCCACAAAAAAAATCTTTTTATGTGGCAAAATTGTTTTGGGCCCACCTTCCGTGATAATACTGAGTGGTCCCTTATCAGTCAAACAATATTTATCAGTTTGTATTTCAATACCTGCACTTTAAAATATTTTCCTGGACCTTCTAGAATGCAACTTTCTACAATAATCCCATCCTACAAAACACAATGTTGTTACATTAAAAAGACAAAGTGTTTACATTTATTATTATACAATAATTACGTTTTATATAATTTAAAATATCCTTTGTATGTCAATTTATTCAAATAAAAGTCAAATAGACATGTATGGTGAACATTTGATGATCTTTTATGAAAGTATAGACTTTTCTCAATCATGTAGTAGCTAATCATAATGCAAATGCTTGGCAAGCCTCACACTGGTGCTTATGTTTTATTAAGTCAGAGTGAGGCTTGGTAGGCATTTGACCCAGGGGTTATATTTGTCACTAGTTCCTCGTTCCCCCCAAAAAAACAAAAAAACGAGTGAGTGAGGAATGATTGACAGAATATAACCCCTGGCTTCCCAAAGATTTTGATTTGATTAGCTGCTTCCTGAATAAGATCAACTACACAATCTAATCAGTACCTTTTCCTTTTCAAGTTTCCAGGAATTACCAGTTGCACTATTTAATAGATCCCAGGCAATAGAGAAGACTTCCTTTCCACGTTGTTTGAAAGCTCTGTCCTGAAAAGACATGACAAACAGTTGTCACCAAACAACCAAGATGGGACTCCAGAAATACAGCATTAAATGACAGAAATGAGAAATAAACCTCAGGCACTGAGCTAAGGGAGGGGAGGGTTGTTTTGGTGACTTGTCACCCCCATTTTGAGCAGTCAAGTTTTAATATTTTATAACTTTTTGTCATATGTAATGTTGGACATGGAGATGATAATAGCAAGCCTGCAGCTACTAAAATGTACCTTCTTCAAGCAGTAGGAAAGAATACAATCAAAAACTTCATTGAAAAGTAGCTGACTGTTTACCATGCACTAACCTGGGGTGATAACTCGCTACCATATGCTTCATCCTCATCTTCACTTGGTATTGGTGAACCTAAAATATCACAAATATAAATTTATGTCAAACAACTTTTACACTTATAAATTGTTTTTTCTTATATATTTCCATGTAAAATGTTCTTGCAACCTTTACATCTAGGCTAGTAGATTGTTTTATGATAATCTTATCTAAAATTTACTTTCATCAGTAGTTAGACCATTTATGATCTATTTCATTTTATTTATTTTTTAATTATTAATTTATTACAAGTATTTTCAATATCAAAATCCATGATCTCTTTGATTCAAATCATGCAGGAATAAGAATCTTGTCCTGTACTTCAAATTAAACCTGGTTTGATTTGAAGGACACAGTGATATTTTTATCATTTTAAGCATATTGTTATTTACAGTAAGGACACATGAACTGTGAACACTTTGAGTTTTTTCTTCCTTTTTTTAACCCACATCCCATGAGCAAAAAGTTTAGAAATATATTTATTATGAGCACTAAGTGATTTAAACGTGAACTGCTTCATGTTTAGGTTTTGAGGCAGTAGATCGTTTAGAAAATATTATAGAAAAATATACAATAAGTCAAGTGTTCATGATTCAAGTTACATCACTGTAAATTGTCAGTTCTTACCGGGTGATGATGCATAGGGTGTATGATAAGAAGAATGCTCATTTAGCCAGGAACTAGTATTATATGAACTGAAAAGAAACATAATGATGTGTATTGAATTCTTGCAGGTGCATAAAAGAAAAACTTCTAAAATTAATTCAAAATTCACAATCATTTTACATAAATAAATAAAAAAATGAATAAATGAATAGAAAATCATAACCAAGAAGGAAGTTATAATTTTTGATGCATTATCATCCTTGTTTGAATAGTTTGAATCATGAATGGAGATCAAAGGACTAGAGAGATATAACTCAAAAGTAATGTGCTCTTCTTCAAAATGTCAAAATGCATACTTGGGCTTAGCAATAAGTAGTGTTTACAACATGAGCGGCCGTGTTGTATCGGCAGATACAATCGCAAGCCAAAGGCGCGCGATTGTATCGGCGATACAACATGGACGTGAATGTTGTAAACTACTTAAAAAATTTCTAGGTTAGCTCTTTCATATTTTACCAAAATTTTCAAGATTAAAATAAATTTTGCCGTTAAATTACCTGTTAAAACTTATGCAAATCAGGATATACAACACTAGTGTTGTATCAGATTTACAACACTCGTCATGGTCATGATTTCTTTTGAAAATATCTCATTAATTATTCATGAATTTTTTAACACTGCAAACATATATCGAAAGACCTTTTATTTTTTATTTTTGCAAGCTGCTTTGTGATTTACAACATTAACCTCCAATCTGTATGAGCTTTACAATGGCTCTCCTGCAACTTCCCATAAAAGGGCCCATACAAATAAGCTAGGGGTATTATTATATGCCTTACTCAAACATTAATACCTTCTATTATCATATAGTAGAGGCCTTCGTTCACCAGCAGCTGTCTCTAGACTTTCTGAATGATAACAAGTACATAAGTGTGGATTTAATATAAAATTTACACCTGTCAACAATGAAGCCATCAATGGCAGACAATTTTTATCATACTGGCAATTTGATTTCTGGTATTTGTTACAACAAAAATTGCAACATCTATCATAGCTATAGGCACTTATTATTAGTTTTCTCAAAATTCAATATGTTTATTTTCTGCAACATTTTGTTTTTGCATCAGTGTGCAATACATTGTGGCCATCAACTTCTTAGGGCACGATATACACTAAAGGTGTTTCTTGCACAGGGAAATTGCATTGTAAGACAAAGAAAACATAGAAACATCAATCATCAACTTAACTATTTCATCACTAACATACCTGCATGAAATCTGTTCTCAGCCTTAAGTTCTGCAGGGATAACCTGGAAAAAGAGAGAAAAAACAACTTATTGAAATTCCTCCTACCTACATATATTTTATCAAAATATTTTAAACATATGAAAGTATCTACCAATACACTGTAAGTTTGTATTGTAAGGAAAATAGAGGATCTAGATCAAGTTATGAAATTGGCTTATTTGTTTTGTTTACTTTTGTTTGTTGTATGTGGCAAATGAACAAAGGTGTTCCAGGAAATACTGCAAAATGGTTTCCTTGTTGGCTTATATATTTTGTTTTCTTTATTTTGTTGTTTGTGACAAACCAACAAAGGTTTCCCTGGATTGCCGTGCAATGGGTTGGTCATTCGATTATGTCACTGATGCCAAAACAGTAGCATAACTTTGCTGAGCCTCAACCAAACAACTAGACTTTCACAAAGTCCCTTTTAGCGCCCCTGCACAAGGGACTTTTCCTACTTGCAGCGCGCCAAATTTACCGGTTGGTTTTTCAACCGGAGGCGTGGCTTATAACGTATCAAAATCCCTCCAATCACGAAGCATTCCTCCTTCATGCTTGTCAATCATTCTTCCAAGTCAAATACCTTTAGGTGTTGTGCAGAGAGCTCAAATCACAACTGAGCTAATCTAAACAATTTGTAGTAGTTTTTGTCAAAGAATTTCTTGTATTTAGAAGTTACTGGAATACAAAATTGTCCTCAGTTTCTATATGTATATATTCTGCAGTTCCGATGGAGAAAGAAAGCTAATTGTTTGGTGTTCTAGATTCTTCAGAGGATTAAGATTTGGCGAAGCTGTTGACACCGCGTCCGTGGTTCCCCGACTAAGTATTTTCCTTATAGCGCTTTTAAAGTTTGTTCTTAGGTGTGTTTTACAACGTTTGTATTTTACATTGTATTTTACAACGTTTGGTTAGAAACTTCAACTCTTTGATATGTTTTTGTTGACGTATTATCTTCGTTATCAATGTTTTGAGAACATTCGTGACTATATGTCAAAGGTCGTGTATAATGTGCTCCACTCCCTGAAAGAGGATCGCCATAAATTTTCGCGCCAAAAGTTGATCTCCCAATTCGATTTCCTGCAGGTGAAACAAGTCGAACTCGCCTTGCGGCTCGTAGCTCGTTTCGCGCTTCGCGCTCAACTTACTGGCTCGCTTCGCTCGTTACTGTAACAAACTTCGCTCACTAGTCCTGTGATAAACGAGTTCGACTTGGGCAAGTCTACCAAACAACAAATGCTTCCCCGAGCTTGTCTAAGAGTCTAGACTTTGAAATAACATTAATAATAAAGACAAGTGCAAAGAAGTTACAATGTTTCGACATTGTCCAATGTCATTATCAGTTAAGTGAGGTTTATTGTAAATATACAAGTGTATATTAATTTTATACAATCATAATCAAGTGTATACTAATTGTTTATTTACAATAAACCTCACTTGATAATGACATTGGATGATTTCAAGACCTCTTTGTGTTTGTCTTTCTTATTACAGTGCGAATCAAAAAACCGTGGGCACCTAGAAATATTTTAGAAATCGTTTTTTATTCGTTGAACAATTCAGAAACAACTATTTCGCCACAGGAAGTTTGGTCTAACTCTTTTACTCCGACGAAGGGCTAAAGCTCTAAACGTCAGTAAAGTTAAGTTAACATTTTTTACGGTGTTACAAATTTCATTATATTACCTATCATTTATATCAAACACCGACGCAGCCTATACTAGTTTACTTGCTAGTTTCCATTGATGTGTACTATCGAAATCACTAGAGTGGTAAAATGCTCGTTTGAAATTCTGTCTCGTTTTTGTACCATGTGATCGCTTCTGGCCAATCATTTTGCTCAAAATTGGTCATGTGGTACAAAAAGACACACCCCCAAGGCCAAATTTTCAACAGACATTTTACCACTCTAGTGATTTTCATAGTATTATCAATGATTAACTTTTTGTAGTTAGAGTTGTTTGTGAGTTGTTCAGCGAGCAATAAACAATTTCTAAAATATTTCTGGGTGCCCACAGTTTATGATTAGCACTGTAATAATTTGAAAACTGTTTTAAAATGTGCTGGGATATTTTTAACTCAAAAAAAAAGGAAGAGAGTACATACCTTAAAATCCAATAGCCAGGCTTCTGACCAACACAAAACAAAAGACATAATGACTTCAATGTATGCCATGGGATTTCCATTTTTTTTTTCAAACTGATAAAACAAATAAAAACTGTTAAAGAAAACAAAGGATGGCAAATAAGGTAGGAAAGAAATCAACTAGAACATATTGCTGTACTTACTTTATAAAGAAAAACTTTTACCAAAAGAAAAGCAGTGCTTAAGGCTGTTGTGATCTGTACAAGGAAATTGTTAATTTTTAATATTAAATACGTTGTCCTGACTTTTGTAATTTAGTGGACAAGGAATTAATTAAAAGACAAAAGAAAAATCACTCAAGCTGAACTCTTTCTTTTGTTATTCCTTGAGCTTGAGTAATTTTCTTTTGTCTTTTAATGAATTCCTTTCCCACTACATTACAAAAGTCAGGACAACGTTCTTGCAAATAGGTGTATATATTTTATATATTTCATTATAATATGTACTGTACAAATTTGAACATCAGAATGATTAGTAATATAACAACTTGCTCTTCACAGTAAATACATATCTTCCATTAAACAAGACTGAATCTCAACACAACACTTTTTGAATACCAGTATTTAGTTATGTAGGAACAACATCAACACCATCAGCATAAAAAAGAAACATTTTGAGCGGAGCTGTAGTACAAATTGTATCATAGATATGCCTATTGTTCTGTTGAAATCTAAACCTGTAAAATAAATCTCACACGCTAATCAAAGTCTTTTATTACTTCTCACCTACAAAACCATATATGGTAAATCGTAATGACATTGTTTTCAAGATTGCATACGGTATTTTTGATATGATGTTTGCCATGTTAAACTAGTATACTTACAGCTATTGCATACCACTTTCTACTGTGAAACAAGGCATAAACCAGCAATAGAACCACCATCCTCCATAGTGATAAAAGCTAAGAAATAAAATATACAAATTTAATGACTTTTAGGAGGCTACTTCATTACTTGTCTGAATAAAAAGGTCATTTTAATGTCCTAAGCATCAATATTATGAAATATCATTCTTCTTTCAGGAGTAAATCAGACCAAAAACTTAGTGCAGTATTTAGATCACTGTTTTGCAAAATCTGCAGATCTGACCAGTTTTCAAAAACCATTGCAAAAATGGATCCGCACCTCACAGGTTAAGCATCTTACCAAGATCAATGCAAGATCCATGCAAGATCCATGATCCAGGTACGATCTTACAAGATCTTGACATGAAACCCTCAATCTGCAAGAACTTTTTGCTAAGATTAAATTAATATCTTTCCAAGATCCTTCCAAGAAATTGAATTGCCAAGGTTTTAGTAAGATCTTGAATGATCTCACCAGATCTTACACGATCTTAACAAGATGCTCAACCAGTGATATACCACATACTATACAAGCAGAGGTTGTTCCAAGAGAGTTGTGAAAATGTCTGTTGCATACACTCTGTGCTTCTGTCAAGCATGGGGCATTTTCCAATATTTATCACATTCGCCTACAATATTATAACATTAAGTAGAAACGCTGTCTCTTGCTTTGCATTGCAGAGAACCTTACAACAACAGCGATGAACCAAATTAACTGTACAATACAAATAATTCTAAATCTAAATGTTTACATCTTTCAACATTGTTTGAAGAAAGGTTGAAAAATATTTTAGTCTGTGATGTATCCTTAGAATGTGTAGTTCCAGAAATAATCCATAAGTTAGTTCAGGTTAGTTTTCAAACTCACAATTGTATACTATATTGTTTGACCCCACCCCCCTCACCCCCCCAGGAATTTCCTAGGCCTCTTAATCCCCCAGCCCCTCTGGAATTTCCGATTTTCTGGAACTACACAATATGAACCAAGAATTGAATTTTGTATCCCTACTATACCCCTAGCTCGTCCCATGTTATTCTCTTCCCTGGGGTGAGGGGCAGGTATACAAATATGAGAGATGCAGGTGATGGCTGACTAGCCAAAACTTACCACTAAATCAAACAGTGAAGTACATATAGTATAATTGATAACTTCTGCTTTTAAAGACTCATCGATGCCATTTATAAAAGCCTGTAAAATAGATACAAATAAAGAAAATAAATATCTGTATCAATTCTGTATCTATGTATCTGTATTGAAGCATTAGCGTTAAAGTATGGCGCTTATACAAGGGCCGTGCTTATTAAGGTAGTACCGGACTCTTGCTACTGCGCATCCATTTCACGCATCTCGTTACTCGGGATTCCTGTGGAATCACCGAGTTTAGGATTCGGCATTGTTATTCAGGAGGAGCCAACAATCAGCTGGGACAATTATAACTGTTCTTACATCCCAGCCAGATATGAGTCAATTTGAGTCCCAGGAAACGTTTGGGTTGGCCCAAGAATGTTTCCCAGGAAAATAATTTGTTTAGAACCAAAGAAAAAGAACGCTTAGCAGTGTTTTCAAATATATAGATTGCGTGAATAATGTTTCCCAGGAAAATATTTTTTTCAGAACACCAAAAAAAACCGCTTAGCAGTGTTTTCAAATATATAGAGGTGAATAGAATAATGGTCATGGGTAAAATTTTAAAACCAAGAAAAGTGGTTGTTTAAGTGTTGTTTTATAATTACAAACAAAACATCAGTGTTTGAGATTGGTACGAGAAACGGGGCTACCCGAAAATTTACGTTTTCCAGGTAATTTCATAATGACAGGATGTATATAATGAAAAACGTGAGAGCGTAGAATAGTCAAGGTACAGAATTTAATTCCCAGGAACTTACTTATAAGAACAGTTTTTTTAAAGAACACCCCCATTGGCTCCTCCTGTGTTTTAGTAATCAATGTCTTTATTAAAATACACTCAAATCGCTTGCAAATCCACACACCATTCGCGGCATAGCCACACTAAAAGATGTCGAGCGTTTTTGGAAAGGAGATTTAGAGACACGCCGCGAATCTATCGTCAAACTGACTATGAAAATGCCTATCGTGAAACTTAAACTATGTATTCAAAAGCGAATTATAATCAAACTTATACAAACTCTAAAACAACAAAGCTCAACTACAGAATGTGAACAAAGGTGTACCGAAGAAAAAACGAGGATTGCAAGCGGCATTTTACAGCGCAACGCGTAAAAGTATGGCCACTGATAATGTATTCGCATAATTCTGTCTCGCAATCGATCCAATCAGCGTTGTAGGATTGTGTTATCTTGTCTCGGATCAAAACGCTTATTGGATCGATGGCGAGACAGAAGTATGCGAATTCATTATCAGTGACCATACTTTTACGCGTTGCGCTGTAAGCGAAGAAGATTCAAGACTAGTGACTTGTGTTTACAGTCAACCAGACTCAAAGTAAGGCTGCCTAGCTTCTCAAAAATGATGACTTCTTTCATATTAATAATGCTAAGTACCTTGCTTCTTTTTTTATTTTTAATTCAAGGAAGTATTTTCTGTTTTTCCTATTTGATATTAGTCTTTATTAGGGTACAAATTAAAACAGTCAAGTTCTTCGACCGCTACACTCAAACTATTGTCATTTCATCGTTCAGTGATTGTGATATATTACTAGTTGTTTGACTGTACAGGTATGAATGTATATAATCATGCAGAAGTCCCAATAAAGATTACAAATAATACCAGATCTCGTTATCCAAGGTTTGTTTATTATAATTATACACATTTTAACTGTCATCATAGTTGTGAGACAAGTACAAAATGTAGAATATCAACACGATTAATACAGGCGTTTAAACACCAAAAGTAGGAAGCTTAGACAGTTTGTTTATCATAGAATACGCTCAAATATACCCAGGTCTTCTAAGTTACATAATTATATTAACTGTGCAAAGGTCAAAATCGAGCATTATTCTTCAAGTTCAAGGGGATTGGGAAACAAGCATTTGTTTCTCAAAAAAGGTTCAAATGTAAAGCCAGTCGGTATATATCGTCCCTTTCTTGTAATAGACCGATGTCTCTCTATAAGACTCAGTCACATGTAATGAATTACTGTAAGTGTAAACTATATTATGATGTAGAGAAGAATACTGGTCCTAAAATCACACTATATGTTGATCCAAGCAACACAATAACAGCACCATATAGCAAAGGTAATGCTTTTACCTTTAAAATTACAACAATGTGCTGCAATGAGTTTATGTTCTTTAATTTATAATAACAAAAATGAAATTAATTCATCAAATGAGGTTGTAATGATCATGAATATTGAAGATCAGTTCTGATTGTCACAATCGGCATGACAGTCATTTCTCATGAAATCAAAACTACCCACAAGTTTAAATGTGTTTAATACTGATTATGAACTTCAATTAAGTGAAAGTTTTACAGGTAATCTACAAAAAGAAACTGCAAATTATTCATATCAGATATAGGTAGATAAACAAATTTCTGATGAAAGTGCGCGTTCAGACAGGCGTCTATTTTCATGAATTGTACTTATAATTAAATGCGTAGCTAGAGCATCAAAGAGAATCCGAGTTTACGCAGTTATGCGTCTAGTTTTCCATCATTTATTTGCGTTTTTTGAAAATTTATCTAAATAATATTTTAATTTGAATCCTTATCTATAACTTAAGAAAGTATTATGTCATTTCATGCAACTTTGGAGGTAAAATGGGACATTTTTCGAAACATGCTCAGATTTTCACTACCTGACAAGGTCGCTGTTTTGTCTCAAAACAACAAATTTACAACTTTGTAAAAATGAATACATAAAATATAATTTTGACATCTTTAGTCATAAAACTAATACAAAATAGGTTTTAGGGTTTCTGGAGATGACAAGGATAAGTTTGACAAGTTTTAAGCAGATGTTTAAAGTACTAGAACCCAGTCCCGCGCGGACCGTTGCCGTGTTTTTTTGACAAAAAAATGGATTTGGTCGCTTATAACTCGCCTATTAGTACGGGGACCCCCAATTTTTTTCTTTTTATTCAAGACTGCATTTACTATTCTTACGAATTAGAATAAAAAATAAAATATTCATTGATTTAATTTTCTGAAATCTTACAAATGCTACAACTTTATACACATATAGGGTGCGTAATTGGCGTAGAATTGTGCTTCTATGGTTCACTTATACCCATATTTTAAAATGATTCAATGATTTTTATGACAGCAAATGCTAGATAGCCCTTAGATCTATCCTTTGATATAATCTTATGCTTTTCCTAGTAGAATACGTTCGCATTCTTTTGAATGCTTTGAATAGGTACTTTTGAGCAATTTGACTTGCCTAACAATGATCTATAAATGACAGGATTTATAAAAAAATTCATTGAAGAAATCCAAGTATCCGGAACTACCTTAAAGGCCCAGTATCGACCGGGATGCTTTGCGGCCGTTTGTTTTTGTTTTGAAATAGTGTTATTGTTAAATGGCGCTCTCTAATTGGCCAAAAACCGCGTGAGTTCAAAGTCCATGGCCGTACGGAGATACGAAAAATATCACATATCAACATACATGAAGCGAACTCTTTCGACGAACCTTTGAGCTTTAGAGTGTTTCTGAATATCCTTAAATGCATCCCTGAGAAGAAAACTGTCCTGTAATAGTATGCGGTGAATATAATAAAGGATTGGGCATGGTATGTTATGTGTATTTCTGTTGTATTATCAAAGTAACGATGTTGATCAACTCGATTTGTCCGCTTTGTTATTATTAAGCAATCGTTGTAGTAAAAATATGTTTAAGAAAGTTGAGCTCCAAATATAAAGTTTTAACTTATTAAAATAAGTATTTTTAATGTCCATAGTATATTATCGTCTCGTCTGAGCAGCTCTATGGCATATTTTAACTGCTAGTCCGTGGATCGGAATGAGATGCCTGCGAAGCGGTCGAGTTGATTGTAATCTACTCAAACATCAAAGCTTGTTATTTACATCTATTTACGGAAAATATACAAAATATTGCGGTATGTTGTAAATGTTGTAAAATACATAGAGAACTTAAATACAGTGAAATGTTTTGAGATATTAGCAGGATTACTTAGGATTATTTGGATTGAGAAGGCATTATGAACTTTGATAATTTCGTGTATCACGAAATTAGGTCGAGGCACGCAAAGCATCCCGGTCGATACTGGGCCTTTAAGCCTGGTTCACATGGCGTCATAATCATAATCATAACCACGTTAACACTAAGATTGTATGGTTCACGTGTGACATAACATCATAATCATAGTCATAATCATAAGAAAATGGAAACTTCTCCATTTCTTATGACTGTGCTTATGATTATGACTATGATAATAATGCCATGTGAACCAGGCTTTAGGGGGTACGTGGCACTTATTCAAGTAAATAGGGTAACCCCAAATGCTCTACATACAGTAAGTTGTGGCCGCCACAGGCTTTTTTCTTGTCGCTCTAAGTATTAAGAAAAATCTCTGCCCCTACAGTATTAAAGGGCAATCCTTTGGAGCTATTATTAAAAAAATGCATATAAATTTATTAATTAAAAGCCACCTCTACAAGATTGACAATGAAAACTGAAAGAATAGAAACCTGAATACAAATACAAACCATGCTGGCTTTTCTTTGTCAAGGAAGTTATCGTGTAAATATTCGAAAAAATCCGGCTACTATACATGTAAGATTGCTATAACAATAGTGAAAAACTGTCAGAGAAAACCTCTAAACAAACTGAAGCCCACTGAAGGAAAAGTTGTCAATAAAAAAATGCTGATTGTCTGCACAAGCAATACAACTGTAACGGAAAACTTGCCATGGATAAATTACTCGTGTAGATATGGCTCAGTTCAAGGCGTTTTACATGACTCCAGAGTGAAAAACCGCTATTAAAATAAACTGGAAGTTTGTGTGTCGATGGATTATATCAAATTCACGTATAAATAACTCCCAATATATTTTTATCATCAACATGAATAAGAAAAAGGAGAGTTTTAAGACTACTTAATGCTGTTATAATAGTTGAAATATCAACTTAAAATCAGTTTTACTCACATGTGCATAAATGACCCAGGCAAGAAGTGTAAAGAGGAAGTCAAACGCTGCAAACAAACAGAACAATCGTCTTGACGGAGAAAAACGACGAAAAGTTGTGGTTGCATCGCTTCTACTCGAAACAGACCGACTCGTACGATAGCCATTAGGTATACCATTAGGAATACGGTCCATTTGAGAGCTTCCTTATCAAGAGGACCGCTATACAGACTCTAAGTTCGAACTAAATATATGGAGATTGATGGTCCGATCATGACATGATCTGTCTGCAATCTGTTTGTTGAACTGAACACCAACAAGGCACTTTGGGCTTCCTGTGGTAAGAATACAAAGTTGACCGCTGAATGCAGTAGCGCAGGTTCTAATAGGAAGAATACATAAAATAAATAGTCGCCTTGAACTTTTTCAAATTTTGAAAATCGATAAGCATAATATTGTTATAAAAAGAGACTTGTTTTTAAAGTTAGGCATGATTATTTTAAATTTTTTGAGTGATATATTTTTGGGTTACGTGGGCTTCCTGTGTGACTGGCTACTAGTATCGCGGGCTACATTAACGTCAAAGTTTTGGTTCCAAACCTTATTTTGGCGCCTGATTTGAAATATCTTGGTTGAAAACCTTCGCAATTTTGCAGCATTTGGAAAATATTTTTTAGAGCGATGGATCAAATAGACGACTTGGAAAGGTATTCTGTCTATTTTGTTTTATATTTTTGCGTATTTATAGTGCTAATTTACGTATTTTTTCGTGCCTTTTCCCGGTACCTTTTTCCAGAGTTATCAAGGATTTAAAGAAACAATCTTCTGACAATCTCAAAACTTTCCCTATCTTTAACTCTAAAGATTTTGAAGAAAACTATGCTATGAAACTAACTAATTCTCAAGTAAGTAACACAAATAGTAATCTTCTTCAAACTATTACATGTAACAAGATGGATTTTCTTTATCCTGGAAAAATGTTGTTGTTTTTGATTTTCTCCTAAACACAGGAGGAATTTTCTGACTTGAAAATCGTTTTTACGAGGATGGAAACGGTTGTATTGTTGCTCGAATGTCTGGCTAACGACCCAAAAGACTTGCGTACTTTAACTCAAGGTAAATCTAATTATTGTTTTAAAAAATGCGCTATAGCCCTGAAATATTAACCTTAAAGTGCAAGTATCACCAAAAATAAACTTTGCTTGAAATGATTGCTCTCAATGATTTATTTTCGAATCCAAATGTCTTATAACCAAAATTTATTTGGAAGTGCGGAAAAAATCGAAAAATAACATCGCCGAAGCTGCAAGTCAATAAATTATGCAAATTAGCTGTGACGTAGCAAGAGGAACGCTTTCGCACGGCCGGGAGCGGAATCGTTTGTTGTCTGCTCGTTGTACATTATATTTTTAATAAAATCACGAAAACCTGCTCAATGCCTATACGATGTGTTGTCCAAAATTGTAGCTGCACAAGAGCAGATAGTGTTTTTTTGTATAAATTACCAAAAAACACAGTTCTTTCACGTAGTTATGGATAAAATTAATTTGTCTGATATAGTTGTATACTGATGTTCAAGGAACTTCACTTCATCGGACTTTGTTGACAATTATATCAAAACATCATTGGGATTCAGTCCAAAGAAAGTGCACTGGTTTTTAGAATTCTTTATTCTAATAGCTAATTATTTATTAATTTGGTTATTATCTTTACTATCAACGCACAAGCCGATGTGAACTAAAAAAAAAATCTAAAAGAGAGGTACTAGCGTATAGCAGTTTTCATCGCTGCTCACACTGTCAAACCAACAAGAAACGCCTATTCTATTCTAAACGAGAACACCACAGGCCTAGGGTTAGCCAAATTTAATCCTTTTTGTTTTAGGAAATTATTTTATCGATTTGTTTTTTACAACACAATTTTACCAAAATAAATGTACAAAACATAAAATGTCAGTTAACGGACGAAAAATTATGAATTTGTCACGCATCGAACTCAATGGTTTCTCTTCAAGATACGGAAAATCACACAGTTTACGAAAATGATCTCTTTTCAACATGAAAAAAAAACAACAACAAAAAAACAATAAGGTTATTTTCATACAGAAATACAGTACACTGTTTGTCTTGTGAGACTTCCAAGTGAAGTTAGAAAAGTAAAAGTACAAGAACGTCAAACACGGCCGATAAAACAATTGCATTTTAAATACATTATTAAAACTGATCATATAGAATATTCACAATACCAGATAGGTCTAACCTTTGTACAACATTCTAAGCTTTTCAAAATAGTCCTGAACGAATGGTATTGTTTGTCTAAAATGTAATTTTGAGCACGTTTTGGTTGAAAAGACTACCGAATTGATTGTAAGTGAAGATTTGTCGAAAAGACTGAAAAATGCATAAAATCAAAACGATAACAACTCCATGACAGCATAGTTACATTTATTACAATTTTCTACTTACAGAAAAGTAATATCCATTGATAGTTTATCCATAAAATTGTTTTTAAAATCCTTTTTTGTTGAAAAAACTGTGTCGATGACAAACTTTCCCTCAAATCCGCACAAGTGTTGTGTGACAATCGTTCCTCCTCATACGTCACAGATACCGATCGTCATATGACCTTGAAATTGACCTTGGCAAATACGCTCGCTTTTTTGCGCAAAATAACATGGATTTCGATGTTTTTTAAATTTTTAAAATGATATTAGGTACAAAGCAACCACTTTTTGATCTAATGATGATAAAATCAAACTACTTATTTTTGGTGATACTTGCACTTTAAATTAATATCAAAGATTAAAATATTTTAATCACAGTACAATTTGGATTAGGCTTGCAAGTCAAGTAGTTTTTATATATTTGATATTACAATTATATCATCGTATATATGTGGGTCTGATCCGCAGTTACATGATTTGTGTATGATTATGATCGTCGCGGAGAAATAAGCAATTTATGTAATTGCAATTATAGAAGGCCGAAAAAAAAATTCGGGACTTCAACGGGATTTGAACCCATGACCTTTGCAGTACCGGTGCAATGCTCTACCAACTGAGCTATGAAGCCACATATGTTGGTAGGAGGTCATTTTGTTGAGTTCATTCGCCCACAGAGTGAAATGTATATATATATATATGTATATATTTCTCCACGATGATCATAATCATACACAAATCATATAACCGCAGATCAGACCCACATATATACATACATTTCACTCTGCGGGCGAATGAACTCAACAAAATGACCTCCTACCAGGGTAACCCTCCTCTATTGTTTTTCGTGGTTGTGTTTACATGTCAGGTAGGTTCACCCTAGGGGTAGGGTAACCCTATCAGCTAGGTAGGGTGATCCTCCTAGGAGGGCCAGCTTTTTGTAACCCTAGGGGGTTAAATTGCATCAAATGACGTATATCGTGTGACAGATAGTGGTGAAAAACCACAGCCAAGGATGCTAAAGAGAGGAAAACTGAATTTAGCACCAAAAGTGAACGCTTGCCCACCATTTTGTTGTTTACAAAGAGCACCCGAGCCCTACACCCTTGTTGAGTTAGCATGTAGAGGAGGGCTATGTTGTGTCCCTTCTGGTAGGGTGACCCTCCTAGGAGGATGACCCTATCTCCATGTAAAACGGCACTTAGAAAATGTCTAATATTTTATACTAATTAATGTAAAACTATTTTCTACCACTAGAGCAAACCAAACAGCTTAAAGCAGAACGCAAACAAGACAAAATGGCTATCAAAGAACAAGAAAATGCTATTGAAACCTTGGCAGAAGAACTGCAAACAAGTAGTTACATTATTATGACTTTTCATCATATCAAAAAATAATATCTCATTATTCTAGCAAGACTATTGGTGAGATTCAGACTCAGGCTCAATACTCCTGCATTGAATATATAATTTAACACAACTTTACTCACATGTTAATTTTGACAGTAGATTTTAAACATTCAGTTGCCATTAAAGGTTAAAGAATGTTACACACCTAAAACAACCTTGGATAAGTAGAAAAGCTATATAAATGTGGCATACTATTGCATTGACTAACCAGAGAATTTTTTAATTCTAGAAAACAAGGAACTAAAAGAAACACTTTTGTCAATGGAGAAAAAACTGGAAAAAGTCAAAACTAAGGTAATTTAGCAGTACATGGATGTGATATAAGTTTCAAGGCTGGAGTTTTCTTAGTCTACCCCGCAGCCATTTTTAGTCTCAACCCATTCCACTACGGTCCACAAACCATTTGTGGGGAGAGAACATTGTGTGACAACACTAAAAATGACTGAGGGGGAGCCTATAATTTTCTTTGTAGTGCTGTAAATTCCTTTGATTATCAGTGTTGTTAGACATATTCCAGAGAAAATAAATAAATCATGAACCGTGAAAAGGTCTATTGGTGAGAAGAGATCTAGTATTGCATTTATTTTAATGGGAATGTAAAATAAATTATTTACCCTGTTAATATTTTAAAAACAAAATTTTTCTTTGTTTGGTGTTGTAAGTTGATTACTGTCTATTCATTTTTTAGAAAAAAGAATATGAAGAATTAAAGACAAAATCTGAAGAAATATTGAAGAACATGAAAGAAAAGGTAGTACAACCACAGGAAGCCCAACTATTCTATCTGAGGAATTTTTTCAAAAATGAATGAACGTAAACCACACACCTGACCATAATATTAAAAACGGTGTTCTATTTTGTGTGTGTAATAATTATTTAATTTATATAAATAATTATTCTTTGACCAAATGGGTGTGATTCCTATAGTGTTGGGATTCCTGTGGTTTGTCATAAAGAATAACTTATTGTACACCACTTTTGCAGCCAACCACCTGCAGCCAAAAAGTTATTTTTTTTCCAATAATTATAGCATTGTCAAAAATAATTTTATTCCTTTTTAAAATGGAATATTTGTTCTGCCTTTTGCATTACATATTATGTTATTCTTTTTCATTTAATCTGTCAGGAAACAATAGCAGTAGATTTGAAAGATATTGAAGACAAACTTGTAAGTCAATATTTGTAGCATTGGCACTATTCTTGTAGTTACAGTCCAATTATGCAATCCAGTATTGCAGTACATGTATCTCTTGAACATTTTATCAATTGAAAATAATGATCATTATTGATAATATGCTGCTGCTGTTGTTGATGAAGATGATAACATGGCACTTTTCTTGTAGTTACAGTCCAACTATGCTATCCAGTAATGCAATACTAGTGTACATGTATATCAAATCTTGAGCATTTTATCAAGATACATTATGATGATGATAATGATGATAATGATGATGATACACAATGATAGCATGACACTTTTCTTGTAGTTACAGTCCAACTATGCTATCCAGCAATTCAATACTAATATATGTACATGTATATCAAATCTTGAGCATTTTATCAAGATACATTATGATGATGATAATGATGATGATAATGATGATGATGATGATACACAATGATAGCATGGCACTTTTCTTGTAGTCACAGTCCAACTATGCTATCCAGCAATGTAGTACTAGTATCTCAAGTCTTGAACATTGCATCAAGATGCTACAAGGTGATTTCAAAACCTACCAGACTGAAGTGAATGAAATAAAAGAAAACCTTTTCTTTGATGAAGAACTAAAAAGACAAAAAAGAGGGGAAACATCAGAAAAACTCACCTGGTAAGATACTTAGTATCTAATATTCTCCGTGGACTTTGGTATCACGTCCAGAATCATTATTAAAAAAATAAATACTTACAGTGTCTTTCATAAAAACGTGTGCACTGACACTCAAATGTTAACATAAAAAGGTGGTGTTTATGCTGCCATCAATCAAATAATCAGTCAGCACCTTTGATATTTTGATTGACGGTAGTTAAAAATAACTTTGTTTGCATTGTTGTCTGATCTACAATGGCCGCGTAATTATTAAAGGTGCTATAATGTAGTTTTTTCTGATCAGAAATCTTGTGACATATTATGTACTCTATATACAGTACACTACAAGAATCATCATTGCTATTCACAATTATACTATTAACAGGTTCCCATTTAAATCTGTACTTTCACATTTAAATCTGTACTTATGCAAATTGTGTTGATGTGTGCTAAACACACAGATCAACCAATCAGAGAAGTTCACTTCAGAAATAACATACTCTGATTCGTTGATCTGTGTGTTTAGCACACATCAACACAATTTGCATAAGTACAGATTTAAATAGCAAAGTACAGATTTAAATGGGAACCTGTTTATTGTGTTTTAGGTTAAAAGGTGTTAATGACTTACACAAATCCCTTGGTGGTACAACTATCAAGGAGGTCAATGCTGACTCACTAGTATTAGAACTACACAACAACAACAAACCATTGAATGACTGCAACAATGCACAGCAGTCATTACTGCTTACTCTAAAATTCACTCTGTGTGCTACAATGTCTCGTCTCTGTGGTGCCGAGGTAGGTGATATGTGCAATAGTATGTGAATGTAAAAGTGAGGTACATAATTACATGAAAAGTATGCTAAGCTGTAGTTAATATAATTCCTTTTGAAAGTGATGATGAATAACTACATAACATTTCTGAAGTTGGGCACCTTAGTGACATTAATTGGGAATTTTTCAAAACTCTTGCAAACATTGGACCTGATTTCAAGAGCTAAATTATAGTGAAATATAGCTGCATGTTTTAACAGCTAGTAATAACAATTAAGGTTTCAGTTTCCAAATTCAAATTTCAGTTGATTATTCTTTAGGAGATACTTTCAAAGATTTGTGTTATCATTGTATGTCTACAGGTAAATATAACCAGTCTACAGATAGAAGACTTGGTCAAGGTTGCCATAAATACTGGGGATGTAGCAAATTTTATAATATCAGTCAAGAAGAGATATCAATACCATAATGCATTGAGAGATGAGATAGATGAACTACAGAAAAAGTGAGTGACTTCTACCATAGGCTCATCATACACTCCAAGACCACACAAAACCTGACACCTGTGTCTACTTCTACCATGAATGTAAACTACATTTTGTAAGATTTCTAGGCCTGCTTCAACCAGGAATGTAAACTACATTTTGTAAGATTTCTAGGCCTGCTTCTACTATGAATGAAAACTACATCAATTCGTTGATATTAATAAATAATAAGTAAATAGAGGTAAAAAGTAAATAGAAAAGTAAATAAAAAGTAAATAAGCAAAAAAGAAGTTTTTTTAATATTTTTCTGGGCCTATACTTCTATTATGAATGTAACCTACCATATAAAGTAAACAAATTTTATATGTGGTATTATTTAGTAAAATAGTTATCATAGAAATGTGTCACATTGCTGTTACTGAATATATTACTATTGTTTAGTTATGCAGTTGACTGGGACCCTAGCCTTGGTTATCTTCGTGTCATGCTTGGTAAAAAAGGCAAGACTGTGTGTACTTTAGGAGTTGCATCATCATACCCTGCCTCTAACAGTCTGTCATTGATTAATGTGGAGAGCAAAGACCAGACAGTTAACCAAGAAGGACTGAAGGTAAGTTTAATATGTACATCAAAGACTACACTGTCTTAAATTTCACTCTGGGAACATTGATAAACACCTTTATCATGCATAAAATGCATGCAATATTATATATAATTCTTTGGGAGATTTTCACAGTGAAATCATGAATGTATTCCACGTCATTCATTCCATCCATTCCATCCATTTTAAAAAGCAGTAAATCCTTTCAAGATTATAGTTTATTTATTTTATCTATTTATTTATACTGATTCATTTACTTGAAGAAAGTTAAAAAAAAATATGGGTTTCAACAAGAAATTGTAGATGGATCAAAAATCACAGTAATTTTTAACATTGTTTTTCTTCTCTTTCAGCCTGAGTCTTGTTCAAGTCTGACAGAGTGGGTGAAACATCTTTATGAGATATTTAGTGGTATGTAGGTAGACAGGCAAAACATCTAATACTAACAATACACGTACCATGGGGACAGTCTCTGGTGCTACTGTGAAACAGAATGAAAATACATTCATGAAATAATATCCTATTGCTACTATGAAATAGTTCTTTAGTAACAATTTATGTGTTATTTCATGGTAAGTTTTTATTTTATCTCTCTACTAAAAGAAAGTCAACTTATGTAAAGAGATTGTTGCAAAAACACTTTGATAGGCTACTACAAGGTTTCACACAGGTCTAAGTGTATAATCCAAAATGTACATAGTATTGGTAAACCTAGCCTCCCCGCAGGTATCTCTTATATCTCTTTTCATCGGGCTTCCTGTGGTGATGAGAAAAAATGAACCGGGTAAACCAAATGTTTACAAGCGTGAATGTAATTCAAGAACTTCAGTAAATTTCAATGGCTGTGCTATTATGAACGGCACTGTAATATTGAGCCTTTGTCACCCAGTTTCAAACCTTCTGGTCTGTCTGCATTACTTCTGTACAAAACCTGGAATCTAATTTTGCCATCAGTAACTGACTTATGTGAATGTTTTGTGTAAATTGGGCTTAAAATAATTTTCCATCTGGCAGCAGTCAAGCACAACTTTGCTAAGACACCATATATATGTACTACAGGTACTGGTCATGCAACTGTTATACCAGGACTAGCTGACTCAATAACTAGCCTGCTGTGCAGCCGCTTTTTTGTGTCGTCACACAATGCTTCCTCCCCACAACACTAAGGAGCAGCTTCACAGGAGGCTAGCCAATTACTGGGCAAAGTTAGTTTTGCATAGACAATGTGTATAGACCAGTGCTTATTTTAATTAATAATTTAATAATAATTTAATGTTTCTATAGCGCAAAAATTCATTATAAAGTATATGATCTAACTCCTGCAAATCAAGAGTTTTTATGTAGTGGTGTAAAATAAAATGACAAACAATCCATTTTTTTTAATTCTAATAGTTTATTTTTAAGAAATAAGTTTATTGTGAAGAACATACTCTTCATAACTCTGTCTTTCTAGGTTAACTCAAACTATATATGGGTCATTCCACAGTATTCCTCCGTTGCGGAGACTACACTTCAGAGCAATTAAGTGATTGATATATTTCCATTCAACAAATAATACAAACTTATTGTGGTATTACACAATAGGTCTCCTCCAGGGCTTTCAAAAAATCTACACAACATTTATAAATCAAAAGCGGGAGGAGCTACATTGAGTTAAACATGAGCTGTTGCGGAAACTACAAAAAAAACCCTCTGTTTTGATCAACAAAGTTCAGGTTCAAAACTCTCTGACTCTATGATCTTTTCAAAATTCTTTTTTTGCTTACATTGAATGCTAGTCTATCTAGTTTAAATATATGCCAAAATATTTGGCCTAAGTCCATTACATTGCCTGAAAATTATAGAAAATAAGAAGGTGGTACCGTTGCGGAGACTACGTTGCGGAGACTACAAAAAGTACTTTCTTGAAAACAAGGGAGAAAATGACAAATTAATCCTTAATAATGATTGAAACATCAAAATTTGATGAATTTAATCTATAAAACACCAATGAGAAGACCATAATTACATGCTAATCCAAAGACCTCATATTCCGAATATGAACAATATTGTCACAATGTCAAACCAGGGTTTTGTACTGGTTTGATTCAATACGATATGCACACCTGCATTTTGACATCAAATTGAATTATTTTGCAACAATTTGCACAATGAAATAGAAAAAATGAGCCCAAATAAAGCTCAACCATTCAAACATGTATTTCGTTCATAAATGATGCCATCAGTAAAGTATAAATACCAGAATGCTTTGATGCTAACAATTGTAACTTCTGTTTAGGGATTAAAAAGCTGAACAAATGTACAAAGCATTTGGGAATGTGAAGTTGTAGAAAAGAGATTATGTCACAGTGATTATCAAACATCTGCTCAGTGTAATAAAGTTAGCGACCCTTTTTGACAATGTAGGTCTTGAAAATGGCTTCAATTTCCTCTAGGTCATCAACTGTAAAAGGGCCATTTCCTGTTAACTTTATTGGACCATAGAAGATGCAGGTGATGTGTTTCTCTTCTAAGTCATCACTTTTTGGCCAATTGAATTTCTTGGCACCAGAGCTATGAAGAAATTTGAAACTTGTGAATTGGCCGCTGGTTTCAAGGGCTCTACCAATGTAAAACACATTTACATAGTCCACAGCATAATACATGCCAACTTCGATGTTTGGTGTAGTTGTGAGCAGAGTTTGCTTGTGGAGTTCAGCAACCATGTGTTTTCTGAATTTTTGAATGTCAGGTTGACCTAACATGATATCATTCTCTACAAGACACCTTGCATATAAGCTGACAAATACCCCACAGTCAAATGAATTACTTTGCTGGGGAATGTTACAAGCTTTATTTGCAACAAATGACCACTGACTAACATCAAGGCTGCTGTCCATCATTTGTAGTAGCCTCCACATTCTTTGTATAGCTGCTTGTGCAGTGGACTTCACAAAAGCACAAGCTAAGCTGTCAAGCACAGCCATCAACTTTTCTTGTGGAAATACTGCAAGAAGAAACCAATGTTCGGTTTCAGCAGTGTTGCATGGTACAAGGATTATATCCTGTTGAAGCAAGGCCTTTTCAGAAAGGAGCTTCTTTGTGATAAATGTCTTAAATATTTCCCATGGAAATACAGTCACATCAGTCATGTTTCTATTGGCTTTCAAAAGCTCAAGATAACTATCAACCACAAAATTTGTGAGGTAGTTAAATTCTGCCTTAGCATAACCACCATTAAGAGAATCCAAGTCGCTTGGTGAGATAATTCCCTTCCCTTTCCATTTAACTTTCCCATCAAGTATGCCATTTACCATGTACATTGTGTGCATAGGTAATGTAAAGTATTGAGAGATATTCTCAAACTTTAGGGTGAGGTGAGGTGGTAGACCCATTTCAATATTGACACTGTTGGATTTCTTTCTACCTTGTTTGGATGATTGTTGTGGCACTGACTTTGGATGTGTGGTAGCTTTGGCAACAAGAGTGTCGTTCTGCTCGCCATCTTTGATGAGAAACTGAGAATTCTTTGCTGTGATAAAACTTGAATCTGATAGTTTTGCAGCATAGTGGATAGTATGGGTTTTAGGAATGGGCTTGCACTCATCCCATCGTTCTTTCAGGTTATCAGATTCACCTTTCACATCTTCTTGTGACACATATAATATATTTATATTCTTGCTAACATTCTGTGCAGCCTGAAAGAAGTCATGTGGAGTGTTGACGACTTCTGTACCTCTAAGGATTGAGCGCCACACAGCTCTTTTCACTTCAGCACCAACACCATCGCAAGGACCTTTGCCATGAGCTGTCTCAAAGAAGCTCCATGTTGCCTCACAGCCAAAATCTTCTTGATGGTATAGGATACAAGAAAGGTTGTAGCGGTTCTTAAATTGAGAGGAGGGACCATCACTCCAGTAGTTGACTTTCCTTACTTTTGTCACCTTTTTAATATCTTTAAGAATGGCTTTGTTGAATGCATACACACTGCCTTTGTCATGGGCCATTTCATCACTCACAACAGCATATGAATTATGCTGTAAGTCCCCTCTTTTGTCTTTATAGTAGACAACAGCTGGGAATATGGTTACTGAATCATTTGACCAGTGTGCTGCCATGATTTCCTGTTGGTACTTTATTTGGAAGTTTTCAGAAAAATCTTCTTGGATTATAATTTCCCCCTCAGGCAGGTTCTCTTTCAGGTATTTCAACTCATTGAATTGTCGCTTTACATTGTACACATGCCTGGCAAAAGGTTGTAGCTGAGCTTTGAGATCATCTTTGGCATCAGCAGCAGTGCACTCTACTCTCTCCTTCCTTGCTTTACCATCATCACCTATGTTCCACTGGAAGTAAAACATCGGAGTGTTGTCATCGCACTGAAAAAGCTTTTCAATCGGTTGATGGACTTGGCATTTTGAACACTCTCTATCTATACATTCTACATCCTCCATATTACATACAGTAGTAAGTAGCATGTCCTCTGGCGTTTTTGGGACTTCGGGAATTACAGCTTTCAGGCCATCAAGCAGCAACTTGATATTTTCGTGGTATTTACATACACACACTTCTTGGTCACGAGGAGTAATAGGAAGGACATTTGGTGGTCTAAGGGATGCAAATTTTGATAAGCTGACTTGGATACTTGGTATTTCTGCTTTGAAGATTTCGTATACTTCAGAGATGTTGTAGATAAGCAGCCTCTTTTGCTTGTGCTCTTTCCCTTCTTTTGATCTGACTGTAACAAAGTCTTTACGTCCAGGACACATTCTACTTATGTCATCCCTCATGTAAAACTCCTCAATTGATCTTGTATCTTTATCAGATATTGCATCAGATCGCTTCTTTCTTTTCTCAACTTCTGATTTTCTTTTCTTTACAAGTTGGTCACAAATCTCAAGAACTGACTTCCGCTTTCTTGGAGACATTTGCTGAACTACATTGGCAATCACATGGTGGGCTTTTGATGGACTTTTTGGCAAACTTTTATTTACTTTTCTCACAGCCTTTCCTAGACTCTGGGGACTTTTGAATGAACCTGCAGTGGTAGCATCTTTCTTTACTTGATTGTGATGAGCCTTATCTTTATTCTTCTTTGATGCTCTCCATTGCCTCTGTCTGAGGGTTTTCTTTTTCCTTATTCTGAGCTTTTCACTTTCTGCTAAAGTATGCTTCTTCTTCAAATATTCTCTCTTTTTCCTTTCCCTATCCTTTCTCTTGTAGACTTCCAACTTCTCTTCATCTTCTTTAAGTTTTTCTCTAAAACGTTTGCTCCTTTGAGTACTACTTGAAGACATTGTAGATGTGCAATTTAGAAATAATTACCCACAATCCCATGCGTTGAGATCTGTATAAACTGCACATGCCCAGAACCTTACCACAGGAAGCCCAAGTTTACTAATGGTATATTTATAATAACAATAAGTAATATAATGATATAATAACTTTATTTTTATATAATATTAATATAACTTTATTTCTATATATTAGCAATAATTATGAGGTTCAGAAGCACTTTACAAGATTGAAAAAAAAAAAAGATTATAAAAAGAATTTACAAAAAAAAAATCACATTTTTTTTTTTTTTTAAATAACAATAAAAATAAATAAAAAAATATAAATAATATAAATTAAAGTAAATAAAGTAATAATAATCTTATTCTATAATAAATCAAAATAAGTATTTTAATTTTAAATAAAGATGGGGAACTTTAAAGCACTTTTTAGAAGATTTCTTTCAAAAATGTAGTCTCCGCAACAAAATTGTAGTCTCCACAACAAAATTAAAAGTGATATAATTAGGAAACTAATAGAAAAAACTGAATTCTTTGTACTGAATATGTTTTCCCTGGTTAAGAATTAGAACTTCTCAAAAACTTATACAAAAATTCTCATCAGGGAATATACAGGAGAAACTTTAAGGTCTAAAAACGTTGCGGAGACTACATCTCGCCAGTGGAACATAAATATTTTTTATAGTGTTGGCACACCCAACTTAGATCATGTATTTTTTGAAAGAGGCCAACTAGTAGGACAAGTCCAGGAAACTTTCAGAATTGTCTGGCTGTTTGTTTCATTTTAATCTGATAAAGTATTTGTAGTCTCCGCAACGGCTTTTTCATGATTTTCGATAATCAGTTGCAATTTATTCTCAGATGCTGACACATAAATGATTTTTTTTTTCAAAAACGTTTACTTCAACTACCTGACACTATTCTAAGACCAAATACACACAGTTTTGGGGAAATTTCAAAACCACATGAGAGGTAACCAAATACTGTGGAATGACCCATATATTTAATATATATCTATATACAATGAGGAATAGAAGTAGTTCAGGCTTTATATTCTTTAATTTAAGAACATTTGTTGATTGGACTTTAATAAAATCACTTTTTTCTATGTACATTATTTGGATTGTAAAATATCCGTGATATTTAACATTACCAATTCATGGTTCTCTTCTATCAATGTAAGTCTTGGTAACGTGTGATATTTCTATTGTTTGTGTAGCTTAACAATACCTCTGTAAATATAGAAGACAAACAAAAGATGCTTATCATTTGATTTAAACTATAGCCTATATGGTAAAGGAAATATCAAGTAGCACAGTTTTGCTAAGGAAACAATTTAGGGGAACCAACAATAACTTGGCAACATACAAGAGTTACAATTGCCAAACTTTCAGCTTTCCTTTGTCAAGGAAAGTGCATAGAATACATGTCCAAAACATTAGTTCAAATCTTTTGATCATCATCGATGTGTTAAATTGTTCTATATTTTTCGTGAGTAATAACAATGAGTACAACTAAACTATTTGCCATGGTCTCTAGGCTGATATTGATCTGAGAGAATCATTAATTGCAGCATTTTTAAATGCATATTCATATGAACAGAACATATATTTTTTCAATCTTTAAAAAGCAATTATTAGGCTCAACTAATACATTCTAGAGTAATGCCTTGCTTGTTTTAAAAACTATTTTTCTTGTTTTCTTATTAGAAAATATGTGAAGAAATGATAATTTGATCATGCTTACTGATCATGTTATGATAAACAGATAAAGCTTAAATATGGCAAGCAATTTGAAGAACTATTATCTAGGCTTCCCAAGCCTCTGATACACGAAATTCCCATTCAAATTGAACAAAGTTGTAAAGATTTTTGTAGTGCAAAGATAATTCATTGTTTTGTCACTGATTTTTAAGCTAGTATCAAATGTATCAACCATAACTGTAACCGATAAAGATCATATAGTTACACTGTAACAGTTGATCATATGTCTAATACTACACTCAAAATCAGCGCCAAAACCAAAAGTTACTGAATGTCAATGTCAGTCAGAGTATAGTAATTCAAATGTGCCACCATATTCCAAATCTATCTATCCCTAGTATATAGTATATAGTATATGGTTATTTGCTTTTTACAGCTGATTGTGGTAAGAAGACACCTGGTCTCAGTTAGATTCTGTTGAGGGCGATTTTATAATCATCTTTATAAGAATGTAAGTCAGTGCATAAAAAACAGTTATTTTGTAAAATTTCTATGAGCCAAAAATATAGCTCCTTATCATAATTTTATCTTTACAAAACATATACTTTATAGAATGTACAATATTAATAATATTTATCCTGTATTAGATATACTCCATCCGGATTTGACAGTATTTGTGTAAAATACTATATTTTATATTAATCAGGTTTTTTTTTAACAATAAAAATATTTTTCTTTAACTCTGTATTTAGCTTATTTTTTTAGTATTGAAAACATGGTAAATGTGTACTTTGGAACTAGTTAAAGGTGTTCAGAAATATTCAATATTCTTGTTTCCAGCCAATTCAAATCTTTGGGGAATAAGGGTCTTTGTTCTTTTGTATTTCAATATCATGTTAAACTATTTGGAACACAAGTTCTTATTCCATGAGGTTTTGAATTGGGTGGAAACATAAGTAACACGTTAGACAATTAAGTCTATTATCAGCACCAAGTATTTCTCAATGACTCAGCAAAGATTCATTTTGATGATAAGTTCACTGAGAAATCTAAATTTAGAGAATACTGAAAATGGCTACAAAGTGACTTCTGAAGTAGCCTTCACCTGCAAGCTAGAACCAATTCACTTCACTGAATTATATTATCCTTTCCTAATGAAAGGGTACTATTATGCTAACTTGTTAATATCCATTTTATAACAAGATATGTTTGAATCATGGCAATTGTTATATATTGTTCTGGCATAAGATGTCTAGCTGAACCATGTACTTGAGCTGATAGTGTTGGTGTTTGGGTGTCGGCAAACTTTAATGTTGATAAGATGAAATGTGAAGTAAATGAAGGACTGCCTGTGTTGATCCATGCCTCTATTCTCTGTGCTTCAAGGCTGCATGCTTCAATCTAAATTACACAGAATTATTATTGATAAGTCTACATAATAACTAAATGCAAAAATTATTTCCAGCATCGAAAAGACTGAAACAATTATTGCTAATTATTACAGTGAGGATACTTGAACCACAAACACTTTGAGTTTCTTTATAACTTTTTTGACCCACATCCAATGAGCGAATAATTATTAGAAATAAGATTTATTATGAACACTTTGTGCATTTGAACTCACTGCTTCATTTTTAGATGTTTTAAAGCAGTAGAAGGTATAGAAAATAATATCATGAAAAAAGTCAAGTGTTCACGGTTCGAGTATCTTCATTGTAACAATTGAAACACACAAATTATTCTTTACATAAAGAAAAGTCATAAACATATCCAGGGTTTTTTTTTAATTTTTCAATGATAGCATAATTTACTACGATCATACCTGTAGTGTTGTTGGTTTATTTGTTATGGCCTTTATTAATATAACGATATCCCCTTCTATACTTTGATAACCAAACAAGTCACATTCACTCTGAAATAATAGATCAATAAATATTCTTAATATTGACTGATAATAATCATTGCTCATACACTATGAACATAATTATACAATAATAATAGAAACAATTAAAAACACCTGATTTTTTTTAAATATTGAGGTTGAATTTGATTTGCTGTTGTAAGAACATTAGGATCTTAGCATTGTTAAAAGGTTCCCATTTAAATCTGTACTTTCCCATTTAAATCTGTACTTATGCAAATTTTGTTGATGGCACTGTTCTAAACACACAGATCATCCATTCAGAGAAGTTCACTTCAGAAATAATATACTCTGATTGGTTGATCTGTGTGTTTAGCAAACACCAACACAATTTTCATAAGTACAGATTTAAATGGGAAAGTACAGATTTAAATGGAGACCTGTTTGTTATATTTTGTAATTGCTTATTTGGAGAACAATTCTTGGTACCCACCGTTGTTACATGTCTTCTCAGAGCAGTTAATAAATCATCCAATGTAGGAAGTTTGTAAGGATGACCATTTAGACTTTCAGTGTTTGTATAGAGCTGAGCCTGACTGATAAGGATCCTCATTTGGGCAGCTACAAAATAAAAATAATATGGATTTATTTAGAGAAAATTTATCAGCTACATAACAAAACAATTATGGATAATTTATAGAAAAAAAACAATTGGATTAATTTATAGAAAATATAGTTAGCTACATAACAAAACTATTATGGATTAATTTATTGAAAATACATGGAAATATGGAAAATATATCACTACCTTAATATACCAGTCAAATAGAACAATCATGACCAAATGAGAGATATTTTGTTGTTACAAGAGTTGATATACTTACCACACTTAGGGCAGCATGACCCTGGTGGGTGTACACCAACACAGTTAGATGGTACTATTGCTGGACATTTGACATTTTCACATCTACCTTCTGAACCAAACCCTGGAAAAGCAGAAAACACGGATAAGATAATATAGGTGATCGTAGTGTTGACAAGGGTTGGTATTGTGATGTTAATTTGCCAACCATTTTCACAATAGATTGTTTAATTTTCTTTGTTCTTATAACAATGGTTGGTTGGCAAAACCATAACAAACTACGTCACTGTATGTCCACCTATAGTAATGAAAATTATTACAATAATAAAATTTGAAAATCTAGTTTTTAATAGTTTTAAGGCTAAAATTACCACACAAAAACTCAGGAGACCCCTTAGAAAATTGGCAAAATGAAGCTGTAGGAATACAATTAATTTGTGTTTTGAGTATCATCAACAATTGTATACCTGAGCCCAGTGAAATAATGATGATTATTATGATGATGATTATAAAATATGGCAATAACAATGATGATAATGATACTATTAATTAATAATAGTTATTACAGTTGTGGTCTGAGTAGCATCAATAATTTTGTAGTTGAGCCCAGTGAAATGATGATGATGATGATACTATTAATTGATAATAGCTAATTACAGTTAATTAAATGTGGTGTTTCTATTAAATTCTATTATATGTCAGGATATAAATGATCCTAACTCTAATATTGATAATCCTTATAATGTTAATTACATACCTGGTCCATGTCCAACAGCCTTACATGGCCCTTGATAGTCAACTAGTACTCTTGCTGACTGTGCAGCACATACACTAGTGTATGTCTCACCATTAATACCGCACACTGGACTAGTAGGTTGATTACAATTGGCCTGAAGAAAAAAGCAATAATATCATTATCAATCAAAACAATATTAAACCACAATCATGTTCAAAATTACGAGGATTAGTTCAAATGAGGCCTTGCTACTACGAATGTGTTTTATTATGAGTCTGAGCTTATAGAATCCTAGCAATTCTACAATAATTATGCTACTAAATGACAACTTCAGAAGATGTTCAAAATTGTTGGGTCACTTGTTTTCTTAGACTGGACTTACAACCTTTTGGTTTTCAAAAGGAAACAGACTTTACTCATAAACTTTACTCATAAACGGATCCCCCTCCCCATAATCAATGTTGTGTGTCCTTTACAATGTACAAACATTCCAGAATTCAAATACAGTGGAATCCTGTTAATCTGGCCACCGAGGGACAGCCCAAAGTGGCCGTATTAACAGGGTGGGTTACATTTTATAGAAAATGTATGGGCATGCATTTCGTTGGGACCTAAAAAACTGGCCGCAATAATGGGGTGGCCTTTGAGCTGGTGGCCATAAGGCGGGGTTCTACTGTACCAGCATTGCCGAGGGGGAATATTTGTACAAATTACAAAGGCTGCGAAATTAGCCATAATGTCCCAAGGTATTCTGCATATGATTGTAGATAAAAAATTAAGAAAAAATACAAGATGATCCATCTCTGGAGAAAACAAAGTAATGAAGGATTGACATCCAAAACTAGTTTTTTTAATGTTAGTTTATTTGTGATAAACCTTACCTTACAAAAGCCTTTATAAGCATGTTTCTTGCCACTGAAATGCAAGGAACACTGGTTGGGGTGTTGTTGGCCTTCCGTATCACATGCTGGCTCAAGAACGTGGATATTCTTGCAGTGTTTATCTCCTGTTCAAAATAATTAAATAAGTAAATGAATAAATAAATATCACAAAAATATACATTAAAAAAATAAAATAGTATACAAACAGAAATGAAAAAAATTTAAATATATTTGTTTATTTCTGAGCAAAATACATACTGCAGACATATTGATCGCATGTTTTAGTCATTGAAAGGCAGGTCTGTCTGTTCATCAAACATCTGAAACAATAATAAAGTTAAAGTAGTAAGTCAATTAGAAATATATAATAAATGGATTGTATGCTACATAGAGTGAAATATATGGGGCTGTTTTTTTTTTAGAGAAAACAATTGACAAACATTCCATTCAGTAATAAAAGTTGTTTGATGAGAATCATATAAGTCAACAACCACAATAATACTAACTCACCTTTGGCCTGTCTTACATGGCTCTTTTGCACAAGGATCAATACTCTCACAGTTTCCTTGCTGGATTTGAGTATCTTGGAATCCAGCACATCTAGAAAAAAAAAAACCCACAAGTATGCCATTATAGAAGGCTTCAATTTAAAGGCTGTGCAAGGAATTTTGATTATCAATATCATCATTCACTATCATCATTCATCATCGCGATTACCATCATCACATTACCATCATCTCAAACATCATGATTATCACTAACATCATTCATTATCATTATCACTATCCATTATAACTATCATCATTCATCATCACATTACCATCATCTCAACCATCATGATAATCACTATAATCATTCATCATCATCATAATTACTATTATCATCATCATAATTACTGTAATCATCATCATAATTACTATCATCATCATCATAATTACTATTATCATAATTACTACTATCATCATTATAAATACTACTATCATTATTCATCATCACCATAATTACTACTATCATCATCATCATTACTATTATCATCATTCATCATCATCATAATTACTATTATCATAATTACAACTATCATCATTATAAAATAATACTACTATCATTATTCATCATCATCATAATTACTACTATCATCATCATCATTACTATTATCATCATTCATCATCATCATAATTACTATTATCATCATCATAATTACTGTAATCATCATCATAATTACTATTATCATAATTACTACTATCATCATTATAAAATAATACTACTATCATTATTCATCATCATCATCATTACTACTATCATTATCATCATTACTATTATCATTATTCATCATCATCATAATTACTATTATCATCATCACTATCATCATGATCATCATAATGCAGTATTACCTTGCAATGCAGGGATTATGATGGGTATGTCCATTAGAAGTGCAGACTGGTTGGTACTCTGCAGGACATCCACATGGTAAACCAGTATACACAGGAGTATGATTCCTCTTTGGATCTCCTTCATGTACACAAAAACAAAAACAAATTAACATAATCAATTATGAACCTGCCACCTTCTATTTTATCATCCTGTCATTTTGGGAACAATTTTGATATTTATAATATATTCCTGTATCAAGTGTACTGTAATTTTTATCTATTGCCTAGTTAAAAGTTTGATGTTTGCATTTTATCTATAGCCCTGAAGTAATCTCTCAAAACCATTGAATCTGACATCCCAGTAAACCTTTAATATGTGGAATCCCTCACACAGCAGATCTATATATGACTCACCTGATTCAGAGATTTGTAATGGCTCAAGGCACTTTCTTCTTGTACACATTAATTCACCAGCAAAACACACACAATAATTACAATCCATCAGGAAATGCTCACCATGTTCTGAAAGATCAATTATAAGTCACATTTAAATGCATACACTTTCCTACATTTTCCTAACTTTCCTACAATAACTTTCCTACAATAACATAAATGTTTACTAGAGTCGATGTATTTATTAATATAGGGTCAAAATACAGCATTTGGAATGTTACAGGGAAAGGGGAAGACAAAACGTTTTCTTTACCTGTAGTTACTTAACTATAGAATATTTTACCATAATTGCATGTTAACATCACAGATACCTACTAGTACTACAGGCACATGAGAGTAAATAAATATACAAACATCTGTATCTTGGTCACAATAAAAAATCCCAAGTGTTAAGGAGGGGAACAGAGAAACCAAAATACTGTGTTTTGACCCTATAAATGAGTTCTTTCATAAGAGTACAAAAACTACAAACTTTGATTGGAATGGAATAAAATATACTTCATAATTTGTTTTTAACATTCTCATTACTGCAAAGGATTTTGGTATATAAACATAATTTTATTACAAGTTTTTTCAAGAAATATTTGTCTCATCATCTACCACTGCAACAATAGTTATGCTACACATACAACCTAAATATGCTATGAATAAATTGATAACAAGAGACTGGATTGTACCTATTATTGCAACAATGATTTTTGAAATAGATGTGTAATATCACTACATGGTGTACTGTTCAACTTACGTCTTGTTTTATTTTGCACCTTTACAAAACATGAATCTCTAGACACACAGCTCACTCTGGTACAGTGAGCCAGTTTGCCATCTTCCTTACAATAGCACAGCTTAAAGCAACCATCCATTGTCTTATGCACAGGCATCTATACAAACAATTAAGATAAAGTATTAAATGAATGAATGAATGAGGCTGACTTAATCCAGATTCGCAGTCAATGACCAAATTAGTCTGGATTTACATTGAGTTAAGGGACTATATGGACTGCACTTGAAGGCAGTTCACAATATTGAAGTCATATGGTTAGTGTTATGCGACATAATATAACAGCTTGATAATTAGAGTAAATTTATTGAGTTTGCCGGTTCAACAAACAATAATAATAATAAAATATTGAGAATAGGCCCATGCATACTTCAGTGTTATATTAAAAATAAGAGTTGAAAATTGTACTTACTACTGCATACTCTCTAGTTCGCACTAGGAATGAGGAAGCCTCTCCCAGATGACAACCTGTTAAATGTCAATCAATATGCACAAATCAATATTATAAGAAATAAACAAATACAAAATGAATAAATAAATGGAGAAATAAATAAATATATTAATTAATAAAATCCAAATAAGATAGATAAAAAGATGAACAAACAAATAGATAAATGAATTAATTGGTATATAAGATTGAATGGATGCAAAAACATATATATCAATATTGTTAGTGCTGACCTAGGCTGCAACTATGTGCTTCGCAGACATCCAGTGAGGCAGCATAGCATGTCCTCTCTATATTACAGATCTTGGACTTGGGACATGGGTTAGGATTACAGGGATGTGTAACTACAATCAATAAATAAATGAATAAAACATAAATGAATGAATGAAAAAATAAATGAATGAATAAAAGATAAATGAATGAATGAAAAATAAATGGATAAAAGATAAATGAATGGATGAAAAATAAAAGATAAATGAATGGATGAAAAATAAATGGATAAAAAATAAATGAATGAAAAAATAAATGGATAAAAAATAAATGAATGAATGAAAAATAAATGGATAAAAAAATAAATGAATGAATAAAAGACAAAATGAATGAATAAAAGAGAAATGAATGAATAAAAGAGAAATGAATGAATAAAAGAGAAATGAATGAATAAAAGAGAAATGAATGAATAAAAGAGAAATGAATGAATAAAAGAGAAATGAATGAATAAAAATGAATGAAAAGATAAATAGATAAAAATGAGTGAACAAGTAAATGTCAGAGTAAATCAATTCATGAATGATTCTAAGAATGGACTGTTCTATACCTTCATCAGTAACATCTTTGTATTTACTAGGTTCTGAAAATTGAAAAATGCAAGATAAACAACAAAATACTAGAGATAAAATTGCATAATATTTATGAAATAATCCTAATAATTCTACAATGTAATGGGTAATAATATCACACTTACTTAAATATTTGGTGATAGAAATACAGTTTGTTTCAGACGGTGACAGCTGGTTGCACACTTTTTCAACTGATTGTTTGTTTCTGTACTTGCTTGAGTTGCCACACTTTTGCAAAATGTTTATACAATCTGACCTGCAAAATAAAATGTCTAAGTTTAACTTAAATACATAAATAACATCCATAAAACTTAATTAAAACTTACTTGCAGATTGTGCTTCTATGGGACTTCAGACTGCAGGGTTTTATTTGCAACAAGCAAGCAATTGCCTAGGATGAAAGAGCAGGCTTAAGTTAGACAAGCAAAGGACCACGCAAAATAAAATAGTTTATTATTTTGCAGCACACATGCTGCCAGCTGAAGATAATAATTAAAGACACAACCAATCATTGGCACAGACAGTCAACACAATAGTTGGGATGCCTGTGTTACAAGACTGTTATCATCAAGTTGCAGCTTGTCCACCTGGTCTCAAAAAATGTACAACTAAATGATATTACTGGACAGGTACGTAACATGTAGTTTTAACCAATCATTGGCACAGACATCCAACACAATAGTTGGGCTGCCTGTGTTACAAGACTGTTATCATCAAGTTGCAGCTTGTCCACCTGGTCTCAAAAAATGTACAACTAAATGATATTACTGGACAGGTACGTAAACATGTAGTTTTAACCAATCATTGGCACAGACAGCCAAAACAATAGTTGGGCTGCCTGTGTTATGAGACTGTTATAATCAAATTGCAGCTTGTCCACCTGGTCTCAAACTATGTACAACTAAACATCGGAGATTACTGGACAGGTACGTAACATGTAGCTTCAACCAACGTTTTCCAATATCATGTGCACTATATATAAACTACTGTGAAGCACTTACTTTCCATGTCTCAGGTAAACATTTCTTAATGTCCTGGACGACTATTGGTATTCCAGGTACTTTAATAATCCCTTCATGCCATTGTTGCATGTGACTCTTAGCAAACATGTCTGAGCTAGCGTCACAGCTTCTGAACAACTCTGTATGTCGATTGTTGAAGTTAGTACAAAAATTAAGCCCACTGCATCCAAGTTGACATGGTTTGGTTACATCTGCAAGGCAGTTCATTAAAGCAGCTTCTCGTGGGTTATATGAACACTGCATATCAAATTCTTGGTAGTTTTTGGCTACACCACGACGTGAACGGTACATATCAGAGCACAGTGTCCAGCATGCTGGCGTGACAGCCTTTGAACAGCATTGTAATTTAGCACCATCTATATCTGTAGAAAGAAAACCATTATAAGGTGATGATGGTAATTATGGTGATTATGATGATAGTGATGATGGTAATTATGGTGATTATGATGATAGTGATAATGGTAATTTTGGTGATGATGATAGTGATGTAATTATGATCCAAATGCTGATCATATTGATGATGCAGATGATGACCAGATGATGATGTAATAATAGTGATGATCACAATGATGATGATGATGATAACAGTGATCCAAATGCTGATCATATTGATGATGCAGATGATGACCAGATGATGACCAGATGATGATGTAGTAATAGTGATGATCACAGTGACAATGATGATGATGATGATAACAGTGATCCAAATGCTGATCATATTGATGATGCAGATGATGCAGATGATGACCAGATGATGATGTAGTAATAGTGATGATCACAGTGACAATGATGATGACAACAGTGATCCAAATGAAGATTATAATGATGATAATATTGATACAAATAATGATGGTGATGATAAGATGATGATGACCAGATGATGTAATAAATGATGATTGCAGCGATAAGCATGGCGATGATGATGATTACCACCATCATAAGAATATCAACATTACTGAAGTGATTGTACTAATGATAATAAGGATTATGAAAATACTTTACCTTGATCAGTGTTGGAGTCATTTGGAGGAATTGATGGTGGTGGTGCTGGAAACAAATATAAAATGAATCAATGAACCATATCCAGATTAATTATCCCAATTTATTCAATTTATGCCAATTAAGCCCCAATAAAATGAATCAATGAATCATTTCCTGATTATTTATCCTACTGTATTCAATGGGCCCATAGAGGATTATTTGTCTTTTAACTACCTGGTTGTGTTTCCAGGAAACAACTCCACATGGCATTGTTGTCTGGTAATGCATAAGGACCTTGACATCCTGCTGTAATACCAGCAATGGCAGAATTCATAGTTTTACTTGATAATAATGCCTATGGAGAAAGTCAATAACCAATTTATGCAAAATAAAGATTATGGTTTGGGGGAGCGCTTGTGGGGACCAATCACACCAAATTAACATTATGGTTTGGGGAGCGCTTGTGGGGACCAATCACACCAAAAAAACATTATGGTTTGGGGAGCGCTTATGGGGACCAATCACACCAAAAAAACATTATGGTTTTGGGAGCACTTGTGGGGACCAATCACACCAAATAAACATTATGGCTTGGGGAGCATTTATAGGGACCAATCACGCCAAATTAACATTAAGATTTTGGGGAGCATATTATAAGTGACTAAGGTATCATTTCCACAGCTATACTAACTAAATTTGTTTGAATTCATTCAAGTAAGCTAAAGTAATGTTTGTTACCTTTCTACACATTTTATCACAGCCATCACTTTTTGCCTTTGAACAACAATGTAACTGGTGGTCTTTACCTGGAATAGATTAACATCGCTTTAGTGGCAGAATAACATAGATAGCATGTTTGAATTTGTTTGACACAAATAACTAGAAAATCTTTGTTTGATTAATCAGGGTGTGTTGTTTTTCATACATTTGTTTTCTTGTTATGTAGTTTCCATGTCTGTTTGTCTTTTCATTTGTTGATTCTTATATACTTATCCATATATTTGTTCATTTATTTATTTTTCATCCATTTGTTTGTTCATTCAATCATTCATTTTTTTCATCCATTTCTTTGTTCATTCATTCATTTTTTCATTTATTTGTTTGCTCATCCATTTGTTTATTCATTCATTTGTTTGTTTATCCATTTGTTCATTCATTTATTTTTCATTCATTTGTTTATTGGTCCATTTGTTCATTCATTCATTTGTTTCCTCATCCATTTGTTCATTCATTTATTTTTCATTCATTTGTTTGTTGGTCCATTTGTTCATTCATTCATTTGTTTGCTCATCCATTTGTTCATTCATTCATTTTTCGTTCATTTATCCATTTGTTCATTCATTCATTCATTTGTTTGTCCATTTGTTTATTTGTTTGTTTATCCATTGTTCATTCATTCATTTTTCATTCATTTGTTTGCTCATCCATTTGTTTGTTTATCCATTTGTTCATTCATTCATTTTTCATTCATTTGTTTGTTTATTCATTTTTCATTCATTTGTTTGTTGGTCCATTTGTTCATTCATTCATTTTTCATTCATTTGTTTGTTTATCCATTTGTTCATTCATTCATTTTTCATTCATTTGTTTGTTTATCCATTTGTTTATTCATTCATTTTTCATTCATTTGTTTGTTTATCCATTTGTTTATTTATTCATTTTTCATTTATTTGTTTGTTTATCCATTTGTTCATTCATTCATTTTTCATTCATTTGTTTGTTTATCCATTTGTTTATTCATTCATTTTTCATTCATTTGTTTGTTTATCCATTTGTTTATTCATTCATTTTTCATTCATTTGTTTGTTTATCCATTTGTTCATTTTTCATTCATTTGTTTGTTTATCCATTTGTTCATTCATTCATTTTTCATTCATTTGTTTGTTGGTCAATTTGTTTGTTCATTCAATTATATGTTCATCCATTTGTTCATCCACTTGCAAAAATGTGATGCTGCTCAACCAAAAAGTTTCCCCCTTGATATAGTTCTGGATCTGCAACTGTTTATATAGTCATTCTGATTTACTTACCACGTTTGTCATCAACAGTTCCTGAAAGAAAATAAGTAATTTTATCAATTGTTGTATAATTGATAATTGTGTTATAATATGTTTTTTTATGTACCACCTGAAATTCAAAGTCCTTTACTTTATTAGCAGAGTCACTTCATTTACCTAAATTTTTCTCAGCACACTTCAAGACTTGTGGATATTTGGAACAATGGTTGTTAAATTTTCTTTTCATATTTGGCCTTGGCATTCTTTCTGATGCAAACAACTATGGAAACAATACAAAAGAACAAATATTTAGGAACTGATTATGTTTTATAAATGCTGCTTCATATTTAACTTATTAAATTACTTATGTTGATAAAAACATAAGGAAATGTTAATTATTGATAAAAGATTGCACTTTTAAACCACAAAGTATGGAGAAGTGGTTTTAGAAATAATTATCATATTCTACTACAATTCAACTAGTAAGTGTCTGGCTTTCAGTTTATTAAAATTTGCAGCTAGTTAGTTTATCTGAGATGTCCGATAAATATGTCACGCTATCAACCTTCTTTAAAACAGGTATATATAGATGTCAGTTCATGTGACACACCACCATCTCATTATTTCATTTTTATTACATGCACTTTGCTAGCAGACAGTTTGGTGCCAGTTCAATTACTAGAAACATACAGTCAGATCTATAGAGTGGTTGTTAATCTGTGTATGTGTGATAAGATTACTTGGACTGTTGCTGACTTGTTAGCTCAAGCTGGCACACAAACACATTATTTATGCTAATGCCTCCTTTCAATATTTTAGCCATTCTCCATTTTCTAATATAAATAGGATAATTATTCCTTTTTATTCTTTTTTCCTTTCATTTATTTATTAAGAGCATTTGCATTAGTCTCCCCATAACTAAATAAAAATATCAATGTGTCTACATTTATAATTATAAAATGCCTATATACTTGTAAATATTACACTAACACTGTATTAAAAATAGTACCTTAAAAACCATACACCTACATTTTTCCTATTTATCCTATATACTCACACCATCTTCCTCAAGGTCCCTCAAATTTCCAAATAAACCTTTAATTGCTATGCAAGTTAAGTTTTCATACCATAAATCCTTTCTAGTTATTTGCCTGTATACTATATATAGTGTAATAAAAGGTTCATGTTTTCTTACCAGTTTGCAAGTCCTGATGCAACTTTTAGATGCACTGTGGCAGCATTTGGCAGTAACTATCAATAATAACAATGTCATTTATAATATATTTATGATAGTAATAAATAATAATAAAGAGGATGGTCACACTGATCACAATGAACAATAATGGTGATGATAGTGAAGATGATTGCAACAATCATAGTAATTAGAAGGTCATGATGATAATGATGGTAACGATGGCCGTTTTCACATTAGAGGAAGGACAAATTGTCACAACGGACAAATTGTCTGTAAAGTTGTTTGTCTAATGTACGTATGAATTAAATGAAATAAGACACCTTTTGCTCTCAGATCAAATTGTCTTCTTCCCATTTTCACATAAGACAACTTGTCTGTCATAACAAGACAATTTGTCTGTCATAAGACAATTTTTCCGTATTATTGAGTCAAAATGGGTATAAATAATAGTTGTGTATGAGTATGATCGCCATATGAGTATGATCGTCGCTGATATGGAAATGATTATTTTAACTATGGCTATCAAGATGAAAGCCATAATGATGATGCAGTGTACAATGATATTTGTGAAAATGATGATGACAATGCTGATGATTTAGGTTAATATATAGACGTTTGATGCTAGATTCCTCTATCGCAGTAATGTGCTATATTTTTATCTTGGTATTGTCACTCACCTGCATGTCTATGTACACAGGAGATCAATGATGGCTGAAACAACAACATATAAAACAAGTTAAAAACTGCAATAATGAGAACCACTTGTTTGGACATCATATCATAGCAGTAATCTATATTGATACAAATAAAGTAGCCAATACATTATCATAGTTTTTAAGGTAAAATATGGATTCTCCTATTTTGGGATAAATCATGCATCATTTGGTTCTCCGTCAGACGTAAAATCAAAACAAAATCTATTATATTTTGAGTCCACTGTTAATGATTTTTTCCAATTCTCCAGATTTGAACCTATAGGAGGTTGACTTGACACTGTTATAGGATTCCTTCGTATACAGTAGATATATACTCACATGATACTGATCAATTGATGGTGCGCAGCTGACATTTAATGACTGGATTTTCCCATCCAGACAGTCTTTTCTACATTTTGGTTTTGTTGTTAGTAAACAACATAGTCCCGCATTGTTGGGCATCTTGGATGGGACATATTGATTGATTGTATATGAAGCTGCAGAATAAAATAACATCAGAATTAATTATTGAATAAATTGATGAATTAATACGTAATCAAAAGTATTATAATCAATAGCTGATTAAAAATCAACATGTGAGCAGTGCTGCTCAGGTTGAGCATCTTGCTAAGATATGGTCAGATCATCCAAGATCTTACTAAAACCATGGCAAGTAAATTTCTTGGAAGGATCTTGGGAAGATCTTAATTAAATCTTGGCAGAAACTTCAATGTCCATGCAAGTTCTTTCAGACTGATCATGAGGGTTTCATGCCAAGATCTTGTAAGATCAAACCTGGATCTTACATGGATCTTGGTAAGATGTTCAACCTGTATGTGTGCTTAAATATATGTAGGGCCTAGCAAGTGTGAGTGTGTCAAACACTTAAACATTTAGCCACTGGCTAGGAAGATTCTAGAAGCTACTCCCCATAACTACTTGACCTAAAACAACGTTTATTTTTATCTAGTTTTCAATAAACATTAATTCTATAGTCATAATTAAATACTTAAAAAAGCATAAATAACATTTTGTTTTCATTACTTTTTTATTATAAATTTCTATTATTACAAATATATTAAGCATTCATCACATATGAAATTATTATTTTTAAAAACATATAAATATTTTTTAGAGGTGCACCAATTCTATTTTAATCTACACATCCATAACAAATTCATGAACCATAAAATATTTAAGCAGAACTAGCAAAACATGAAAAGACATGTTTCAAAGATAAAGATAAACAAAATCTTTTAGTTAATTTTTAGTAAACTGAATTAGCTACCACAAAAACTATAATCTTTCAAAAAAAAGTTTCTATTGTTATCTCTATCAACTCTATATAAATTATATACTTATTACATCTATAAACTTATTATTCAACTTATAATTTTATATTTTAAAACTACTAGGATTAGTTCAAATGAGGCCTTGCTACTACAAAATTATGTGTTTTATTGTGAGTCTGAGCTTATCGAATCCTAGCAATTCTACAATTATGCTACTACTAAATGACAACTTCAGAAGATTTATATTTGAAATATAAGAGTATTATGAATAAATGTAATATAAACACACAATTTCAATTATGATCATTTACAGATTAGCAATAGCTTGTGAACAAAATGTGTAGAATCCCAAAGAAAACAATAATCAACTTACAAAGGAAGACAAATTATCATGGGGTTGCAACACAAAACAAAATAATTGTGTTTATCTTAGCACACACTATGGAGCCTAATAATGTTTGCTAAACCTGGCCTAACAAATACAAAATACCACACATGATATATCCTGAGATTACGACTGCAAAAATATGTTCAAAACCACATTAAATTTGTAGGAAATTGTGAGAGAAAAAACGTAAAAATGTTATATTTTTTTAGCAGAAAAAGTTCAAATTATAAACTGAGATTTATTCAATTGAAAAGCCAGAACTTGTATAAATGGTCTTGCATATTCATGATATTTTATAATTAACTTATGTTCAACACCTTAGTTCATTTGCTGGGAAGACCACTTTATATGTAACAAAATGAGTTAAATTTATTGTACTGAAATACAAATTAAATTTACTGAAATACAAAAAGCGAATTGTGAGATTTTAACCTCTGTTAGTTATTCAAAACTAGAACAGCTAGTGAACTATATTGCTGAACACATATACAAAGAAGTCAATATGAACGAGACCATGACAAAACATTTTATAATCACAAAAAAACAACATTGATTCCACTATCAAAGTGCTAATTTATACAGGAACAATTATTTAAGCCAATAAACGAACATTAATATATTTCTAATGACTCAACAAATAGATTAAAAGTGAATTTTAAGAGCCAAAATGAAATTTAATGATCAACAAATAGGAAAAGACATATTATGCTATAATCATGTAGTAGCATCTGGAATGGATTAGCAAAGATCTAAAAACTAGATAACTTAAGCTCTTATACTTTTTAAAATCCATTTATTGTACATATAACAACAATATAGACATTGACACACAATAAAGTACACTTTTGATATATAATGTTCTTTTTGAAATTTCTTATCACCAAAATAAAGCGACAGCACATTACAGAGAACAAATAGTGACATCAACTTGAGTAAATAGATCAGGAAAGTTTGGTTTTCAATTAGAGAAGAATTTAGAAAAAGCAAGATCAATTTGGGCTATTAGTATTGTTGGTTGTTGAGCTTAGCTTAAAACCTTTTCAGAAACAACAAAAACCATTAGACATGAAGACAATCATATCACAAAAATACTCAATTACACTGAATTCATAACAGACTAATGGATATACTATTGATATTTTTAATGGCCATGAAAGTCAAAACCTATGAAAAATTACAAATTAAAATGTTCCTTGCATGATAGTTGAAGCATTTTTGAAGGCAATTTATCAGAAAATAGCCCATCATTTATTATCATTTAGCTTTAATTTGACATTCATAAAATATATTTAGTAAACTAGAATCGAAGAAAGAAAAATCAAAACATTTTTTTTTTCAAATGTTGATTTTTAAAAAAAAAAATTTATTTGTTTGTTTAAGGAGTCAAAACACCAAGCAGGAAATCTAAAAACTTCAACAATTATTGCCTACAAACAAACAAGAAACATAAAGATCTATTTTAAATGTAGTAATGACGATTCAATTGTGTAAAATTATTGTTATGTTTGATGTGGTTAACCCACAATGTAGCAAGTAAAAATTAATCATCCAATACTGCAAATATCATTATGGGGGGCTAATATTTCCTTTGCTGTGACTTCCTTACTATATCATGTTTTGTCAATATTAGGAATGCGACTCCCACGAAAAACCCATTCCAATTCATTTCCTATTATAGAAGTGTCATTACAGCTAACAAAATTTAAAAAATTTCACATCTTAAATGTCAGCTAATGTTCCTGTAGATTGTCAATTCACAAATATAAATGAAATGCTTTCAAGTACTCAGAAAATCTTTCCCTTTTCTAGAACATTCTATGGATGTGTCATTATTTTGATTGCTTGTGATTGTAAACAGTCAGTTTGTGATATTGTGTGCTTTTGTCATTTTTTTTTTCATATATCTAATTGAAATTTGGAATTTGATTTGAAGTGGATTAAAATTGTGTTACATAGTCTATGCCAACCCTGACAATGACCCAAGATACTAGTTCAAGGTTACTTTTGTAATTCTATTTTTTTGTGGAAAGATAGGAAAAAGATAGACAAGCCCCAAACAAATGATAAACTTTCCATTAAGCTTTTCATATATTCAGGAGCACTTTGCTAAAGTGCACTGATGGCGAAGATATTGAATAAAATATCTATCTCCATCGTGACCAGTAAGCATTCACTAACAAGAGAAGATGTTTTTATGCCTGGAGTTATTTGTGGGTTTTTGTTTGTTAAGTAATCCGTTTTAAAATAAAAAAGATTGTTTAAAAAATATTCTCTGCTTGTTGTGAAGAGGTTAAGATTTTCTTCATACTCGCATGCAGAGTGAAGGTTCCCAGTATTGGCACACCTTAGCTCTCAACAGTCCAACTATCAGATAGCTCAACGTTGTCGAATGCCTTGTGCGTCATTCAACCAAAAACCTCTTGACAAAGCCGACTCCCTCCCATTTGCAAATATGGTTTTTACTTTGAACAAAAGGCAATGGGCAGGTCTCCGCGGGGGATTGATTTAGTGTAAATACATTGCTACAACTAAACAAAAGTACAGTTTAAAGATTTGTACAAGTTCTAGACACTAGTTAGTGTAACATTTTGCGAGTGGTTTGCTGTGGTGACTTCACGGTTTGTCGTTCTTCTTCGATAGATTCACTGTCGAATATACACTCGACAATGTCATGTATTATTCATATAAGCCTATGGCACAAAAAAGGTTTATCCACATATTTAGCATTATCACAAAGCACACAAAAACTCCAACAGGCATAATCCATTTCGAGTAAATTGGAAGTGACGGCTAAAACAAAACAATCGTCAAAATACAACTAGTTTCGTATTGTAAAACTACATACACAATATCCTCAAAATAAACTTTGTGTTGTACGATTCAATGGGTCTCTCTCATGTAGGAAACCCGAAAAACAACAGCCGAACGCACAACAATACGCTCGCCAATTAATTGTCCATTAGTAGAAGTTCGCATGCAAATTGATGTTCGCTTAAAAGGTTGCCATTAGCAGCTAGCCCAAGATAACAGTCAATCCGTCTGCTAGTACAAAACCCATAACACTACACGTGTCTACAGCAAGTATTTACTTAAATCGCTCATAACGCTTTGAAAAATAGAAACAAACCCCAACCACAATCAACGACACCTTATCAAAGGCGAGAAAAACACACGCGGCGACTGATCGCATGGAAAACCATTCAAGCGTTATCCCATCACGGCGACCTAAGGTCTTTCATAATCCTTTATAGATCGATATTTTTACTCGTTAAGCTGGATAAATAACTCTAAAGAGCCTAAAGTTGAGTTAGATTAACTGTAAAACCATTAGACGAGAATATTTTACAAGTTTACATCCAAGGCCTTGTAGTTTTTAGGCGCTAATTGGCCTATAATGAAAAGGTATTCCTTTATTTGCAGAAGTTATTAGTTCCAATTGCACTGACAATGCTAAGACATAAGACACAAAACACTATGGTGTCTTACCTGGATTTGTGCCGTTCAAGCAGCGCCATAGTTGCGTCTGAAATATGAATAAGATATCATGAAACTAAAGAACTGTGCACGGTGTCTCTTGAAAGATCAACTCTCGCAGTGCTAGTCACTCCAAGACATAAACCAATTCACACGCAAAACATACACTTGGATGCACCCCGCCATCGAGAATTCAAAACAACTCATGCTTACGTACCAAATGACCGGGACAATCTTTAGGAAGTTCTTTCAGCTTTCGAAATCGTATAGTGACGTCTGTTTCGGCGACAAACTGCAATAAGAAACTTGATTAGTAAAGATCTAGCCCGCCAGCCGATAGCAATTTGAAGCGAATTAGAGTAAAGTTCGGTATATGTAAAATCCATTGAGTAGATAGTGATGAGCGTATTTCGGAATTGCTAATATCCTGATCACATTCAGATCAATATAGAGTAGGGTGACCATTTGTTGGTTGTTCGATTCACGTTAAACAGCTAGAGGTCTTTGAATATTCTTGAGTTCTAGTGCCCCGTGGTGCCACAATAAAAGACCAAAGATATCAAACAACTTACTTTGGAACAAGCATTTCTGCATTGCCTAAACCCACTTGTTTGTCTATTACAGCACTGGATATCTAGAAGAATAACAATACAATAAATTAGTTTAATAAGAACGTGGTTTTCACCACGGGGAAGCGTGCTATACTTTTAGTTCAATCAAAAGTTAGAACCACGGCGATAAACTCGCCAAGAACAGACTACCGGAAATTTACATTCACATTTGAATGCAAAGGGAATCATTCGCGTGGAGTTCCTAATTATTCCTTGTGTTAAATCCACAAATCATTATTAATCCTAACAACATTAAACCAACACAAGGGACGAGGTTGGGAGCTCGGCGGCGTTAAACCAAGGCATTCCTAAACTTGATCCTCGCCAGAATTCAGTTAGTTAAACAAGACGAGCGACTAGTTCAACGTGCTAGTTCATATGTAAACTTACCTTGTCGTATCGAAATAGCAACTTGTAGTACAAGAAGCGTGCTTAATAGCACTCGCATGATTGCGCTGTGGAAGCAGCGACACCATTAGACTCGGTGGAAAGGTTTCGATAAAACCCTTGAACACTCGTACGTGGATATGTCGATGTCAAAGCTCTTGCACTGTGTATGAACGTCATCCACCAATAGAATCAAACCACCAATTAGCGGGAAATTGTTCTTAGTCGTATCGACCAATCACACGCGGTTATTTAACAAGACCAGTGACGCTTGAGAAAGCTTTGAGTTTGTTTAGTGTAGTGGTCTATAATGGACAAGATCATGATGTTATGACAGCTCCAAACTGACCCTTGGGTTTTTGGTGTTATCTTATTGTCTGAACATCAAGGTTATTTTTACTTTAATGATGTACTTTGTACAGACACACTAACATGCAGTAATTTGTGTATTTTAGTCGAATTTCATTTACAGTTTAGATTGAAGAGCGACTAACGTGTTACGTACAACTTGGACAAATATATATTTTTTTTCGCGTGAATAATTTGCGATAAAAACTGCCTTTTGCGTGAAAAACAAACAACATGCTTTGTTTATTTTATTCATTATTGTTCACCGTGTTTTCAATTCAATCTCGTTATCGTCGAAATTGAGTTTTTGATCGCGGTTAGTTCAGGTACGTAAAATATTTCCTAAACATTGACAGCCAGACTAAACAATAACTGAGGAAATTATGTGCTGTTGCTTGACAGCGAAAAAATGGCCATCACCTTGAAGGAAAGCTGCTATCTCAAATGTAACTAATAAACTGTCTCAGTTTGCGTTAGTAATTACACTTTGACGGCCTTAGTCAAAAACCTGACTGACCTATGTCTATATTTCTTCCTATTTTCCAACTTTCAATTACTGATATTGAAGGAAAGACAAAATGGAATAGTTGGTCCGCCGCTCTAGATTGATGGTGCCTGATGGCGTTCCGATAATGCTGCCAAAATGTTACTGATAAAGAACTCCTGATAAGCTAACCCAATGAAACTAGACTTTTACAAGATTTTGCTAGATTTTAGTCCGACTACTTAAATTAAAAAAATCTCTTTTAAAATCGTTTTCTTTTCTTATATGTTTTATTGATTAAGACAATTAAATTGAAACCTCCTTCTTTTGAATTTCTGTCAGTCAATGTCCATCTTGCTGCCGTTCAAAATCACTTTGTTTACATAGGTGAATGGCTATTTTAATAATCGTCATAATTATAATGCCAAACTACCTATTCAAGTAAGGCTTTTTTTCAAAAGCTCGCCACGCGCTTACGGCGCATTAGCGCAAATGGAATGAAAGAAAAAATTGTCGAGATAGGAGTGTTGTTGTGTACAGTTTGTTTTTCAACTCCCTTTCAACCAATTATTTAATCGTGTTATGACGTAAACAAGTCCATTAAAACGCTATTTCAGCCTTTAGTTAGTTAGATATCTCGATAATATCATTTTTATCAAGCACAAAAAAGGTTTTTCTTCAAAACTGACCAGGTGTTTTCCGATTCTGAAAACATTCTTTTACGACGAATTTTCTCTTAGATATTTTCTCCTCGGTTTATTGCATGGGCTTTTTACTCTTGAAAATAAGTTTCCATTTCTTGATATATTTGTTTGTTTGTGTTCCTGCTCCAAAGGTAATCTCAAGAGCCAGAAGTGTGGAAATGCCTCGAATATCTTTAAACCTTTTAGTCCAGTTCAAGTGATCTTAGACAGACAAAAACCTAAGGGGTTCCTGAATCCCAGGAGTACTTTACACTTTCCATTAACTGTTTTATTAAGCGTTTCCCATTCTCATTCATACTTCCCTAAAATCATTGTATTTTTCTCATTCAATTTATGATCAATTGTTTCTCATTAATTTCTATTTCCCATTAATAATTTCCCATTCACTTTTCCCATTTCAATATCCATTAACTGTTTCATTAAGCGTTTCCCATTCTCATTCATATTTCCCTAAAATCATTATATTTTTCTCATTCAATTATCGGTCAAATATTATTAATTTCTCATTCCCATTAATAATTTCCCATTCACTTTTCCCATTTTAATACCTGTTTCCATTTATTATTTACGTTTTTATCCAATATTTCCTGTTCACCTTTTCAATAAAGGTTTCTATTTCTTTTCCATTTATTATATCTCATCTACTTTTCCATCCAAAATTTCTCATTAATTTTTTTTTAATTTTTCTTATTCTTTTTCATCCATCATTTTCCGTGCACTATTATTTTATTTTTTGACTCACTATGTCACCCAATATAAGTCGACTTTTCTTATATTATATTTGCTTTTTCCCAAAAATAACATTACATTGAAAATACGTCTTATCTTATCATGGTTTCCATTCAGTATAAAAAGCACGACGCAGAATGGCTTGGCTTATGGCTTGCACCATGGTATGAAGCATTTTCAAAAAAAGCTACGGTGTATTAGATCGTATATCGTTAGTCTTTTAATTATTCCGTCTCATTGTATTGATCTATATAATTCATTTTTCATCTAGTCTTTCGGACTCAACTTTATCGATTACTGAGTCTATCCACACTTTTCTATTAATTACTTAAATCGTTTGCAATATCTTCAATTCCCAACAATATCATCAACCCTTTATCCCCTAGTATTTCTCATTTAGATAAACTATGTATAATATTTCCTACACAATTAAAGTCACCCATAGTTTCATGAAATATATACTATCGAAATCACTGATTGTGAGAAGTTTTAATTTAGAAATCCTCAGTGTCTTGGCTGTGTATCATGTGATCGCTTCTGGCCAATCATTTTGTTCAAAAATGGTCATGTGGTACAAAACTCCACACCTTCAAGGCCGAATTTTAAAACGTCGTTTAACCACAGTGATTTTCATATCATAAAAATCATTCCATTCAGCATTTTCCATTCAATATTTCCCACCTACTGTTCCATTCAATATTTCCCATTCAGTATGTCATTCAATATTTCATTCAGTTTCATTCATTATACATTCAGGAAGGCATTCAATATTTTTCATACACCATTTTATCTAGTAGCCTTATTCATTCATCTTTAGTCCAATATTTCCCATTTCCTACAAGTCAAATACTTCCCACTCGATAATCCATTCTGAATGTACCAATATTTCATCCGTTTCCATACCTAATGACACTCTCGGGTAAACAGTAAATTTGCCTTGGGCAACACTGATAGTGCATCAAAAATACTTATTCTTCAAGTAAAATATTCATATTATAAATATAGTTATGAACAACTGAATAACACTCACTTCAAGATGTCGACGAGCTTGGCACTGGTTGGTCAAATATCGATAAAACAAACTTTGAATAGAACACTTTGATGGAATCAAAGGCTACTATAGATAAATACTCGGATCTGGCTTTTGTCTTTTGTTCCCCTCTTGTATTTTGAACACTATTCTTTCATATAGGAGTAAGTAGTCATGGTTTGGGTCAAAAGATAACCCGGTTTTATACTTGAGATGTGAAGTGTTACGTGCGTATCCTTTGAAAATCGTAATTTCGTCTTCTAGTCTTTCAAGTGTGTACTCTGAAATGCTCACTGGTTTGGCACCAAAGCCACTTAGTGTTAAATTGTCTTTTTCCTTTCATTAGATTTTTATTATGTTATCTCAGCTATATCTCAGTGACATTTTTAGTATCAAACAAAGTGCATGCAAGGCAGGCTCTTGACAGAAACACTTGTAACGCCCGCCTTTTTACATTACTTTCTTATACCACAGCTATGTCGTGAGGATGAATGTTTTCAACTAAAAGACGAACAAAAATGTGAACAAAAGTTGCTATTTACAGAAAGCCATGGTGCTTTAACACAAAACAAACAAATTGGCATTTGATGCCTCTAGTCGTATACACCGAGTCGTCAATCTTTTGTTTAAAAAACAAGAACCAACCCCACGTTTTGGTCTCTTAGCATTTCTCAAGTGTTTGGATCAGCTCGCTATCATTTCGGTACCTTTGATGTCTTTTGACGAATGAAATCTCGTAAAAAATGGCAGCCTTTATTAAAGCAACGGAAATACTTGACGGTTGACCTCTCTTGTAAGGGGCCAGTCACATGAGAGCAAAACCCTGCTTTACTATTAATAAAAACTACAAACTTATCTTTGCTGTATTTCTTCTATGTATTTCTACCCTTCTTTTCCCGGTTGCTTTATGCTAGTTCTATGGTGATTTCATAGAACAATATCTTGTGTGTTTGTTTAGCATAATTACTCACGCCAAGTAAACCGGTCTTGGCTCACGATAGAACCTACCATACAACTGAGATTTGTTTTCATTGTTCACAGTATGACAGATTAAAGCATTCTTCTATATTCTAAACTAATCTGTCTTATGATCAGCAAGGAGTAAAAAAAATTGCTTATTATTGTTGTAGTCTCTCGGGGGTATTTAAAGTTATTTGGAGCTAATAAAAGGCAAGTAAGAGCGGAGATAAGACTAGTGTTTGTATTACTCGATACTTTACCTAACGTAGGGTCACGTATGGATCAATTGCGCTTGAAAGTAACCCGATTAAAACTTCCAACAGAACGCTATTTGGATATTTTTGGCCCATGAGATGTTTCAATACTTGCTAAGGGGGGAGGGGTGTGTCTTGTTTTAGATGGGTGCCGTTATCAAGTATGACTCAGATCGTACGTGATGCATTGATTGATGAAATTGTTGAACTGCTCTATAGTGAATGAGAAAGAACAAACTAGCTGTAACTGAATGCACCCTATCAAAAGAATGTCGTCTTATTGGGATAAGAATTGTCCTTACCTGACTAGCCTCGGTGATGGGCTTTTTACATGTATCCGAGGGCAGCCTGTTCTGGACAATAGTCATTCCAACAATTGGGAATCATTTGGTGTATTCAAGGTGTTAGTAAATGTCAGAAGGTTGCGATTTTTACACCAAAACCGTTCATCCCGCCATTTCTGCACGTCATCCACTTCATTCCCCCTTTTCACTCTTCTATTCTATCTCGTCCCGAATCCCTTACAATAGTTACTTTAATTACAACAGTACGGTCCTTGGAGGCATTTCTGATGATTGTAAACTGCGTAGCAGCAATGTACTATAATGTAAAAACTGAGAGTACTTTCCCAATTCCTGTATCCCTTTTTAGGGGAGACCATTTATTTTGTATTTATTTATTAAATTAAAATATTAATTTTTTTTATTACAACTCAACTCTTTTTAACTATCAAGTACAAAAGAAAAATTATTTACAATTCTATAAAATCCTAAAAAGGTGATCTAGGACTTGGGTAAAAATACATAGCATATAGTATATTTCTTTATTCAGAAAACGTCCCACTATGCATATGTTCAGTTAGACAAAGGCAGGCCGGCAAGTTATTGGATCGATAAAAACAGTAACGGATCTGATAGTGCGTGATTGATAAACGTTTAAGATAAAGAAAGCAATACTAGTATACATCACAAATACCGACATTGTCCAAGGAATTCTAGTGAACTGGTAGAGCAACAACTGTAATAGATATAATTAATACTTTTTGTAAATATGACGGTTTGTCTTGAACCAGTTTGAACAGCCAAAGACGTATTTGTAAATGATAAATAATACTAGATCAAGAAACCCTATGGTTTAACTGTATTCTTCTCATTATCAAATGCTTGTTTCTAAGGATACAATCCTATTTTAAATAACAATGCCAATTTAGAAAATAATTGAACTGTTTCTATTGTTATAAAATGTGTTCAGTTTCTACGAAAACAATTAGAATATCAATACTAATTTAATTATCCACCGTTTAAAATAGATCATCTTACTTACGTTTCAGACAGTACCCTTATTGTAGTTTCCGAAATTAAGTGATAATAGTTCAACTGTATTTGTTTCTGAAGCAATTAGATTATAAATGGTAAACCGTTTAAAAATAAATCAACTTATTGACGTTTCAGACATTACCCTTATTGTAGTTCTTGGCATTGTTTTGGATTGTGGTTCTTAATCCTAGACAAGATATCGGTCATATTAACCTCATTTGAAACCCTTTAAGCAATGTCAAGGACTCTATTTGCCTCAACGAGTTGATATGAACGTCAAACCGGTATAATACGAGAACTTCCTGTGAGGAATAGCCTGAGAAAACAGACGTCCTTTCGCTTCACTTTCCACAGCGAAAAGTGGGGGGCAGGGGCTAAAGAACGTCTTTTTTAGGAGAGAAGAGAAACGGATCAGGGAGGAGGGAGAAACAGCAAAAATAAACAGGGAGGAGGGAGAAAAAAGATAAAAGAGGTAGGAGGGAGAATTGACATATAAACGGTAGGAGGGAGAAGGTCGATTTTACCTAATTAATTATTCAACTATAAGATCTTATTGGACTGATTACAGGCATACAAACTACAAAATAGTTCAAATTTGTAACATTTGCACTCTAATGAATAGCCTTAATAGTTTTTATTTAGAAAGAACAAAGAAAATCAGGGAGGAGGGAGAAAAATGGTATAAAATTTGGGAGGAAGGACATTTTAATCCCTGTTTCTCTCTCCTCTTTTAGCGCACTTTAAATCACTTAATCAGTTTTAACGTCTCGAACTTCCAGAAGAAGTAAAAGTGCCCTATACATTTTGGGACACTCACTAACCCTGCATTAAATACTTCAACTCTGCTCACATGTTGGTTTTTGGGAGGGATGGAAACCGGAGACCAGACAAACTCAACTCACATAACCTGGACCACTTCGTGAGAGGCGATCGGTAAACCACTAGGTCACCTCTGCCAGCCCTACTATTACCTATATTACCGGTATGACGGTAGAAACGGTTAAAATAAACGCTATACTATGTATACCGAACGTTGTCAATGGAAAGGCCTTACGCGCACAAGGCGATTAGACTCTTCAAAATGTATTTGCATGCTTTATCACACGTGCCGTATAGAATATTTCTATGAGAAGCTGTCTGCTTTCACCAAATGAGGCGTTTTCCCGTTTTAGAATTATACAAAGTGGACCTGACACTTTGTGCACGCTATAAAAACACCAAATCTTGCGCCTTCAGACAATTGAATGACTTTACTGATTTTGATACTAAAGAGGTTACTGTTGGTAGGACCGCAAACGTTAATTGAAATATATACATATTAGTGCTGTACAATACATAACAGACAAACAAACAAAGAAACAAACAAACAAACAAACAAACAAACAAACAAACAAACAAACAAACAAACAAACAAACAAACAAACAAACAAACAAACAAACAAACAAAAACAAACAAACAAACAAACAAACAAACGAACAAACAAACAAACAAACAAACAAACAAACAAACAAAAAAAAAAAAAAAACAAACAAACAAACAAACAAACAAACAAACGAACGAACGAACGAACGAGCGAACGAACGAACGAACGAACGAACGAACGAACGAACGAACAAACAAACAAACAAACAAACAAACAAACAAACAAACGAACGAACGAACGAACAAACAAACAAACAAACAAACAAACAAACGAACGAAAGAACAATCAAACAAAATAAGAAACAGGCAGACAGACAATAAACAAACAAATAGCGGATAAACGGTCAGAAAGACAAACAAACAAACAAACAAAATAATAGACAGAGAGACAGACAAACAAACAAACAAACAAATAGATGGAGAGACAGACAGATTGATAGACTGACAAACAATCGAATGTTTCGTCCCATGCAGACGTTTCGTCCCCAGACGTTTCGTCCCCTATACGGACCACTGGTCCCTTAAACATGTCTGTTAGCGTCTGGTTACGTATCTAAACAAAATAGTTAAAAGGTATCCAAGATAGAAACTGAGTTTCAAAGAGTAATTCAACCATTACTTCTATTTCCAAACTCATTTATTTGAAAGAAATAGGGAATTGCCTTTGAATGAAAAACGAATTTGAAACCAAACTAAACTTAATGAATTTTAGATAAATTTAAAAGCGACTAATCCAACGAAGCGTAGGATATACTATAAATACTTATAAACACTTGAAGGACCATGCATGGCTTATGTTAGCAGTTTCCGTTGTTTTGTTTCAACATATTTTGTTTCATTTCAGCATATTCACCAGATTAGTCAGCAACTAAAAAAAACCCAAATCTATCACTCTATCCTCCTTGTTTGAATAATTATATACACCTAATTGCAAGAATTTTGTCACATGGAAATAGAACATTAGTAATTTTTATGTGAGATCTTCTTTTGTCTTTTAATTAATTCCTTTCCTACTAAATCACAAAAAAGTCAGGACAACGTTCTTGCAATTAGATGTATATTCTACAGCGGTGAAACAGAAAGACCCGTACAAGAAAGGCTATAAAATGAATAACATACTAAATAATAACATATATGCTATCCTAAGTACATTTAATAAACAGAGATAATAAAATTGTTATACCGAAACACTTGTAAGTAATTTCTCGTCAAAAACAGTTGTGCAATTTTACCAAAACAAAATCACATCAGTACTTGGGATTTTTTGATCAATAGGATTGATTTAAAAGTCAGTTACCCCATGTTTTAGTTCATACTAAATAATATATTAGAACATTGAAGGAACACAGGGAGCCCAATCGTACCTAGGTTCGAACACTGCTCAACTTATTTTTCTCTCTCTTATTTTTTATCTTTTTTTTTACATCATAACGAAACTGATTTAAACAGACAGAAAGAATTGATGGCATTGAACCCGGAAAAAAATTCTGAGGAAACGATGCAAATAACACAAAGACATCTAAAAATATATATAAATAATAAAACATTTGAAATAGGCTTGAATCATGAAAGTAAAAGGAAGCTGTATTTCAAAAAAAAAAAAAAATAGATACTTAAACCCATAATTAGAATAACACTGGAGACGTTTGAAAGGAAAGTAGCTCTCAGCAATTATATATAGAATTGGATAAGCTAACAAAAACAACTAGCTTAAAGTGAACATTCTAAAATCTGATCCTACACTTGAGCCCCGGAACTTCTCTGATAAATGGCCAAGATGGTAATCTTTTTAAACAGTTTTATCCTTTTATCCGTTTTACTGAAACATTTGTTTAGGAAGTACTTAAAACGTTAGTTCTAAACCAGCTGAAACAGGTGATGGTAAGGGAGGTGGTGTATACTATGATTATATTTGCTATGTATATATAAAGGATTGTTATACAAAAAAATAGTTACAATTTAAAGGAAATCAGTGCTAGAGTGATTTTACTTCGTACGTGCAACGAGGTAGACTAGTTAGTGAATAAAAGTCGAAATAAAACAAAAGAAAACAATGTGAAGTCACCAAATAAGAACTCAGTATTGTAATAGCAATTTTATTTTATTTCATGCATTAAGTGTTTTCGTTCGATTATTTGCTGTAAATCACTTATTTGGACACCGCAAAGAGGAAGTGCCACTTGCTGTACATGCAAATAAAAGCTTATAAACCGTATACGAAAAAATGGGAACAGTTATGCACCACAAAAAATAGTTTTTACTTGCTATCAAAATGGTTGCCTTTTCGCGATAAAAAGAGTGTTGGTGTAAAAATGGTAACTTATACACCGTAAAAATAATGTAACTTACTAAACTCTAAAAATAGAGACTTATATACCACAAACAAATATTTTTACAAGCTATTATGATGGCTGCCTTTTCACCATAAAAAGAGTGTTAATTGCTGTAAAAATGTTAATTTATACACACCCTCATTTTCTGTTACATATATATATATATATGGTGGATTTTAAAAAACATCTGACCCACCACAACATTTCGGTTTGTCAATATTCTTTTCAATAAATAGTTTTCATTTCTTTGGGTATTTTTTCTCTACTCTTCCCCCTCGAAAGTAGCTTACGAGGAAGAGGAGCGAAATAACGTCTGTTTTTTTACGCTGTGTGATACTCATCATGATTGCTTTTATTGAACTATTGTCCACTTTCTCTCGCTATCTTTATTCAATGCCTCGACTATATGTAGTGGAAGAACCTTTGTACCTGTCAAACACGATTGCTTAGAAGCATCTAAATGTATTTTTAGCATCAGACAATTTCTACATCTTACAATATAGAAATCATACAAGCTTTAAGACGCAAGCTATAACAACCGATACGGGTTTAATAGTCATGGTATGAAGCTTAATGTTCAGAAAATATAGAAAACGGTGCGTGGGTCCGCTATATGCTGACATGCTGGTAGCTGTGCCGTGGATTTCTATGTACTCTAGAGTGCTCTACAGCTCCCAGGGTGTTCATATCACAGTATACACCTATATTACCATATATGATATTGTAGGTGAAAAGTAACAAAAGACTTTGATGAGATTTCAACAGAACAATAGGCATATCTTTGATACGTATATTGCTTTTATAAAATATTTTTGAACTTTTTTACGATAATAAACTGAGCGTGTCTTTGTTCTCTGATATATATATACACGTTAGTCAGCCGATCAGAGCGCGCGTAATATCTCAAATATTTTATAAATGTTATCAAAAACATGACTCAAGCCCTTGTAAAAGCTTCCTATAGAAACGGACACCTATCCTAGCAATAGTACAATGATACAGCAGCGAAATAGAATAATAGCAGGCCATTTCCTAGACTGTTATTGTCTCGCCTCCAATTCAATAGATATGTCATGCAATGACGAGCAATTACCTGTATTTTGGGCATGTACAAACATTTAATATAATTTCTAGCCGTGTGGATAGACACATTTGACATCAATACAAGCATTGACATTTGGCGTTTTTCATTCTTATTTAGTTATCGTTCACGATTGTAAAACACAATTGTGGTTCTGACAGTCACATGTAACTCGCAGAAAGGGTAAACATACTCTGTGGGCTGAAGTTTTTTTGCTCTTGTTTTTAGATAAGAGCCGGGTCGCTAGGGTAAGAGAAAAACAACGTATGCTCGAGGGGTAGTGTACTAACCAGTGCATCATTTAGAAAAAGCATGTCATTTGATTTCATTTCTCATGTGATTTTTGTTCTCTACTAAATAAAGAGGTACGTTTAGAGTACGGTGTTTTCTTATCCGGTCGCAAGGCCTCTTGGCACACTAACACTATCTAAATTGTTCAGATGACAAATGCTCTTTCTTGTGGAGAGGATAATGTGTTAATGCTATAATCGGTTAGAACAGGATTAGAACACAATGCCCCCATAGAGTGCTATACATTTCGTGAGTTTATTGATGTGAATTACTACTGAAAATGTCCTAAATGAAGGTACAACACCTGGTCGTGGAAAGGATTTTGTTTAGGCAAATGGATCGATGTTGGAGAAGTATTATCGGGTGCTGATGTTGATAGTGAGAAGAATGATGAAAGTGATGTTGATGATGATGATGATGATGATGATGATGATGATGATGATGATGATGATGATGATGATGATGATGATAATGATGATGATTGTAGTAGAGTAAAGTGCCTGTGTGTTTCTAAAGAAACAGCTCTTTAATAGAGATAAAATGCTTGCAATGATGGTGATAATAATAATAATGATAATGGTGATGGTGATGATGATGATTGTGGTTAAGTAGAGTGCCTCGGTGTTTCTTAGAGATAAAATGCTTGCAATGATGGTGATAACAATAATGATAATGGCGTGATCATGATGATATTGATAATGATAGTAATGATGGTGCTGATGATGATAGTAATGATGGTGATAATAATGACAGTAATGATGGTGATGATAATGGTGTTGATGATGATGATGGTGATAATGATAGTAATGATGGTGCTGATGATGATAGTAATGATTGTGGGTAATGATGGTGATAATTATGACAGTAATGATGGTGATGATAATAGTGTTGATGATGATGATATGGATAATGATAGTAATGATGGTGCTGATGATGATAGTAATGATTGTGGGTGATGATGGTGATAATAAGAACAGTAAGGATGGTGATTGTAATGGTGTTGATGATGATGATATTGATAATGATAGTAATGATGGTGATGATGATGATAGTAATGATTGTGGGTGATGATGGTGATAATAAGAACAGTAAGGATGGTGATTGTAATGGTGTTGATGATGATGATGGTGATAATGATAGTAATGATGGTGATGATGATGATGATGATAACAATAATGATAATGGTGTGATGATGATATTGATAATGATAGTAATGATGATGTTGATAGTAATGATTGTGGGTGATGATGGCAATGATGGTGGCGATGATGATGATGATGATGATGAATATGATAGTAAAGATGCTGACGATGATAATGATAGAGTAACGATGATAATGATAATGATGATGATGATAATAATAATGATGAATATGATAGCAATGGTATAGTGACGTTGATGACAACGATGGGTGTGACGACGACGGTAATAACAATGATGATGTCGATAATGGTGTTGTCCATTACTTTTAAATAAAAATCACCATCATCATTGAGATTTGAACTCTAGTTAATGGCGTAAAGTCTAAAATAAATTCATTCGCAATTTTATCGAAATGAAACCAGCATAGTCTTCATTGATTTTGTGGTTTTCGTATCTTATAATTAATTTTATCGCAAATCTAACTTCAAAACAACAGAAGCAAAATAAAAAGAAGCAAAGCATTTAGAAAAACTGTGCTCAATAACGAAAACGTTTTCCGTTTTAATTTCTCAAAAAACGAGTGAGATCAAAAATGAGTTGAACTTGTGTGACGTATCGACAAGACCATCTTTAGGCAAGATAAAATACAGAAAGGAAACATGAATGATCATATGATAAAAACTACAAACGACGGAACACATCAGGAGTAAATAGAAAATGTGATCAATTGAAATCTAACCAAAACCTCCTTGCAAATTCGAGCAGAAACTATGCATCGAAATATGGCAACCAATTTAAATAACTATTGTTCTTGACCGACTAGCCTCTCTTACATGTACACAGGATCGAAATATGGCAACCAATTTAAATAACTTTTGTTCTTGACTGACTAGCCCCTCTTACATGTACACAGGATCGAAATATGGCAACCAATTTAAATAACTATTGTTCTTGACTGACTAGCCTCTCTTACATGTACACAGGATCGAAATATGGCAACCAATTTAAATAAATATTGTTCTTGACTGACTAGCCTCTCTTACATGTACACAGGATCGAAATATGGCAACCAATTTACTATGGAAATCAGTAGACTGGTAATCATGCCCCAAAAATTCCGTCCACGTGACCAATTTTTTTTGTACCATGTGATCGCTTCTGGCCAATCATTTTGCTCAAAATTAGTCATGTGGTACAAAAAGACACACCCCCAAGGCCAAATTTTCAACGTACATTTAACCACTCTAGTGATTTTCATAGTAAATAACTATTGTTCTTGACTGACTAGCCCCTCTTACATGTACATGCAGGATCATTTAAATAACTATTGTTCTTGACTGACTAGCCTCTCATACAAGGTGTACACAGGAAATATAGCAACCAAATTGAATAACTATTGTTTTCGACTGACTAGCCTCTCATGTACACATGATCGAAATATGGTAACCATTTTGAATATGACTGACTATATTCCTCTTAATAATGATAGAAAAACGCACATTGAAGTAAAATAAAATAACATTTATGGAGTATTAGTCACAACATTGTGAAAAAATGAGTACAACGGAAACGAGGAATAAGAATAATGTCACAGTTAATTTTAGTATAGTATAAGTATAGCCGCTGATCTTGAGCATAATTTTAGATTCAATACGCAAAATGATATTTGGCTATTAATATTATTCACTTCATTGTGGCAAGGAAGTGAAAAATAGAACAGTATTTATCACAGAAGAGGTACAATCATATTAAAAAAAAAAAAAATGTCAGTTTTTTTGTATATTGACCTTCACCTGCTGCTTTTTTAAACTAAAAATTACAAACGACAGTAAAATAACAAAATTAACTGCTATTTCATGTAATCAAATCATATCTGTTTTTTAAATTTCAATGATAGTTCTTACCCAGAAAAGTGCTGCCTTCCTATTGTGGCTTCGTTTGGAGAGAGTTGGATTTCTAAAGTTGTACTCACACGTCAGAAATGATCAGACAGCAAAACGGATGTTTTTGCTTATAAAATAATATCACTTCACGGCGGTTTTCTGTCAGGAAAGATCAACAAAAAACCCGAACAAGACTTCAGCTTGACAATATTAGTGTACGTATGTGTAGACAAGATGTCGTGTAGGGACGACGTAGGGCTGTCGTTCTTATGATGGCAAGAAAGTAAGGCACCTAAAATACGTAATTAGAAGCGCCTTGAGGGCAAACCATTAATGGAACTTCCTTTTGGCCAATGATGCACTTTGAAAGGATGAGAGAAAGAGAGACAGAGAGAGAGAGAAAGAGAGACAGAGACAGAGAGAGAGTGATGATTGAAAACGGCCGTTCAAAATTAGCAATAATGATAAATTTAAATTGTGATGATAATAATAATAATAATAATAATGAGTATTAATATCAATATCATCAAACAGCGAATAATTAAAAACATAAAATACGTTATATAACGACAAAAAAAAAGGAAAAGTTTCTACCACTGGTAGAACAATTCAAATATATATGTAGAAGTTTAAACCTTAGTTTAAGTTACAATCTTCACGCTATATTTTACCACCAGTAAATGAATCTCCATGAATAAGTAAATTCAACATTTTTACGACAATAGAAGAGTATATATTGAGTTAATTAAAAAACACACCGACACGATGTGAAATGAGCACGCCATATAAAACAAAGTTCCGTCAAAGAAATTGAACTAAAACTTTATTATATTATGATGAAAAAGTTAAGTAAAAAATATATTAAAAAAAAAAACACGCTTCTCGTTTTAAAAGTAAATACTTTTGAAATAAGCGTACAAATCTACAGCCAAACACACAATTAAAAAAATGGAAATACTGATTCGTACACCTGTATAAAATCTCACAACTGTATTTGTATTAACAATGAAGCCGTACCACAATATTCTAATATTCTACGTTCAATTCCCAACACATTTTTTTTCCAAACGTTGCATGATAGCATAAATTGTAGTTCTTAGTATTTAGGTGGAAGTAGGCGTAAGACATGTTAGTATTTTATACTAGTACCCCTCAGGGCTTCCCGTCAAGTACTACCAAGTAACCAAAAACAAAGTAACTCGATGAACCTAAGAGCTGTATTAAAATAAGAGTGGTTGACAATGATTTCCTTTAATAGATCCTTATCAAACGAATGGAGAAATTTACATACAAAATAACCGGCTAAACCGGTTTTTACCTGACTTAGGCTCTTGTGTATTTTCACAATGCGCATGCTCAAATAACGAGAGTCGGAATATTTTGTTTTGAAATAGACTCCCACATGTTAAACAACTGATTTATTGTTTTGTTACTTTTTTTATCTTATAATGCGCATGCGTTGATCATACTATTAATATCAATTTTTAAATTGTCTCACACCGTTAAACGTTTTCAAACAACTCTTAGTGAATTTCCCCCTATGCTATGCTTATTCATATAATGCACGTGAGTTCACACAGTTTAACGTTTTTAAACAACTCTTAGTGAATTTCCCCCTATGCTATGCTTATTCATATAATGCACGTGAGTTCACACAGTTTAACGTTTTTAAACAACTCTTAGTGAATTTCCCCCTATGCTATGCTTATTCATATAATGCACGTGAGTTCACACAGTTTAACGTTTTTAAACAAGTCTTAGTGAATTTCCCCCTATGCTATGCTTATTCATATAATGCACGTGAGCTCACACAGTTTAACGTTTTTAAACAACTCTTAGTGAATTTCCCCCTATGCTATGCTTATTCATATAATGCACGTGAGTTCACACAGTTTAACGTTTTTAAACAACTCTTAGTGAATTTCCCCCTATGCTATGCTTATTCATATAATGCACGTGAGTTCACACAGTTTAACGTTTTTAAACAACTCTTAGTGAATTTCCCCCTATGCTATGCTTATTCATATAATGCACGTGAGTTCACACAGTTTAACGTTTTTAAACAACTCTTAGTGAATTTCCCCCTATGCTATGCTTATTCATATAATGCACGTGAGTTCAGTTATATCACTGGTATGAAATTGCTAATTTAATTTGAGTCTCAATTTTTATAAGTGCAGTGGAACTCCGCCTTACGGCCACCCGCTTCATACGGTCACCCCGTTATTGCGGCCAGTGTTTTAGGTCCCGACGAAATGCAAGCCCATACATTTTCTATAAAATTTACCCGCTTAATACGGCCACTCCGTTAACGGCCACTTTGGGCTGTCCCTTCGGTGGCCAGATTAACGGGGTTCCATTGTACTAACGAGTTAAACCATTTTTTATGTTGTCAAATACCTGACTCTGGTTTCATTTTAATTAGAGTGAGTCCCGCATTTTTTAAACTCACTAACGACTTTCTATACTACACTACCTGAAAGACAGTTCTCATAATTTAATCTTTTTCTTTTTCCTCTTCTTTCGTTCTGCTTCCTCGTCTAGTTTTCGTCGCAGTTCCTCTCGGCGCTGAAGCTCCCGCTCCTGATAGAAAAAAGACAGAAATCGATGTAAAACTAAAACATCTTTATCGCTTTTTCACTGTGGGAATACTTCAGTTTCATGTTATGTAGCACCGCTGTACTATTTCACAAAAAGCGCATTTTCACGGGCTATGTCTTGAATCAGAGTAATTTTTTAAATTTATCCTGAAAAAAAACAAAAACGTTTTTCTTTTGCTTAGCGGTAATACTTGGAATTTGTGAATATTTTTTTATGCAACAAATCGAGGCTAAGCCTTTGAAATGTGCCTTTTCTCAAATAGTACAAATAGTACGATACTGGACTCAGTATTACAGATTATAACATTATCAGATAAAAAAGGGTAAAAAATGACCTATTTTGTATATTGATTGAAAAAGTATTGAGTTTTGAGGGAGTTTCATAGTTTGAGGGCGCAGATTGACCTACCTTTGATGGTGATATTACTGGCGAGAATGGGTCAGTTGCTTCTACTTTATGTGTAGTCTTTTGTGGTGATGTATAGGGCGAAACATTTGGTGAACTATCAATACCATCCCAAGGCATCCTTAATCCATCATCGCCGTCTTCTAAAAAACAAAAAAATACAAGGAAAATGAGAAGTTAGAACGTTTTGGAAATTATGTACAATGGTACCTCTATTAAGCGGTCACCCTCGGGACTTTCCAAAGTGGCCGCTTTATAGAAGTTGGCCGCTGAATAGAGGTACAGAATAAGTATAGGAATAGATTTGGGACTTTTTATTGTGGCTGCCTTATAGAGGGTGACCGCTTAATAGAGGTACCACTACATTTCTAACTCCTTAATATCGTGTTATATTATAATGCTGATAATGCTGAAGATGGTGACAACGGAAATGATGACGAAAATGATGATAATGAAAATGACAATAATGGAAATGATGATTATAATAAAAATGATGATGATGATGAAAATGATGATGATGATAATGAAAATGATGATGATGATAATGAAAATGATGAAAATGATGATAATGATAATGAAAATAATGATAATGAAAATGATGATAATGATAATGAAAATAATGATGATAATAAAAATGATGATAATGAAAATGATGATGATAATGAAAATGATGATAATGATAATGAAAATGATGATAATGAAAATGATGATAATGAAAATGATGATGATAATAAAAATGATGATAATGATAATGAAAATGATGATGATAATGAAAATGATGATGATGATAATGAAAATGATGATGATGAAAATGATGATAATGAAAATAATGATAATAAAAATGGTGATAATGATAATGAAAATGATTATGTTGATGATAATGATGATAATGATAATGAAAATGATGATAATGAAAATGACAATAATGGAAATGATGATTATAATAAAAATGATGATGATGATAATGAAAATGGTGATGATGATAATAATGAAAAAAAAAATATGATTGGACATAATAAATAATAATAATTATAAATTCGAATATTTAAACAGGATGACCCATCAGTGTAAAGAAACACTGAACATTGTCAAAGGGGTCCTGTAAATAAAGATGATATTTACAATGTCAATGAGTTAATCATCTATTACAGTTCTACCTTGTAAATCCCTGCCTTGTAGCCATGCCTGCTTGTCTATCACTTGTTTGTAGAGCTCTTGTGCTTGTCCTGTAAATGCTAGCTTTGCTGCCCTAGCAACAGTATGTCCAAACCCCTAACAACACAGAAATGGCACATTGTCTTCTATCTTCTTGAAGGCTGATATTTATTTATTTATTTATCTATCCATTTATTTACTCATTTATATTAGAAAATTCATTTTGTTACATATCCATTCATTCACCCATCCTTTCATTCTTATCCAGCAACTTTTTATTCATCATTTTTGTCCATCATTTCCACATTTACTAACTTGTTCATTTATTCATACTTCAATCCAATGTAAATATCATCCATATTTTCATTCAATTGTTCATTATGTTTTCAATTTACTTTTCTCTTCCAATTCTTGCATATTTACTAACTGATTCATTCATAACTTTGTCTGTGTCTTGATCATCCTTCCATTCATTTATGCATTTGTTCATTAATTCAACTTTCCATCAGTAATACTCCCATCCATTCAATCTTTCATTTCTTTGTCCATTCCATTACTAATCTATTCCAATACTTACAGAAGAGGTAGTCATCTTTTTGCTAAATGCTTCTTCATCAAATTTCTTGGTGTCTAAGCTCTCTATTCAATAAATTCAATCCAAATTTCATTTTAAAGGATAATTACGTAAAATTATGATGCTCTATGTTATACTCATTGACAATTCATTTGCAAAAAATGAAGGAAGATGTATTTTTGAAAAAATCTTCTTAATTTGGATGAGCATTAACTGCAAATTCAGTTTTATTTAGAAGATTTAGGTAAAACTTGATACAACTAGGTACCAAGTGAAGTGATTATACAACAGAAATTCTGTCCTGCAGCTTGAGGTACTAATATATTTATATTTGACCAACATTGTCACTCATATTATTTTGTACATATTACTAGAGCGAAAACACTAGAACCATGAAATAAAAACAAAATAGTTACTAACTAATAGTTTTTATTTACTAGTGACTATTTAGTCAGTGTCACTCAATCAGAAACATCAAATACAAAAGGAAACAATACCTCATAATTTACAACTTTACTTGTCTTTTATAGTAACTAATAGTCGCTAAATAAGAACTATAATTTACACACTAACAATTTGATTTTGTTTCATGGTTCTAGTGTTTTCGCTCTATGTGATCTGCAATGTTCACCAAAAATACACCTATATCAAAATTGGTAAATGACTATAATTTTGAGGTACCTACTTCTGGATAACTGGACTTCAGATTGTCTGTAATCACTAATCTCCATGTCTTTCTTCTGTATCAGTGATTGTAATTCATTTTGTCTTCTAAGTAACTCAGCTACCATGGCAACCAAGGGCTCAATAAGGATCTGACTGACCTAATAAAATAGAAGATCATAAAATTACGAATCATTACAGTGAGAAAGTATCTGTCATTCTAAACAAGCCCTCTACAAACTGTCAGTGCTTCAGATATTGATAAATTTAAATGGTATCATGTTAAAATCAACAAAACTCAAAATCTCCCAGCCTTGAAGTATGAATAGTGTGGTTGATGATTTGTTCAAGAACTTGAACCTTTTTTGGATAAATGTTCACTTTGTGTTGCATACTGTCAGAAAAGATAATTATTATTCTCATCAGGCTCAATGAATTTTGGTGAGTAAATAACCTTGACTTTGTCTCAATTATTATTCCTTGATGTCCACCTTACCTTTGGCCAATGACATTAGTAACAGGTTCCCATTTAAATCTGTACTTTCCCATTTAAATCTGTAATTATGCAAATTGTGTTGATGTGTGCTAAACACACAGATCAACCAATCAGAGTATATGAAGTGAACTTTTCTGATTGGTTGATCTGTGTGTTTAGCACACATCAATAAAATTTGCATAAGTACAGATTTAAATGGGAAAGTACTGATTTAAATGGGAACCTGTTTAGTGTTAATTGATGTTTTTTGTTGCGTAGGCTTATTGCTTCATCTCAAATAGCCTTTTAAGTTAAAAAACTGTATAATAAAGTGCATATCAAATCAAAAGGATACTTAATCAATTGTCTCACGATTGAGGTCATTGGTAGAAATACCGCGACGTTTCGACTGCAATCTGCTAGTCTTCATCAGGCGATGGTGTAGACTGGATGATGGTTGTCTTATATACTTTTCGTCTTTCTCTCACACAAAATGTAACACGAGAGTATTGAGCGATTTTGGAGATTTTAAAGTGTATCATTTGACATGAAAAGTATATAAGACAATCATCATCCAGTCTACACCATCGCCTGATGAAGACTAGCAGATTGCAGTCGAAACGTCGCGGTATTTCTACCAATGACCTCAATCGTGAGACAATTGATTAAGTATCCTTTTAATTTCACATTCCACGATGAATAACTTATTTCCTTCTAAAGTGCATATCATGTATATGTACTGCAATGAATAGACCTTACCACTTGTTCATCTGTATGTTGACAGTTAAAACACCATATATATGGCACACCAGGCTGTAACTTGGTCTTTAACTTCAGTTGTAGCTTATCATTGTCTTCCTGTCAGATAATAGCAAATATATGTTCAGTGATTCCTTTGCATCCTTCTACATCCTTGGGAACCCAGGGCTTATATTCTGTCACTTGTTCCTTGCTCTCTAACTTTTTTTTCTAGGAGCTAGGAACGAGTGACAGAATATAACTAGGTTCCTGAGGATGCATCATTCTAATGCAGGTTAGTAAGTGTGGATTAGGGCTTATGGTTTAATTTTCCTATCAAAACAAATGCAAATGTCTGACAGATAGAGAGTATGTGGGCCATAATTTCCACATGAGACACAGAAATAATGAAAATTTTAAAACACTGAATTTTCCAGTGAAATTTGTGTTTTTAAAATGCAACAACTGTCAAAAATCATAAGGTGTTTTGAAATATATGCCACAACCACTCTGTGGCTAGCATTTCAATCTGTATATGTTTGGTTTCATTTTTTTAGATGAAAAGAAAAGAGTTGCCATAATAGTTTAATTGTAAAAGTTTCATTTCGTTAACAAATTTCATTACAAAGTTGGAAGAGTTAAGGCCGTGTCACACTAGCATTTTTTTTGTGCAATTTGTCTCGTGTTTTTAGCACAAGCTAAGTTGCAAAGGAAATCACTAGTGTGACATGGCATCTTGCAACTTGCAACAAATATTTTTGTGAGACAAGTTGCACGAAAAAAACGCTAGTGTGACACTGCCTTTAATATATCAGATTTTTAACTGTGAGTGTATTATTATACTGTATTATTTTAAAAGAGTGTTAGCCTGGCGAGGGTGTGCACTCCAACCTCCTGCACAAGAAGCTCAGTATCATCAATGAAATGTTGAATATTGGTGCTGTACTATTTACTAACCTGTATCAACTCATAGTTTGTGTTTGCTTGCTGAGATTCAACATTCTTGTGAACATGTTTCATCAAGTATAATGCATCTGCCTCGACATTTGGATTTAATTCCTGAAACAACGACATATAAACTGAAAAACACAATTCTTATTCAGAAGCTTAGATGAATGAATATATGAATGAATGGATGAATTGAATGACTAAATAAATAAATAAATAAATAAATAAATAAATAAATAAATAAATAAATAAATAAATAAATAAATAAATAAATAAATAAATAAATAAGAAATAAGAGGGTTAAATAACTTAAATAAATAACAAACCAAAAAAAATCATAGAAAAAAATAAAAACAAAATAAATAAATAAGTAAAGTCTGAAAAAAATAAAAGAATCAATAAATAAAATCCCCATACCAATTTTTAGTAAGTATTCTCACTTTTATCTTTGTTAATGTAAACAAACAATTTAATTACTTATGTGGGATATCACAAACCTGCGAGAGAGTCTTGAACTTTTCTCCATCTATCTTCTCGTACCAGATCTTTTTAAAATCACTTATGCACAATTCATGACATGGAAGAGTATCATCAAATATTGCTTTAACTAAATACTGCTTGTTATCGATAGAAAATGGCTGCCAAGGTTGAGAAAGTAAATCTTGATTCCAGCTATCAACAAATCTGCTGCTAGCCGCCATTTTGGATTTTAGTGTTTTTAAGAAATCCGCTGTACTTAGATACACAGGCGCATGTGGAAAGCGCGGGAACAGGGCGCATGGAGGTACCTCCAAGCGCGCTGCGCGGGAAAGCGCGGGAAAGCGCGCCAGTACCGTCAGCATCGCTAGGACTGTATTCATAACCTGAGTTTCAGGCTCACGGGGGGAAGGGAGGGAAAGAGACGAGTGGAGGAAAGGAGACCCTCCCCTCCCCCCTCCGCTCATCGAGCTCGGGCATGATACTCTGCCCCTCCCCTCCCCCCTCCGCTCCTTGGGGCCTGATCATGATACTACGCTGTCAAGAGATTGGACCGACGTAATAATAGGAACCAACTGGCATAACAATAAAACTTCGCCGAATAGACTAGAAGTTTTTCGACTATCACAATGATGGTTGCTTAGTTAGTGCAAGGGGTTAACCGTGCATGGCTTAAGGGCTTGTTCTCCTCTCCCTCCCTGGTCTTTTGACTATCGCGAGTTTGGTTTTCTGTCAGGATAGCGCGGATGGGCCCGAAATCTTTATCCTATACGTAAAAAAAAACCCCGATTTTATCAATTTTGTTGTCCAGTTGAACAAGGTTCCAGGAGGTGCACTGGAATTTTTAATACTACCTGATCGAGGGTTAGGGCCCTGACGATTTCAAAATATTTCTTTTTCTCTGACTATTACTCAATATCTTTTTTGATTTATAGTGTGTGAATTAGCATTCATAGTTTAATTAATTAAAATTATCTTGTCAATTAGCGAATTTAGTTTGTCACTTGACGTGTCACGACCTTATGCACTGTCTATTTGCGTCACCTTCTATGTTCTCTTTCTACTGTTCTCAACCGACATAGCGATTGCAAGTTCTCCATAATGCTGTGAATAGCATTTTTCACTGTTACTAAAAACAGATATTATAAAGCTTTGTGGGATGGAAATGTGGACAAACTTTGTAAAAAAGGCTTCGATTACAATGAAAAGAAGATAATATCAGTCGAAAAACCAATTAGAAACAACAAGACAAAAAAACAGTCCAGCATATTAGTATGTATTTTGGGCTTCGCTTGTCCGCATTTCAATCCCATAATGCATCATCGTGACGTCATCTCTGGAAAGTGCTATTCTGCGAGTCAGTACCAGTTACGTTGCAAATCCGACAAAAAATGTGGTCGACTTGACAAGGAACATTCTTAACAAAGGCGTCCAATGTACCATTACTCTCAACTGGCCTCCTTTTTGCGTGGAAATACATAAGGCTTTGTACATGTATGGAAAGTCATTTAGGTCATTTTGGCCTTCCCCTACTAAAATGGGTGAGGTTTATTAGAATTTTTAAAACCCGCGAAAACTAAGTCAAATAACCACAAAAGAACACGATGGAAAAAAAAAAAAGTGCATTAAAGATTAATACACTAAGGGGCTGTTTATATGAAAGCGAGTTGTCCCTGCTAGCCGGGATAACTCTTTTGTCTTGTATTCCCCGGGGGACTCGAAACAATAGAGTTATCCCGGCTAGCAGGGACAACTCGCCTTCATATAAACTGCCCCTAAAGCGTTTTTACAGGGTTTTTTCATGGGAACCGTAACGTTCTAAAACCAGTCAAATGATAACATATACAACACACATAATTTGTTGTCTTGTTTTTATTAATCACTACTGACCTCAGCTAGTACCTTAGCTACATCTTTGTACAAATGACTAGCCTTGATTACATTATTGAATCTTATTGAGATATATGAAATATACATTCAGTCTGATTGATGAAAAAAAAGTCTTGAAAATAATAATGGTCAGTTTCCTCATTTTCTTGTATTCTTCTCTAAGTTATCATTGTAATTATACTTCTACTAATGTCCAGTTTTATGTCTATTATGTAAAAACATTTTTTTCATTGAAGCCGCGGCTATTCGAGTGAACGTTATCGTAGTCTCCCAAGCAGACGTTCTTAGTATCGTCACGCAGACCTGTCACGCAACGCTTTCGTAACTAAGAACGCGTAGGAGGCTAGCGATATTTCAAGACTGCAAAGAATGTTGGTAATTTTATCGCATATTTACCAAAATTATTTAGTACATTTAGTAGTAGTAGGTTTTCGAAATATTCAATGCTTACCACAACCTGCCGTTAAAGGTTAAAAACTCATACAACTAAAATGTCCCACGCAACAAGCATGCATCACTCCATTTTCTCTGCTATTTAAGAGATAGAGACTGAAGTGAGTTCTTTATGGGTAAATACAGGCAGCAGCCAGCAAGTGACTGTATTTGTCGATAAAGAACGAACGAAAAGTCTCCAACTCTTTTAATATTAAAATTGAGTTCGCTGAGCGTGCGTTATCGACGAATCTGATCGATTTGAGCCAATGGGGACTCGGATATTGTACAGTGCACGAAATTTTAATATTCAACTCAGATAAAGAATTCATATCTGAATCTTCAGTAAACTTAAACTATTTTTATAGGCGGTGGCGGTGTATCGTTTACCTTTATAACTCCATAAAATGTTGACAAGAAAAAAAAAATACCGACATGCTTTGCAGCCTTGAAGAATTGACAACGACTATTAAAATTTATTAAAAAATTCATGAATAATTAATGAGACATTTTCAAAAGAAATCATGACCATGACGAGTGTTGTAAATCTGATACAACACTAGTGTTGTATATCCTGATTTGCATAAGTTTTAACTGGTAATTTTACGGCAAAATTTATTTTAATCTTGAAAATTTTGGTAAAATATGAAAGAGCTAACCTAGACATTTTTTAAGTAGTTTACAACATTCGCGTCCGTGTTGTATCGGCGATACAATCGCGCGCCTTCGGCTTGCGATTGTATCTGCCGATACAACACGGGCGCTCATGTTGTAAACACTACTTGTATATTGGAAAAACAATGAGACGATGATAATCCGTCTGGACAATTCGTGTATTTATGAGAATTACCAAAGCTTGATCACTCGAGTAGCCGCAAATTGAATTTCTACCAATCAAAAACGCCTTAATGGCGGCTAACTAGGTCTAAAAGCATTATAACACAATTACTATACATAAAATAAAGCCAAATTATAGTCTTAAATTAAAAAAAAATAGCTATTGAATATTTAAAAAACAAATACTGGAACATAAAGCGTCCCGTATTTAATGATTATCAACTTATATTAATGCTCTTTATTATTCACATCAAACAAATAGTTGTGCGCTCATGGGTCTGTTGTTCTTTTTGGATCAGACGATTGGTGTTGACTAAACTGAATCCCTTCGGAAAGGAATCTATGGCAATTCTGTAGAACGCACTTGCCAATTTTGGCACTCTCTTATTTTATTTTAACCCAAAGAAAGTTAAGAATTTAAGAGTCAGTATATACTTTGAAATGTAGAGGCTATACTAAGCAAAGCTTGTAAATGTTGGGACCCATCAGTAGCTTCTGCTTAGTCTAAATGTTGTTCTCTGTGTTCTGAGAAAACAGCAGGACTTGATGGCTGTAAATCGTAAAGGACACTCGAGTGTTCTTGTTGTTCAAAGGCGTTCATCAAATAGATCGAAACCAGACCCGCTAGTTCATGAACGTCACGATGTATTCTGAAAAGCAAAGAAACAGCAAATATTAGACAGGATAAACAAAGAGGAACAATCCCTTGTGTAATTACAGCACCGTTTGATTCTAGTTTCGTCTTGCATCAGTATGACATTTAGGCGAGGGTTGTGTATGATGATGAAATGATGACAATGATGATGCCGAAGATGTCAGTGATGATGATATTGATCGTTTAGATATACTAATCACAGTGCGGCGAATACATGGATCATTTACATATAAATGAATGGCGACTGTATACTGTGAAAGCCGCGGTGGCTTCGTGCGCCAGACTACGAGCCAAGAGGTCCGGGCTCCAGTCATGGGCAGGGGTCTTAGAATGTGTACTGTACTTATGCTTGACACTTAACCGGCCACACAATGATAATAATTGTACGAATTCACTTGTACATTTACGGATCACAAGATAAATGTAAAGTGAACATTACTTTACCACCGTGTACATGATCAAATGATGATGGTTGCATAGGATGTTGAGTAATTTCACACAATACAACACATTACGGTCGTTTTCAAAAATGTTCAATTGATATCATCATAAATCATCCTCGGAAACTGCTACATCAAAAGTCAGGGTTTTCAATGATAAATGGATGTAGAACTTTACTTTATCACAAAAAAAAAACATTTCAATTCAATATTCTGCGTACCCATTTACGGTGAGAACCCAACTTATCTTTAGAGACAAATATCGCCCTGGGCTGACTCCCATAGTTGCCCTATACTACAATGCCTGGCTGCGTATCCAGCGTGCCGGTTGGTCCTTGTGGTGTAGTGGTTAACAAATCGGAATAGAAAGCCAAATCCGTTGGTTCAAGCCCCGCCATGCATGTATGTATTCATTATGATGGCGATAAATAGCTTAACATTTGTGCAGTGGCATGTCACAAGGGGCAATAGATTGAAAACAACAAGTCGCAATGGACACCTATTCTTACCTCGTGCTCTCACAGTTTGGTGTTGTCTGAGATATTCAGCCGAACACTGCAGGAATGGTAAGAAATCAGGTCAAAAACTGTATATACAGCTTATTTCATTAACGTTGTCGTTGGAGAATTCAAGCATTCAGTGATTTTGGGAAAATATTTTCATTCGTATAATTTTGACAAATAAGGAAATAAAAATGAGAAGCAAGATTTATCTTTTCTGACCAATAGTCCCAGTTCCCTGCGCCATCTTAAAAGGTAGCCGGGCCTTTGCATCAAAACGAGACGAACGTTGAGCTTGCAATGATAGAAACCTTTTAACACCTCGCGGGACAATTATTCACGTGTCTCTAACAATGCAAGCTCAACGTCTCGCTTCAATGCTAAGGCCCGGCTACCATTCAAGATGGTGAAGGGAATTGTGAAGGGAACTATTTTAGTACAAAAAGTAGTCGTGGTACAATACATTTTCTTGTACAAAAAAGCGTTCGTAGTAACAATGACACATTTGGTTGCACAAGAAGTATAATAAACGGCACTTTTCGTTAAGAATTCATCTGGTAACAATTGGAGTAAAAAAGGAATACACATATCGTAAAAAGAATTTGAACTTATTGACGTTTCAGACGTGACAGCGTAACGCGCCAAAGTATAACACCTTTTAATATATTTACATACTGTGCATGAGAATTTGGCATCCAAATGAAAGGTGTCGGTTAAACCTACAATACCATTGCACGGCTTTTCACCATAGTACGTTAAAAGTGGTCATACTTTTGCGCGTCGCACTGTTATCCTTCGTTCACCAGATTAATTAGTCGGGCTAGCCATAGGCGGCCCGACTTTAGTTCTACAGTTTCGTCAATCTATGTATCTATGTATCTATGTATCTATCTATCTATGTATCATGTCGCGTTTTGACCACCTTACGTCATGAGCATGCGCAAATACCACAGGAAGCCCAAGCAAATCGCCATCTTGGATTTGAACCTGAACTCATTTGGATTTCTCGTACTTCACATCGATTTACTCTTCCAAATCAGGGTTGGATTTGGGTATATTGTTTGCTCAAGTCATTATACAATTGCTAGCTGTTTTTTTCTAACGTTTTTACGGAAAGAGATTTTCGGAGCGATTCTAGAATACCCCGTCACTATAGAAATTCAAGTAGCGGCACTCTTTGAGAACGACCAAATATCACAATAGATTCTATTATTATGTAAATAAGTGACGGGGTATTCTATAATCTAGCCGAAGTTCAATATGGATAACGTTCAAATATGGTCCCGTTTGAAATCTCTTCTTTAGTCAGTAATATTTTTCTTTTCCATAATAAAAGATTATGAGTTTATGAACGTTTCTGTGTGGTTTTCTTGGGTTTTGGTGGCCATTTAAGGAGGTTTTGAGGATGGCGAATTTCAACGGTCATCGGCGTGTCAATAAAATTACACAATTACACAGCTCTCGACCCAGCGGACACCAATCACCTCTAAATATCACCCGAAAATCCACTCTTTTCCTGTGACTACAAAACTCAGCTTTTGATACAGTACAAAGTAGATATAAAAGAACAAAATACCAAAATTTCAAACGAATCGATCAATGTTTTCCCCATAAAAAGTTCTGCTAAACGTTCGAAATGTGCCTTCTCCCTATGCTCTGACAATCGAGAGCGACCAAGCGCTAACAAAACAACAACTTGCCCCCCTCCCCCACACTTGAAGCATGGCTCGAATATAAAGCTATTTTTGATTTTTATAACGAAAAAAATAAAAGCTACTTTCTTTATCCACAAGAAAAATATTCTTCCACTAACCAAATATACGTATTTTGCATTTTGTGTTTAGAAGTTCAAATATTTATTTTGCTTTATAATGCTCTTTTAGTGTATTTCAAAAGGATCAGTGCGTTAAAGTCATGAAATACGGTGTTTCTGTAATATTTTTCATCTACATTTTACAAATTTGTCTTGAACAGACAATTAAGATTAATACTCCAGTGTCGAGATCTCTTTTACTCAGTGTTAGCCTCAAAACCATGTAATATATTCTTTTGTTCAGTAACAGTCCGTGCAAATGAAAGAGATTTGTGAGCATAGAAGACAATAAAAATATATCGAAATCTCACGAGTTTTATCTAAATTTCTGCATATTTTACACACAATTGAGGCTAACACTGAGTAAAAGAGATCTCGAAATTGGAGTATTCATTAAGATTATTATATCTTCAGAGTATATCCAAGGGGCATCAGTGTTATAGCTCCAGTAATCTCTAGCTGTCAAAAACTGGGTCCCACCACTCCTACTGGGCTAATAGACTAAATTGCATAATCCTCAACTAGCCCGACTTCACGCTCATAGAGCGTCTAGTTGAGAATACTCCACTTTCACGTTATCTTGTGCCGCTGTACTATTTGACGCACTTGCACAGGCTAGGCCTTGATATGTTGTAAAAATATTCACAACTGAATCAGTTCAAAACAAAGCATGGGAAAATACTACCGCAAATTGTACAGCGGTGCTAGATAACATGAAACTAGAGTATGGAGAAATATCAGTAAGTCTAAATTCTTTTCTTATGGCATAAGTTACCTTTTTTTAATCCAACTGTTCGCTTACAAAAACAGCAGCAGTATGCTCACTATATTTATAAGGCAAAGCAAAGAACATGCCGCGAGACTATCCCTTTAGATTCTGAACTGAGTTTCCAACGACAACGTCAATTAAAGCGGCTGTATCACAGATGATCACGATGTGTAAGGCTTTCCCAATGACAACGTTAATAAATTAGATAAACCCGGCACGAATTATGACATCGAAATGACTGACGAACAAACTTAGATGATTTTAGTGACAAACATACCTATGAGCCCCATGAAAAACACTGATGCAAACAGATTAATGCGATGCACAAACATACCAACAAATCCCATTCAAAACATGAAATACGGACCATGCGGATTGCAGTGTGATGAACAAACATACCCATGAACCCCCGGTGGAATACGTGCAAACGGATTATTGGCTATACACGGGATACAATGAAGACCATGCGAACAACTACGACTGAACCCCATGCAAATGGATTATGGTGTTAAGAATCAATAGTGACAATGCATGATCAAATTACACGAGAGCCCCACGAATACACGTACAAGATTGTGATATGAAACATCTAATGAAACACAAGGTATTTACTGGGTACAGGTTGTATAGGGTCTTCTTTGGTGTTGCAAGATGTATTGGAATTTTTTGAATTCCACGAGTATTATTCCGTCCTATTGTTATCGGCTATTGTTTTTATTGTTTAAATGCATCAGGTGCCTCGCAACACCAAGAAAGAGCCCTAAAGTAAAGTACACCTTTTTTCAATTACCGTTGATAATCTGGAAATGGTTGATCTGAGACCGATAGGAATTGTGGGAGCTTATAAATTGAATTATAAATGCACTATTATGATTACACTTGAATTAGCCTTTTTCATATCGAGCAAGGGACTGGGACTAAGTTTCTCAAAATTAATTTAATTAAAAAATAAACCCCTTCACACGAAAGAACAAATACAAATTAGTAAGAATTGAAAGTTTGGACAAGTTTGTGCAAATTGCAACAAAATTTTGGTATTTTATTTTTTTTCGAAAATACAAAGAATGTATGGATTGGAAGGACGTTTTGGAAGGACACCATATCATAATTTTTTTCTATTTAGCCAAACTTTCTGAAACTTGGTCAATAAGCTTATATTTGGTTACTCTCGCATGAGACGGAGTTATTTGTCCTGGAACCATAATTAAATTAGTTTTTCACACTCGTACCCAGTCCCTTGCTCGATATGGAAAAGGCCAATATTAACGTTAACTTCTGAAACACTGTTATCTGTAATTCACCAAGGTTGATTCAAGGGTGATTAGAACAATGCATTTCAATTTTATGAACTCACACAATTCCAATCGGTCTCACATTTTCAGATAATGAAGTGGGTGTATCTAGTTTCGTAAAGGAACAAATATAGGTTTATAAAGTCAGTTGACTAAGAACGTTTTACAGTATAAGCAAGTATGATGATGATATGGCATTGTGATGACGGGAAAGTAAAATAGTTTTATATATTTTTTTTATATCGCCTCAGTTAGAAGACAATTTAAGTACATTTGAAGTTATTTTTATTTATTTAAACAAATATCCATATAATCTCAGTGAATTTGACTATTAAAAAACAGAAGTTTAACTACATTTTACAATTTATTATCAATAACGACTTTAATTTGATTTAAGTTTGTTAAAATATGGGGAAAATTGACGATTTTATCGTGTTACATAACGAAGTTTTAAAAAGAAATAAACATCTGTCAATTCATGTAGTAAGAACTATTTTCATAATTTCATTTCTCGCAAATAAACATGTTTAATTTTTCAGTCTTTTTCAGTCGTCGCCATTTTGAATTGTAACCAGGCCTTGTACACAAGACTTGGTTACAAGGCAACTTCATTGTGAACATTATTTACACCAGTCCCTTTCAGAGGGAATATAAACAAGAACGCAAATCAACACTCCACATGCGGCACTGAGTTTCGTACGAAGCTCGTTGTGGCAATTTTAATTCAGGTCTCCCTCTATACTAGCGCTCTCTATCTCCAGCTGCGCTAAGTTTTCTCACCCTCCCATCCCCTCTATATAACATGTTTCTTCCTTTTTTTACTGAACGCTGTTGCAATCTTTCCCAAGCTTATTTGTTGAGCGTGAAATAGAGTGGTGTAAATAGGATACGAGTTCACATGGAACTATCCTATATTTCAAAAACTAATGTTTTGACTATTATTTATTTGATTCTTATCTACATTGAAACATTTAAACTGTGTTTTTATAACACATAAACGGCTCTCCAGCTAGCCACTTTTGATAAAGTTTTAAAAAGCAAAGTCACAATTATTCTGTGACAAGACATTGAGAGAACAGTTGAAGGCAAATATTTAAACCATGGAATACAATCAAAACTGTCACGAACTAATAGTAGTAGTTTGATTTAGTGCCATTTAGTCACTATCAAATACAAAAGTCAAATACAAAGGAAACAATTCCTTGTTACAACTTGACTTGTCTTTGATCGTTTGCTTATAGCCACTGAATAAAAAACTATTAGTCCTATAAGGCCTAGTTCAAACGTCGCATATCTCATGTGCCGAAACTAATGACCAAAACCTATTAAACATGGTATTCTACGGATGCCAACCACAATGTCTACAGCAAACATGTTTGGTGAAGATGTGGAATGAAATTGATTGATTGAATAGGTCTGGTCACGTGACATAAATCCCCCCCCCCCCCCTCAAAGAAAAAATAGCTCTGCTAAAAAAATCATTGGCATATTCAGAAACAACACATTCAAGATAGTATTGTTGCTAAGTTTAAGCATTTGTTGATTTAATTGGAAATGTTTATGATTTTTTACATTAGACTCGGCACACGTGAGCTGCGACATTTGAACTGGGCCTTCGGTAGTAGCAATTCCACCTATTTTTGACTAAAAAACACTGAATACAACTGAAGCAGCAAGATTTTGAGGGATATTTCACCTTATGAATTTCTTATTCCATATTTTTTGTTTGTGTTTATTTAGCAATTACACTTCGACTATTATACTTTGTTTCACGAGATAGAGTGGTTTTCATTAACCCGTGAAACAAAGTGTAATAGGGAAAGAGCAATAAAGTGTATTAATGTGTAATAGTGCTATTAAACAAATGATTATAAAACACAAAGTTAAAGTGTAATAAAGTGTAATAAAGCATATTACGCTAAAGTGTGTTTCACGGGTTAATGAAAACCAATCTAACTGCCTTCACTCAATTAGATAGCAAACAGTTTGATTCTATTTCATGGTTTAAAGTTTGTATTCTATCTTTATTGTTATGATAATAAACATTGGCAGTAGTTAAATGTCTATTTTAACCGACAATTTTAAAGCTACCTATATTATCAGACTGTGTTTATAATTCCTGTGGTCGAGCTGCCATGGTGATATATACATCAGAACCCATTCAATTAGGGACGTTTAGTGCTTGTTAGCCTGTTAAGTTAATAATTTAAAAGCAGTTTAAAACAACCGATTCAAAACAAAATGGTTAGTCATGTCATGTATAGTATATCAAGAAACATTTTAACTCAACAACTGACAAATTAACACAAAAAGTTTAGAGTTACAGCGCAACGCGTAAAAGTACGGTCACTGATAATGTATTCGCATACTTCTGTCTCGCCATCGATCCAATAAGCGTTTTGATCCGAGACAAGATAACACAATCCTACAACGCTGATTGGATCGATTGCGAGACAGAAGTATGCGAATACATTATCAGTGGCCATACTTTTACGCGTTGCGCTGTAAAACATTTTTAAAACAGAAATTATTAAAATGTATATTTAAAGAATAATAGAAATACGATTTTAGACAATTGTTAATTTGATATTTTAAAACGCATTACGTTGCTATCAAACGAACGTTTAACAACATTCAAAAATTTAAAAATAATCAATTTAGTAAAATATTTTTATATTATTACTACTGTATTAGTTTAAATGTAATGTTTAGTATGCTTTAAGAGGATGGTTTTATTACTGATAATATGGAATAATATGGTATGATAATAATAATAGAAGTAATGTCAATAGGAACCTACCAGTCCGGTGAAGCGACATTATCTTCCTGGCTTGGTGTTGGGGAAGCACTCAAAGCAGAGCTTGATCCAGATGCTGTTAGATAGAACGGTAGATATAGTCATACTTACACAGTGAAACATTACAATGGCATGATCGAATAGTTGTATCATTTTCGTGAAGATCATAATGATTACAAGATGAAGGCGATGATGATGATAATAATTTAGGATGCAAGTGATGATGGTGGTAATAATGGTTATTGTGGTACAATTATTACGTACAGAGATAATAGATAATCACTGCACGCTCAGGTTTATGGGGGGTGGAGTAGGGATTATTTGTCAGATTGTTACTTTCCGCCAGGCTTACGGTCTTACGATGATGGTGATGAAGATGGCGATAATGATTACGATGTAAACGAAACGATGATGACATTGATAATGATGATGATTAAGATGACGATAATGATTACGATGTAAACGAAACGATGATGACATTGATAATGATGGTGATTAAGATGACGATAATGATTACGATGTAAACGAAACGATGATGACATTGATAATGATGATGATGAAGATGACGATAATGATTACGATGTAAACGAAACGATGATGACATTGATAATGATAATGATGGTGATGAAGATAATGATTACGATGTAAACGAAACGATGATGACATTGATAATGATGGTGATTAAGATGACGATAATGATTACGATGTAAACGAAACGATGATGACATTGATAATGATGGTGATTAAGATGATGATAATGATTACGATGTAAACGAAACGATGATGACATTGATAATGGTGATGATGAAGATGACGATAATGATGACGATGTAAACGAAACGATGATGACATTGATAATGATGGTGATGAAGATGACGATAATGATTACGATGTAAACGAAACGATGATGACATTGATAATGATGGTGATGAAGATGACGATAATGATTACAATGTAAACGAAACGATGATGACATTGATAATGATGATGATGAAGATGATGATAATGATTACGATGTAAACGAAACGATGATGACATTGATAATGATGGTGATGAAGATGACGATAATGATTACGATGTAAACGAAACGATGATGACATTGATAATGATGGTGATGAAGATGACGATAATGATTACGATGTAAACGAAACGATGATGACATTGATAATGGTGATGATGAAGATGATGATAATGATTACGATGTAAACGAAACGATGATGACATTGATAATGATGGTGATTAAGATGACGATAATGATTACGATGTAAACGAAACGATGATGACATTGATAATGATGGTGATTAAGATGACGATAATGATTACGATGTAAACGAAACGATGATGACATTGATAATGATGGTGATTAAGATGATGATAATGATTACGATGTAAACGAAACGATGATGACATTGATAATGGTGATGATGAAGATGACGATAATGATTACGATGTAAACGAAACGATGATGACATTGATAATGATGATGATGAAGATGACGATAATGATTACGATGTAAACGAAACGATGATGACATTGATAATGATGATGATGAAGATGACGATAATGATTACGATGTAAACGAAACGATGATGACATTGATAATGATGATGATGAAGATGATAATGATTACGATGTAAATGATGATGGTGATCAGTATTGATATTCTGTGATATTCTAAACTACTATAAATGCTATTGTTATATATATATCTACCAACCTGACGAGTGTCTCGGTGATTCTGGTAAATTAAGTGAATCCTGGAACGAACAAAAAACAGACATCAATAACATCACAATAAATAATAAGAACAATAAATAAATAAGAACTATAAATAATAAGATAGGAATCAGGTAAAAAATTAGTAGAGGGAAAATATATCGATCAGGTTAGGAAGTCGTTAGCTATATGGATTAAATCATAGGCATGCAGAGAGACAGAGGTTGATGGCCGCTTCTTATAGCTTAACCTATCCCATGCAATAAGTGTAAACAAAAGCAGTGAGAAGAATGAAAAGAACGAACAGTAAGATTCAGACAATGGAAGACAAACAACATAACAAGTAGACTACAAAACAGTCCCTAATTTTACGCGAAAACTCCGAGGAAACGAGTTGAAGTTCGATCGGACTAAATTCTGGCCGCGCGTGAATGAGGAGAGGATTAAAGGTCGAGCGCGCGGGTCGCGCAGGCAGAATTTTGGCGATTGAACTTCAACTCGTTTCCTCGGGGTTTTCGCGTAAAAGTAGGGACTGTTTTGCAATCTACATAACACGGTGATTGATACAGAAAGTACAAGAGAATGTAATGGCCCACCCTAGAGGATGCAGCAGCTTTAGATGCCTGGCGTTTACTAAGCTGTAGCGCCATCTCCAACTGTCTCAGTTCGTCATCTGCACTTTTAGGGGCGCTATCACGAAGGGAATGCTGACAGAAAGAAATAATCAATGAATGAACGGAAAAACGGAAAGGAAGTCAAATGCTACATTTTGTTTTCACTCCACACTGATATAACGCCTTAAAGCCAACATCCATTCACTGCAGAGCAAAGTCTTTATGTCTCTGCTTCTCTGTTATATTGGATTTCAGCAGGGTTTGGTAGCACTTTACGGAGTTTTTTTTTTAATCAAACAAGATCAGCTGACATGTAGTGCGCATGTATAGCGTTTAAATACAACGGAGTTACCTACAAATTACGCATAGTTAAGTATAGGCATTTAGCAAGACTAAAGTATATTTCCAAGTATAATTGAAAGTTGTATGCAAAAGGTATTTCAATTTAATATACATTTAATTTCAAGAATGTTGTCACATGGAAAAAGAACAGTAATTTAGCAAGAAAGAAATACATTAAAGTGCATATATGGGTTCGCCAGATTTCACTTTTAATGAAAGTTTTGACCACTATGATCATTGGCCAATTCATGTTTTTTTTTTTTATTGTGTTGCGATTTCACCTATTTTCATGCCGTCCAACTTTACAATGAGCAAATCAGAGCAGTAGCACGGCCCGATTCCGGCAATGACGTCAGTCACTGGAAATATTTCATCGCTGCAACCTCCAATAAATATTACGATCAGAATTAACTAAAAATTCTTAATTCACCTTTGATTTAAAGTAGTTAAAAATAGATTTTTGATTTACAGTGCAAAGAAACACGATGGTAAGTTCCGGCAATGACGTCATAGTCGGTAGTTTCCAATCTATTTGAGGCGCTCCAAAATTGCACTACAGGTAGCCCAATATGCCAATTGTGGCCAACTTTGAGCTTCAAGAAAAGTTCCTTTTAAATTAAAAATCAAGGTTTCGACCCTCAAAGTTGTCTTACCTCATCTCAATCTTTATATCCAAATGAAAGCTGACGAACCCATATATGCACTTTAACTACTTTCTTTCTCACTACAAAAGTCAGAGCAACATTCTTGCAAATACAGATACATGATAAAAATATCAATAGGTCCTCGTACATCCCAGTTAAGGAGTATCGGTTACGTAAATCTTTTTTAATGCGATGCCCGTAGCGATAAACGTAAAGGGTTACGATATAGGGATGCGTAAACACGATGGTTGTTAGGTGATGGTACCTGTTGATACGTATCGAGGTCCGCCGATAATCTATTGCTAGTGTTAAGATATAGGACTGCGTAAATACTATGGTTGTTACGTGATGGTACCTGTTGATACGTATCGAGGTCCGCCGATAATCTATTGCTAGTGTTAAGATATAGGACTGCGTAAATACTATGGTTGTTACGTGATGGTACCTGTTGATACGTATCGAGGTCCGCCGATAATCTATTACTTCCATTAACGTTTTTCTTGTTTTCATTGAGGTCATCGGCTGACCGACTAGACGATGATCGTGGGCGATGTGTCGGCGGAGAATCTGTCGCACTGCAAATAAGATGAACAGCATCAGCTGAATGATACACGGGGTATAACATTTGTAAACGATTACATTATCAATTCGATACGACCATAAAAACTAGTACATAGTATCATAAACCAACATAGCCTTCACAACCACTATCATCATCATTAACAACATTATTATCACCATCATCATTGTCATAACCATCATTTTCATCATTACCATCACAATCATCCGGTCATCATCACCATGATAATCACCACTACCACTAAGATCATCACCATCATCAACATTGTCATCACTATCACCTTCACCACCACTATCGCCACCACCACCACTAGGGCGTGAGCATCACCACTATCATCACCATCATCATCATCATCATTACCCAGTTTCCTTACCTATCAACACCAGTAGAAGACCCAGCTCGTCCATTAATAGATGCAGCCTGACTAATAGGTCTCTGTTGACGTCCTCTACCTCCAGCTAGTAGATTAGGTCTATTCATCATAGCTGGGTTGGCAGTAACTGCACGTTTAGACCTGGGACCTACAGCTCCTGGGGCACGATGGGTTACTGCCACACAACAAACACAAGTTTAATAACAATACTATTATAACATTTTGTAAAATAACTAGATATTTTGTCGACATTGTATGTAGGTGAGCAACATTAGATGATAGAACAGATCCAACCTTGTTCCCAGGGCCCTCTCCCTTCACTTTTGGGTGGGGCAGGAAAAGCGAAGGGAGAGGGCCCTGGGAACGAGGCTGAGAATAGATCTCGTATGACTGTAAAGCTCACGGTACGAACGTAGTCAAGGCACGGAAGGCTCTTCAGAAAATTCTAGAAACATCACGGTCGCGGCAAGGCACGCACAAAGCACTGAATATTTCATAGCAATATGAATGCTACTCTACTGTATAATTACCTTGAGCACCCTCCTCATCAAGACCTCGCTGAACATTCTGAGAGGAATAAAAACAAATTAGAGAGAAGTATGAGTGGGTATACTCTAGTTGTTTTTGTTTGATCACGTAATATACATGTTACCGATATAATAATATATATTTTACTTTCAGCAATTTGGCGCTCACTCTTTTAGCTATTATCTTTTAATAGTCCTTTTCACAGTTCCAATCAGTGACCAGGAATGATAGTTCCAAGTTGAGGTTGGAGTTGCTGCGCATGATAAATTATATTTTTGCTATGTGTGGCAACTCCAACCTCGGCTTGGAACACTGAACGGAACTGTGAAAAGGTCTATTTTCTATCATAATTATCTATTACAATTGTCTATCATAATTATCAATTACAATTGTCTATCATAATTATCAATTACAATTGTCTATTATAATTATCTATTACAATTGTCTATTATAATTATCTATTACAATTGTCTATTATAATTATCTATTACAATTGTCTATTATAATTATCTATTACAATTGTCTACTATAATTATCTATTACAATTGCCTATTTTAATTATCTGTATGTCTGACTTACGATTGGTAGATCTCGTAGTATCTGTTTACCATCACCAGGTCCCATGTGGGATATATGGTTAAAGTTAGTTGGTCCTGATATCAGCTTAGATCGTGTATCAGAATCCAAATCTTGAAGACCTGCTTCTTTTGTTTTCCATGAAAACCGCATTGATGTACTGACAACAACAAAAATTACTACGGATTAGAAACTAATAAACAAACATTAAGATATCAAAGTACATTAATCAAAGAAATGTTAGTACAATGTGATGGGGTGATCACGCTGACAAAACCAAAGAGTTATGAAGTTATTAATGAAAGAGTTTAATTTACAGTCTACTCATCGCTAATCTCCCCCGCAGCCGTTTTTAGTATCGGGCTTCCTGTCCTCGAGGGAGCGTTTCGTGATAACACTTAAAATGGCTGCGAAGGTAGCCGGCAGAGCAACCGTTCTTTTGGCTTTTTGGAGAATTTAGGATCTTGGGCTTCCTATGTTATTTTTTTTGGGCGCGCAAAATACGGAACTTAGCCAAAAATGCTCGCCCGTTCAAAACAGGAAGCCCAAAACCCCAAAAGAACGCCTGTTTTGCAGGCTACTGCGAAGGAGACTAACTCATCGGCTGATGAAGACTAGCAGTAGCAGTTGAAACGTCGTGGTTCAGACCTTGGACATTGTTCAGTCAAATTAAAAACATATAATGTATCTCATATCCACAATGAATAATCTTTAATAATTTTTAAAAAGAGTTAGCTTACCGTGGTTTAGTTTTCAATCTCAAAATTGCCGCTAATGCTTTCTTGCCTTTATTTGGGTCTGGAATTATCAATTCCTCTTCTGTAGAACGAAAACAATATTACATAAATCAATAATCATTAATCTCTATACATGTACACGTAATATTGAAAAAGTATATATCTGTTACCTCCAAAAAATTTATTCTTCAAATAGACAAGACTGGGTGTTTCTGATGCCAAAGACATACACAGCGAACCATCGGTTATTAGTGAATGGCACTGTAAGTAAAAACATACATTCATTCATACTGATCTTCTACTAAAAACATTATTTACATCATAACATCATAAATAACATATATACAGTGAACCATCGGTTATTAGTGAATGGCACTGTAAGTAAAAACATACATTCATTCATACTGATCTTCTACTAAAAACATTATTTACATCATAACATCATAAATAACATATATACAGTGAACCATCGGTTATTAGTGAATGGCACTGTAAGTAAAAACATACATTCATTCATACTGATCCACTACTAAAAACATTATTCACATAGTAACATCATAAATAACACATATACAGTGAACCATCGGTTATTAGTGAATGGCACTGTAAGTAAAAACATACATTCATTCATACTGATCTTCTACTAAAAACATTATTTACATCATAACATCATAAATAACATATATACAGTGAACCATCGGTTATTAGTGAATGGCACTGTAAGTAAAAACATACATTCATTCATACTGATCCACTACTAAAAACATTATTGACATAGTAACATCATAAATAACATATATACAGTGAACCATCGGTTATTAGTGAATGGCACTGTAAGTAAAAACATACATTCATTCATACTGATCCACTACTAAAAACATTATTGACATAGTAACATCATAAATAACATATATACAGTGAACCATCGGTTATTAGTGAATGGCACTGTAAGTAAAAACATACATTCATTCATACTGATCCACTACTAAAAACATTATTGACATAGTAACATCATAAATAACATATATACAGTGAACCATCGGTTATTAGTGAATGGCACTGTAAGTAAAAACATACATTCATTCATACTGATCCACTACTAAAAACATTATTCACATAGTAACATCATAAATAACATATATACAGTGAACCATCGGTTATTAGTGAATGGCACTGTAAGTAAAAACATACATTCATTCATACTGATCCACTACTAAAAACATTATTCACATAGTAACATCATAAATAACACATACACATCGATGAATGGCACTGTAAGTACAAACAACATATAACAGTTCACATTGATCCATTATGAAAAGCATTATTCACATCATAAACAACACATAACACAGATTTGTAATATAATCACCTTTCTTAGTGGGATAGTTTGTAACCACTCAGCACTTTCTGAATCAAATATATCGATTGCTCTCTCACTGAACGAGATAACATGGGGACACGAGTATGCTGAAATTGAAAAATACAGTATAGTAGAGTTAGTCAAGAACAACAAAATACAGGTGAAAAACGAGAAAGACTTTCTGTAATCCAATCAACTTTGTGGTTATGTAGACGACTGTGAGGTGTATATTGATGTACTTACCAACTGAGATTGGTGGTGACGGCCACATTAACTCATGTCCTCTTGACCTATATCCATTTGAATCCACAAACACACCAAGTACTATAATACCAAAAACATCAATCAGTCATCAATGACAATAGCCCAATACAGTAATAGGTTTTTATATCATTCTTATATAAATGGTATTTAAAACTTAATAGGTTCTTATGTAGAGGGGGGCTTGAAATGAACATTTTAGCCTAACAGTTTCCCCTGAGGTTTCTCTTTGATTCCTTTTTTATATGATTACTCAATAAAAAATATCTAGTGGGCTATGTGAAATGGTTGATCCCATGTTGAGCATGTACTTACAGTTAAAACAAAGAAGATATTCCTTAGCAGGCCCGATCTCTACTGCCAATAATGCATCTACTGGGTTATTAGTAATGAAGTTCAGCGTTGGGTCATCTGCATTTACGAGTTCTACAAAACAATTAAAATATAATAGTGATGTTGATAATGAGAATGATGGTGAGAATGATGATAGCGATGTTGAATATCATTATGATGATGATAATAATGATGATAAAGTTGTTGACCATGATGATGGTGTTGATAATCATTATGATGATGATGATGATGATAAAAAGTTATTGATGATGATAATGATGATGATAATCATTATAATGATGATGATGATAAGATAATCATGATGATGATGATGATGATAAAAAAGTTATTGATGATGATGGTGTTGATAATCATTATGATGATGATGATGATAAAAAAGTTATTGATGATGATGATGATGATGTTGATGTTGATAATCATTATGAGGATGATAATGATAATGATAGGCTAAAATAGATTGACTGATGTATATATAATACTCACTTTGTGGATGCCCATCACCTTCTAGTGGGTATATTGTGAACCCAGACACATATCCAACAATAAGTTTACCAAATGACACACCCATCCACTGAAGGTTGAAGTTAAGTGTAATATCCTACAAACATCAATCAAAACACACTTATTCAGACGGAATGTTATCATTTGAGTTGATGCATATAGAGAGGTCCATTTATTAAATTTTCTTTTAAAAAAAAATCATTATGATTTCTACAACCTCAAACAAGCTGCAACAGTTCTTACACAGATGTCATTCTAACATGACTGTAGTTATCCCTTCTTCCCTGTCTCCCCTCCCTCTTTCCAAAAGGGCCAGTTACACAGGCTATAAGTAGACAATAACCTTGATCTTAAGATGTCTTAACTTTGTTCTGTTTAATTCATACACAACTATATGTCGTTTAATAGCTATTCTCGGTTTTTATGTGACGTCATCAAAATGCTAAAATCTAAACAATAAATCGCAGAAGGCTGGTCCTCTAATATTTTGTAGATGTGTTTGAAAGATATTATTCCTGAAAGTTTGGTTGTTTTTTGTTGTTTCGTTTTCGAGATATTGGAATCGAAATTCATGTCACGCAACATTGTCAAGCGTTTTCTAAAGCCGTAAAAAGATGTAAATTAGCCACAAATGTCACCTTTTTTGCCTGGTACATAAATGAAATTGTTTGTTGATTAAACTTTTCCACCTCTTAAGCATTTTGGTTTGAGTTGAATTGTAATTTCGACGTCTGAACTTGTGTCCGCGATGTTGGTGTACACAAGCTGTACACACCATGGCGGCGCCATACATTTCACTGTAATCAAGGCGCATATTCTCTGGCTCCGTATTCGGTCACAATTAGTCCATTTGCGCTTACATTTTGGCAAATCATACATTGGTCATTTTGCTTTAAGCTGATGTGGTCTAAATTGCTATTTGTATCACCGAAAAGATCTGGTCAATGATATAATCAACACAACCGGAAATGCTTTTGCCATATATTTCTTACTAAAAATCTTTAGTAATAGCTTGACTATAACTCTTCCCATATTCATTCTTCTGAACTCACATTTGCTAACACTGCTAGACTGGCTATTGATTAGCAAGTAGACTAACCTTGATCTTAAGATGTCTTAACTTTGTTCTGTTTAATTCATACACAACAATATGTCGTTTAATAGCTACACACAGACAGCTTGACATGTTAGAACGAATACCACCAGTAGCAAACATTGAGCACGCTGAAAGAACAAAAACAAATCAAGGACTTACAATCATCACTGTGGATCACGGACATGACATGTAATCAGAAATAAGGAGTACAGATATATCACAGTCATTAAAATAACATCACATGCCATTACAAATGGAAGGGACCACATATCAAAGATTACTTGTTTCCATACCTTTGGATTCAGCTATTTTCACTGGTTCAGTGTCATGTCCGTCAAGTGCAGTAAGGGGATATAGTCTTATATGACGGTTCTTTCCTGGTGAAAACAAACAAAAAAAGATTAAATATCGTTTTTATATATTTTCAAGCTTTTTAGTTTGCTAGCTATGACAACAAATATTGCAGGTGGCAATGATGATGCTGATGATGACTCTGATGATGACAGTAGTGATGATCATGAATTTGATTATGATAATGATGATGGTGATGATGACGGTGTTAATGATGAAAGTGATTGTAATGATGATAATGATGAAAGTGATTGTAATGATGAAGTGATTGTAATTAATGATAATGATGAAAGTGATTGTGATGATGATAATGATGAAAGTGATTGTAATGATGAAAGTGATTGTAATGATGAAAGTGATTGTAATGATGAAAGTGATTGTAATGATGAAAGTAATTGTAATGATGATAATGATGAAAGTGATGGTGATGATGATAATGATGAAAGTGATTGTAATGATGAAAGTGATTGTAATGATGATAATGATGAAAGTGATGGTAATTAATGATAATGATGAAAGTGATGGTAATTAATGATAATGATGAAAGTGATTGTAATGATGAAAGTGATTGTAATGATGAAAGTGATTGTAATGATGATAATGATGAAAGTGATGGTAATTAATGATAATGATGAAAGTGATGGTAATTAATGATAATGATGAAAGTGATTGTAATGATGAAAGTGATTGTAATGATGAAAGTAATTGTAATGATGATAATGATGAAAGTGATGGTGATGATGATAATGATGAAAGTGTTTGTAATTATGATAATGATGAAAGTGATTGTGATGATGATAATGATGAAAGTGATTGTAATGATGATAATGATGAAAGTGATTGTAATGATGATAATGATGAAAGTGATGGTAATGATAATGATAATGATGAAAGTGATTGTAATGATGAAAGTGATTGTAATGATGAAAGTAATTGTAATGATGATAATGATGAAAGTGATGGTGATGATGATAATGATGAAAGTGATTGTGATGATGATAATGATGAAAGTGATTGTGATGATGATAATGATGAAAGTAATTGTAATGATGATAATGATGAAAGTGATTGTAATGATGATAATGATGAAAGTGATGGTGATGATGCTAATGATGAAAGTGATGGTAATGATGATAATGATGAAAGTGATGGTAATGATAATGATAATGATGCTGATAATGATGAAAGTAATGGTAATGATAATGGTGCTGATAATGATGAAAGTGATAAAAGTGATGATAATGGTGATAATGGTGATGATATTGATAATGATGAAAGTGATGGTAATGGTGATAATGATGATGGTCATGATGATGATATTGATAATGATGAAAGTGATGATAATGGTGATAATGGTGATAATGATATTAATGGTAATGATAATGACAACATTAATAGGAGCATAAAACACAGCAGTACATCTTCATACCTGATATTAATACAAGAAGTTGGTCCTCAGGTAACATTTCTACTTGGAATGCTTTCTTGTTATCACCAATACGAGAAATACCTGCATGAATCAACATGTATTAGGATCAAATTCATCTTGTGAAGTCAGTTGATAATGCTAGCATTACTTACTTTCTTTCATAAGTTCAATACAAAACAAGCCATCTTCTGTACCGATACAAACACGGTCAGTATCTGAAACAAACACAGTCAGTGTTAGCTTTCTTTTATGTCATTCATATGCAGTATTTTAGTCTTAGACATTGACATAGTTTAATAGTTAACTTTGCATAAATATATGCTGTTGTCTTGTGACAATAGTATGTTGGGGGATTTTCTCTTGAAGACAAATACAAGTAAATATCAACAAAACATATATATAATGCGTACACACACAAACTAACAAATGAAAAGCAAGTGTGCAAATACTTACAATTAATGTTAGCAACAAATTACGGTAAGGACACTCAAACTGTGAACACTTTGAGTTTCTTTGTTCCTTTTTTTTTAACCCACATCTCATGAGCAAATAGTTAGAAATAAGATTTATTAGGAACACTTAGTGAATTTGAGTCCTCGCTGCTTCCTTTTTTCGAGGTTTTGGAGCAGTAGAAGGTTCAAAAAATAATAACATGAAAAGAGTCTAGTGTTCATGGTTGGAGTATCCTCACTGTAATATGATTGTCCAAAAACACTTGCAAACCTCACTGTTATACTAAAATCACAGCAATGTCTTACCGATAATAGTTGCGCACAATGTCTGCTTCAAGTGGATCATAGTTGCATCACAGACTTCCTTGGCTTGGAAGATTTGCTAGGGAACAGAATAACACAGTAATGAGAAAAGTGTCATTTCAACTTCTCCAGAAGACTGGCAGAAGAAAGACTCTACTCCTAGAGTACCAGTTAGTATAAATATAATTCAAACACTTAGAATAAATCTTACAACTGCATCAACCAAGCCATGATCAAATATAGTTCTTCTAGCTCATGGCTGATTCTTGTACTTGCAGAAAAGTTACTTCCAAGATAACAGATGTACAATATCAAGATGAAAAAATGTCTTTAATGCAGCTGAATATAACACCCACCATTTTTTTATCTAGACATTTGAGATTTTGACAATTTGGATTAGTATAATAGCTTACTGTTTCTGAGCCTGGCATGTTCTTTTTCAAGATCTTATGGAGTTCTTGTAGTGCTGATACCCAGTTGACTCGATCCCTTTCTTTGTCAGTAAGGAACAGTTGAGTTAAGGGCTCACCTGGAGGTGTCATCTGAGAGGCAGTTAACTGTGAGAAAAACAAAATAACTTGAAAATTTGCCAAAACAAGTCAATATTTCTGGTATGAAGTTTTTTAAGCAGGAAAGTAAGACTTGTAAAGATAAAACCACACAAAGTGAACAGAAATGTTGTTATTAACAGGCCGTGATAGAGAAGTAAAAAATACAGCTCTTTACAGTCATAGATTATGTTCTTAAAAAAGTTCAACTAAATCCTGACATACTAGAGTAAATCTATGCAAAACCAGAGACAAAAACAATTGAAAAATACCTACCCTAAATATACAAGGAATCTCTCTTTTGCTGGCATGGATGACATCTGAAGCCAAGACACCACTGACTGAGAACTCATCATCCCTAGTGTTGAAAACAAAATTATAGGCATATAAAAATATATGTAAATCTTAGACAGAAGCTCTAACCAATGACTTACTGTGACTCATAATATTTATGGTGGTCTGCATCATCATTTACAAAATTAAAAGTATTGATAAAACAATGATTATAAAGCATGCGGGGTTGTCAGAACACGAGAGAAGTGTTAAGAGAAACACTTCTCGAGTGTTCTGACAATCCCCAAGTGTTTTATAACTGCATACAGCACAGAAAGCAAGTTTTTTTTTCCTTTTATAAAATACAAATTGATCAACATGCAAACCGCGTGCTGTGTGCTCTCATAAAGCAAGCGCCTCAACCAATCAAAATACGTGATTTCAAATAGTTATTTTATAACATTATTGATGTGTTGGAACCGTAGTGTTGATATTCATTTTAGACAGACACGTTTCATCAACCTGTATTGATTTTATTAAAAACCAAGCTTTTGGGCAACTAGCCCATCATCAGGGCAAACAATGTGAACGTTTTGTTGTGACAACATCATCACTGTTAGCCGTATTATGAACATTATTAAAACTATTCTTGTTACCCTCATTACTAGACCTTTAACAAGACTGACTTACCGCATATCAATAACTTGTGTTGCCGACTGGGATATTTGTGGTGGTTTATCACTGGTCACATGAACATTATTAAAACTATTCTTGTTACCCTCATTACTAGACCTTTAGCAAGACTGACTTACCGCATATTAATAACTTGTGTTGCCGACTGGGATATTTGTGGTGGTTTATCACTGGTCACATGAACATTATTAAAACTATTCTTGTTACCCTCATTACTAGACCTTTAGCAAGACTGACTTACCGCATATCAATAACTTGTGTTGCTGACTGGGATATTTGTGGTGGTTTATCACCGGTCACATGAACATTATTAAAACTATTCTTGTTACCCTCATTACTAGACCTTTAGCAAGACTGACTTACCGCATATCAATAACTTGTGTTGCCGACTGGGATATTTGTGGTGGTTTATCACCGGTCACATGAACATTATTAAAACTATTCTTGTTACCCTCATTACTAGACCTTTAGCAAGACTGACTTACCGCATATCAATAACTTATGTTGCTGACTGGGATATTTGTGGTGGTTTATCACCGGTCACATGAACATTATTAAAACTATTCTTGTTACCCTCATTACTATCTAGACCTTTAGCAAGACTGACTTACTGCATATCAATAACTTGTATTGCCGACTGGGATATTTGTGGTGGTTTATCACCGGTCACATGAACATTATTAAAACTATTCTTGTTACCCTCATTATTAGACTTTCAGCAAGACTGACTTACTGCATATCAATAACTTGTGTTGCCGACTGGGATATTTGTGGTGGTTTATCACCGGTCACATGAACATTATTAAAACTATTCTTGTTACCCTCATTACTAGACCTTTAGCAAGACTGACTTACCGCATATCAATAACTTGTGTTGCTGACTGGGATATCTGTGGTGGTTTATCACCCGTCACATCGAACAAAAACACTTTAAAATCACATACAACTGCCCATTGACGCATCCAGCCTTTCTTGATACCACCAGGCTTGGGAATCTACACACAATAATAATACAATTATTATAATAAGACATAATATTATAGACATTTTGACTATTCAAAAAATATTTCTCAAACTCATTAATAATTCATTATCTCATGGACCAATAACAACTGCATTTCAGTCATGTGCATAGGTCTTGATACTTGATCAGACATTGATCAAGACACTGATCAAGACACTGATCAAGACTGATCAAGACACTGATCAAGACACTGTATAAATTTCCTCGGTTTCTTGGTGTTGGGATCCCCTGATCAAACACTCACACTTTTGTTTTTGATCTATCACTTCTTGTACTTATAAATTAAGGTTTATGCATGGGGAAGCCAATCAAGTCGAAAGATTGCATTTGAGCTTTTATCCTTAATGCTATTATGTACTTACTCGTACAAATCCTTCATAAGCAGTACCAATACCCCTCTCAGGATCGATACCAAGTGGTCTACGATTAGCTGCAACAAATAACGAACATCAATTATAAATCAAAATATAATAATAACCAATCAATTGAAGGGTCCTTGAAAAACACTACAAGATCAGAACAATCTCCCAATTAAAATACCGTCATCTATGTCTAAAATGTTATTGGGGATAACTATAATGTGTATGCCTGTTTCTTCCACATTTATTATTTAATTGGCTAACTTTAGCACTTTAAATGCAAAATAATCTTTATTATTGTAGTTACCTACTTTTCATTTTCACACTGAAGTTGCACTAGAAGTGGGAAAAGCTTTGCAATTTAATACATAATCATGGAAGAAACAATTGTACACAGTATTATTGACTGTTGTTGGGATTGTGTGCAGTAAGCTTTACTTACCTTGGTTCTGTGGTATAGGACAAACGGCTGGGGCTTGTTTTGTACACATCAAATGACAAGCAAACCCACACACTGTTGACAAATAATGAAGATAAAGTTAAAAATCAATAGCACAATTATTAGCAATATAACTAATAGCACAAAATATTGACAAAACAGCGATAAAGTTTAAAAGGTAAAAATACAATAATAATAACAACAACAACAACAACAACAACAACAACAACAACAACAATAATAATAATAATAATAATAATAATAATAATAATAATAATAATAATAATAATAATAATAATAATAATAATAATAATAATATAGTTGTCCTAACTGGCATTATTCAAAGTATCTTTTAACACTCTACAATCAGCTCAATAATGTCTAATGCTTGGTATAGTGTATAAGATAACAATCTTTTGTCAACCTGATCTCTTAAGATTTAGACAAAAGGTTTTGTTATAAAAAGCAAAACTTTGCTGAAAAGAACAATTGCTAACAGTGAAAGAATAACAGTGAATGGTCTTAACCCAGTGAACGTTTTCAACCAGTGGTAATAATAATGCCAAATGACGTTTTGCATACAGCCAACTATTAGACCACTGATGAAGACTGTAGCACCTCGGTTGAAACATTTGGATTTTTAAATTCAGAAAATCAGAGACAACTCGACTAAATTAATAATAATGCCATTGTTCATACCTTCACATATTGAGCCTTGCCTGACTAATCCAACCATTAGTGATGTACACTGATTGCACTTTGTTGGCGTCGTAAATGTACGTACTGAAAACTTATGTGCACGAGGCTGAAACAAAACAAAAACAAATGAACAAGGTGCTGAAGCTTTTCAGTATAAAATATTTTTCTTTTAACTGAGAGCTCCTCCTCAAGACTCCTCTGCACACACAATAGAACAGCACTCAGCACTTCAAATTTTTGCTATACTTACTTGTGGAGCAAATGATGCAGCAGATGATACCGATGTTGTTCTTGTTGAATAAGTCTACAAATTCATAACAAAAGTTAAGCCAAACATTAACAAAGGAGGTTGTTCAGAACCAATTAGTTAGAAACAAGTACTAAAAGCATGCAATATTTTGCATTAATTAGTACTAAACACCACTAAAGAGTAGACCATAGAATAGAGCGGTTTTCTTTAACCTGTGAAACAAAGTGTATCAGGTAAAGTGTATCGCTTTCAGCTCATGTTTCTCCCATCACTTCTTTCATGCTCTCGTCACTTTCATCGTGCTTTATAACTGAACAGAGCATGGAAAAGCCTCTTCTATTTGTTAAGTAAAAAATAAACAACCACAAAAGAACACAATGGAATTAAAGTGTATTAAAGATAGTGATACACTAAAAAATGTTTCACAGGTTAATGAAAACCACTCAACAAAAGAGATAACACTAATTAATCCGTGATAATTAAGAAGCTTGCTTTCAGGTTTTGTTCTTTGTCAAAGTGTCAAAATCAACTGAAAATCCGTACAGCTTCTAGTGCTACTAAAATGCTCATTTAACATTAGAAATAAAACAAAATAAAATAAAATAATTGATTAGTTGACTACTAACATCTGTCGAATAACTAGAAATTGATCTTTGCGAATTCTGCCTTCGTGGACCAAATGCGTCAGTGCTGTCAACGTCCTGAAAAAGTTATTTTAACATTAACATTTAGCAAGCAAAATAGAGAACAAGCCAAATATCCATTAAACACCAAAATATGACACAATGCACTGTTATTATAGAGAAGTCTGTTTAAAGTACACAGTCACTTTTCTACTCAACAATTGCAAAACAAGTAATTGGGTATGAGTTGCTATGGCAAAGCATGCATTGTTTCGCATCTGTCTCACTCCCATTTACCCCATCTTTGCAATTGGCGAATTGCAGCAATATCAAATTATAGTCCAGTCAAACTTATGATCAATTCTTCTGTCTTATTGTATGGATATATGGCATGCACATAAAAAAACAGTAAAGCAGCATTTAACGGCTGTTTTATCAAGTCAGCAACATAACAAGATTATTAGCAATATTTAATAAATAAGGGTAAAGTGAATACTGAGAATTATTAACCAAGGTAATGTCAAGGTTATTATTCACTGATATTCACCAAGTCTGAAGAATAAATAATTTAGTATAAACACACAAGTGAATATTCCAAAAAACAAAAATAACAATAGCCATTGATTGTTTTTCTAAAAGCATGCTCCAGTTAAATATTCGAAAATAGTCCTAAGTTCTTAGCCAATCAGCATACATGTGCAGTATTCTACTGCCACATGCGTATTGATACTAAAATATCGTAGTGCAAACCTCATCATGTCTCTCATGCTCATGGTCTTTCAAGTAAGACAGGAATGGAAGATCTGAAAAAACACAATACAAATATCTATTAATAGCCTTTTCAAAGAGATAAGAAGTCATTTTGCTATCAACATTGCTGTGTAAATAGATTTAGGACATTCGCGGGCAAATAAGTTAACCATAGATTATTCTTCGAAGTGCAGCCTTTTTCTTGTCAAAAATCGCTTGTGTGCAATACAAACAATTCAGGTGAAAAAGTCATTTTTTGATAGAAAAACCAAATTAATTGCCAAACATTTCTTGAGACAAACGTCTAATAACTTATAGATTAATATTTATATGAATAAATACAACTAACCCTTTGGATTTTGGCTCGAATTTGCAGCCATCATGCAACATTCGGTGACACTTTCGATCAATGAAGATTGACATTTTTATCCAAATAGGTCTATCATTTAATATTTAACCATAACTTTTTCTTCAAATTTTGAACACACACAGCTTTTTTAATTCTTTATAAATTTTCAAAATAAAAAATGTTTGTCACCGTATTTGTTTTCAAGATATTGCGATGCAAACTTTCAAAATCATACGGTCGCCATCTTGTTTCACCTGGATGATTTCTTTTATGAAACAAAATCATCCAGGCGTTCCAAAGCGTGCACAGAAGGGATGCACAGAAGCAACGCCCATGAACGTCCTTAAGTGCTTTTGTCAATGAACCAGCATGTTGGCAGGAGGAGGTGAGTATGGTTGGTTGATGAGTCAAGCAATGAGGCGCCCTTTCCTAGTTACTGGTACATCAATATACCAGTTTGGAGAGTGGTGGATTTAAGTTAGTCCGAAAGTACAGAAAAAAAACTTTCTCCTGTAATTTTACTGCTTGTTCACACAATGCATGCACCTCTTTGCCTTGCTACAGGTTGAAATATATATTATTTATTACAAAGAATATATTATATGCTATTGAAGCTATGGCTTTAAATTTGCCAATTCCAAAACCAATGGTGAAATTGAGTATGAATTGCGACCTCAAAGCATGGAATGTTTGGCTAGGTGCTTTTCTTTGTTTTTCCCAAATTCTCCACTCGTTGTGCAACTAATGAATGGGAGTTTGTTTTTGTTTCTATGTTCATGATCACCTCCTTTTTGAGATCCTGTTTGCCTGAATTGTTCCATTTCCTTTTTAAGTATTTCCATCTCATCTTTTAGTTCCTTGCACTGCGCTTCAGATGCAGCCAGTTTCCTGAACAAAATACAAAGCAACATTAAGCTAGAATGACAAACTATAATAAAAAAAAAGAACCAATAAAAGAATAAGAAACACACAAAAAGATAACGATAGTGAAAAGGGGGAAAAACAATCAACAAATGTCAAATCAATATTAAACATCAATATAATAAACATCTAAACATATATTAATAATAATTAAACAACTCATGAACAATTAATGAGAATTTGACAAAAGAAATCATGTCGGTGACAAGTACTGTAAATCCTATACAGATTCTCATCCTGATTTGCATAAGTTTCAACTTGTTTCAGTTTTAGTAAATTATGAAAGAACATTGGAGTTTTATAAGTACTATACAGTATCCATGTCCAACCTGTATGAGATATACAGTGGCTAATCACATACTGTATATATTACATTAAAAGAAAATATTAAACCAATAAATATCAAGAGACTATTCAAAGTATAGAAAGTATAGAATGGGAAACAGGTATCAACAAACAAAAACAAAGTAAATTGAATTAAATAAAATAATTTCCATACTTTTCAGTTGTTACAAGTACAGCTTTGCTTTTATTCAGTTCCTCTGACATATGTTGCTTAGCCTAAAAATACGGCCAAACAAAAATGTTATTTTGAAGTAAAAAACATTGAATTCAAATATTCAATATAAGAGTACAGTAATTTACAAACCTGGATCTCAGCATGGAGATTTGACTGTAATGTCAAGATTTCTTGTTTGTCAACCTTCTGTGATCTTCTGACCTGCCATTGATTCTTCTCTCCCTACACACAACAAAACAATAGTAAATGAAGTTGTTGTTTGTCACTTGGAAATAATTAGAAATAATAATGTATGATACTGTGTAAGTGGACAAGATTCTTTACTTTTTTGGGGACAGTCAGCACCAAATCAAAACATCATTTAGGATTGGTTTAAAAACAATAAATTATTTCCAAACAATTGCTTGAACCTAACCAAACAATAGCGGTACTGTATTAGGGAACCAACGAAAACATACTCTGCGAACAGAGCCACCTTTCTCCCCTGCAGAAAAGCTTGAGAGAAAGGGCTCTGCTGACTCCCAATAATTACGCTGTTGAGCATGCATGAGGGTGATGTAATATGACATAGGTCAAATGTTAATAGAAATTCACAAATGCTGGTGACATAGGCGAGAAAAACTGGTTTTAAACCAGTTTACTTGATGGATAACCCATACTTTTTACATCCAGAAGTTTGGATGTAATTATCGGGGAAAGAGTAACGAAAACGCAGCTTTCGACTGGTGCTGTATTACTGGGGTTTTTTTTTGGTAAAAGAAATTGTGTCCTTCTATCCTTGTCTAGAAGTATCATACATTTCTATTTTTAAAAACAATAGTAGTTTATCTTTAGTCAGGTCAATATTCAGCTTCTCAGTTTGCTTAATACATGTGTTGTGTTGTAAAACCTACCCTTGGTAGACTGGAATATCCAGATGCTTTAAGACCTTCCAGTTCCTCTGTCATCTTACTAGCCAATGCTTGTAGATAACCCCTGGCTTCTTTCTCATCACTCACCCTGGAAGCATAAACATTGTTATAATGTAATATACATCTATTTCAAAAATCGTTGTCGCAGCCAAATTTATAGTCCACACTATAAAGCCTGCAAAGGATGTCTGTTATATGGACATAATTTGTGATTTATTACATGTTTTTTAAAGAAATATTTATATTTATATCTACCACAACAACAACTTGTTATGGTCATATAACACAAACACAAAAATATATACAAACAAACTATGCTATGGATAAATCGATAACAAGAGAAGAAATACTGACATCCTTTGCCAGCTTCAGAGTGTGGACTGTTGCTGTGTTTGCGAAAACGTTTTTTGAAATAGGTGTATAATGAAACTAGATGCACTTAGTGTGTTTACTCAGACTACGCCATAGAGTACTAATTGATAGGTGGTTTACCTGTGGCATTATGTCATGTGTAATCTCGACACAACGATAGACCCATAGATAGAAAAAGTCAACCTAGACTCCAGAGTGGATACTGGTAGAAATGTTATCTTTTGTAAATATCACCATCATTGTGTGTATGATGATGATTATCACGGAATAGTAAGCAATTTAAACCTAGACTCAGGCTCCCTGCTGGGTAGCCTGAGTAATGAACAGAGTGGATACTGGTAGAAATATTATCTTTTGTAAATATCACCGTGTGTATGATGATGATCGTCACTGAATAGTAAGCAATTTAAACCTAAACTCAGGCTCCCTGCTGGGTAGCCTGAGTAATGAACAGAGTGGATACTGGTAGAAATATTATCTTTTGTAAATATCATTGTGTGTATGATGATGATCGTCACTGAATAGTAAGCAATTTAAACCTAAACTCAGGCTCCCTGCTGGGTAGCCTGAGTAATGAACAGGGTGGATACTGGTAGAAATATTATCTTTTGTAAATATCATTGTGTGTATGATGATGATTGTCACGGAATAGTAAGCAATTTAAAGCAATTGCAATTATGGAAGCTGAAAGAAATTTCAGGACTTCAATGGGATTTGAACCCATGACCTTTTTAGTTCCAGTTAATTGTTCTATCATCACCATCATCAAATCATCATCACCATGACATGATGGTGAGGCCCCTTAATTCCTTACCATTGGATGATCTCAGCTATTTGTGCCTCCCAGTGGGCTACAGCATCTTTCTTTTCACTACTCTCTCTAAGTTCTTCCTCTAGTCTGCGCTTTGAAGCAGAACCCTTCTCTAATGCCTCTGAAAGCTGAATTATTCAACCATTTGTGTTAGAAAAAGAATCAAAAAGTCATTGAAGTGACAGTAAGATATAAATACATTTTTTCCAATTCTACTCAGTGTATTAGCTTTTATTCTACAAATTACACTTATGTATACACCTACTTGCAAGAACGTTGTCATGCAACATTTGAACATTTGTAATTTAGTGGATTAGGAATAAATTAAAAGTACAAAAGAAGATCATTGAAGCAGAACTCCTTCTTTTGTACTTTAATTTATTCCTAATCCACTAAATTACAAATGTTGTATGACAACGTTTTTGCAAGTAGGTGTATATATGTGGTGTATTTTGTAAAATAAAAGAGAATTTAATAATAACAAAATTGTAGATGTAGATGAGGCATGATCGTCCGGGGTGGTATAGTCTTGAGAAAGACTGATGGTGTTGATGTCTGACGTTTCAACAACCTGAGCGGAAGTCATCTTCAGAGTATGATCATGCCTCATCTACATCGATTACACCTGGGATCAGACCATTCACTCTTAATAACAAAATTAAATATTAAGAATAAAATTACCTTATCAACTTCTGCTTGTAGTTTCTTATTCTCTTCTTTCAATAACTTCCTTTCCCGCTCATTCTTTCTGTTCATTTCTAATGTCATTTCATGCTGCTCTCGTTGACTAAGGATCAAGAAGCACAATATAATTATATTTACTGAATACTAAAGAAAAACAGTTTGTAAAACTCTGCAAGTATAACAACAACTAAAAGACCATGTTTTGCTTTATACAACACTGATAATAACAGAGCAAAAAAGTGTTTTTTTTTTTTTTTGCTTTCAAATGTGTGTACCAGTTATAAAGTCTATATTTATGTTTTTCATATATATAGCTTTTGGGACAATTTTCTTCCTCTTATAATGTATACAGTATTTTTAGAATAGTTTTCTTCTAATAAAGCCTATAGTCTGTGAGATTTGGAATTCAATAAAAACTATTTGTTACCTGTCTAGCCTGGCTTCATTGATTTTGGCAGTGAGGGAAGCAACCTAAAAGAATCAGATGGATGATGAATAATCAAATATCAAATAGTGCAAATCTTGGTTTACATGTTGCGTATCTCTAACTGAGTTTTGGGTGCCATAGGTGTTCATACCTCATTTTGAAGGGCTTGTCGATTAGTTTCCAAGTCATTGATTTTCTCTTTCAAACCCTGTGATAGAGATGCAACTCAGTTATTAACTAGCAGATATATTATCATCACCATCATCTTATAGTTATCAACACCACCACCATTATCATACCGGCTTATATAATCATCAGTCATCATCAGCATAAATAATATGATTATCAATCATTATCATACCGGCTAATATAATCATCAGTCATCATCATCATAAATAATATGATTATCAATCATTATCATACCTAACATGATTGATCATCAGTCATCATCATCATCAGTAATCACAGCCATAAGTATTAGAGCAAATTTCATATAACTGTGAAAAGTTCAGTGGCATTTGCATGCCTTGCAGAGACTGATGTTTTTAAGAATTCTTTGTCATGCCTTCACTGCATTCATGCCATGAGCTTTTCACAGTCATATCTGCCCTATCACTATCAATCCAACTATTCTTATTATCAATTTTATTGTTATCATCATCACATATTTTATCAGTATCAGTATCACTCATTCTACAATATTCAATTACTCAAACAAATTACTCATGGTACAATACCTTGACTTCATTGGAGTGCTTGAAGTTCGATTGATGTACAGTTTCATCACTCTCCAGCTTTAACCTGTCAAGCTCTGCCTTCAGCCTATGGACAAAATGACGTCATAATTACTTAAACAGTAATTGGATGTACCTCAACTACGGTAGTCCAATATTTTTTAAATAATATATTATAAACCATCTCTAAATACTCATTCATGTAGACTCTTACTTGGATATCTCCTGTTGATGTTCATCTGATGTGGTATCAGATGGGAAAGGTCTTCCTAAGCTTCTTTGTTTAGCCTGGAGTCAGTCAACAAATTAGTAAATACATGACTTACATTGTTACAATCAAATGTTAAATATTAGAAATGACCTTGAAAAAGACAATAATAGATCATTTACTAACCTTAAGATATTCTATCTCTTCTTCAAGTTGTTTGTTGTACTGCAAAATAAATAAATAGATAAATAAATGAAATATAAATATATGTATATATAAAGCGAATTGCATAAACTTTGACACACTTGACCATATATATATATATATCAAACAAAATATTAGAAATTATGGGATGGCTTAGCTGATATTTTTTTCATATAGCCCTGATAATAGTCCATCAGAAAAAAATATCAGCTAAACCATAACATAATATATAATATTTTTTTGATATACATTTATATATGGCAAGTGTGTCAAAGTTTATGCAATTCGCTGTATATAAATACATATACAACAGACAGACACAGAACCAGGTTGATTAGACACTAGAATTCTTGTGTACCTGGTCACTTCTAAGTCTGAGTTTCTTTTCTCTATTAACGTCAGCAGTAATTTCCTCCACTTGGGCATTCAGCTACAACAACAGACATAAAGGATCAACAACAAGACTATAATTATCTGAGAAAATTGTTTCCTTCATGTGGACCATGTAACAGAACCAGCATAATAATATTTCAAGGTGGGTGACTGTTAACCCAAAGAAGTCTAATACAAAGTGTTAAGAAGGATTTGGGCTCCCTGTGTACGAGCTAGATGACCCGTGAGGCCTTGCGGGTTTAGAGCACATGGTGTCTTTTTCGACTGAGCTTCATGCATTAGGTTAGTTGCGGGATTTATATAGTTTTGCTTTAGTTTTTCATAAACAAAGGTTTCTAACTGGGATCTCTCGGAAACACAAAGCATGGTACAAAACAATATGATATCACTGCAATAATGTTTTACCTCTCTCTTTTTTCTGTCAGCATTTCTTACTTCAAGTCGTAAACTGTCAAGTTTTTGAAGTGAACTCTCTGATGGAAAAAAATCCAAAAATCCAAAAATCAGAGATAGTTAATCTAATTAACAGCTTTTGTAATTCTATACCCAATGAAAATACAAGAAAAACTTTGTCCATAGAATGAAGAACAACTGCATACCACCAAAAATTAGAAAATAATAATTCTTGATTTTATATGATTTTTAAAATGACCCCAATTTTGCCTGATATAATACCTTAACTTTTCCAACAAACATTAATTTGCATTATAAAATGACCTAACTGCAAAATAAACACAAGTAGCTTTTCACAATATGAACCAAGAATTCCCCAATCATCTACAACTATAACCAATATTTATAAAGTATTTTTAGTTTGTAAAGATTATAAACAGAAAACATTAAAATAATTGTAATCAGAATTAATTTCATTTGACAGATTGTGACTGACAAACTCAAACATCCAACACAGAAAACAGCTATATGTGCAATAGGAGTTTTAGTAAGATAATAAATGCTTTACCTAATTCCTCTTCCTTTTCCCTAACAGTTCTTGATAGTTTAGTTTTCTGTGAGCGCATGTCTGCTAACTTGTCATTCAATTCACTGAATTCTGCCATAGCAAGTTTTCTTTGACTGTGAGCCTCTTTGAGTTCCTTCTGCTGGGCTGATATCTTCTCATTGGCTTCTTTAAACACCTAATGATTCAAACATGAATTATTATCATCATCACCGTAACAACAATTATCATATCACCCCTATTTTGCCCGGCGTGCACTCTTAAGAAAACCTTTGGAAAAAGTCATGTGATGGGGTCTGTAAAATGGCCTTTAAATTAAAAAGAGTGGGACATATGATAAAAAAACTTATTGACAGAGTTAGCTCGCTGCACTTGGTCCGTACGTCATGACCGCGAGCCAAATATTTTCCCTGTACGGCCCTCCCACTCAGTCAATGAGTACTTTATATGATGATGATGATGATTGTAATTATTATAGTTATCATCACTATCATTATGCTCATTATGAATAAGTTCATCTTTAGCATCATCATCATTATTACTGTCATCATCATTACTGTCATCATCATTATTTCAGATTGCCTGCTACTTATCTTATATTTTTTCATCATAAATGTGTATGATAATAAAGTATAAATTTGTTACATCCATCTTATATCACTCTATACAAGTTTCTTTTTCATTTAAATGGTATTTATATATCAATAGTTATTCAAATTGGTAGTCATTTTATAAATATCTCAAATGATTGTTTATTATATAATTTTCAATGAAATACCTATATTTCTCTGTTTCAAAAATTTGATATCTTCACATGATGTGAAGATATCATCACTATGGTTACACAGCTTTATGGAAACTTCTTGTGTCAAAAAAGGTTTTCTTTATTTTCATTGATAATTATATAATAAACAGAATGTCACATGGTTGCTTGGAGATACAAATTTTATCTTCTTGTGTTGAAAATCTCTCATTTCAACATTCGAAGATAATATTTGTATCTCTGTGCGCCCATGTAATATCCTCTATATATTATATAAAAGTGGGATTGTTATAATAATACGTACCCTTTCAAGGTCCTCCTTCTCCATCTTGACTGATCTATTCTCCCTTTCTAATGACCTTATCTTGGAGTTCATATCTACAAATAGAAACATTTTAATATCTTTTCAAGATATTCGCTTTCAGTAATTAATTATTGTAATGTTGATGTATTGAAAATGTTAAGCTGAAATCGTATCAGTTTAATACAGTTAAACCCCATAAAACAGGGCATCTGAAAAAGTGCGGGGAAAAAACATGGGAAAGTGCAGAAATTTTAGCAAATAGTGCGGAAATGCTAATTTGCATATTATTATTTATTATTAATATTATTTTGATGCAAAATGAAGAAATTTTCTGCTAAATTCCCGATAAAGTTGCTGTATTTTTATAGAGGCATGTGATTGGATACTTTTTAGACCAATCAAAAGCGTTTATAGAATTAGATACCGCGAGGAACGACTGGTAGATTACCGCGAGGAACGCCTGGTAGATTATTGTCCAAAGGGCGAAAGAAAACAACTTTTTGAGTCGATTTCCAGCCCAAAATGTGATGAGTTCCAATGAAAAACTTCCTTATTTGAATAATTATTGTGTTTCAAGAACATTGTTAACAGATTTGCAAGTTTTTCTGTATTTTTCTGGCAAAAAGTGTGGAAAATGTCGAAAAGTGCGGAAAACAATAAATAGTGCGATTCGGTGCGATTTTCGGCAAATAGTGCGGAATCGCACCCTCGCACTTTTTCAGATGCCCTGATAAAAGAACCAGTGATTTTCCATAATTTATCAGGCTGAAGTGGTTTAATTCATATTTTTATTAGGTGCTAAATTAGATAATTTTTCAGCCTGAAGGTTCTTAATCCACTGGTTCTTGACATGGGGTTTTACTGTATGATAACAATTTGTGAAAAATCATCATTAACAGCATACCTTCATTGTTAGTTTCCAAGTCTTTCCTAGCTGTCAAAGCCTCATTTAGTTCTTTATCAAAGTCCATTGACTGAGCTTCATATTCTGTGATAAAAATATCATCAAATTGTAAACATTATGATAAAAAATACAAACACAGTTTGAAGGAAATCTGTCAAATAATAGAGTGAAGACACAGCCCATGAAACAACTTCATATGAATTTATAGTTCACATAGTTTAGAAAGAAATCTTGACAGCAACTTTCAACAGCAACAACAAAAACACTTCTACTAATCACAACAATTAACTATTTTCTATAGGAATGCAGTTGCACCAAAGAAATAAAACATTTCAAATATATGATTACCAGTAATGATGCAACACATACATTAAAAACATTAAGATTATAAATGTTTTAATTATATTTCAGTTTCAACTTAATTAAAACTGAATCATTAGTGAAAACAGCAACAATTATTATATCAATAGGACACAATTGGAAAAATTGATACTGGATACATTAGCATACATAAACATCAAATAAACAAAAAATATTGTTGGAACCAAATTTGATTGGTCATAAAAATAATTCACAATTATGTCTGATATATGACCGACCAGTCAAACAAATAATTTATAATTAATATCTGATAAAGTGGAGCATAATAAATTAATTTGAAAATGGTGAACCTAAAGATAACTACCTACCCATTAGTTTCTTCTTCAAGGAAGATATTTCATCTTTTAATCTTCTGACTTCTAAAACATCAACTTGGTCTTTTCCTGTTTCATTGTTTAGCACAGCAGACTGTTCACGAACCACTTTGGTGGATTCTGGAAATATTGTAAAAAAAAAAAAGAATCAGAATTATAAAATATTGAATAAAAAACCTTTATAAAATACAGTGGTATCTCTATTAAGCGGTCACCCTCGGGACTTCCCAAAGTGGCCGCTTAATAGAGGTTGGCCGCTGAATAGAGGTATAGAATAGGTTTAGGAATAGATTTGGGACTTTTTATTGTGGCTGCCTAATAGAGGGTGACTGCTTAATGGGTGACCGCTTACAGTGCGAATCAAAAAAACGTGGGCACCCAGAAATATTTTAGAAATGGTTTATTGTTCTTTTAACAACTCACAAACAACTCTTGCTACAAAAAGTTTATCATACTACACATCAGTCAAACTTCTTGCGGTGATAAAGTTGTTTCTGAGTTGTTTAATTTAAACAATAAACAATTTCTAAAACATTTCTGGGTGCCCACGGTTTTTCGATTCGCACTGTTTACAATAGAGGTACCACTGTAGTAATTAATCAATGGAGAAAAAAAACGTTTCCCACACATCACAAAGTTGTCATGTATGTCATCCAATAAACCTCTAAACCTTTCCTTTTCTTCTCTCAGTTTGTTATTCATTCATTATCTAAGGATTACCAACTGTTGCATCAACCACTTTTTAATTCTTTTAAATAACTTTATCACTTCCAAATAAATACAAGTATATATTTTATTATGTATATCAAGTGAATACAAGTAATATTTACTACCTTGTAACTTTCTAGATAAGTCCTTCTTTTCTCGCTCCAATCTCTCAATTCGTCTTTCATATGCTTCCACAGACAGGGAACTAGGAGCTGTAAATAAAATAATAATAAATATAGCACTAATTCTTTATAATTACTCAAAGGAACGAGTATGAAGATGGCATCAGAATATTTTTGTAAGGAGATCAGGGGTTATCTGTCTTTAGGTTTGATTGTTTTTAACTATTAGAAACCATGCATTCTGATTGGTTGAGGTACAGGCTTTGTGGAAGCACACAGCAGATCATATATACCTATTTCAATAATCATTGTCACAATCAAAGCTACATTCCATACTCTGAAGCCTGCAAAGGAAGTCGATATTTCTTCTCTTGTTATTGATTTATTCATAGCATATTTTGGTTGTACGTGTTTGTGTTACATAACCATAACAAGTTGTTGCAGTGGTAGTTTTGATTGTGACAACGATTACAGAATTAGGTGTATGCCCATTTGTACTTTATTAAAGAAATAGAGACTACTTTGAGATTGTCAGAACACTCAAAAAGTGGTAAGAAGCACTCTGCTTCTCATCATGCATCTCTCAACACTCCTCTTGTGTTCTGTCAATCCCTGTATGCTTTATAACTGTACATAGCAAGCGCACATGTTGTCTATTTCTTCAATATTCAATAGCATAGCTACATAATATAACATAGATGGAAACTTCCGAGTAAACTAGAAGGTTGCATCAATGTTTTAATATCAAACAAATGTAAAAGAATGTTAATGTAACTTTACTGACATTTCAAGCTTTATCCCTTTGTGTAGCAGAAACATCAGTAAAATTAAGTTAACATTTTTTACAGTGAGAAAAATATTATTCTATTGTAGTATAACATAGTATACATAAATATTATAAAATGGAGAAAAAGCAGCAGATAGTGAACTGAAGCTAATTAATTGTCTCTTTTGATCTCTCTTGACAAAGTTGTCAATGTACTAACCATTATTTTTAACAGGTTGAAGAACAACACCTTTTTTCTCTACGTTGTTCTCCCCAGTTGTAGTGTTAGGTCTGTCTGACAATATACTGATAGAAAAAACAAACAATCAACATGACAAGGAGCTTCAGACTGAATCAAACCTATCAAACGTATTAATTATAATACATGACAAGTGAAATCATAACTGTGATAAGTATACAGATACACAAGAAAAATATCATATGATTGGCGGGAATTGAACCCCACAATTTTGGCTTTCTAGTCCGATGTGTTAACCACTACACCACAAGGACCAACCAAGGTGGATATGTGGCCAGACAATAGGGCAATAGATAAATTTGAACACCATAAATGGAAACGCAGAAATGGAGTGATGAGTATGTTTATATCGTATAAAGACTTAAATTGACCCATGATTTTAACTCTCAAAATGTTTTACGAAATGACAAACCATATGATAAACTTTCCTTTTGCTTTCATCTTAACATCCTGATAACATGAATTATGTTTTTGATGTTGTACTTACCTTCCTTCAGTGTAAGTAAATCCAATAAATGGAAGATGATGACCAGTGAAGGGAGAAACAGATGATGGCCGTTCAGCTTCCTATAAAACAACAATATGTAGCATTGATATACCATGAATGGTCTGAACCCTGGTGTAAGCAACGATGGTGTTTTAAGATTGTCTGAGTGTGTGAAATTTTAAGAAAGACTTGGTGTTGGTGTCCGACTTTTCAACAACCTAAGTGGAAGTCATCTTCAGAGTAAAGGAACGAAAAGACAGTGGTGGTATGTATTTATACGCCCTGGTTTGGTCAATGATGTTGTTTAAAGGAATGTTGATGTTGTTTGAATTTGTCTAATTTTAATTTACATATTAAGATTGAAATGTATTCATATATGTCTTACATTTGCCTTTGATTCTTCTATATCAACATCAAAGTTTGATGTGTCTGAAGGACTGCTTACTTCTGGTATATATGGAGGAGTCACTAGAAACAGCAAAAAGGTTTAAAGTATATAAAAGCGTTATTTCTCCAAGCTATGTAGATGCCTGAGCACTCTATGGAACTTACTGTAGTGTATGTTTTCCCAATCAATGCCTTCAAAGAAGGAATGGTTTTTGAAATCATCCAAACCATTTTGACCAAGTCGCTGTGAAGATTTGCAGCAAAGCCTGGGCAGAAAAAATACATAAAACATTTGTGATGTTTTCCTCGAAATAAGAAAACTATAGAAAATAATTAAGATATGATAAAACCGATGATTTAATTATTTTAAAATGCAGTATCATAAGTACAACTGTGAAAATACCTTTGCATTAAATCTTTAGCATTATTACACACTTCCACATCAGAAGGATAATTAAATTTGTCCTGAAAAAGGAAAGAATATAGGAATCAATAAGTAAATGTTGTTTTTATTTTGAACCAGAACACTTGTTAGAATTAGTAACTTATGACAGCTTTTCAGGAATGTTTTTGAGCCAATATGAAAATGAAGCTATGAAATGAAAAGTCATGGACAATCTTTAAAATATATTTTGGAAGTTTGCACACCAAAAAAAACCATCATTACAACATCTACTTCAAAATTTGTATCATTTTGCTTTGCCAAAGCTAACTTACCGTATGGGCCATAATTTTGCTGTATGTTTCTAACAAGGATTCTGCATAAAAAGGTGTCTCCCCAAAGAGCATTTCATACATACAGACACCCAGTGACCACCAATCACACTCAACACCATACTTTCCTTTACCATCTTCCATAGCCTAGAGAAATTAACATAACACTTCTGTCAGATGATATGAATATTTATAGACGTCTTATGTGACTTTGTAGCTTACTGCGGTTTTCAACTATCTGTGAGCTCAGACATTTCAAAGGCTAGTTGTATATTACATATTTAAAAGGTACCAACAAATTAGTTTTGATTGACGGCAGCTAAAAACCTATTTCACAACAAGCAGTTGGAATGTCTGAGTTCACAGAAAGTTGGTAAAAACTTAAATATTACAATAACAGAGATAATGACAAAAATAAAATACTGACAGCATTACCTGGAGAATTTCTGGAGAAATGTAATCTGGTGTTCCTACAGCTATTGATGAACGCACCTTTGAGAAAACAACAGTTCCATGAAACACGGAACCACAATGTGAAGGCTCTGGCATGTCAAAAAGCTAAATTTCTTCATTATTCCATTTGTTTTTGAAAAAATAGAAAACAAGCACACGTTCTGTATGCAGTTATAAAGCACGCAGGGATTGACAAAACACAAGAGAAGTGTTTGAGGTGAAGCAGATTAATTCTCAACACTTTTCATGTGTTCTGACAATTCAATAGTGCTTTATAACTGCATACAGCAAAGAAACCAAGTCTCCTTTTTTTACAAAATACAAAATAAATATACAATTCAATAGTGCTTTATAATTATTGTATACAGCAAAGAAACCAAGTTTCCTTTTTTACAAAATACAAAATAAATACACATATTTGATTGCAAATAAAATGTATAAATTCTAATAGTTATTTTATAATAAGCTAATGATCTTTTTTAATGCCTATTGTTATTTTCGTTATGCAAACAAAGTGTCTCTATTTACATACCGTTCCATCTTTTTCAAGTTTTTGACAGGATCCAAAGTCTGCTAGTCGGATATGTCCACTTACATCCAATAAAACATTATCAGGCTTGACATCTCTGCAGCAACATTATAAAAAGTCATGTATACAATATAAGCTGTCATTCTGTATGGGAATTACAATGGAGTGTCGCAGACCTATACAAAATGGACATGCAGCCCGTATATTTCTTAAATATAGTAAATATGGCAGAAAAAATATGTTTTTTTTTATGTTGAATTATGTTGAAGCTTATACAAATCAGAATCATTTTGTATTAAATATTGACAGTCAAAACCTCGGGTGATGCTTTCTAAGTTTTTTTGTTGGCGAGTAGAAGAATACTTTCTTATTAAAATAAGCTACTACCTGATAGTTTTTATTTTGGTGATCTATCTCACTCAACTTGAAACATCAAATACAAAGGCAACAAATTGTTACAACTTTACTTGTCTTCAATAGACACTACACTATTTCACAACAATGTAATTTCAGTTAATGGATATAGTGTTTGTTATCAGGATTTCAGTTCTTCATTTCATTTAAGCACAGTCAACCAGAAAATAGGTTACGGTATTGCTGGCTCACACACTTGAGAATGAATAGAAATTCATTTGCATATTTTGATTAGTATCAAGTCAAGACAATGTCATACAACTACTTGAGACTTTCTAATATGCTAATGAATTCCTGTCTTGCTCAACAGTGTGAACGAGTGCTATAAGGTATCCATACCTGTGTACATATTCCATTTTATGAATAGCTGATACAGCAAGTACCACTTCTGCTACATAAAACTTAGCCAGCTCTTCTGGAAGATGATCTTCGTACTTACTAAGTAGAGTTAGTAAGTCACCTCCACTGTAATAGTCCATGACAAAGTACTAGATAAAGATAATAATAATTAATGATACAAGTAGCTTATCACAAATTACAAAGGCAAGAGTTACAATCCAACACAAAGCATTTTGGGACACTGAGAAACAAATTGCACAAAATATTTTAAATTCAAAACTCATAATTTACCCAACTTTTAGGATCATAACAAACTATTTATGACTGACAAAATGCTAATGATATGTTAGATGCTAATGACATATTTTTGCGACTTTAGTTTTAATAAAAAAAAACACAAATATACACCATTTGAAAGTCAAAATACAATTTTAACTGAGCAAGTACACCATTCAATACGACCAATATTAGCGACAGCTTGACATTAGATATAAATCAACATAGCATCGTAATACCACATAACCAATATAAGACAGGCCAGAATTAACATGTGTTTATCAGAAACAACAATTTCCTGTAGGAAAAGGTTAATATCTTAATAATAAGAGCAGGGTGTCAAGCAATAACCTTGCAAAAATTAATAGGAAAATAGGAATATTTGAATGGGAAAAATAGGAAGAAAATAGGAAAAGATAGGAACTTGACTCCCTGTAAGAGGATACAGAAAGCTAATCATTAGGAAAACTATATATCCCTAACTGATGTTGAAAGACAAAACAATGAAACACAAATGGTTAAACTGAAAACTGCAATTTTAAATGAAGAGATCAAGTACACAGATTTGGAATGAAGTTACTATAAAACTATTAAATACAGATTATCATTTAGACTGATTTTTGGCAAATGATAATAGACTTTATTTCATGATTTGCAAACGACAGGTCAAACAATATCTACAGAACATTTTCTTGATGAGAGCTACCTGTGGTAGTTTATTGAATAATAGAGGTTTCTTTTTCAGTTAAGAGCTTCAGCACAAAGGGTAAACACTTATTACACAACAAACAATTGAAACAATAGCTAAACTTTCAACCCATGATGTTAAGTTATAATCAATCTGATGAAGACTGCCACAGATGTATTTGTAACGTCATGTTTAACACATAAAAACCATAAATTCCATCTAAGGTTATGGCCACCTTATGGGAAAACCTCAATTCTAGAACATTAATTCTAGAAGTATAATTTTGTGATAAAAGAATTGGCATATTTTTTTTACTAGTTTCTACAACAAATTACAATAACTTTATTACCAGCATTCTCTAGAATAATTATACAGGTAATAGAAAAGGTTTCATAGAAACAAAGTTCAGACAAATGTTTTGTTGATCTTATAGCTTTCCACTTCAACTGAAAATGATATTTACAAATGTAAATGAATAGCAATCAACATCAAGGTCAATGGATTACTTCATAGCTAAAAACTCACCAGATAAGCATCATCTTGAAAGGCATAATGTAATGTGGTTATCCACCGTCTATCACCATAAACCAGTACATCTCTTTCTTCTCTGAAACATGCAGTCTACATAGAAAATAAATACCACATTAGTACATATTATTTCACTGCAATAAGTAAAAAAAAAAACATTTCTATATTTTATTAAATGGAAACTAGTGAGTAAACTAGTATAGGCTGCATCGGTGTTTGATATAAACGATAGGTAATATAATGAAATTTGTAACACTGTAAAAAATATTGACTTAACTTTACCAATGTTTTGAGCTTAGCCCTTCGTTGGAGTAAAATATATTTTAAGATTTTAAGATTCAGTTTACAATAATTAATTTATTATCAAATGTCTTTTTCAAAAGTAATATTTTCATATTGTTATTTTTGACAATGAAATTTTTGTTTTTTTCTTCGGTTTTTTAATTATCATCATAAGTCAGGATAATATTCAGTGTTCTTGCTTTAGTATTTGCTTAATGAGCAAAAACATTAAAACCATGAAATATATATCATATCCAATGATGAATGATCCTTATAATTTAAAAATCAAAATAGTTACTACTGTAATTGTTTTTATTTGGTAACTATCAATCGTCAGAAACATCATTTACAAAGGAATCAATACCTTGCTATTAATAATTCTACTTGTCTTAAACATTTACCAATAGCCACTAAACAATAACTATTACACAGTAGCATTTTGATTTTCTGGATAAAGTGTTTTACTATGATTGTGATGATTATTACTAATAGTGCTATTACTAATAGTGCAGATCGAAATATAGTATTTACAAAAAAAATTATGCTTAGTATTTTCAAACTCGTTTTCCTTAAGTGCTATTATTATTACAACCATCAATGTAACTAGCGTTATCATTATAACTATTATAATAACTACATTATTGCCATAGCTATCACTGCTAAATTCTAGCTTTTTGTTATTCTAAATATTAAAATAACTGATTAGTCAAGAATTCACTTTATCACAAGAAATATAGTATTCAATATTATATTATATATTACAATGACTACAATATTACAATGCTAGCAAATTTAAAAATGTTAATTTCAATGTTTTCTATATTTTTTAGTGCTATCACCTTCTTTCCAATCAAATTAAATAGAAATTGCCTAAATCCATTCAATTTAGTTTATCTAGAACAGAGGATATTGAAAACAATAGAGTAAGTACAAGAAAAAGGATGTATTCCAGACGTAAACAATTAGACTGACAAGAAAGCAGGAAAATACATTAAATTATTCTAGATCACTTAGCATTTTTTCTTTCTTTCTTTATCTCTACTCTCTCAAATGTAAACACTATTATAAGACTCAAAAAATATAAAAACAAAAACAAAAAAAGCAATATAGTCAAAGTCAAAATGTGAAAACATCTCATATAATATGTGTTTAATAGCTAAAGCTTGAAATGATTATATACATCAAAAAGCAGAAAAAATCAAAGACAAAACTAATACACATTTCAGTGTAATAAGTGATCTAAAATATTGTTTGCCTTTCTCTGTCCAAACAAACATGCACACACAAGTATAAAAATGAAATTGTCTTGCATGGATGATTACCCAAAGCTTTGAAAATGAAATTAACAATGAGTCATGGCATTGAATTACTCAAGGATTTGCATTCATTAGCAATCTGAATCACAACCTGATAAAAATGCCTAAAAATACTTTTCTAGCTAATGGGAATTTAATTACTTATCTTAGTGACATATGGAGATGTAGTTAGACTCTGGACCAATTAAACACATAATTTTCAGTAAAATCATTCTTGTTTACAATGACATTTTTACGTTTTTTTATGTTAATGTAGTATTTTGACTACACAAATGCTAAAATGAAAATTCTCTCAAGTTAATTGGTTAAACAGGAAGTCTGAAAAGCATTATATTCCTCTTCTATTAAATTATATTTAGAAGTCAATACATAACCTCTCACAATAGTAGATCAAAGATAATAAAGAATTTAATTGTAAGATGTATTAATCAAAACACACCCTTATAATCCACTCTAAAACTAAAGTCACTACAGATTTGGGAATTGGAAATATTCTTCAAGAGGGTGCTGCCGTGAAAGGCTTTAGTGTGTCTGAGTAGACTATCTGATTAAGAACCGATATAACATATTATTCCTTAGAGAATTTCTAAAAGTATTGATATCAAATTAAAAGAAATTGACCGAATACTATACAGATCTGGTTGATAGACAATGTATTTGGGTTATGGTTGGAGGCTATAACTCTAAATAAATCAATAGTGTAAGATGACAACATAAAAGTTTAACAAAAATAGCCTAAGGGTACAAGCCGAATAACTTAGCTTTAGAAACAAAGAGACTCGTCAAGCGAAGGCCTCACCAGCTCTGAAAATGATGATTACTATTTATTCAGTCATGAACCAAAGTAACAATCCATGACATTTGGCATTGTTACAGTTGACAATACAACATACCAGTACAATAAACATTAAATAAGTTTTACAGGAAGTGATGTTATCATCTAATTCCCATCGGTTTCAATCAATACATTGGAGGAAGGGTGGGCTATTTTCACTTCTGTCAGGAAGTTACAAGTTAGTCAAAACAGTTTTATAACTTGTACTAAAACATGGTTTTCTGACCGAGAAAACAGCATAATAGATTGACAAAATATAACCTTTAAGCCCTAGAGTGTAATGATCTAAACAATACAAAGGCATTTGAGATGAAACTATTCCCATTAAAGGACTAAACCATCTGATTCAACAGGTCAGAGGCAAACATTAGTCTTTCGCAATGATTTAAAGGGATGATTAAAACTGAATGAGTAACCAAACAATACAAATAGAATATGATAACACAAGGAAAGACCAAAGTAAATGATTAGTATCTAATTGGAAGATCTAGAAGTGTCCATCTAGTGGGCCTCATGGAGAGAAGAAAGGTAATAGAGCTAAAATAGCCCAACTCAAGCAGATGCAAGCATGAAAAAAACATTAAGTCAAAATAAAACAGTCTGTGTGTTCAGTGTAAATTCCGATGAACTTGGTAAACACTGATTTCCAAAGGTGAACAACATATTGACACATCTATAACTAGTTGCTTTATGGCAGTTCTCTCTGTTTCAGCTACATGACACTTCACTAGATTTTCTTTACAGAAAATTGATTTTGATTTAATTGGAGCTCATCTTTAGAGTTGTCGTTAAAAGAAATCAAAAAATTGTGGACTTTGTTTGTTTAAAACATCAGTCGAACACGGGAACTAGCTTGAGTTTTAATGACAAGAATATTATATGCGGCATTCAATGCTCAAATAATGACAACATCGAAGACAAAGTCAAAATATATTACATTAACATTTGAAATCATCTCCAAGCCCTCAGACAACGGTAATTAGGAAAAGACCATAACACGCAAAGCACAATCTGTGAAGAGAATACATTTTTCTTTTCACTAATAATAAATGAGTATTTTCGAAATTACATTGTGAGAACGAAGCCCGACACGGGACCGAGGGAAAGAATGAGTTCACGCTGAGAAATCATCTCAGTCGAAATGTACAGCCATTTTGTAATAGTACGGAATACAACCGAGTTGATTTTCGTGATTTCCCATGGGTGTTTAGTAGCCTTTCCAAATGAATCAGTCAGCGAAATGTCAAAATTTTCATTCCAAAGTTAGCGTGATAAGAGACGCGAAATAAATAAATTCATCGATATTTCACCAGCTTATATGCCACAAAAAAAATGCGCTTTGTAAACCGAAACTCCAAAACATAATTACATAACTATTCTCTTAATCAAAGGATAGATTTTATAGCTTAATAACAGGCCTGGTAGTACTAACCTCAGCTCTTTTGAGCATCTCCCACTTATTCAGGGTCTTCATAGCATAAATTCGATCAGTTGATTTGAGTCGAACTACAGTGACCTGAAAGTAGCATAAACATACCCATAAGAATATGGTGTTTAAACCACTACCATAGATTACAAAGACAAGCATTACCTCGCCAAATGCTCCTTTTCCTATCAAATTGAGAGGTTCAAAATCCTCCCGACGCAACCTTAGTTGCTTGGTCTTACTCGCAACGGGTTTCACTGTGAACCAAAGTAGAAAGTAAATCTTAGCGGGGAATCCAATGCACACACTCTCCATTGCACAATTAAAACAACAACCTTTCATACAACCCTACCATATTCAATAAACTCGGATACGTTTTTATCACGGCGAAGGTTCGAGTTGCAACACTCATCGTAGAGTAGGAGCAAGACGTCCAGTAATGTTTCGACACTGTATGAGCCATTTTCCTTGATTCCAGAGCTAAAAAGCTGCTCTAGCTGCTTCAATCGTTCTTTAACATGGTCAGAAGCCATATCTGCTTTTGTCTACGTAGTAATTCAAGAGTCTTGGAGCTGGGCGGAATAGCAGACCAACCATACACATTCTACACGGGTTTTCTTCCTAGTACCCCTGGTTCACACATCACAACCTAAACAGCCAGCCAAATTCCACGGGTGCCACAAGAAGTAAGTAATTTCCTCAGATTGACTCACTCACGTGAAGGTGTAGACCTTCAAAGTTTGCCGTAGTTTGACAAGCGCCAGAATTGGGCCAATCTTTAGATGATATTTCTTTACAACAACAATGAATATCGCTGGTGAAATTCACAAGAAGATGGCCGCTCGATCTTGCAATGGTCGACGGGTAAGCCAAGCCTACATTCCAAATACGTCATTTTTAATAACATTTCAATGCACTATGGGTAAAAAAGTTGCATTCAAATGAGGGAGAAAAAAACGAAAAAAATTGGAAAATAAAAAAAACCATTTGTACTTGTTTTGATTTAAAATCAAAACCTCATTTTACTGGTAAAAGGGTATTTTAAAAGTAATGTGGGAAATGATACAAGAGTTTCAGACTAGAAAACAAAGAGAAGGGGGAGGAGTGAGGAAATACCAAAGATAGATGACGTCAAAATGTGTCATTTATATTTAGAAAAAAAAATTGCTTTCAAACTAGCATGTATTTTGATTTTTTTAAACTACAGTGTTATGGATCTGGTAATTAGCAAATAGTTTTTGTGCACCATATAATGGCACATTTTGGAATACATTTCACTGGGTTTTAAAGAAATTCCAACAATTCATTGGTTTTATATAGATATTCAGTTACTTATTTGTAACTATCCTTCTCTTTAATTTAGTTGCAAAGATGTAACTTTGCATACAATCTTAGTTGCATTAAAAGAAATTGAATTAAAAGTTTGTGAACATGATCATAATTCAGATCTGAACACTTTGTTGCCACTTTTTTAGATGGGCTTCCTGTGTTAAAGACTGAGTGTTCCACTCACCTGGTGTAAGGGTCCAGCGTAGCTTTGCCTCCATCCAAATTTGACAATGTAGATCTATACAGAAGCCATAGCATAATTATAGCTCTATTACGGTTTACCTTCCTTTTCTTCATGAGGCCCACTAGACAGACACATCATTTTCTTTGGTCTTTCTCTACGTTATCGTTTTCTATTTGTATTGTTTGGTTATTCATTCAGTTTTGGCAACCTAATCCATACATTAAACTGTGCAGCATTAGATTGACAGATTCTACAGGTTGGCCTCATTGATGAAAATGCTGATCTGGAATCAGTTTACTTGGATAAATCATAAAAATAATGCAATATGCATACAAACTTTTAATCCCAGACACATGCCCATCTATCCTTACTCTTCGCCTCCCACCACTCTCTCTCCCCAATCCCCTCTCAAGCCTCTGGAAGCCAGGGTAATCTACCCTGGGTTCCAGAGGAATTGTTTATGAAGTAATGGTAGTAGATTTCCTCTGGAACCGAGGGTATTGACCACCACAAAACCATGCCATTTTCACACTCAATATCTTGAAACAATAAGTTATACTCCATACTATGTTTTAAATATAATGTAAGCTTTTAATTCAAATCCTGTTTTCAACTGTGGTGTTTTATCACCTCTCTCAATGGTTGAGACAGCCACTATTAGATAATATTACTGTCACTTCACACAGAAGTGGCCATCAAGCAAATAGTTGATAATTGTTTTGATTTTAGACTGAAAAAAATCCCTACAGAAACCTGCCTTTCTCAGCTGCCTGCAGAGTTGCATTTGCCTCCTTCTCTATCACCTTTACAACTCCACAGACAGCAGAGCAATGCAGACTACCTCAGCTCAAACAAAACCTTGATAATTCCCATTAAAGTTTGAAAAGTCATAGACAACTATACCAAAACAGGGAATGAAGTGGCTAGTGACTCAGTCATTTGTTATGGGCTTGGATAGCCATTTCATATGCTTGGAACAAGCAAAATGGTTGTTTTCCTGCCAAGACATCAAATTGAATTTCTGCTTGTTTTAGATGAGTTGTCTTTCAAGTAGGGACAGTTTTGCAGCATATGAGATTTTACAAAGAAAAAGCTCAAGACTTTTCAATAGATAATATTAAGTTTTAATCTTTGACATGTAACAAACACAATTAACTGTTATGAAACAACAGACTGTACAACATATGCATGCCATGATGCATTGAAATTACATGTACAAAAATAATGGTGCATCAAGTTTAAGAATACAGAAAACTAGCAACGAAGGTGATTCCATCACATAACTATAGTAATGTTGGTGGCATTATCCTAACACAACATGATCTATGAGAAAAACCTTAATGTGTTGTCCACGCTTGTTGAAAGATATCAAGAGGGCAGACACTTAAACCATGAAATTGAATATTTACTCTCTGATAGTTTTTAGAGCTGTCCTCATTAACCCATGAAACAAAGTGTAATAGTCAATTAACAACAAAAGAACACAGTGCAATGAAGGTGTAATACTCTAAAGAGTGTTTCATGGGTTAATGAGATGAGAACAGCTCTAACAATTGGCTATTGGAATAGTATCACTGATAAAAAAATCAAAGAATCGTTAAATACAAAGAAATCTTGTTGCAACTTCACTTTCTTAGTTGGACTTAAAAAGAACTATATAAAAACAAGTAGCAACTTGATATTACTTCATGGGTTAAGTGTTTGCACTCTAGTGTCGTCATGTACACATTAAATACACTAATGTGTTATTGTGGTCACACATTAAGGTTTTGTACTATTATAACATAAATAAACAAGGTTAGTCTCAGTTGCTATATGGCCACAGGTATCTTGTCATTAACTGATGATGAGATAAACAGCATAGTTCTTTATCACCACAGTATATTACACCAGATGTCAAGGCAAGGCTCAATAATGCCAAGCAGAATTGGTTTAGGTAAGAGACTTTTTATCAGATTCTGCTAATAATTCTTCGAGAGTCTTTGTAACTCCTTTCAAAGATGAAATCCTGCAATGTAACATAAGCAGATTTTAGCTTTATTATTTTGAATATTGTGATAAAGAGAATTTAATATTCTGATCATTTGCGAGCTCAAACTTTTGAATTACTTGTTTTTTACTGTCATTAATCATCAAAACCCATTTGTCAGAAGCATTAATATTTTAAATTGTGACAGTGAAAAATCAATATTTAAAAGGCAACTTGCAATCACTAAGTTCAAAGAATATTTACAATTTCAGTAACAAACACACATGACCGAGTCATATTTTCATTATTACAACCATGCAAAGCTTTCAAAGCTCCAATAATTAGTGGCGAATTGCATTGCAGTAATACTCCAGTTTCATGTTATCTGGCACCGCTATACTGTTTGTACAAAAGGCACATTTCTACAGAGATAAACTAGATTCAGCAAAAGTTAAAATGGGATTTCTTTTTTTTTCTCACACAAAGGGCTAAAGCTCAAAATGTCAGTAAAGTTAAGTCAACATTTTTTACAGTGTTACAAATTTCATTATATTACCTATTGTGATTTCTATTGTTAAGCGATAGCACTTTCTGTGATTTGCTTGGAATTTGTGAATATTAATACAACAAATCAAGGCTTAGCCTGTACATATGCACCTTTTGTCAAAAAGTACAGCCGTGCTAGATGATGTGAAACTGAAGTACTTGAATAGAATACAATAAAGATAATTGTCACTTTCTTGTATATCAGGCAATAATGTGAGAAGAAACAAATAGAATGACAAGGTAATATGAACATTGTAAACATCTCTCTTTAAGTAACTACTGTTTTACAATGTTCACATGTACATAATAATGTTTCTCAGCTATTCAATGTGGATGGTTGTTGTTCATTGACCACAGTTCTCTTACCTTTTAGATCCAACACTAAGTGTCATATCTAGCAAATCTAATTGTGATTGAAGGTGAAATTCTTGGATTTGAATTTTACTGACATCACTTGCACTAGCTGAACCATCATCATTAAGCCTTTGAACCTACAATCACAAAAATAGAGCTACCTAAGCATAGTTTCAGATAAAATGGATCCATCATTATGGGATGTAGTTGAGTAGTTTTAGAACTGATAAAACATGATCTGCAAGTTTATTGAACAGCTTCAAAAACCCACAAATGCTTGAAAGGCCTTACAATACCATGACAAAAGAAATACAACTTGCATAAAATTCCTTACTGGACCTGAATAACGTAATATGTATATGTCGTATTCATTCTCATCAAGACTATTCAGCGATTGACCTAGATTACCTCCTAAGTGCATTAGAAGAGCAATCTTTGCTTGAGAAATCTGTTCCTTGCTAACATGGTATAAAACAAAATAGTGATTCAAGACTATTTTTGAATGAAAGATTGACCTCTGAAATGTCAGTTAGCAAACTATATTTGAGGGAGCTGTCATTATTTATGGTGGAGTAGGGGATGGATGATTCTTTTAATTCAAATTCACAAATTGTCACAACCCCTCCCTTGCCGCAAAAATGTTTTTCATGGCCCCTCCTCTTCAGGTTTGCCTAAATCATGACCTAACTCCTTATATTGCAAGAAAAATTAGCAACCCCTCCTTCAGAAGCATCCAAAATTCCATAACACCTCCTCTCCCTACCCCTTTCCCACTATAAATAATGATTATAGAATATAAGAAAAACAGACGCATTATTATTTACTGTGATATAAACATGCTGGGAGCTTTAGAACAAAAGAGGAGATAGATTTGCAAGTACTACACACAAGTATGACTTGTAAGAATTGCAAGCAAAAAGGAGCCATTCAGAGGACTTCTGCAAAGATTCTTATAGCTACAAGAAATAAATACCTGCTTGTCAATGGGTTCTGTTGGCCAATTAATGGTATGATTAATAAGACTTTTGTCAAAGTATTTAGCAAGTGCTTGAAGGTTTACAACTGGTGCAGGTTGCACCGGTACAGGACTAATTGATGATGGTGACATCTGTGCTGAATTAGGTGCTGATGTTTGTATATGGGATATAGGTTGAAATTGTTCTTTAGTATTTGGACTGCTTGTAGCAATAGTTGAAGCCATTATTATAGGTGATCCACTAGGTGATTGATTAATTCTGTTGTTCTCTTTGAGAAGTGCAGCTGTTGCTGGTTGTACAGTAGGCTGTGTTATTGTATGAAAAGGTTGAGCATAATTGCTCATTGCATGGTTTCGACTCTGTGGAAATTAAAACAACCATTAAAGTACTACATTTGGATTTCTGGAAGATATTTTAACGGCTAGCCATGAAATGACATTTTTGGCTGACGCCAATCAAAATCTTCAAAGGTGCTAACTTACTAGCAGCAGCCAAGAATGTATTCCACAACTAGCTGTTGAAATGTATGGGTTTCACTGTATACTGACAGATTAATTGGTAGTTTCCAGTGTTGTTTATGACATTTTATGAAGAACAGAAAATGATGGACTACTACTACATTTGGATTTCTGGAAGATATTTTAACGGCTAGCCATGAAATGATATTTTTGGCTAACGCCAATCAAAATCTTCAAAGGTGCTAACTTACTAGCAGCAGCCAAGAATGTATTCCACAACCAGCTGTTGAAATGTATGGGTTTCACTGTATACTGACAGATTAATTGGTAGTTTCCAGTGTTGTTTATGACATTTTAAATGCACACAGTTATGAAGAACAGAAAATGATGTGGTCACTTTCTCTTGGACTCTTTGAGTGTTACTTTTCATATCAATCAAGTAAGAAACAAGAAATCTTTGAGATGTACAGTTTATGCTCCAAAGAGCAACATTACAGGTGAAAAGACTATGGTACAAGTAAGAAACAAGACATATTTGAGAAGCACAGTTAATCCTCAAAAGTGAAATGCCATAAAGCACTTCCTTTTTTTTTACTTGAGCTTGATAGAGCACAACAAAGACGTGACAAGAATACTGTACATGGAATATAAGTAAGGAGATAATATCATTGAGAATAAAAGTAAATACTCACCTCAGAGAGTTGTCTTTGATGCAGTAGAGTAGCTTGCTGTAGTGGATGTAGTGCAGGCCGAGAATTACTATCACCATCATAAACAGTCTTTAATTGACTTGATGCCAGTATATTTGCAGTATTACCATTATTTACAAGTCCATATTGTGCTGAGTTATGATGCAGCTGGGATACACTATGCAGAGGTTTTGTATATTGTAGCTGATTTACGCAAGAACTTGATGAGACCTGGAGTAATACCCCATGTCGTGATAGTCCTAATGGAGATTGGGAGTTTTGATATGGTGTACTAAGAGGTGAAACAGAAACTAACTGTGGAGATGAAGAGTGTGAGCCTGATTCGAATATACTTGCTCTTGAAGAAGGAGTAGAGGGAGGAGATACATCTTGAAGACTTCCAGCTGGAGAAACTATAATACAATAAAAGTTTATAAATCAACACTACAACAATAATCACATTGAACTCACTTTGTATTCAACTTCTAAGTACTATGAAAATCACTAGAGTGATTAAAATTTGGCCTTGGGGGTGTGTCTTTTTGTACCACATGACCAATTTTGAGCAAAATGAATGGCCAGAAGCGATCACATGGTACAAAAACAAATTGGTCACGTGGACGGAATTTTTGGGGCATGATTACCAGTCTACTGATTTCCATAGTAATATATACAATATGAGCAGCCGATCAGTATCCGATATACAACGGCTCGTCGAAGATACAGATCGGACGCGAATATTGTATAGAACTTATGAAAGTCCAACGTTAGTTCTTTCATATTTTACTAAAATTGTCAAGATAAATGTAAATCTGGTCGAGAAAATTCAAGTTGAAACTTATGCAAATCAGGACAAAATCTGTATGAGATTTACAACCTCCGTCACGGACGTGAATTCTTTTGTCAATTGCTCATTAATTATTCATGAATTTTATAAGTAATATATACAATATGAGCGGCCGATCTGTATCCGATATACAACGGCGAGTCGAAGACGAGCCGTTGTATATCGGATACAGATCGGACGCGAATATTGTATAGAACTTATGAAAGTCCAACGTTAGTTCTTTCATATTTTACTAAAATTGTCAAGATAAATGTAAATCTGGCCGAGAAAATTCAAGTTGAAACTTATGCAAATCAGGACGAAATCTGTATGAGATTTACAACCTCCGTCACGGACGTGAATTCTTTTGTCAATTGCTCATTAATTATTCATGAATTTTATAAGTAATATATACAATATGAGCAGCCAACCTATATGGGATATACAACAGTGAGTCAAAGACGAGCCATTTTATATCTCATACAGATCGGATGCCAATATTGTATAGTACTTATTAAAGTCCAATGATAAAAGTAAATCTGGTAGAGAAGATTCAAGTTAAAACTTATGCAAATCAGGATGATTTTGTATCTAAAATACATCTTCGTCAGATAATGGACGTGATTTCTTTTGTCAAATTCTTATTAATTCTTCATGAATTTAAAAAAATATAATTATCTTAGTGACTTTTAAGCAATAGGGATTAAAAGCAAGCGTAGTTTGAAGTCTAACAAGCACATAGTTGGATGACCCATTGCTTTTCTCATTGTTTTATAAAATATCTATAAAAATAGAGCATATTTATTCATCATATGACAATCCAAGCCAAAGGCTTAAAAGGATCAGAAATAGCAAAAGCACTTACCTGTGATAAAAAATACATTTAAGGTAATTCCAGTTTTAATGAGAATCACAAAAACATCATTAAATCATACTTACCAATAGAATTTCCTGCTGCCAAAGGAGTTGACCTGGAAGAAAATAGATTTGACAACTTAGTTAAGCAAAAATATAAATTACACATTCTTCATTCATAAATAAAATCATGTGTGTAAGCACATTTAATTAAAAAAAAACAATAAAATGATGATTGCAAACAACAACAAAACAATTTTAGATTTTAATTTGTAACAATTTGATAACTAAATAATGATTACATCATATACTAGAGTTGAGATTACAAACATTTTGGGCAGTAATCCTTCAGTAGAATTACCAGAAGATCAAAAAGCATTATCAAGCACTATCAAGTTGAATAATAATGGGTGTAATTAGTATCTATACCTATGAGATACAGTAGATTGTGCACTAGTATAAGCAGAGGTTGTTTTAATGACTGTCTGTCCTCTATCAGAGTCGATGATTTTGTGATTTTCTCTTCCTCTGTCATCGATGTATGCTCTATTAATATCCCGTTTATCATTTGATATGGTGTCTTTGATGGAATGTTTGGATACATCTGCAAGAGAAGAATAAAGCAATAACTTTTAATTCAGTAAGTAAAGATTTGTGCTAGTTATAAATGAGCTACAATTTTATAAAACTTTCTAGTACTAAAAGCCACTGTGTGAGAGTTAGAATAATCTAATATAAAGTCAACTTCAATCTAACAGTAGTAAAATTTCTTATTTAATAACATACATGAAACAAATTTCTCAATTCTGATTGGCTAAGAGCCAAGGAAATACAGTGCAGAAAAAAGGAAATCAGTAAAAAAAATAATAAAGAAAATAATAAAAAAAATAAATAAATAATTAAATAAAAAATAAATAAAAAAATGTATAGAGTACAAACACTAGAGTACAACCACTAAAAGTGTGCAACACTTTGTACTATTTACCACTAAATAGTGTTGATTAAACAATAGAGAACAAAGGAATTTGCATAATTTAGCAGTATTTATGTTGCACACTTTTAGTGTTTGTACTCTAAAAGTGTGCAATACTTTGTACTATTTACCACTAAATAGTGTTGATTAAACAATAGAGAACAAAAGAATTTGCATAATTTAGCAGTATTTAGTGGTATTTATGTTGCACACTTTTAGTGTTTGTACTCTATAAAATAAAATATAATAAATAAAATATAATGTGAAAGACGAACTTCTAAACGTTCACAAGTGTAAAATTATGGTTTGTTGAATAAATTATCTGACAATGACAATGATTTATTTAGTACTAATTTTGTACAAACTAATTAACATAAATTAATTAAAGAACTTAATTTAGTACATGCTAATTGAAATAACCATAAGGCTAAACAATTCAGTTAGCTAGTTTTGAATAAATTACAAATTTTGGTCAAAAAAGCCAGTGAGGAAGAAACGAGAAAAAAATTACTATATCTTGTCACATGTTTAACGTCACTTCCTTCAGAATCGAGAAATTTGTTCATGTATATTATTAAATGGAAATCATATGATTTTCTCGTGCAATCAGGCAAGTGCTATTTGAGCTTTTTGAAAACCCACAAGTTCAAATTTATTCCAAATTGCACTCAAAATCATTTTCCTATACAAACAGCTCAGATGTTATTCAACTTCTTATTTGTCTCACTTGCTCATAGTTTGCTTAACAATATGGAATATCCCAGGCAAGTTTGATGTGGAATGAGACATTTATTGTGATGTTTCATGTACTTACACGTTCTTGATTTGTCATAAGTTGTATCATCTTTGTCTTTATTATCTTTTGAAGCAACTGAGCTGCGTATTCTTTCTTTGCCTTCTTTATCTCTCCTCTCCCTGTACACAAGTACACAATTTTTTCATCAATTGAGTAAACCATGTTACAATGGTTTTTCTGGCTTTAAATATTATATACCTCAATAACAATGCTTACTGAAATATTAAAAATGGTTTATCATAGTTTTGCAAAAGGGTCAAGTGTACTATATGCATTTAATGTTTAAAACGATACATCATAGTTGCTCAACAGTGTCAAGTGTGCTATATGCATGTAATGGTCAAAATAGTTTATCATAGTTTTGTAATATGGTAAAGTATGCTATTTGTATTACAAATGGTTATTGTACACTCTAATACATGAAAATGAGGCTAACCAGTATTGAACAATAGGAGGTTGCCATATTCCAATTCAGTCTGTTATGAATAAATATGTACCTTTCAACCCATTCTTTAGGCTTCTCCCACTGGGACTTCTCAGTCTTGAAATTATAGTAATACACTTTTCCTGATGAACTAACATGTTGTGACCAGGGAAATTCCTTGAATCAATAAATAATGCAATCAGTATGGCACAATATTATGTAAACCTTTCTCTCATTGCATTGCTTTAGATAACTGCGGTTTTCCACTTTCTGCAAACTCAGACATTCCCATGGCTTATTGTAAAATACGTTTTCTAATTAGTCGGTACCTTTTCAATCCTTGATTGACGGCAGCTAAAAACGTATTTCACAACGAGCAGTTGAAATGTCTGAGTTCGCAGAAAGTTGAAAATCGCAGTAATGTGTTCAATATCTATTTCTAGATGGAAAAGGGAGTAGTCCCTTTCCAGTGGACCTGGATTTCCTGTGATTAGCCTAACCAGTCAACTCGCCTACAGACAAACTTGCCAACACAAACTCACCACCACAAATATTTGCATACAAACAAACTTGTCTACAACGAAAACTAACTCAACCCTACAAAAGTAATGGTATAGTGGTAAAATGAATTGAAATGCATTCAGTGTTTAAGTGAAAAACACCATAAAAAATGTTGACTTAACTTTACTGACGCTTCGAGCTTTAGCACTTCGTCGGAGTAAATATTATATTACCTATCATTTATATCAAACACTGACACAGCCTATACTAGTTTACTCGCTAGTTTCCATTTAAGTGAAATACATATACATGAGAAGATATCATATGCCCTTGGCAGGTATAGTGGTAGTTTTATTTTTATTATCAAAGAACAATATAGATACCTACCTCACTAGAACTAATATGATTGAACTTGCTACGACGTTCAGAAGAATGTGAATTTGACTCATGGTGAGAATCGTTTGGAGATTGGCTGGATCCTTTAAAATAATACAAATTTATATGTATTACAATCATGATAAATACTTAACTGTGATAAAGATACTGTTATAAACTATTTATGACCTAACGCAGGTCAATCATTTGTCAAAGTACAAGAGGGTTGTCAAAGATGGCTTGTCAAAGATGGCTTGTCATTCCAATATGAAAGTAAATATCAAGGATATACTACTAGAAATGACTTTTCATATTGAGAGATGACAGTTTTATTGACCTTTAACAAGTCTCAATGCAAGTATCTCAGCAAAGCTGTGTTTTCTTGTTAAGAATATACAGTTGTAATTGTAGTATTTAATTATGCATAATATATATTTTTTGATAATATATCTCGAGAAGAGTATATTTGTCATGTGATTAAGTATATATTGCAGCTTAGAAACTAAAATTATTCAGTGTTTTGAGAATATTCTGGATGAATGCTGTTTGAACATTTATGTTGTTGCTACTCGACTTAACTGGCAGCTGTGTCATTTCCAACAAAATAGTGAGAATGTCACAGGATATAATCATATGAAGTATAAATTATTATATAAGTGCCAATCTTTTTGAAATTAGCTATACACTATAACATTTCTCAACATGAAATGGCCTTTTCACTCCACAAACACATTAAAATAAATCAAAATAAGTTTCTCAGAGTATATGCATACTGCTCCTTGAATTACAAAAAAGATTCCCATTTTATTCTCCAATGGATTCTTCATCAAGAAGAATACCGTATAACTATTAGCACATTACAAGCAATAATATTCAAGACAGACTTCAAACAATTGAAGATTTTTGACAGGAAATTTTTTTCATATTATAACCCATTGGAATGCAAGTGCTAGAGAACAATGGATGCCACAGGGCTTAACATATTTTTAAAACTTTATAATTACGTTCGCACTTATTACCCGTGTAGAAAGTTTTGATATAAATGATATTTTTATGATATTAAGACTGCAATCAAAAATTATAGAATGTAGTGGTAGTGAAACAACATATTGTAGTAGTTATTATATATTGCATTAAACCATTCACAAAAATGTGTATGCATAATACCAATTCATATTAAATCCTTTGTTTGCCATTTTTATTAGCACTATTTAGTACTAATAAGTACTATTTGTTTCATGGGTTTAGTGTGAGCACTCTACCGTAATTGACATTAATAGTGTGCAGTGGTAGTATGTGTGTGTATTAATGTCATCTCATGAATAACCACAATGTAGAGATGAAGATAATACTTCTTCTTGGTTTTCATCTCATAGAAGACACATCCCATAGTGACATAAACTATGAACGTGTCACACTGGTGTACATAAACGGGTTCTGTGCATTCCTCTCTTTTTCACTAGTTTTTCATTTTGACAAATGTAAACACTTTTTTCAGACATTCCCAAAATCTTAATGATAGCAACAAAATGGGCTCAAGCAAGAATGCACTTTGTCTGGTTATTCTGCAATATTAGAAAAATTATGGACAATCCCTGTGACATTATATTGCATCATAACTTTGATGACCAATTTCTTCCTCTTGTTTACTTTCAAACTGTTACTTTCCCTATACAATTTACAATGGACCAAATGCTGAAGCTAAATTGATACAAATGTGGTAAACACATGTGAAGAAAGTATGTTTTTCCCTCTCTCTTTACAGCTTCCTATTAAAAAGGATTACACTTGGGGACTTGAAACATATCCTTTTAGTGTTGATTATCAAAATATCCAGGAAAATTATTGCTGTTTAAGTTATTTTGAAGAAATGTATTGTTTAATACTCGGTTTGAGTTTATTATAGGTACAGCTTCTTATTTTTCCTGTTTCTTCCCTGGAATCTAATTCATAATTTCTAGGACTGGGTATGTGCACTGGATATAACTGGAAATAGTAGCTATGAATATGTGCAAGAAGACTTTTCCAATGAGCTAACAACAGTTTTGAAATGTCTTACCATCTTCTAGACATCTACAACTTTTATTAGGTCTGTCAATGTTGCTCAGCTTCCTGAATCCAACACTTCTTTATATGAATATCAAACCCCATTAAAAACAGTGAATAAAAAACCCTTAATACTTCATAAGCAATAATTTGATTGCTTATAAAGTGAGATTTTTTGTTCATTGTTGTTATGAAATGTTTTGTTCAGGGAGGTTTCATGCTTTCATTGACGACTCTAGTAATAGGTTTATCTTTGAATTTTTCAAATTAATTACCACCTTTGACACCCAAAGAAAACGTCTTGCTTGATTCCTGAAAGAAGAACATTAAACTTACCTTTCTTTGAGGTATCTTTTGACCGACTGTAAGATTGTTTGGAGCGAGAGCGAGGAGAAAGGTTAGAGTATCTACTAGAGAAGTAGGGAGAGTTGTCTTTGCTGTTTGATGCGCTTGGTGAACGATCTTTGTCTCGACTGTCCGCAATGCAATTTGCCTGTTTCTTGGTCTAAAGTATCAAGAAATAGAGTCACATTTGAACACCTCAATGATCAAAGTTTCATATATATTTTCTTAAATTCAAGTACACTTTGGCTTTGGCCAAACTTTTCTAAGTTAGTTTTTTGCCAGCCAGATATATTTACCTGATACGGGTGATACGGACTCCTTTCATGGTACCTAGCAAAATAAAATGAAGAAAGAACAATTAGAAAAGCCTCTCATACTACTAGGACTTCGTTAAGCCATAATCTGGGCGCGATTTCCCAATAGCAGTGTAAGAGTTTATTAACAAAAAAACATGGCCGACATAGCTCATGACAAGATCTTTGAGTTGAAGCCCAACTAACCCGTCCGTTAGTCTTGAGTATTTCCTATTACTCATCAAAACTGCCAGTTTGGCCTTTTGGAAAGGGTATGCTCCCTATTTTGAGTCGAAATTGCAATAATTTCGTCGAATAAAAGTCGAAGATAAATTCTGAACACATCACACTGCTTTCAAGTCGCCATTACTCGCTATGCAGGCTTTCGCGGTCATGTGACCTGAGTGTCGACGTTCTTTGGTTTTACCCAATCAGAAGGCTTAGTTTGATCAGCTGACTAAGCTCCACAGGGAGCCCAAGTAAGTCTAACACATGGCTCAGTATGACGATACCCGGTGGCCATTCAAGGGAAACAAAAACTTTACAACTTTGAACGTAAAAAATCAATTTACAACCAATACTCATAAACTTTTATAACAACGGGAAACTAGTCAACGAGAACAAATAATCTCATGCCATTTTGGGGCTTTTCAGGACTAAGATCACTGCAAACATTCTTATTTTTCCCGTGGAAGACCGGAAAAAAAGATCATCTTAATATTTTTTTTTTTTAAAATAACACAAAGTTAAATAACATTGAAAATATTGAAAATATTCTGTAGAAAGGTAATGAACTTTCGTTAGAAGAGACTGAGTTATTTTTTAGGTATTAATTATATTGAATTCAAGATGTTTCTGAGGTACAAGGTAAAACAAAAATGGGTTTAGCTAGAGTGACAGAGAAAATGTGACAGTAACGTTTAAAACTTCAAAAAGGCGGTTTTGGCAAGCGTTGCAAATATACCATTTCTTGTCAAATTTTATGGGTTTCCTGTGGTTGGGTCAAATTCATTTTAACTCCCGATGGTAGCAAACGATAATAAATGGTGCAATCAATTGATTTTAAGTTATAAATAATGTATTTACTACAGTGTTGCCGTGATTGTATACATTTTATTGCTTCTTTTAGTTTGCAATCATCAGCAATCTTTTCAACAACCACCCACCCCTCCCCTAGATGTTTGTATCCGCTGACCGTTAATCTAGAAGGCTCAATTACAATTGGTTGTCCTTGGAGAAGGCATGCAAGCGAGAAAGTGTTTGCTCTTTTGGGCGCTTGCACTGGATTTTGATTGACTTTAACTAAGAGAAAGCTAAGCATAAGGGATATAGTCAACTTGACTATTACTTAGAAAATATGAGTGACATTGTTGCGACTTGGGATATAGCCCTAGCAGATCGCGTTCATAAAGTGGCATTTGAGCATGGTACGACTACAGGCCGACGTGTGATCACAGTGGACAATAAAGAAGTGGTCAAAAGAAACTGGATGTTTCGATTAGTAGGGCAGGAGATATTTGACATTGGCGATAAAAGAGCTACAATACACATCGAAGCAGTTAGTGGCTTCCAGTACGAATACACGCTAGAAGTTGGAGGAAAATCGCTCAAAAAATTTGTAGAAAATCGCAAGAAAACTGCTAAAGTGTGGACATTCTTGTTGGATGGAGTGGAAACCAGAATTGTATTAGGTAAATTTTCGTCATTTTTATTTCTCAGTTTTATACTAAGTTGATGAGAATAAAAATGCCCAATTGTGGAAAATAAGAATTTCGCATATAAGTTACGTAGGTGTTGATTGGCTATATAGTGAAATCCGACTAATAATACCATTTTGCTATATTTTTATCACTTGTAGTCTGACCAATATCCTTAGAGTTACAGTTATATCTAACTTAATAACGATAGCTTTTTTTGCGGCCGAAAAAGTAAAAAAAAATACTGGTTATGCTAAATGTTATGGAATCGTTCATAGTACAGGTGTTCACAGGAATAAACCTGCATCGTTTATACATGTATATGCAAATAATATAATTTTTTTTTTCATATGATTTTTATTATTAATTCGAGTTAATGTTTTATAGTTATCTGTATTGTTAGCTCTCACCATAGCTAACTATGCTTTCACAAGATGGAACTGAATTAACTTAAATTTTCTGTATTGTTTGTACAGAATGTAGAATTTGAATTGAATAATTTAAGTGATGTTTTATCACATCAATCATATATCACTCGAGAAAGTTGTTTCAATTACATGGTTTTAATTTAGCTACACTCATTTCGCAAAGCCAGACTAAGCATTATACAATCAACTTTTAAATATCTTTCTTTGTCTCAATGTGACATTGTATGAAAAACTTTCAGTTGTAAAAAATTAATGAAGCTTATGTTGCAATTGTAAAGAATCAAATTTGTTATTCAAAACAGTGTTTGCATAGTATCTTAGTGTGAATTATGAATATTTAATGAAGGAAATATCTACCTTTTTTTCTGCCTGAAATAAGGATGAAATCCTCTCTAATTTGAAATCTCATTCGTAATAATTTTTATTCAAGTTTGTGAAATGAAGTTTTTCTCATCATTAATTTGTATATGCAAATTGGAAGTTTACCAAAAAAATTATACAAAAAAATACATATCATCAAAAATGTAAAAAATTCAGGGTTGTAATTCATAGTGAGTTTTATTGTAAATCCTATTGCTTCATCAGAATTTTAATTTAATTTGATCACCTGGTGTTTCTTTAAATTCTAACTAAATAGTAATAATAATAATAATAATAATTTAATAATAATAATAATAATAATAATAATAATAATAATAATAATAATAATAATAATAATAATAATAATAATAATAATAATAATAATAATAATAATAGTAATAATATATTTATATAGCGCACATGTCTAAGGTCTGCTCTTAGTATATTTTTATACTGTTTTAAGAGTGGGTTATTAAAGATAAAAAAAGATTCAAGGCTTTTACATTAAGCACAGGGAGCCCGGCTTTTGGTTGCTTTTACGTAAGATAAAAAATCGCGTAGCTTTTTTGGGATTCCTGTGGTGCTTAGAAGATTAGCGCTATATATCATGACCTTTGTAAACGGTTTACGTAATCTATGAAATCCGACCTCAGTAATGGGAGAGTCGTTGGCGTGTAATCAGATCGGTAGTAACGCACTCGCATAGAGTACACTAAGAGAAAGTGTGTTTTAAGAGAGTGCGTTACTAAATTCGTTACCACCGGATCTGATTACATGCCAACGACTGTCCCACTTATAGAGGTCGGATTTCATAGGATTTAACAAGGGTCACAATATGTAGCGCTAATCTCCTAGGCACCACAGGAATCCCAAAAACGCTATGCGATTTTTTATCTTACTTAAAAGCAACCAAAAGCCGGGCTCCCTGTGTAAGGCTAAAAAATAGTCTAGATAGTCTAAATTTGACATGGGCATCAAGATTATGATTTAACCTAGTTACCATTAACTGTTTATTCCATCTCACTTCTTTGTCCTTTGTTCACAGAAAAAGACACCATGGAGGTGTGGATAAATGGAGATGTAGTTGAAACAGCTGTGAGTATCATTATGACAATAATAGTCATTTTTGCAGGACTTGGTCATGTGATCTTGTTAATCAAAACATTTAAGAGCAGCACAAAATCAATTCCATAATTTTAAAAAGAATGTCAGAACAGACATTATCTGAAAGTTTTAAGCTCTCAATATCTTTAAAATTAAGGCTAATGTTGAAGCCTGGGGGGGACTCTCTTATATCGTAGGGCAGGAGTGCTCGTCGTATCTTTTAGGGGTCAAAATCAGGGGTTTGGTATCATTTAGGATGTCTAAAAGCTTTTAGGGCTTCGAAGTCAAAGCTGGTATCTTTTAGGGTATTTTTAGGGTATTTTTTGGGGACTATTAAAAATACAAAATAACTATAAATTTGTCAAATTTTAGCTGGTATCCTTAGGGGTAAAATATCTTGTTGCCACACCCACCTTTGTAAGACTCAGGTATCTTTTAGGGGTCATTTTTTAAATTTCCGACGAGCATCCCGCTCTTTTCTGGCCAGAGTCCCCCCCCGGGTGTTGAAGTCATCAAAAATAACAAGGAATCGTATGACTGACTGGCAAGCCTTGTCAGTCAGCTAAATAAACTCTTATAATATTTGGTGATTTCAAAAAATTCCATAGAGATTTAAAAAAATATAACTAATATTTGTGAAGAATGTTTGTTTTGGCAAAAAAACGTTTGAAGCCTAGCATTGATTTTGTGCTACTTTTAAATTGTTTTGTTAAGAAGGTCACATGACCAGGTGGAAATTACAAAGTCTCCCATAAAGGAGGAGGGGTGGCAAAGGCGTGAGCAGGAGGAAGGAAGTAGCAACTAGCAATCAACCCATGTGGCAAGGTAGTGATGACACCACACATGCAAAGCCAAGACCAATTAACTGCTGACCAAAGTCAAATCCAAGTTAACTTTGCTTACAGATAACCACATAAATTTATAATGATGACAATAATGATGATGACAATAATATAATGATGATGATGATGATGACAATAATATATGACAATAATCATGATGATGTTTACATTCTTTGGCTGGTCCACCTGGTACACACCACATAACCACATAACTTCAAAGTTTTATGTGTTGCCACTTTAGTTTTTCATAACTTATCTTGTTTTTTCTTGGTTGGCACCACATTCATAAGACTTAAAAGTTGTATGTGATGTCACTTTTATACTGTTTATTTCTTGCTTCAGGGAGAGTTTGTCGTTGATGGAACAGAAACACATTTTTCATGACTTATCTTGGTTTTTTTTTCTTGGTTGGCACCACATTAATTAGACTTAAACGTTGTATGTGATGTCACTTTCATACTGTTTATTTCTTGCTCCAGGGAGAGTTTGTCGTTGGTTTGTCGTTGATGGAACAGAAACACATTTTTCATAACTTATCTTGTTTTTTTTTTCTTGGTTGGCACCACATTAATTAGACTTAAAAGTTGTATGTGATGTCACTTTTATACTGTTTATTTCTTGCTTCAGGGAGAGTTTGTCGATGATGGAACAGAAACACATTTTTCTTTAGGAAGACATAACTGTTATATAAAAGCTGCAAGTACAGGAAGGAAACGTGATGGGATAGTACATTGCCTTATGATTGATGATAATGAAATACCACAAAGTGCAGATTAATAGTTGAGTTTTGTTGTTGAATTATTGTTGAAATACCAGAACCATTGAAAGAGTGTTGAAAGAAAAGAAATTGACTTGGTACTCAAATACTTTTACCCTAGCTTGCACCTATCTCTTAACAGTCACCAAGAAAACATGTTGGGCTCAAAACGTCACACTCTCCCAATAAGTTTGTATACCACTGTTGTAAAAAAAGGCTAAACATTTATAGATTTGTATTGTTGCTAACATCTACCCATTATCAGTTGTTACAAAAATATAATATGCAAATTATATCTCTCTGAAACTTAACACATGTATTTGGAGAATGGAATGGTGCAACGTTTTTCACCAAACTTTGAAGTTTGATGGAGGGACAAATATGTTTTTTTTTTGCTGTGGCTGTTTGGATAGATGCACCTACAAGATAGATTTAAAATGAGAAATACCAGTTTAAAATGTTCTATTTTTACTGCCTCCAGTCAACAGCTTTCAAATAGTTACATGTATATTATTGTAGTGTATATTATCATGTATTCAATTGTTCAATTTAATGTACTCTTGGATTAAATCAGTCAACTATTTTAAAAAGGCAATAAGACATTCTGCCATGAAAAGAAATAACAGCTCAATGCGTTTTATAATTATTGAACAAACTTTGTTCATGTTGAAATTAGAAATCATAGAAGCCATGATGGATCAATTATTAGTGTATTGATACATTTGTGATTTCAGTCTCATATTGACACATTGCATTTAATGGCAAATGTATTACAACCAGATAGTACTAGTTAGTGAAGAATAGCTATGTAAAAATGATTTAAAAACACTTCTTTGATCGAGATTACAAATGTTGACACATTGCCTTTAATGGCAGTTGTATTACAACCAGGTATATAGTACTTATGGTTAGTGAAGAATAGCTATGTAAAAATGATGATCAAGATTACAAATGTTGTTGCAAACAACATGAATAGTTAGGCAATTAAATATCAAAAATGTGCTTCTGGTCTTGAAATATTTTATTTTAAGACCCAACTTTTAAAAACTGAAAATATTGTCATACTTGTGTTGCATGCAAGAGTGATTTGTTGATTCTAAAATAGAACATTTTTAAGTTGTATACAATGAAGGAAATGGACCAGGTATCTGTAACCTACAAAAGGAACAATTTACAATTTAGTACTGTACTCTTTAGCACTGTCTTTTCATAAAAGACTGGCATGGTTATTTGATTGGATTTTCAATAAATTGTTAGACAATTTAAATGTCAAAAACGTGCTTCTAGTCGGACATCTAAATTTCTGTTATAGACACAACTTTTTAAAACTGAACAAATTGTCATACTCAAGGGCGGATCCAGGATTTTTCAAAAGGGGGGGTCCCAGGGGAAAATTGGGTTGGCATAATTAGGAATCCCGGGCACATTTTACCACAGGAAGCCCAATTCCGTCAAGCAAAATATTTGAAAAAAATATTTGAACTTAAATTTGACAGACCCTCCCCCTGGATCCACCCTTGATACTTGTGTTGCATGCATGTATATAGTGATTTGTGTTGCAACAGATCAAACCATGGAAGAGTGTTTCATACTAATATTATTAAAACACCTGGAAGTAGGATAAAAAAAAAACGAGGCACAGTGAAGTTTTGTTTAACCAACATGAAAGTGTTTTGATAGAGGATGATAGACTCTTTTGAGTGTTTGATCTAGCTTCTCAAATTCATGGATAATTCTAGGAGAAAAGTGGTTAAAGTTAATGGTAATTGAGACCACATATCAAGACCAATATTACAGTAGTGGTTTACTTTGTTTTCTGCTCATTAATTATTCATGAATTTGAGAAGCCTTGGCCATGCAGTGATATCCCATGCTTTCAACAATATATTGGCCAATGCAGTTTGTATGTACATACCAATTTTGTTCACTCCATTTGGCATCCCCATCAACAAGATGGAAGGTATAAGCATGTCTTGACTTTGAAGACTTATTGGGAAAGCTTCTATGTAACACTGAGCCATGAATTAAAACTAGACATCCTGGAAGTATCAAACAAAGTAGTTATGCCAAAATAGTTATGTCACACATAATTTAACTATTATACTTTGTTGCTGAAGGCTTGTGGTTCAATAACAAATACATTTGAACGCTACTCAATTTACCAGGCAACCAATGATCCCACACCATGATACACATTGTGTGTGGATAGGAAATTGCAGAATACCTACAATTGTGCTCAAAATTGTTGGGACATTTGTGCCTTTGCTTTGTAAAATAAACAGACTTTTGTTTAATAGCCCCCTCCCCCAAATCAATGTTGATTGGCCTTCACAATGCGCAAGCATTTCAGCTTTCAAACCCCAAAATTGCTGAAGGGGAAAATTGAAATTTACTACAACAAAATGTTCCCAAGATAATTTAGATTGTAGGTCTGTTAAACAATTTTGACTGGTTATTCACAAACCATAAAACATTAAACTAACCCTTTTTAGTACAAGCAACTTTGAAATCGTTTTCATCAAACTCATGTTCAGGTCCCACATGTTCTACTACATGATTGGCATGACCAGGAGTCCTTATCATTCTGCGCTTGATTTCTGGAACTAAAAAGAAAGGTTCTCATAACTGAAATATAGTATAGAGAAGTGCAAGATTTGGAATAAACTGTAAAAACAGAAAATTACAGTAGCCAGCTCTACATTTCTCAGTCTTTATTCGATTGTAAATAGACTTGTCAAAGACCAGCTATAGAATAAAAGGCACCTCCATGAAACGGTTTCTACTGCTGCAATTCCCTTGCCTTTCCAGACATTTTCTGGAGGGAGGAACAGATAACAGGAGGGCCGGAGAGAGAGAGAAAAGGAGGAAGTGATAAAAAGAGAAAGAAAGAGGGAGGGAGATAAAAAGAGGGTGGAAGAGAGTGAAGTAGGGAGCAAGGAAGAGAGGATAGAAGGAAGGGATAGAAGGTGAGTAAGTAAGGGGAGAGGAGGAATAGAAGGAGTGGTAGATAGGGAAGGCACTGCATGGGTGAGGGAGACAGTAATACCTTTATGTGATCCTGGTATAAACCATAAACAGCCATTCTCTTGTGTACAGTCTTCAAGTGGTATCCATATGCCAATTGCACTTGGTGGATCAGTGTAAAGATACGTAGAGTCTCTGTGAGGAGGAACTAAAACAACAACAAATGTTAGCTTGAACATAAAGATAACATCAACATGAAGATGAAGATGAAAAAATTGTCGAACCAAGCTTGGTGTGCAGTGAATATACTACATCCCTATGAGGTTGAACTATATATGTAACAAGAAATTATTTTAGCAAGCTGATCAATCCATGTCTAGATGTTTTTTATCATTAATCAGAAGTATGCTGCAATATATGACATTAGTTTCTACCTTCTCCTCCAATGCCAGGTTGCTGTTAAAAGAAACAAACAAAATGTTTTTAAATGTTTTGGTAAGTTTCACTCCTTTTTTGTTTCTTGTTTGTTTGTTTGTTGATATTGTTGAGCTTTGTTATGTTAAGTAAATAAATGCATCCACCAGTTCACCACTCATAGGCAAAATAAAACATGACTGTGTTTTACCTTAAAGATGTACATGCTTTGTGGTACAACAGGGTTCTTTAGTTCCAGGGACTTGGCTATTGCCTAGGAAATAATATAACTTTATAATAAATATTAAAAGACAAACGAGAATAAGTTCTTTCTGTTGGGTTGGGCCATTTTTCCTTTGCTTCTAGTGTTTCGCTGATTTCAAGAATATGAAGAACTAGACGCCCTTAGTGCGTTAACTCGGGCTACGTCATAGAGTAGTAATAGATAAGTGGTTACCTGTGGCATAACGTAGGCCTGCCCCTGGACCTTAAATCGCCTTAAATCGCCTAAAAAATAAAATGCCACTAAAATGCCTTAAAACTTCACTTGAAGTTTGGCCATATTTTCTTAAACCGCACTAAAACGCCTTAAAACTTCACTCGACGTTTGGCCATATTTTCTTAAATCGCATTAAAACGCTTTAAATCGCATTAAATTACGGCGATTTAAGGTCCAGGGGCAGGCCTATTACGTCAATTACGATTGTGTAGTTTCGACACAACGATAGACCCATAGATAGAAAAGGTAAACCTAGACTCAGCCTAAGCCTGAGTAAAAAGTACAAAGAAGACATATAGAGTCGTGGCTTCCTTACTTGAACTCTACTGGAAAATGTAACTTTTTTGAACACCGGATTAAGTGTATGGAGAGCTGAAAGAGAGATGAAGCAAATATTACTCTGTTAATCTGATATGACTTGGTGAATGATAACTTAAAGATTGATTGACTGACTTAGTTACTGACTAACTGACGTGCTATCTGACTAACTGACCCACTCACTCACTACATGAAAAAATGTTTGAATAAACTGAAACATGGTTGGATGGATGGATGAGCATTAACTTACTTTCTTGACTAGCTCATAAGCACCTTCATGCCTGCCTTGCTGTCTACTACTGGTCTTATATTTTACTCAGTCTATATTAAAACACGTATGGTAGTGGTGATCTGCACTCCTCTTAGAGTTGACTCTGCATGTAACCTCCTGTAAGGGTTATTTTTACTCTGCTTTGTTATTAAAAGTAAGCTTGGCTGCATAGAACGTCGCACAGTCGTACCTTTCAGGGGTTGAAATCACAAAGGCGTTTTAACTGTTAAAACAGTTATTTAAATCAATGCGTACCTTTTAGGGGTCTTTTTCAAAACTGATCGTCAATCACCCTTACCCTTAGTCAATAATCATTTACAACTTACCATGTGCTACTTTGTTGATACTCAAGTGTCTATCCCTGTTTAGTTTACCTACAAATGATTGTTGCAGAATACAGAATATAAAATAGTCGGAACATTGTAATATCTATAGACCATATTTCACGGTTCATGTTGATATGCAACCTCAGCCTCCATAATATATTCTTTAGAATTTGACTACAGCCAGTGGAAGTTTCAAAAAATACTTCAGAAAAAACTTAATATTTCTTACCTTTGTCATCAAATGCACCTTTTTCGTAAAAAGCTCTTATTTTGTCACCACTTGTCAGAAAATAGTCATCTCCAACCTAAAGAAGAGAACAGTAGGAGATAACTTGATTGTTACGTTAACCGCTTGGGTATTTTGAACACAAAAAGTACAACCCTTTTTTTACTGTTTAATACGGTGGCACATTAGGGACACCTCTTTTGGGGGTTCTTAATTTGTTACCTCTTTCTGTTTTTCAACTTTTTTGCTACTTTTGTGCTACTTTTTTTGTCACGTTTTTTGCTACTTTTTGTCACTTCTTTTGCTACTTTGTTGTCACCTTTTTTTCACTTTTTTATGCCCATTATTCAATTTGAATCCATTAATCTTACGGCAAAATCTCAGTATTACAGTTTATAAACTCGTATATATTTAGATAGATATTTTAGGAGACAACTTACCGACTCCACGTCTTAATCCTTTATCTTTGATGGTCACGTGACAGAAAAGAGCGGCAAAAAGTGACAAAACGGTGACAACAAAAATGACAAAAAAGTAGCAAAAGAAGTTGAAAACAGAACTGAAAAGTAACAAAGAACTGACTCCCAAAAGAGGTGTCTCTAATGGGCCACCGTAGAGGCTTTCTACACTTTGCCGGCAGATTCGTGTCTAGCCTGCGTAAGCAGACCCTTATTAGCGCTCGAAACGTCTCCCGACAACAAGTTGTTGTCGGGAGACGTTTCGAGCGCTAATAAGGGTCTGCTTACGCAGGCTAATTCGTGTCACGAACGAAAAAACACTCATTCTTTTTTTTTTTAAATCCAACCAGACGACCTAAAAAAAATTTAAAGGTATGTTTTGCTAAACTAAGTATTTTTTTTAGGTATATCCGTGTTGTTGTTCGTGGTATCCGCCAAGTCGATATGTACGGTGGCCCATATACGCAATGCTTGAATATATATTTTTGGGCACAAGTATGTTATAAATGAATAAAATGTTACTTCTTAGTGCACAAATATATATTTATTAAATGAAATCTATTTTTAAACGCATAAACATATTTCTCAATACACAAAAGTTACTTACAGTACACGAATATATTTTCTCAATACACAAAAGTTATTCACAGTACACGAATATATTTTTCTCAATACACAAAAGTTACTCACAGTACACGAATATATTTTCTCAATACCTAAAAGTTAAGACTCACAATACACGAATATATTTTCTCAATTCACAAAAGTTAAGACTCGCAGTACACGAATATATTTTCTCAATACACAAAAGTTTTACCGGCAACTGGGACCGACTCTGCACTACTGAATAGAGGCCTGGTTTCATTTAGGGGAAGCCATATTTTGTCTTCGCAAGCTAGCATGTTTTGTTACAGCTGTGGTGTATTAATACAATTTTTATTTGCGTTTTGTCCAAGCTGTGGACAAAACATCGTGGGAAAAAGCGATTCCCACGGCAGCGATGAATTACTCAGATACTATTTCCAGAAGTGATTCTCACAAAAGAAGATGTTGGGGACTGAAAAGAAGGCATGTATCCTATCCTATCCTACTGTCAGAGTATCTATACATCGATGTATAGGGAAACCGTACGGTTTGAGTTTATCATACCCATCAGTATGCCACGCATAGTTAGGTCCAGGATTCGTATACTGTCTTCTCTTTATATATTTAGGATCCAGCTCTCGACAAAGCCCCTCGACTACCGCCGGCTTCGTGCTACATGTACTTGAATGCCTTTCAATCTGAGGGTATACCAGTGCGAACGATATCCTCCCAAACACCCCGGGCCATTCAAATTATTAATTATTTCCTGGCGTACTTCGATCTGAATGTTGTAGGATACATGCCTTCTTTTCAGTCCCATGTCATACAATTTTGTTTGAAGACTTCACAGAGACATTTCAGTGTCGTGATATTTCGCCAAAAACAACAACATCTTCTTTTGTGAGCATCCCTTCTGGAAATAGTATCTGAGTAATAAATGTTGTATTAATGCACCACAGTTGTAACAAAACATGCTAGCTTGCGAAGACAAAATATGGCTTCCCCCAAACGAAACCAGGCCTCTATTAGTGCAGAGTCGGTCCCAGTTTCCTTTAAACGTTTGTGCATTGCGAAAATATATTCGTGTACTGCGAGTCTTAACTTTTGTGCATTGAGAAAATACATTGTACTGTGAGTCTTAACTTTTGTGTATTGAGAAAATACATTTGTGTATTGTGAGTCTTAACTTTTGTGTATTGAGAAAATATATTCGTGTACTGTGAGTAACTTTTGTGTATTGAGAAATATGTTTATGCGTTTAAAAATAGATTTCATTTAATAAATATATATTTGTGCACTAAGAAGTAACATTTTATTCATTTATAACATACTTGTGCCCAAAAATATATATTCAAGCATTGCGTATATGGGCCACCGTAGATATGCCATTTAGTTTTAAAATCGATTTCTGAATACTCAACGGAAAGTGAAAATCAGGAAAAGCCAGAATTAAATTTTGTTGAGTTCGTTGTTAAGAGTTGACTGTAGATTAGAAAGTACTAAAAAGTTGTTTATCTTGAACAACATTTAATAAATGATATATAATAACCTGTTCTTTTCCAACGAGAAATACACTGTTTGGGTTATCGCTAAGATCCATATTCTCTACGATATCGTGCATCTTCTTGCGGAGTGTATCCACATCATCGGCGGAGAAAAAGTCTTCGATAATGAGGTACCCATCGTCCTCGAACTGAAAAGACAACGAACGCGGTTTTTGAAAATAGATATGCATTATGAATTATAGAATATTATCATTATTGTGCAGTTGAATTTTTACCTGTTTGATTTGAGCGGGAGATAGACCCTTGTTCTCCATGACTCACGATGTATGTATAAAAGCACTAGCTCAGGGATCTTTCTTGATTTGAATCAGCTTTAGCGAACTATTATGACAAAGATTGCACTTGTTGCCCACTTAATACTGTGCTATCTCAACTGAACTAAACTAAAGCTAACCTATAGTTATATCTAGGGCATCACGAGATAGATAGTTTTACATTACAAATATTGATAATAGAGCTATGATAGATTCTTATTGGTTGCCTTAGAGAGTTTGTGTATAATAAAAAAAAATGCTTAATTAATTTACGTAATACGAAATAAAACGTTTCTGAGATAAACATTAAACTAGAACACTAAATCCGAATTCTAAGAGATACACATGTTATAAAATATTGGCTCTTGAATCGTGACTACAAGAATGAGAGAGAACTTATCCAACTCAACACCTGGTAGGGGTACGATTGCACTCGCCCTTATTCACCTTGGAACGTGACCCAAGGTCATGTTCCAAGGTGACCCAAGGTATATCAAAGTATGAATTGAAAACAAATCTGAAATAATCAATATTTTGTCCCAGTTTACGTATGACATGACACAACACAGTTTTGTTGTCGCTTTTCACTGCAGAGGTTTCGTTGCAGGGATCCAGGTAAGCAGGTGCAACCACAGACATGACGTTGTGAGTCCGAGATAGGGTATTTCTCGAGTTACGCGCTTTCGGACACACCCATCTTGCTGAGACCACGCCCATCTTGCCATATGCGCGTAACTCGAGCTTGAAACAGAGAAACAATATTTTCGAGTTATACGCTCTTGTCATCGATCATAGATTTTAAACATTGACAAACACATCTAATACTCATTAATTATTCATGAAGATAACAGCCATTCCAAGAAACGTATTTGTACCACGTGCCATACTTTGAAACTCCATCGAAAATGACTCGACTTTGAAATAATGTTTCAAATCCGAGGGAACAAGGGAACAAGCGCATCTATTTTTAGGGGACAGGGGATATTGCCAAATTATTTTCAGGGAACAAGGGAGCAAAATATGATAAAACAATAGTTTTTTTGGGATCATGGGAACATAAGGTAAAACATTTTAGGGATACAGTTATTTTACTTATGGGGAACAAGAGAAAAAATGCAACCTGGGAGGGGCTCATATATATATGTAAAGCTATTCAGCAAAAAAACGTTGAATACTGAATAGTGCATTCCAAGCCGGACCAAAGGACATTGTGGGTCTCATTGATTCATAAGAATGCACTAAGAATAAAATAACTAATTATCATTTATTTCACTTTAAACAATATTACATGACCCAAAATGCATTACGATCTTGGAATGCACTATTCGGTTACCAGGATCTTTAAGAAACACTGTATCTTTAATTTCATTCAAAAAAGAACTTAAAAACATATTTATTTAAGCAATCATATTTTTAAGTTTATATTTTTATTATATATTCATGTATATAAATTATCTAAAAATTATCTAGACTATTCATTTCATTATTCTTAGCATTGTAAATTATTGATAATTGTATTTTATAATATATATATATATATATATATATATATATATATATATATATATATATATATATATATATATATATATAAAGCACCTAGAACAAGTAGTGGTATAGACGCTATAGAATTAAACGTTATTATTATTATTATTGACTCTTTATTGAAGCTACTTGTTTTTCTATTTACAACTTTGCGTGAATAAATTATTCCTGGGCTAAGCTGTTAAGGGGGAGGCAGTCTTTAGCTTTAGTCCTCAATCATTCCTTTGTCATTTTTCTTGTGATGTTATGTATCATATTGGTAGAATGTTTTTACTATCTCAGTATTTTGGGATATAATCCAATTATTATAATTAATTATAATTAATTATTATTATTATTATCATCATCATCATCATCATCATCATCATCATCATCATCATCATCATCATCATCATCATCATCATCATTATTATTATTATTATTATGGCAAGTTTTATTTTCTTTGGTGTGTCATAGTTACATTAACAAGCGGACAATTACGTCTGGGCTAATTAAGTACATTTTTCTTTACAAACGTTTAATCCGCTTATGTATATTCATAAAACGTTTTAACGATGTTTGCGTTCTGGCAGATAATCCATTTCTGGCAACGTTCAATAAGGAAGGTCAGTTCTTTGTCAGTGTTTGTTAAATTTCTTAGATCTTTCTTAAGTTCTTCGTGGAAACCTCCGAGAAAGTCGAAGACAACATTGATTTGTTTTACGCTTGGGCTTTTGTATAGTTGTTTTATGCCTGCGCGAAGCTCTGTATATTTTTCTTGTTTTGTTTTTATTCTGTCTGCAATTGCACCGACCTGGCAGACTGTGCCTTCAAGAAGTGTCCAGTAATTAGTTTCTTTATCGTGTATTATCACGTCGACCTTATTTGCTCCGTTTTCTGGTGCTTTCTGGAGTTGGAAAGGTACATCCCAGTATATTTTCGCCTTTTCGTTTTCGAGTACTGCAGGTGGTGGGCGTTGCTGATACCATGGCTTTCCGTTATCGCTCTCTTGGAAGTTGTACTTTTCCAGCAAACAGTGGTATATTGGTCTTAGCATTCTATCATGTCTGGCCTTGTAGAGGCTTTGTGCAATCTTTGAGCAGGCGCACATTACATGTGTTGTTGATTCTGTCGCCTTATGGCACATTCTGCATTTGATGTCTGTGATAGTCATCTGTACTTTGCTTTGTTGGTATGTCTTTGTTGGTAGTAGTTGTTGGCGTATGCTCTTGTTTACGCTGTAAACGATATCGGGAATATTTTTCCATTTCTTCAGGATCTGGTTGGCTGTAGGTGACATTTGTTTATCTTGAAGCTGTTGGTTGGTGTATTTTCCAAGCCATGATTGCTGTTCTACTTCGTTGACATATTTCTCTATAATCTTTGATCTTAGCATCTCCTTTATTGCTTGAGGGGACGATGTGGTTATTAGCTTGGTCTCACTCGTAGATGATATTGTAGTTCCTGTTTCGTCGAAGCTGCATGTTAAGTTGTAATCTGATGCGTGCTTGGTGGCTTGTTTAAAGATCGATCTTCTACCTTGTGTGATTTTTTCCATTTCGAGTGTTCTTGTATGCTTGATCCTTTTGTCTTCACTGTTGTTGAGGTAGTTGGCCATCTTAATTGTTGTTAATTTGTAGGTGTCCTCTATGCTTTTCATACCACTTCCCCCTAGTTCTTCTGGTAGGTAGAGTAGTTTGATGGATTCGTGATGGTGCATTCCTTTTTCTTTTCTGATGATCTCTCTTGTGCGTCTGTCTATATCCTTTAGTTGGTTTACTGTCCAGTCGCTTGTCCACATGTGGTATTGAAGGCCAGGTAGAGCAAAGGTCTTGGTTGCGTGTACTTTTCTTGGGATAGAGATGTTGCTTGACCAGATAACAGAAATGCGTTTAAGGTATTCTTTATTTGCCTCGTTGTAAACTTGTTCTTCTAGTTGTCTTGAGTTTTCGTATTTTCCGAGGAATTTGTAGTAGTCGTTAGAATCAAGTACCTTCAGGTCTTCAGTGTCCGATATTTGCACACTTTCTTCACTTCGTTTCATTTTACCTCGTACGATATTGACTGTTGCACATTTGTCCAAACCCCAGAAAAGTCCTATGTTCTCAAACATACTCTTTGCTGTCTTTGTAATCAGTAGTGCTTTTTGTGCTGACTTGTGATAGGTCTTTAGATCATCTACATATAGTAAGTGTGTCAATTTCTCCTGTTTGTTATGTGAGTATGTATATCCTTCTGTGCTTCTTAGCCACCAGGCTATTGGGTTTAGGCAAAGTGTAAACAATCTGACGCAAAACGAGTCTCCCTGTAGAATTCCTTGTTTTAGTCGTATTGGGCCAATTTTCTCTTTCTTGTCTTCGATCTTGACCTCTAGTGTGATGGACCATTTCTTCATTGTGTTCTTGATAAAATTGGTGATCTTTGTTGGAATGTTGTGCATTTGTAAGCTGAGTGTCAGCCATTCATGATTGATTGAGTCAAATGCCTTCTTCACATCAACCCATACACAAGAGAGATTTTTCTTTCTGTCTTTTGCTTCTTCTAGCGTTGTTTTGTCGATTATTAGATTGTCTATGCATCCCATAGAGTTTGTAGTGCACCCTCTCTGATCTATCTGCATGTACTGATGTTTTTCTTGGTGTTCTTTAAGTTTGTTGTCAATGACTGATGTAATTGTCTTATACATTGTGTTGAGTAACGTGATTGGGCGATGGTCTTTGGCTTGAGGATTTTCCTTCTTCGGGATCATAATGCATTTTCCTTCTACTAACCAGTCTGGTAGTGATATGTCATTATTGATAATTGTGTTTACAGCCTTTGCAATTCCTTTGTGTGTAGTTGGTAGTGTCTTAATCCAGTAATTAGTTATCTTGTCATTACCCGGCGAGCTCCAGTTTCTTTTCTTTCGTATGCTTGTGTAGATGTCTTTTTCTTCGATATTCACTATTTCCTCTACTGGTGTCGTCATTGTAGATTTTAGTGCTTCCGTTACTGCAGGTATCCATTCCGCTTTTAGGTTTGTTTCACTTTCCGTCTCCCATATCGGTCTCCAAAAGTCGTTAAAGTCGTTTGCTGTCAGGTTAGGTGTGTCGTCTGTAGTTGTTTGTTGTGGTATTTTATCAGTGTATGTTGGTCTTTCGTTGTTTTGATCACGTTTTATTATGTTCTTACAGTGGTCGTAGAATTTGCCTTCGTTGCGGTCAAATTGCTTATTTGACTTTCTGCGGTTGTGTGATAGTAGCTTTTTCTTTCTTTCAATTTTCTTAACTCTCAACTGGTTGATCTTTTTCTCTTTAAGTTCTTGGAGTCGTTGTTTTGTTAGTTTGTTCTTTACTTCAAATCTCATCCATCTCCTGTTCTTTCGTAGTTTTGTTGTTAGTTTTCCGTTTGTCGTTAGTCTCCGTATTTCTTCGGTTATTTGTGATGTTTGTTTGCGAAGTTGAGTGATTTTATTCTCAATAATGCGCTGCCATTTTGGTCTTTGATCAATTGTTGTGTTTGGTTTTGTCTCAGTCTTATTTCCGGTATACATTTTCCAAGCAGCAGCGGTTGCATAAATTACACAATTAATTTCCCATAGGTATTGAGTTGGGTTGGCTTCCGGTTGCGCTGTCACGAGAGCTTGGGCGATTTCATTTAGCATTTGTATATCTTCTTTATTTGGATGGCATTTAGTAAATGTTGTCTGCTCTCGTTTTGTAAACTCTTTGGTGTCGTCTTTGATTTTCAGATATATGTTGTTTGCGAGTTTAGATAGATCATTGTATTTCGGAGTATTTGGCCGTGGTGTGGCGTCTGGTGTTTGTTCTTGTTGTGTTTGTTTTCGTTGGTATTCCCTGGTGGGGCGTTGACTACATTCCTTGTCTTTTGAATCCTCTGCGTTCTTTTGTTGTAGCATTTCTTTAGCGATGGCGTTTGTACAAGTCTTCGATGTTTTCATTAGATTTGCATATTGATCACGTAGATTTTGTGGTGTTTTTTGTAGGTCAGTATATCCTTTCTCGTCAAAAATTCGTCTCGTGAGTTCCATAATTCCGGTTTTCCTTCCATTATCTTTCTTGGGGCAGTCCTCTGAGTTATATAAATGTTCAGCTTCTGTTCTTGAATCAATCAAAGCGGTGTTCATCTCTTTTGTCCATTTCGTTCTAACGCGGTGTCGTTCATCATTCGTTGTTTCATCTCTCTCTCTCGAGCTTCTGTTTGATTTCGAATGTGTTGCGTGTTTGTAGTCTTCTTTGGTGGCATGATGAAGATAATTAGGACCAGTGTAATCGTGACTAAACGCATTATTTTAGCGTTTCGCAGATCTTTTAGCGGGAGCGTCAAGACTTGCGTCCGTACGCTTCGACGGTCACGTAATAATTAATAATATTATTATTATTATTATTATTATTATTATTATTATTATTATTATTATTATTATTATTATTATTATTATTATTATTATTATTATTATTATTATTATTATTATTATTCCAATTCCACCTCAGTTTGAAACGCCACATATATAGAGGATATTACACGGTGGCGCGAAGATATGAATTTTATTTTCGAGTGGTGAGCGCAGCGAACGGGTAAAATGTTGTTTTTACCACAAGAAAATAAAATTCATATCTTCAAGCCACCGTGTAATGTTCTTTTTATTATATGGATAGTAGTGTTTTACCGGAAACTATTCCTCACTCTTTTTCTTGACAGCCAAGATGAACTTCATAAGAATATTTTGAAGCTCAGAAAACATCAGTGTTTCTATCTCCCTGTCATCGTTTATAGAGGACATGTATTACCTGAATATTCGAAGGTCGTATTCTGTTTTCTTCATTTTCTTCCTCTGAGACTTCTACAAATCGAGCCGCCATGTTTAATTCAGCGAAGTTGTTTTGATTTGACGCGTACGTACATCCGGGACTTTTTGGTACATAACTTTTTCATATCTTCACTAGTCCTAGTGAAAATATGGAAAATACGAGTGTTTTAGTTTCCGGTAAAACACTACTATCCATATAATAAAAAAAACTTTTGATGAATTTTTTACATTATTTTTACATTTTTTCATCTTAATTGGACCAATTACAGACATCAAAGTATCTTAAGAGGCTGTCTCCATAATAACCTCCAGGTCGATATGCAGCTTCAAAATAGATTTCTTTCATACTCTACTATTTTGAAGTTCTGTCCTTGGGAACAAATAATATCGAAGTGATTTGGCTCAAATTTATTTTAATATTTTTTTAGGGACCGTTTAATGTTTACCCTGGGTACCAGGGGTTATTTTCTCCTTGCTTTATCGTTTGCTTTAGCGTTTGTAAATTTGACGGTTTGTTGACGGTTTGTTATTCAACGAATCTAACCCCTGGCCAAATGAGCTTAGAATCTCACTTCCATGCTGTTTTGATTGACACCGCCAATTATAGCCATATTTGGAAACTTGGCAAACTTGTTGACATCTTGCTGTCAGCTTTTATCCAATCAAAGGTCTTCATAGACTTAAACCAATCAGAAGGCCGGGGTCACGCAGCGATCCCTCGCTTCTGATTGGCTCGGCGAATTCAAAAGAATAGGCTCGTTTGGCTAGAGGGTTTCTCTTGAAAAAAAACGAACACAGACGTACAAATGATAAATACGAATACTAGATCTAGGGTATTTAATGTCGAAGGCCAATTTGAACTCCGAAATAGTACAGAATAACGACATATTCTCATCTCATTTTATATACCAAAAACATACTCAAATGATATAACTTTTGGACAAATGTATAGACATTTCCTTCTTGTTTCATCGGCCATATGACTTAAATAATGATTAATTTTTATTTTAACGTCAGCAGCTTAGTAAGTGACCCTCCTGCTCTTGCATCGGACATCGACTCAAAACAAGTCAACTTTAAGAGCTTATTTCAAAATCGTGGCACCTGATTGAAACTTCTCCTTTACTTCACTATAAACTACTAACATTAATCAATACAAAACGCCAATAAAATCTTTCTGCTCTACAATTTCGAAAGAATGACAAGGACTTAAACTTTGTTAAATTTCCAAATGTGTCAAAATCGAGCATTCTTTATCGGTAAAATACTCATTGGTATTAACAGCTAAAATTACCTTGTGCTGCATTCAATAATGCTTGGCTGTGCAATTAAGTCGTTAATTATCCTCTTTACCGATTTAAACACAGGGAGCCCGGCTTTATGTCGCTTTTATATAAAATAAATTATACAATGAAATAAAATATATTATAACCATGAGAGCCTTTGGGTTTCCTGTGCTGTATTTAATCCTTTTAGTTTCCGGTAATGGATTAGCGTTACTGACCTGTGTGTGCCGTTGGTAACTTGAGAGCGCTTTGAAATTCAAACCTAACGTATTAGTGTAACGCACACCCAATAAACACACAGAAATAGAGAAGGGATGAAACAGAGCGAGTTTATCGTTAGATGTGCCCCAGCAGTTGATTTCTGTGTGTTTATAGGGCGTGCGTTACGCTAATGCGCTCTCAAGTTACCAACGGCACACACAGGTCGGTAACGCTAATCCATTACCGGAAACTCTAAGGATTAAATACAGCACAGGAAATCCAAAGGCTCTCATGATTACTAAGCCGGGCTCCCTGTGATTTGGGCTGTTTTGTTTTTGAGCTTGAATTATCTCTTTTCAATTTTCTTTCGGCAGCATGGCTTCTTTTATTGTGAAAAACTATTCAAAGTACATCAAAGCTGCAATGTTCCTACTGCTTTGCTTAACTGTTGTTTTCGATACAATTTTTATTCCTTGTAAAAGGTTTCGCTTTGAACCGGGCCAGGAAACAGCGGTTTACGACGATGTTGAAATTGTTGGAATCAACCAAGATAGAAGCCGAAATGATAGCAAAGCGAAGTATATACTGTTATTACCTCGTTCTAGTCAGTGTTCAAGTTGTAGACGGAAAGCATGGAGGTCAATTAATCACTTGATATCGCTTCTTTCTTCATTGAAAGATGTAGATGGTGCTTCGTGTCATGGCGGTACTCGAAGACATAAATCATGCCGGTTTTACACCAAGCACTGGACTATGGTTATCAATAATGGTAATGAATTACAAACAAGAACAACTGACAACCAAAACTATAAATTTTATAATTGCAACATTGTGGAAGGCCCGCTTCTAATTCGACGCGAGATTTTCAACAAGTTAGGTCTAAGACCTTCGCATGGTGAAACAACTTTATTGGAATTTTTCCTAAGATCGAAAGGGAATCTTCAAATAGCTGATTCTCTTGACTGTAGTTTTAACAACAAACAGTTAGCTTCCAACCGCGGTGCTATGGCATCCAATGAAATATATTTGGACTATGGATTATTAGGAAATAATCACAATATATTAAGGATTATTAATGTTCATCGGGAGAGCATTATATGGACACAGTGTACAAGATCTACCAATACCTCAGTGTGTCCAAATAAACCCCTTCAAGATATAGATACATCGATTTCAAGAAAACTGTCGACCTACTGTTGCAATGTTGCACTGGATAAATACCTAATTGATGCCGTCACAGTTCTTGAAAAGACTGGAATTGACTACCGGCTATGTTACGGCACTACTTTAGGTGCTATGAGAGAGAAAAGCATTATTCCATGGACTTTGGATATTGACATTGATATTTCCTACACAAATTACCTTGCTTTTAGTAAACTTCAGCCAGTGATGCAAACTATGCCCTACTCTACCCCTGTCTTGGGTGGCCTCAGACGCATCCTCCCCCTGTTTCCATTGGTGACACATGTTCAAAATCTCTCACGTTACAATCTATTTAGTGATGTAGTACTTGGGCATTTGAGGGATGCTCTACCAATCAATAAACCCAACTGGCAATCTCTTGGCTATGTTGATATATACCCTTACAAAGAGAAAGGTACCTTTGGGGCACCATCCAACATTACTATTAATGGTCGACTGTATAAAACTCACTCAGATCCGGAATCGTATCTTGTTAAAACCTTTGGAGAATCTTGGAGAGTGCCTCATTACACCTTTAGTTCCGAAACAGAGTGGCATGTACCGGACGTACAAGTCAAACCCTTTGGCGAATCGTTGAGAGAAGCTAATTGCAACTTTACTTCCATATCTTATGTACCGGCACTAAAAGCAAGAGAGACTAACGTATCATCAGAAATGTCAGTTTGTGGGATTATAATGTTATTGATAAAAGTTTATTGTGTTGGTATGGCTATATTTGTGGCTGCAAAATATAAAGTATTTCATTGGTTGTGTAAAAAGAAACAAGCCCAAACTCAAGTAGAGGCTTAAGCTTGTGTTGAGCCTAACTTGCATATTTCATGTGACGTCATCAAAACGCTAAACTATATATCTAAGAAAGCTGGTCCTTTAGTTGATTTTGTAGACAGTTTTGAATTCAAAACTATCTACAAAACTGACTAAAGGACCATTTTTCTACGATCTATAGTTTAGAATTTAGTGTTTTGGTGATATTATTCCTGAAAGTTTGGTTGCATGGGGTTTGTTTTTTATTGTTTGTACAAAAGCTGCATGTACACCAACATGGCGGCTCCATACATTCTTACCAAAAGAAATAGAATATGAAATACTGTAGTTCATATCTTGGCAGCAAAAATGTGGTTTGACTTGAAATTTTGCAGAATTACATAGAATATGAAATAATTCATATCTTGGCAGCAAACTGAACTCGGTTTGACTTGAAATTTTGCAGAATTACATAGTTTTACCATAGCTTTCACGTGAAAGATCTTTTATTTTCCTATTAAAGATCTCAGAAACAGCTTGAAATATTTTTGATGACGTCAATGAAAACCGAGAATAATTAGTTAATTCTTGTCTTAATATTTTGGCATGTATTGTTGATGTAAACATTTTTACTACTTGTCAACTTTCAGGCGCATATGAGTGTCACATGAAGAACTAGGTCGAAGTTTTGTTTTCAAATTCTTGATTTAAAATGGGGTTGTAACCACTTATACATTGTTTAGTTTCTTTTAAAGAGGACTTTAAGAATTATAGTCTGTGATGTTTGAAAAACTTTTTAGCTAAAGTAAAAAAACCTTACTTATGTAAAGAGATCACGTGATCTAACTTGCATATTAATTCTTAAATATCCTGGGTTTTTTTTGGAAATAGATAATAACTTTAATAATAACTTTATTTATTTATATGGTGCTATTTCCAACTGGTAATTGCTCAATAGCGCAATCTCTCTCTTTAATAGGGATAGACAACAAGTAAAGATTAATTCATCAACCTGTTGTAAATACCTATATAATATACAGCACATCTGGTAAATGTAATTACACGTCAGATATGTAGTTATTACTTGGATGTAAATGTATATATATATGTAGTAATAAATTATAACGCGCTTTTTAAAAAATTAAAAAACAATATTGAAAAATTCCAGTGAAACTGGAGCATAAGCTATTTTAAAAATACAACTTTTTTACAAATATAGATTATATAGACGACTTTCATAAATGGCCGCCACTAAATATCATAATATTTTAAATTGATGTTTTAAGAAAACGAAAGCTATCATATGATAGACATTCACCATAACAATAACTTGTGAAAGGTTGAGAAAAAACGATTAAATTTGAAAGAAGCTATAAGAGTTTGAAAAATCAGAATAACACCAAAACGAGGCATCAATTAAGGCCTCGGCAGAAAATTACATACAAATCTCTACATTTTTCATTGAGCATAACTTCTTTGGTATTTTCGCCAGAGCATCAAAACCTTCCAAACATGCCTATTTCAAGTGCTAAAATATTAAAATATCTGTTAACTTGAAAAATCATTTTCCGGTACATATTATAGAAGGTATAAGGTGAATTAAATTGATACTAGCTATACATGTCATATTGAATAAAAATTAACTATCTACGTAGAAAGGTATGTTGTAAAGGTTTGTTGACAAATTTGTACGATATTTATATTAAAATTATCTAAAGAAGGAGCCTGTCTTATATCTAATGGAATTGCATTCCATAATTTGCTACCTAAAAAATTAAAAGTCCTTTGACCAAACGTTTTTCTATACAAGGGTACACTGAGATTGTTGTTTGTATTCCCTCTACTAACTATGAATTTATCTATTAGATACTGAGGAGCACTATAGTGAATACATTTATACATTAAAACCGCTCTAAAATAATTGGCTCTTTCATCTACAGGGAGCCATTTTAATTCTTTAAAAATTTCTATTGACTTCTTATCCTGCTAATTAGTTTACTTATATGAGCGCACCAGCTCAAGTTCGTATCTATAGTCAGTCCAAGTAGTGTGTGACTTTCGACTTGCTTGATGACTTTAGAGTCGATTTCTACTTGAGTTGTGCATGCATCTTTGGTCTTGTATCGTGAACCAATAATGGTTTTTATAACATCTTTTTAAAAAACATTGAATGTAATTTAAATCTGATTTAAATCTGTAGTTAAGGAGAGCTAACTGCTTGTCTTTGTTCTTTCTCCACATTCTCTTAATTGTGTGAACTGCTGCTTCAGCTTCACCATTTGAACATGAGTGATGTGGGCTTATTGTAACATGTTCAAAGTTGTAGTTTCTAGCAAACTCTGTGAACTCTGCACTTGCATAATGTGTGCCATTATCAGTTGTTAGTCTTTCAGGTATGCCATGAGTAGCAAAACTTAACAAAGCTTGAATGGCTGACTGTGAAGACAAGTCTGCAATTTTAGACACTTCGATGTACTTAGAATAATAATCTACTGTCAACAAGTAGTGGTCACCTTCGAAGAACAGTACATCTGATGCAAGTTCGGTCCACGGTAAGTCTGGTAGTTTTCTGGTTATCATGGGCTCTTTAGCTTGTTTAACTTGGTATGTCTGGCAGGTGGTGCAACTTCCAATCTTTTCTTCAATCTGTGCACTCATTCCTGGCCAATATAGAGTATCTCTGGCTCTCTGTTTAGACTTAACTATGCCAAGGTGCATCTCATGAATAAGATCACATGTAAGATATCATGGATAGTTTAACTGATCATCAACAATTCTCATACCTCTGTATATGATTCCATCAAGTATTGGCCTTTACCTAAACGAGCAGAGGACTGGGTACTAGTTTTCTAAATTAATCTTATTACAAAATTAATCATATCATTGGAAAGAGCACATCAAGATATACAAGGTTCCAAAGTTTGGTTAAATTTGGTTGAGTACTGGGTTAGAGGCAGTCTTTGAAAACCTTGAAAAATTACAAAGAAATGTATGGATTGGATGGACACTGTCCATCCAAACCATACATTTCTTTGTAATTCTTTGGACATTTAAATTGCTCTTATTTTGTCGCTATTTAACCTAATGTGCCCAAACTTTGAAACCTTGTATATTTCAATGTGCTCTTTCCTATGATATGCTTAATTTTGTAATTAGATTAATTTAGAAAACTAGTACCCAGTCCCCTGCTCGTTTAGGTAAAGGCCAATTGAAAGTTCATCTCTCACATTCCAGTAGGGTATTACATTATGTGTTACTTGCTGTTTGTGGCTAGGCCATCCTGTTTGGATAATTTAAAATTAGACGAGAGGTACTTACCTTGAAGTATAATTGTAATTCTTTGAGATATGTGGAGCATTATGGGATAATTATGCATACTTCCTATGCTACTAACTGGTCAGCGGTCACACTTCAAAGCTATTCAAATGCAAATTACAACACCGTATATAACCCCAGGTGATAATATTATAATCAGTTCTTCCTGGAGTGGAAATTAAAATTGGCGAGGTTCGACAAGTGGGTGGGAATTACACCATTAAAACCTTTAAAAATACACCAAAAGAAGGGTGGGTAGCATTATCCCATAATGCTCCACATATCTCAAAGAATTACAATTATACTTCAAGGTAAGTACCTCTCGTCTAATTTTAAATTCTTTTTCGCTATGCTCCACATTATGGGATAATTATGCGATTTCAAAGCACCGAAGCCAATAGGTATATAACAACCTTTATTAATATCATGATTAACAGTAACATTAACAATAACAGTGAAATCATTCTCATATTTCATGGAACACAACAATCAATAAATATTGATCAAGCTAATGATGTAAATTACATCTGAGGTAGTATTTACGAAAGGTACGTTCGTTGGACCAATCTGCGGTCCGCAAAATGTCTCCAATGGGGACACTTTTGGCATACAGGGCACTCGTGGATGCTCCCCGAACACTGTGCGCTTTGAAAAGGGACACATCTATGCCAGACTTGGCCATAACAACTTTAATCCATCTTGCCACAGTGTCTATAGACACTGGTTTATGCGGTCTGATATAAGATAGAAATACTTTGGTCACGTCACCTCTTAAGGCTTTTGTTCGTGAAATATACTCGACGAGAGTACACTTAGCGCACACACTAGGTTCCTCTTGCAAACATTGAAATGTCACTTCAATAGACTTTCCAGGTTTAGAGGTTTTTAAACGTTCCGCTATAACAAAACTTAAACAATCGACGCTGTCTTGGGAGTAATTTAGATCTAAGGCACATAATGTTTGCTCTCTTTGTGCCGATACTAATGCACAAAGCATTATTGTTTTTAAGGTCAAGTTCTTCAGGTTAAGTTGCTCCAAGGGGTGCAATGTTTTTAAATAGTCTGTAACTTTAGACACATCCCAGGTTTTGCAATAACGAGGAGTTGGAGTACGCAAGTTGTACATTCCCTTTAAAAGTCGAACAATTAATGGATGTGAGCCAACACCAGTGTTGCCGACAGGCTCAAGGGTTGATGACAGAGCAGATCTATACGTGTTGATGGTACTGTAACTTTGCCCTTCGCTAAAGCATTCAGACAGAAAGTTGGCTATCTGTTCTAGAGGTGCCTGAAGTAGATCAATTTGCTTTGATGCACACCAGCGATACCATTTTTTCCAGGCACTATTGTATTGTTTAGCAGTCCCAGAGGTCCAAGATGCACTGATGAGGTTGGTTGCTTCCTCAGAAAGGCCTCTGTTTCGCAGACATTCCCTGATAATATCCACGCGGCAAGAACCAGGTGGTTGCGTAGAGGATGAAGGCTGTTGCTGTGAGCTAAGAATAGAAGATTCTTTCTCCTGGGCAGTAAAATCGGTTTCTCTAGGGTTAGTTGAAGTAGGAGCGGGAACCAGCTCTGCGTCGTCCACACTGGAGCAATCAATAATACTGTGGCCTTGTCGTTGCGGATCTTCCTCAATACTTGGGGCAGCAAGCTAAAAGGAGGGAATGCATAGCATTTCAGATTAGACCAGCTTATACTAAAAGCGTCAATGGCCATGGCACCAGGTTCTGGCTGCCATGACACAAATCGTTCAACTTTGGCATTAAGTCTCGACGCAAATAAGTCAATGTCGGGATCAAATGTCATGTGGATCAGTTGATCATAAATTGCTAAATCTAATGCCCATTCTAAATTGGACGAAAACTCCCGAGATAGGGTGTCTGCTGTGCAATTGCTTTTCCCTGGAATATGTTGGGCACTTACAAATAAGTTTCGTGGAATACACCATTCCCACAGGGATCTTGAGAGCAAATCTAGTGCATGAGATCTAATGCCTCCCATGTTATTGATATAGGCGATAGCAGTCGAATTATCAAGTTTCAATCGAACATGAACATCATGTTCATTGGCCACAAATGCTTGTAATGCGTAAAATGCTGCCAACAACTCAAGATAGTTGATGTGATGACTAGACTCTAGTTTGGACCACCGACCCTGTGCAGGCTGCCCGTGACTATAGGCTCCCCATCCAGCCAAGCTGGCATCACACTCTATCACAGTATCAATGGGTCGTGGTCCAAAGTACACTCCATTCACCTTAGAAATATTCTTAATAACCCATTCGAGATCCAATAGTGCTTGAGGACTCAGCAATATCAACTCCTCAAAGTCATTATTCTTAGATAGGGCTTGAGATTTACATAATTCAATGGATCTGTAATAGAGTCTCAAGTAGTTCATGGCTGGAAATGACGAGACTAAAAGGCCAGTCACATGCGCTACCTGTCTCACAGTGGGTTTTGGCTCGGAAATCAGTTTAGAGCAAGCGAGAACAATTTTTTGGACTTTGACCTCTGGTAGAAATATTTTCATGACTACAGAGTCAATGACAAAACCAAGGAAACTTATTTGTGTCACAGGTTCAAGTTGAGATTTCTCATTATTGATGACAAAACCGAGATTCTCAATCAGACTTCTCAATGTGGCAAGCTGATTTAAGCATTCCTCATACGAGCTTGCAGCAAGTAGAATGTCATCCAAAAAGATGACTATTCGAAATCCGTTCAATCGAAGGTGAGACACAAAAGGTTTGCAAATTTTGGTAAAAACTCGAGGAGCCAAACTGTAACCGAATGGTAGACAGGTGAACTCATATCTCTGACCTTTCCACATAAACCGTAAATATTTCCGGTGTGGAGAGAAAATCGGCACGCTAAAATAGGCATCCTTGAGATCTATTGATATCATAGAATCCCCCTGGCTAATGAAATTTAAAGCCATTTGAATATTCTCCATCTTAAAATGGATCTTTTGGACAAATTGATTCAGTGGCTTCAAGTTGATCACTGGGCGCATATCACCAGTTTTCTTAGGTACCAGAAATAAATTAGAAATAAATTCCTCTTGATTTCGAAGTACAGGCTTAATAGCCCCTTTTTCAAGAAGTTTCTCAACTTCATCATTAATTAACTGAAATTCGGTTTCATTCAAAGGAGGAGGTTTTGGTAAACAAAACTGCTCTGGAATACATTCAAATTCTAAATGATACCCCATTATAGTTTCTAGGACCCAAGGGTCACTGGTGAGCATGCGCCACTTGGAACTATGGTATTGTAAATGACCCGCATACGGGTTAATAATACTACTTTCAGTAGTTACCTGATTTAAGATTTCTCTTTTGTGTCTTTGTACGTCTTCGTACTCGACGATGGGTTGGTGGATGACCTCCTTTCGGAGTAATAGGGCCCTTTTTGGTTTCGATATCCTAAAAAATACCTGCGGCCACCACGCTGGTTGTATCTGTTATGGCCACTGCCACTCTTGTAGTCAGATTGACGTTTAAAAGTAGACGCCGTATTTGGACGATGCATTGTTTTCTTGGCAATTTTGTTCACTTCGCCAATTTCTTTAACTTGTTTAGGGAGTTCATCGCCAAATAGAAAAGTCGACACAGGATTGCTTTTGCTGCAAACCGACTGATAAGGCTGAGTGATGTCTGGTTTCAGAAATTCTCTCCTTTTTAGAGAGGTCAAGTACGAGGCATGGCCTAAAAAGGTCACAGCGTCAGCAATGGGCGTCAGAATATCACAAGCTTCAATAGGCTTTTTCTCTGTCTGGCACTTCACAACTGCATCTAATATCTTAATCATGGGTTGTGCAGACTTGACTAAGTTTTTCTGGATTTCCTGAAGGCCAAGGTCTTTAGTCTTAGAATGTCGAGCTAGGTCATGCCACAGTTCAAGATTAACTTTAGGCACACACAACAAATGACAGTTCTTGGGAGTTTTGTATTGGTCCTGTAGCTCTTTGAACTTCGCTTCTAGCGGTTTTTTCGACACTGCATCATTGACTCGCTGTGCGATAACTTCGGACACGTCCGGACCGAAAGTCTCGGTTTCCTCGAATATTGAGGGCAGAAAATCAGCAGCAGTCGCTTCGCTGTTTTCTGGAGTTCCTGTTGTTTGTGACAGACCCAAACACGGGTCAAACTCACTTGCATCTGTGCTTGAAGAGCCCTGTCCCGATACGGGAACAGTTGGATTACTATTGGCATTGCCAAGGCTCGTAATTTTCTCGGTTAACGTATGCAGCGTTCGCTGAATGTTATCAATGCCGAGATGGTCTCGAAGGTGTTCAATATCGACGTCAAAATCTTCTTCGCTTGTTTCTTCCGTTTCTTCTAAAATAGGAATGTCTGGTTCAAGCGGTAGCTGCCGTTCGACTCTATCTACAGCCGGGGGTTCTTGTATTTTATCGGCCATGGCCACGTGCAATCACGGTTGAGTTGAACTCGACGGTTTCGTGTAGACAGAAAGCTTTCGACAAGAATTCTGATCTTGTAGCACGAAAGGAAGAACTGATTATAATATTATCACCTGGGGTTATATACGGTGTTGTAATTTGCATTTGAATAGCTTTGAAGTGTGACCGCTGACCAGTTAGTAGCATAGGAAGTATGCATAATTATCCCATAATGTGGAGCATAGCGAAAAAGAACTACATATAGTTCATTAAGTTCATTGGCAGTTTTGCGTTGAAACTCAGCATACTTATCCTTTGAGACAGACATCTTGTCAATCATGTTGACTCTAAAGTCAATGTCCTCTTCGGGAGCCTCATTTAAGCTTGCTCTACTGAGTGCATCTGCAATGAATTGTTTCTTTCCAGGTAAGTACTCTACCTTTAGATCATATCCTTTGACTTTCAATAACATAGTTTGAAGTCTCAGTGGTGCTGATATCAGTGGCTTGCGATATATTGTCTCTAATGGTTTATGGTCTGTCTGGACTACTGTTTCTTTACCAATTATATACTCTCTGAACTTCTGTGTGCTGTATACTATGGCTAGCATTTCTTTCTCAATGGGCACATAGTCTATCTCTGAGGCATTTAGCTTTCTAGATGTATAGGCTATGGGCCTACCTTCTTGCAATAAAACTGCTCCTATTGCATATTTACTAGCATCACATTGTATGGTTGTAGGCTTGTTAACATCATAATAGGCTAGCACAGGGGCTGTACAGCACAACTCTTTTAGTCGTTGGAATGCTTCTTCCTGGGGCTTGTCCCAGTGGAACTGCACATCATTTCTTGTCAACTCTCTCGGAGGTACTTCTACTTCAGCCAGCATTGGCAAGAATTTTGACAGATATTGAATGAAACCAAGGAATCTTCTTACTGCTTCCTTTGAGTCTGGCGGTGGCATGTCAATGACTGCTTTAACTTTGTTTGGGTCTGGCTTCAACCCATTAGCTGATATCACATGTCCAACATATGATACTTCTGTTTTGCGTATCTTTACTTTGTCAAAGTTTAGCTTGAGGTTGTAACTCTGGGCCCTTTCAAGTACTTGTCTTAAGACTTGATCGTGGTGTTTTCTGCCTCTACCTGCAACTAAGATGTCATCCATGACTGCTCTGGAGTGCTCTATGCCACTCAACATGTCATCCATTATTCTTTGGAAAACTTCAGGTGCATTTGTGATGTCAAAGGGTAGCCTTCTCCACCGATAACGACCTAAGGGTGTGTTCATAGTTGTGAGTAGACTTGACTCATAGGTTAGTGGTATCTGTAAGTAGCCACTCTTTGCATCAAGTACTGAGAAGAGTACTGCATCAGGACACTCTGAAACTACTTCTTCTATAGTTGGCAGTGGATAGTGCTCTCGTCTTACAGCCTTGTTAAGATCAGTTGGGTCTAGACAGATTCTTATCTTATCACCTCTAGTTGATACTACCATTGAGTTTACCCAGTCTGTTGGTTCTGTGACTTTCACTAGATAACCTTGGGACTCCATCTCCTTTAACTTGTCCTTTATCAGTGCGTGTACTACTGATGGAACAGTTGGGTCGATTTTGATTGAGTAGGTCAAGGTAGAGTTCCAGTTGTCTTTTCATGGTCTGGGAATTCCTTCAGGGTTTCTTTCCAATCTTCATCAATAGGATATATTCTTTGTACTAATCCAAGGGCTTTACACGCTTCACCTGACAAGACAGGCTTCTGGTGGCTAACTACAATATAGAACTTGACTTGACACTTAACATTTTTGTGTGTTACTATTAAGAGAGCATAACCGTGAGGGACTATGGTATGTTCACTGTATGATACTAGTCTCTTGTTGGTTGTTTTCAGTTCCTTATTTGGTGCTACTTTGTTTAGCTGTCTTACACTCATGACGCTGACTTTAGCTCCAGTGTCTAATTGGCATTTTATCATGTCTGACTCTATTTGTACCGTCTCCCACCACTCTTCATTGTCTTTTGATGTCTCAGTGTTTCCACTGTTAATGTCTAACACTCTCACATCTTCATCACTGTACTCGCTACCACTCTCTTCAAGCATGTTTACTTTTTTGCTATGACAGACTGGTGCAAAATGACCTTTTTTCTTGCATACTTTGCATAGCTCATTTTTCGCTGGACATTTCTGTCCAAATTGATGGCTTTTGTAACCACATCTTTGACAATTTTCACTTTGACTAGCGAACGAGCTAGTTTTGTGTTCACTTGTTTTAGACACATGATTTTTGTTTGTACTTGTTTTTCTGTTGACTTTTGGCTTTGGACGTATGATTGATTTTATTGACAGTTACTTTTCTATCTTCTCCATCAATTATTTTCAATCCTTCTTTAGTCGCTTTGCAATGTCTTCCTAGCTCGGTAGCTTTGTCTAGCATTAACTCCGCACCTTTCTCGAGGCATCTTTGTCTCACTCTCTCATCAAGTGACTTACAAGCAATTGCATTTCGTACAAGTTTATCAGTCACTCAGTCCTAATCCTCTCGCTAGTACTTTGAGATCAGTTATGAAATCATTAAATGACTCACCAGGTTGTTGTCGGCGCCTGTCAAAGAGAACTGCAGCCATTATTGGGTTTTGCTTAGATTCGAGTTGTTGCTTAAACTTGCCTGCTACCTTTTCTAGAATCTTCTTTTCGCTGACATCTTCTTCTCTGATATCACTGTTTTACATTCAAAGCATGAGTACATTTCTCTTCCTTTGTCTCCAACGAAATTCATCAGGTTACATATCTGGTTCAACAGTCAATTCTGTTACGGAATTAATTGCCGCTGTTGAACCAGACTCGCAGGAAATATTTCCGTATCGGGGATTCAAGCCCTCCTTCCCTCAGGGATTCGAACCATCTCCTTGACATCTGTTTCTCTGTATTTTTCTAAACTGCGGCAGTATTTCAATTTTCCACGTGCTTTTTCCGTATTATTTGTTTAATTGAGACATAATTGATCTATTATGTGTGAAAAAATAAACACAAAATGCGCATGCACGCGTTGGATAGAGGTGTTCAAACAGATCCAACATATTCCAATATCGTTTGATGAAAATGAACATATCCTTTAAACACACCAACGAGCTCACACTAAGCATGGATTATCCATGAAAAGAAAAGAAACAACAGTTCTATGGGTCTTAATAATAATTGAACAAACATTGTTCATGTTGAAATCATAGAAGCCAAAGGGGATCAATTGTTAGTGTATTGATACATTGGTGATATCTGTCTAATATTGACACATTGCCTTGGAAACTTACTTGAAATAGATGTATACATTGTAAAGAGATACATATAAACCTTTTAATGGCAGATGTATTACAACAAGATAGTACTAGTTAGTGAAGAATAGCTATGTAAAAATGATAAAACACTTCTTTGATCGAGATTAAAAACGTTGTTGTAGACTACAGACACCAACAGCATGCATCTTAATTGGGATGATTTTCCTTCAACTGTGTACAAGAATAGGCCAGCTAATGGAGTTCAAACCGAGGTTCAACAATATATCTGTGAAATACAAATACTAAATACTACAAAATGGTACTAAAACAATAGAGTCAGCAAAAATAGTACTATTTAGTACTTATTAATGTTTCACAGTTATACTATAATCAGGCCCCTAGCAGGGGGAGGGCCCCCCAGATTTTTTCAAAGGTAAAAAATGCGGAAATACAGTAAATAGTCATTGAAAAAATATCAAAGGGGAATTTTTGCAAAAATCCTGTACCAGCTACAACGCTGTGAGCGAGCGCTCCTTCTCGGCCCTGAAACGGATAAAGATCTACCTACGCAGCGACTCCAATAACTCGCACTAAGGATGTTCTCGCGCCAATAGGGAAAATATGATCATGATGATGATGTTGCCATTGAAAATATTGTTAAGCGCAACGAGAAATTTGTTGACTATGGCCTGGTTTGAAAATAAAATTATTTGTAACATGATCGAGCACCTGCCATAGAGCCCCGCAGACTTTTTCACCCTGCTACGGGCCTGCTATTTGTACTCTATAGTTAGTAGTAGACTAGTTGATTTTGTTCATTATCAGCTAGTACCAACTAAATAGTTTTTCTTGCACAGTTGAAGGACATTTATCACTCTACCACTTAATATTACATCCTCTTGGTTTTTGTACTGATTTGATGATTCTAGAAATTTTTAAGTTGTATATAATGATGGAAATGGACCAGGTATCTGTAACCTACAAAAGGAAATTTTTACAATTTAGTACTGTACTCTTTAGCACTGTCTTTTCATATGATATGGTTATGTGATTGGATTTGCAATAAATGGTTAGACAATAGACCACTTTACCTTCCTTGTTTGTAGTCTCATTTCATTTTATTTCATTTTTCACATGTAAATGATATAACACGTTCATCGTAAAAGAACAATTCTCAAGGGAATGACATGTGGTCTGAAATGGGCAATTTGCATACGGAGGTAAAGAGGTCTTTTAAATATCAAAAATGTGCTTCTGGTCTTTACAGCCATCTATCTAATTTCTGTTATAGACACAAGATTTTAAAACTGAACAAATTGTCATTTCATTGTGTTGCATGCATGTACAGCCAAATCAAAAAACGTTGAATACTAAATAATACATTCCCAGACCCAAATGCATTGTGGTCCTCCTCAATGTGAAAATAAAAAGTACAAAAAGCGATCTGCTCCCTATATGTAGCTAGTATATTATTTAAGATAAAATGCATTAAAAACAAAATAGATTATTAGTATTTAGTTTAGTTTAGACAGTATTGCATGACCCAAAATGCATTTCAGAATTTGAGTGCACTATTCAGTATTCAATATGTTTGAAATTACTATCTAAAATGTGTGATACAACAAACACAGGAAAGAGTGTTTCATTCCATATTAGTTAAAACACCTGCAAGTATTATATTAAAGTTGTCCTTCAGTAGTATTGTGTAAAATTATTATAAGAGTAGATTTGAGGCCATATATATACTACTTTTTTTATGTATTCAAATCTTTAAATTTTGATGGACACCGACATCAAAAGATCGAGATCAATCTTTTTCACTCAATCTTCTGGTGATAATGGTGTCCGAACAAGGCTAAAGATTTGAATATATAAAAAACAGTAGTATATGGCCTCAAATCTACTCTTATAATACCTGTAAGTAGGTTAAAAAAAAACATCTTGGAGTGTTTTGATAGAGGATGATAGACTCTTTCAAGTATTTTATCTAGCTTCACAAATTCATTGATAATTCTATGAAAAAGTTGGTCAATAGTTGGTCAAAGTTTAAGCATATCAAGACCACCATTACAGTAGTGATTTACTTTGTTTTCTGCTCATTAATTCTTCATGAATTTGAGAAGCCTTGGCCATGCAGTGATATCCCATGCTTCCAACAATATATTGGCCATTATAAAATATTTGATTTAAATCGCATGCTCTGATTGGCTGAGAAGCATTCTCTATAACTCAACAGTGCACAGACCATTAATTTGTTTGATTTTAACTACTGAATATTTTATAAAAGAAATAGAAAACTTGTCAGCAGTGCTCTATCGAGTTAAAGAGCACTTGGGAATTTTAAGAAGACTAGAGAAGCGCTGAGCGTTACGTGTCATGCTTCTCCTAATGCTTCTTTCATCTTCTTAAAATTCCCATGTGCTCTATAACTCAATAGAGCATGCTGCCTCATTTTCTATTTCTTCAATGTAGTTTGTATGTACATACCAATTTTGTTCACTCCATTTGGCATCCCCATCAACAAGATGGAAGGTATAAGCATGTCTTGACTTTGAAGACTTATTGGGAAAGCTTCTATGTAACACTGAGCCATGAATTAAAACCAGACATCCTGGAAGTACCAAACAAAGTAGTTCAGTAAACTCTACTTTGACTCCAAACAGCATATCCATGAAACATATTAAGTAATACTAAATAGTGTATTTTATGCTAATAATTTCAAGATGATTTTGTTCTGTTCAGTAATGTGTACGTCATAGATATACCTACTTCAATAAAGTTAAAAATTGTGATGGGTTATTCACAAACCAAAAAAACATTAAACTTACCCTTTTTAGTACAGGCAATTTTGAAATCTTTTTCATCAAACTCATTTTCAGCTCCCACATGTTCTATTACACGATCTGCACGACCAGGAGTCCTTATCATTCTGCGAGTAATTTCTGGAACTGGGAAGGAAGGTTTTGATAACAAAAATATTGAATAGAGAAGGGGAACGATAGGGAATAAAAGGAGGGGGAATAATTAGAAGTGATAGAGAGGGGAGGGAGATTAAGAAGGGAGAAAGAGTGGGAGGGAGGGAGGAAGTAGTAGAAAAAGGGAGGAAGAATGAGATTAAAGGAAGGAGCAAAAAATTAAATGAGAGTAAAGGAGGGAAAAATAGAAGAAGAGAAATACCTTTATGTGATCCTGGTATAAACCATAAACAGCCATTCTCTTGTGTACAGTCTTCAAGTGGTATCCAAATACCAATTGCACTTGGTGGATCAGTGTAAAGATACGTAGAGTCTCTGTGAGGATAAACTAAAACAACAACACATGTTAGCTTGAATTGACATCCTGACTGATTGAAAACATAGATCAACTTGAAAAAATTGTGGATCAGAGCTTGGTGAGCAGTGAATATACTACATGTCTATGACAGTGAACTATGTAACAAGAAATTCTTTGAACAAACCATGTGTGTGTATAATTTATAACATTTAATTGCCCTATTTCATTATGACGTCACAATGTGTTTTAGACTAGTGGGGGATAGAATCGCCGAAAACAATGGTAATTTCAACTAAATCTTCTTTCTCTTTGAAAATTGAGCTTCAAATTATCTAATGTTTATGTATGTGATGTGTCTATGTTTATACTTTCATATTTATGGCATTTTGTTGTCATTTCTTTCCTATCCATCTTGTAAATGCAATTTTATAGTCTATTCTTGTATTGTTGTTAAGAATCTGTCCCCCACTGGTGACCATGATCCTTATAAGTGTTAGAACAATAGAATGTTTTGATGTGACGTGATAATGCAATAGGACAATTATAATATTAAGCTGTGTTATATAGTTAATATACCTTCTCCTCCAATGCCAGGTTGCTGTTAAAAGAAACAAATGAAATGTATTGTAAATTATTTATTTTCACTTCATTTTGTGTTGTCAATTTAATTATTTTTGTTGCTTTGTCTTTGTTTGTTGCTGTTTCTTTTTGTTATGTTAAGTAAATAAATATGTTTTCAACAATATACATTACAGTGCAAATCGAAAAACTGTGGGCACCCAGAAATATTTTAGAAACCGTTTATTGTTCGTTGAACAACTCACAAACAACTCTAACTACAAAAGGTTTATCATACTACAGATCAGTCAAACTTCAAGTGCGGTGATATAGTTGTTTGTGAGTTCTTCAACAAACAATAAACGATTTCTAAAATATTTCTGGGTGCCCACGGTTTTTTGATTCGCACTGTAAATAATGTATTCATATTACAACTGTACAATATACACATAATTCATTTCATTTTATCATTATTGCAATCAGCATGCATGCAGTCTAAAGTCCACACTTTGAAGCCTGCAAGGGATGTCGCTATTCCATCTCTTGTTATCTTGAAGTTATTCATAGCACATTTTGGTTGTAGATGTTTGTGTTATGTGACCACAAGTTGTTGCAATAAGATGGTAAAACAAAAAATATAGTTATGTTGAATATAATTTACTGACATCCTTTGCAGGGCTTCAGAGTTTGGAGTAAGGCTTTGACTGCAACAGGGATTTTTGAAATAGGTGTACGTTAATGCAATCACATTACTGTCTTATACAGTCAATTCAAAAAACATTGTCGTCAATATAGGCCTCAAGTCTATGCAACTAGACCGAAAGGTAGCATGGGTAGAAATTATGAATAATTCGCTGCTCAGGTAATTTCTACCCATATGCTACCTTTTGGTCTTATTCGCGTAGACTTGAAGCCTATTGACGACAATGATTTTTGAATTGACTGTATACATAAATGTATTCACTGCACATAGGCAAAGTAAAACATGACTGTGTTTTACCTTGAAGATGTACATGCTTTGTGGTACAACAGGGTTCTTTAGTTCCAGGGACTTGGCTATTGCCTAGGAAATAATATATTTTATTTTTAATGTAAAGCAAGGGGGAAAAAGTTCTTTTGTATAAAACATTGGTTCCATATGCAGGAGAGTGTACACTGATCCACTGATTATAATGATTGGTTGGATTTGATTTGATTTGAATAGATTATTATTGGATTGGGCCATTTTTTTGCTTCTAGTGTTTCATTGATTTCAAGAATATGAAGAAAAAGTACAAATTAAACTTAGAGTTGTGGCTTCCTTACTTGAACTCTACTGGAAAATGTAACTTTTTTGTACACTGGATTAAGTGTATGGAGAGCTGAAAGAGAGATGAAGCAAATATTACTCTGTTTGTTAATCTGATATGACTGGGTGAATGATTACAATGTAAATGATTGATTGACTGAATGACTGACTGACTGATGGTCCACTCATATACCCACTCACTGACTGACAACATGAATGTATCAATAAATGATTGACTGAAAGAATGACTGACTGACTGACTGTAATCCACTCATATACACACTCACTGACTGACAACATGAATGTATGAATAAATGATTGACTGAAAGAATGACTGACTGACTGACTGTATCCTACTCATATACACACTCACTGACTGACAACATGAATGTATCAATAAATGATTGACTGAAAGAATGACTGACTGACTGACTGTATCCTACTCATATACCCACTCACTGACTGACAACATGAATGTATGAATAAATGATTGACTGAAAGAATGACTGACTGACTGACTGACTGTAATCCACTCATATACACACTCACTGACTGACAACATGAATGTATCAATAAATGATTGACTGAAAGAATGACTGACTGACTGACTGTAATCCACTCATATACACACTCACTGACTGACAACATGAATGTATCAATAAATGATTGACTGAAAGAATGACTGACTGACTGACTGACTGACTGTAATCCACTCATATACACACTCACTGACTGACAACATGAATGTATCAATAAATGATTGACTGAATGAATGACTGACTGACTGACTGTAATCCACTCATATACACACTCACTGACTGACAACATGAATGTATCAATAAATGATTGACTGAAAGAATGACTGACTGACTGACTGTAATCCACTCATATACACACTCACTGACTGACAACATGAATGTATCAATAAATGATTGACTGAAAGAATGACTGACTGACTGACTGTATCCTACTCATATACACACTCACTGACTGACAACATGAATGTATCAATAAATGATTGACTGAAAGAATGACTGACTGACTGACTGTAATCCACTCATATACACACTCACTGACTGACAACATGAATGTATCAATAAATGATTGACTGAAAGAATGACTGACTGACTGACTGTATCCTACTCATATACACACTCACTGACTGACAACATGAATGTATCAATAAATGATTGACTGAAAGAATGACTGACTGACTGACTGTATCCTACTCATATACACACTCACTGACTGACAACATGAATGTATGAATAAATGATTGACTGAAAGAATGACTGACTGACTGACTGTAATCCACTCATATACACACTCACTGACTGACAACATGAATGTATCAATAAATGATTGACTGAAAGAATGACTGACTGACTGACTGTATCCTACTCATATACACACTCACTGACTGACAACATGAATGTATCAATAAATGATTGACTGAAAGAATGACTGACTGACTTACTGTAATCCACTCATATACACACTCACTGACTGACAACATGAATGTATCAATAAATGATTGACTGAAAGAATGACTGACTGACTGACTGACTGACTGTAATCCACTCATATACACACTCACTGACTGACAACATGAATGTATCAATAAATGATTGACTGAAAGAATGACTGACTGACTGACTGTAATCCACTCATATACACACTCACTGACTGACAACATGAATGTATCAATAAATGATTGACTGAATGAATGACTGACTGACTGACTGTAATCCACTCATATACACACTCACTGACTGACAACATGAATGTATCAATAAATGATTGACTGAAAGAATGACTGACTGACTGACTGACTGACTGTAATCCACTCATATACACACTCACTGACTGACAACATGAATGTATCAATAAATGATTGACTGAAAGAATGACTGACTGACTGACTGTATCCTACTCATATACACACTCACTGACTGACAACATGAATGTATCAATAAATGATTGACTGAAAGAATGACTGACTGACTGACTGACTGACTGTAATCCACTCATATACACACTCACTGACTGACAACATGAATGTATCAATAAATGATTGACTGAATGAATGACTGACTGACTGACTGTAATCCACTCATATACACACTCACTGACTGACAACATGAATGTATCAATAAATGATTGACTGAATGAATGACTGACTGACTGACTGTAATCCACTCATATACCCACTCAATGACTGACAACATGAATGTATCAATAAATGATTAACTGAATGAATGACTGACTGACTTACTGACTTCACTCGCTGACTACATGGGCACTTTCCATTGGGAAAAAATTCTGGAAACATATAACCTCTTATAAACATATAAGATTGTCCTAAACTTCTGAAAATGTTTGCTGGGAACTGTTGTGTTCCATTTGATTTTCACCTGGAATTTTTGATTTTTTGAATGAATGTATATGAATGAATAAACTCTGATTTAATGGATATAGATGGATAAACTGCAACCTTTTTAACTTTCTGGATGATTACACTGACTTCCTTGATTAGCTCATAAGCATCTTCATGACTGGCATGCTGTCTACTTAACAATTAGACCCGCAGCCCGAATGGTCTACGAGTCAATAGCCCACGAGGCCGAGTCTTTGAGGCCAAGTGGGCTATTGACTCGTAGACCGTGAGGGCGAGAGGTCTAATTGTTTTAGTATAAACCAACTAGTAGGTCAAACTTTGCCATATTTTGAAAGAAAAATAACATTTCAATCGTTTTATTTTGAAAAAATGACAGATACTCGAAAGTGAAAATACCGAGCGCGCGCTCAATGACGCGTGACGGCAAGTGAAAATGTATTCAAAACACATCGAAATTCTCCACAGTTTTAGTCATTTTCTTCCTTAAGACTTTTGTTTTAACGGCTGAAAATAGCATATTATTACTGCTAAAACTACTATACATATTTGAACAACGGAGGAATAAAGAAAAGTTCAAGAAAAGTTTTTTAATCTGGCTTTCTCAATCAAACTGAAGAATCGTGTGATGGTGTCAGTAGCGCGCGCTCTTCAAGTTAAAATTCATTCACAAAACATCAAAATTATGTGCTTTTTTGTCATTTTCTTGCTCGTATTTGCAATTTACGATTTAAGGAAAAGCATTACATTTAGTACTAAGCTATTACAAGAAATAGAAGAAACAAGAAACGTTTTCAAAGTTTACAAAACCAGCCCTTTTCGCTACTAGTGGTCTATCACTCAATAGACCATTAGTAGAGTAGCCAATCAGAATGCAGGATACGTGATAGACCACTAGTAGGTTTATACTAATACTAATTAGTCTTAGGTACCTTAAATTTGTCACTGCCTATAGAAACAATCATCCATCCATCCCCTTTCTATTTTTGCAGTATATTTATCTTTCCATCGGTTGAATCATTTACCTAATATACAGATCCACTATCCATTCATTGATTTATCTTCATTTAGCGAATTGTGATTAGTCACCCATACACTCATTTGTTTCACCATCCATTTACTTATTAATTAAGTAATCCATTTATCTATCCATTCATGTTGAATTACTAATCATCTACACCTTACCATGTCCAACTTTGTTGATACTCAAGTGTCTATCCCTGGTTAATTTACCTACAAATAATTGAAGCTAAAGATTATAAAATAGCCAGAGTATTGTCATAGACCCTTTAACTGTTCATGTTGATATGCAACCTCAGCCTCCATAATATGTAATATATTCTTTAGAATTTGACTACAGCCAGTGGAATGTTGAACATGAAATCATCCTCAAAGGAATTGAGTCAGACGACCAGTATATAAGATGATGACCTACCCTCATTCAGGTCTACCCATCGCCTGATGAAGACTAGCAGTACCAGTCCAAATGTTGTGGCCCAAACCTTCAACATTTGTACAACAAACAAATAATGTTCTACTTATGCACCTGGGCAATTCCATATGAGAGAGCAAATTCATCAAAATGAAAACAAATAATCTGAGGCCAACTATACCATATTTGAATAGAGTAATAGTTGAGTGATTGGAAAATATATGACTCAAGTAGAAATCGGCACTACGTTAACTTTAAGGGGGGTCTTCGGCATATTTCAGAAGTATTTAAGGTAGATCTGGCACCTTCGATTGTTCTTACTTAACTATTTATCCATAATTTACCCTAAAAAACTTCATTATAGCTATAGCATGGCTGTTTTCAACTGATTTTTTAGTTTTCAGTACAAATCCCAATTTGCTCCTCCCTACCCCTCCCCCCTCAGTCAAAACTGCAAAATTCCAGGCAAAAGCAACCATTTAAAGTGTGATGTGAGTAGATTGCAGAAAGATAGGGTAATAAAGAGGTTAAAAGAGGTAAAAATAGGTGAATTTTTCATACAAATGTAACGTCCATGACAGGACCTGTAACGACCATGACACTAGTTTTTCACCCGTTAACAGGAGCAAAAAAGATAAGATGTCAAAATAACAATATACAACATAAATATAATCCAACTGCTATATCTATATATATATATACCCTTATTGGTTTTCTCTGGTGAAAAAATTCTGAGCATTTTTATATTGAAATTGTTCACTGAAAAGTGTGGTTGTTTTTTGTAACGTCCATGACAATTACTTATTAATTCATATTACCAATAAGGCTCAACCCAAAGTATCTTATCAAAAGGACAATTAGCAAATTCATGCCTTTTTCTAAATTTTATATGGAATTGAAGTTAAAAAATAGCCTTCAAATGTAACGTCCATGATCATGGAATTGCCCACCAATCAATGTCTTGCTCCAACTGGGGGAGTGCAGGCATAACCAGGGACTATTGGCATTTTTCACATCTCTTTGTCAATAGCCTGTATCCTGGGGACATCAAATTCATATACTTACACATATATTTAATGTTGTGGACGCAGCAATTATTGTATTGTATTTGTCAAAAAACATTGAGCAGCCCCAAGTACAGGCAAAGTTTATGTTCAATAGCCCGACTTTGCCCGCACTCCCCCTGTTGGGGCAAGACATTGATAGGTGCATTAATAAAACTTATTATTTCTTACCTTTGTCATCAAATGCACTTTTTTCGAAAAAAGCTCTTATTTTGTCACCACTTGTCAGAAAATAGTCATCTCCAACCTAAAAAAGAGAACAGTAGGAGAATTGAAAATTGTTACTATATTGTTAGCATAAATGTGTGAGCTTGATACATACTTGCAAGCATGGCAACAATCATATTCATTGACAATGTAACAAAAACACTAACCCAGCCCTCCCCTCACTACAAACTTTTAAGGACTTGATCTGCGTGCAGAGTTGCACGAATTTTAAAGCTACGTAAAACTATTTGGTATAACGAAGAAATGTTTATGTAACATACGTTATATACTTCGATAATTATAATTGAGAGGATTTTCAAAAGCGCAATGCAGCAAAATCATTGCTCACATAACTTAATCAATCAACAACAGCTTATTTTTTTAACACAAAAACATACATAAAGTACTTAGAACTTGTTTATCTTGAACAACAATTTATAAATGATATAATAACCTGTTCTTTTGATACGAGAAATACACTGTTGGGGTTATCGCTAAGATCCATATTCTCTACGATATCGTGCATCTCCTTGCGGAGTGTCTCCACATCATCGGCGGAGAAAAAGTCTTCGATAATGAGGTACCCATCGTCCTCGAACTGAAAAGACAACGAACGCGGTTTTAGAAAATAGATCTGCATTATGAATTATAGAATATTATCATTATTGTGCAGTTGAATTCTTACTTGTTTGATTTGAGCGGGAGATAGACCCTTGTCCTCCATGACTCCAAAGAGATGTATGACACGACGCAACACAGGGAGCCCAATTCCTTAGGTTACTTCCGAGAGTTTTGATCATCAAACAATATTCATCATTAAAAAAAATTAAAATACACAAATTTGTATTAAAAATGTCCCTAATTTCACTGTAAAAGATGTTTTTTTATGAAGTACTGGGCATGTTAGAATTCGAAGTCGAGGTACATTATTTGCACTACCATGTTTGTACAAATACAATAAGGACCCTATTCTTCCAGTCCCCAGATCGGAGAAGAACTGTACAAGTTTACCATCCGTCTCACAATGCTTTCCAGGGTAAGAACTGGCATTTCTAAGTTAACAAATGTAACTCCAGCTGCTTTGAATGTTGCTGTAAGAGGCAAGCATACTTTGCCCGACCTTCCGTACGACTACGATGCATTGGAGCCCACGATAAACACAGAAATTATGCGCATCCACCATAGCAAACACCATGCCACCTATGTGAATAACTTGAACGTCGCTGAGGAAAAGCACGCCGAGGCGATTGCTACAGGTAATTTTTCTTTTAGAAAACCGAATAAAATTTGAGTGAAAACAAATATTTTTCGTGGAGGTCTTTTGTTTATACAGCAAGGATAAAGACTCGACTTTCACTGTCCTTTCAACTAATGTTTTTTTTGCACGGAAGGTTTTAATTGGGAATCTAGAAAGTGTTTTAATTCACGGCGTTATCTTGGAAGAAAGTGGTAATATGATGCTTTGTGCTCACGATGTAATGGCGTTTTCTTTGCGTTTTGCGATGCTTGCAATTTGGTAGAAGACTTACATAATGCGAGCCATGTTGCCTCACCACAGGAACCCCACAACCTGCATGTTTTACATATACCAAATTTTTAACCTGCATTTGTTATTGTATACAGTGAAAACAACACCATTCCTCAAATATCTTTACTAGTTTAATTGTTATATTGATAGTGTAATTGAGGGAAATTTCAAACTGTTTATACCACTGAGATACAGGTATCTCACATGTTGACAACATGCCAGGAAATTTAAAAATACAATTTTATAAAATTTGTAAAACCGCCATCACTGATAAAGGTCTGTGATGATGGACAGAAATGTCTATTCTTCCAAGTTTTCAAGTCAGAGACAAATCGTAAAAAATTAATAATAATGAATCCGGACTGCAATTTCAGAAAATTTGTATTGTTAGAGTGCAAACATTTAAACTGAAATATACTGAAACATTAGCAATACTTTTAGTGCAATTCTCTGCTAATTCTATTGTTTTCTGTTGTTGAATAAGCACTATTTTGTACTAATTAGTACTATTTGTTTAATCGGTTTATCACAAATAAAAACTTAAATGTAGTTCTATACTTATTAATTCTATGTGCGTTTCCAGGTGACACATCAGCAGCCATAGCTTTACTACCAGCACTGAAATTCCATGGCGGTGGAGTCATCAATCACAATATTTTCTGGACAAATTTGTCACCTAATGGGGGTGGAGAGCCTACTGGTGAGTACAAACATAACCCCAGGGGGATGTACTGCAACCTCTATTTGTCCCGTTTTATTATCAGTGGCCTTTCTATAGAAGAGATACAGGGAACACCTAATGTAATACTGTAACAACTATTAATGATAAGTGGTATGGTTTACTTGCAAACAATGATAACCAGTGGTGGAATATTTTGATGTTTAGGTAATCTAATGGAGGCCATTAAAAAAGATTTTGGTTCTTTTGAGAATTTTAAAGAAAGATTCAATGCAGCAACCATCGCTGTGCAAGGATCAGGCTGGGGATGGTTGGTGAGTATATTTTTATCAAAAACAGTCTAGGTTTGTGTTGTTTTTCACTACTGTATTTTTGATATATTTCTGTTTTGTTAGGGCTATGATAAAGTCAACAAAAGACTTGCCATTAGTACATGTTTTAACCAAGATATTTTACAAGCAACCACAGGTTAGTAGCCAACCAGCCACACCACACCCCACAGGAGAATGATGCCAATATCAGGCAAATGAAGTTGTGAATTTTTGTGAAACTTTGCACACACATAATTCATTATACAAGTGTTCCTAAATTAAAATAAAATGGGGTAACCATCTTTTAGCTTTGAATCAAGTTAAAAATTGATTATTTTGAAGAAAACAGTGCACATTTTGTTATAAGTCAGGCGGTTGTATGGAAATCATGCACTTTTGGCTAAAAGCATTAAAACTTATAGAACGAAGGCTTTTGTGATATATAGAGGTATCTCAATAATTGATTATTTTCAGAGTTATAAGTGATTTTTTTATAGAAACAAAATCATCCAGGCTTTCCTTGTCATACACACAAACAATAGCCCCAATTGTCTGTTACTGAAATGTCACATTTATTATCTCATTTGTTTGTCATATAGGGCACATCCCATTGCTTGGCATTGATGTCTGGGAGCATGCCTATTACCTACAATACAAGAATGTTAGACCAGATTATGTCAAGGCTATTTACAATGTAATTGACTGGACCAATGTAGCAGACCGCTACCTAGCAGCTACTAATTAGTTTGGCCCTCTAGTGGAACATGGATGGGCTTTAAAACAGAAAGAACAGCTCTGAGAATGTTTTTGTGAACTAGTAATTTCTTTAGTGGCACCTTGTGGTTAGGATGTAGTTTGTTTTGGGTTACATTATAATCTGTAATGAAAATCAATTACACTAGTAAATAGATTACTAAGTATTGTTAATAAAACTGCACAAAAATGATGTTTGTATTGTGCTCATTCTAAAAGCAAATCCCCTAGAGATGGGACTATAACCAAAACGTTTTATTTGTACCCACTTCCCCTTCCCCCTGTTGTGACACATGTATATTTGTTGGAATGTCTTTGAAGGAATAAAGAGTTAAATAATGATCAAATCTAATGAAAGAGGGCATAAGAAGTGTATTTTCATGGAGTAATTCCCTACTTGCCCAAGGAACAATCAACCAATCAATAACATTGTTTCTTTAATTTTTCAACTTTTATTTTTGCTGTATTGTTGAGTCTGTGATGACATTCCAACTGATCAATAAAAATATAGCCTCTAACTATGATCACCATATTTCAATTCAGTCTATAAATGTCATAAAACTTAATATATAGCACACACTCGAGTTTTGTTTGATACTGATGTTATATGATTCCCATATACAGATTGTCGGACATTTACATTCTCTACTTTTGCAATAACCTTAAAAAACTCATGAATAATTGAGACATTTTCAAAAGAAGCCATGACCATGTAAATCTTTATACAATGCTATAGTTGTATATCCTGATTTGCATAAGTTTTAACTTGTAATTTCACTGCGAAAATTTATTTTAATCTTGAAAATTTTGGTAAAATATGAAAGAGCTAACCTAGACGTTTTTTTAAGTTGTTTACAACATTTGCGTCTGTGTTGTATTGGCTATACAATTGCGCGCCTTCGGCCTGCGATTGTATCTGTCGATACAACACGGCCGCTCATGTTGTAAACATTACATAATGCCTTCTGTTTGGGGGTGCTCAATATTGTAATTCAAATTTGTTTGATTTGAATTACAATTTATTGGATTTGAATTTACAATAGCTACCCCCAAAAGGCATTATGGTTATTGTGAAGTAGAGAATTGCATATTTCATTGACACTAATAATAATTGTCTTGATTCACCCTGGGTTCATTGGATATCGTTGATGGTAATTTGTTTATAACACTAACTCTCTTGGACCAAGTGGTTGAAAGTATCCATCAACCTTTTCGTCTGATACACCTTCAAGGGTATTAGGGCTCCATCGTGGATTGTTGTCCTTGTCAACCAGAACTGTCAAGATTACATACAACAAGAGTTAGATGTAGTATCAGAAAATGCAACCACTTTTATGAGGATACATCTTGATACTAATGTATACAATAAATTTATTCTTTGTTATGTTACTATAGTTTGTTCGTCCTGATTGTCCAGTTTTAGACCTACATGTAGCTCACATTTGAGTTTTTGGTAACCCAAAAACACAGAGCATAATTCTGTTTGGTGGGATTAATGACTGGAGGGCAGGATATATCTAGAGAAGTTGAGGACTATGCCTCTTCCCTAAAAATTTGGAAATTGAGACCCTCGGAAGCAGCATTGCTTTAACCCGGAGAAAGGTAGATGGTGTTCAAAATGTTGAGACTCTGGAGAGTTCTGGGAGAGTTGGCATGTATAGGTATCGAAATAAGCTGTTGATTTAATTGTACTGAGGTTTGGAGATCACAAGAATATGGAGTTTCTGTTTCAAGTTTGAAAATAAATAACCCACCTGCTCTTATTCCTTCATAAAAATCTTCATTTTCCTAGAAAACATGCAATAAGTGATAATTAAAAATCATTATTACATGATTACATCGGTTTTCATTGTTACTTTTAGGGCTTTATATCGCGTATTACCCTGTTCATTATCAATTCAAGGGCTTTATACAGATATTGCCCCCATTTGAGGGCAATATCTATATATTGCCCTTGAATACTAATGTATATTGCCCTTGAATACCAATGACCTATAATCCCTATATTATCCTTGTCATTTCCGTTCTTTTTCAACTTTATATGTAACGTTAAACTTAGAAATTTTCTAGTTGCGAACATTTAACGGATAAAAAATCATCTGTTAGAGTGACCTTTCGAGGATCGAACCCCGAACCCTTTGCTTACAAATCCTGACCCTAACATGTTATGCTAACTGTCCGATCGATGTCAGTTGGTGAGAAGAAAACGTATTCATTTGTTCGTTACAGTTCATTAGTATTGTAGTGTACAACAAAACTAAAAGCCCATTCTTTGGATTGTATTCTCATGGAAAACCAAAAAAATAATCAGCTTGATGATGCCCTTTGGGACATGAAGTTGTGTGAAAACCTATTCAATCATGTAATAAGTCATGCACTAAAAATAAAAACAAACAATTCAAGAATCTTTTGAAGAATATATTTGTCATCTTGAAAACGACTTGCATCGATAAAAGTTTATGGCGTAAAAACCCAAATGTTGCATACAAAATTTAAAAATACAAGGCCTTTTTGGAAAACCTCTGTAAATCATGTAATAAGTCAGATAAATACCTCGAACGTAGGCAATAAGCATATAAAGCCCTCAGGGTCTACGGCCCCTCGGGCTTTATACGGCTTATTGCTTCCGTTCTCGGTATTTATCTCATACATACTACTGGTTTGTGAAAAAGATTTTATAGCACAATTTGCAAAGTATGCATATTAAATTTTATAAAACAATTGGCATATAGTGTGCATGCATTGAATGTCCAAAAAACTGGCTTTGATGGAAAAATTTTAATGTAGAGGAATAACTAACATGGCCGGTACCACATAGCCTGCCAGTCTTTTCCAACAAATCAAAACAAACTCCAAAAAAACACAATTGTTGCAAATTGAAGATGCCCTTTTAAATATATGTTTTATACCATTTCGTCATTTGAGCCAATTAAGTCTAGTGACCAGGTCCTACAAAGAGCCTATTATGCACAATTGTTTCAAGGAAATATCATGTTTGTGTTAACATTACCATGCATCGTTGCGATATCCTGTATTCCATCTGTAAGCATTCAGCTAAGTTCATATGGGCTCCATGCTGTAACTGCCGTAATGTTACTTTACATGATGATGGGGACTGAAATAATGACAACAAAATCATTTTCTTAAGACTCATCAATAGTCCAGAAATTAACACACAAAAAAAACCCATTATAATAATTTAGTGGCAACAACAAAATATTTCTAATACCACTTACCATTTTTTTAATAGTCTGTTGACAGAAGAAAGAATAACATTTTAAATAAATTTAACAATAAACATTTTATACATACTTTTGGCAAGTTTTAATTGGTGGAAGGGACTATATTGCCAGTATAAATATCTGAACTTGAAGCAGTCAGGCCATGGTAGTATTTTCAAAATAAAGGACTATTATAACATAAAACAGCCAAATAGATGAGAAATAGAAATAGTTTCAAAAACTTATGTTGAAGAAATCCATGACTCCCTATAACCCAAAACAAAAAGACAGTAGCCCATGAATAAAATCTAAATTTACAAATTATGATCACAATGAGTTGATGCACTAGCTAGTTTCAGGCTCCATCATATATTTGTACTTTTTTAAACCATGAATAATCCACATACCTCATATTGTTTTGTGGTCCATTCAGATCCATGGCTTTGTAAAGATGCCATGATCTCCTCCATTGTTAGTTTATCAAAACAGCTATTATGGAAGGAAGAGACAAATTATAATTTCAAATCAATTATGATAATTATTGTTATGTAAAAATAAGGGATTGGTCATAAAGTATAGGGGGGGGGGGGGGTGGGGGCCGGAAAAAAAGGTGGGGTGGGCCATAATTTTTGAGCATGAAAAAAGGGGTGGGACATGAAAAATTAAGCAATACACTGGGGGTATTTGGGTGTAATTGTGGTGCATTGTATAGGGGTGGGCTACGTGTAACTATTCATAGACTAGGGGGTGGGCCAATAAAAGTCATTTCCTTAGGAATTCTGAATTTTTCCAGCCCACCCCCCTATACTTTATGACCAGTCCCTAAGCAAAGGAAGAATAGAGCCATACATTTTATTGAATTCAAACCACTCCCCAAGGTATAACTTTGTAATTTACTTCATTTTTATTTGGAGGGGACACAGTCTTCTATGATAATAATTATAATGAACGAAAAACGATTTGGTGAAACAACTTTTTTTGGGGGCGAAAGTGCATTTGGGCGAATGACAACAGGTATCATGACATAAATGACTGTCAAAATTATAATGATTGGTATATCCATTGATAAAACTCTTCTTCTCCCTATCATTTCTAAATTTGATTTTATATACCTGTTAATTGTGTCCATATATTCCTCTAAAATAAACTTTGCATTGTTATCTTTAGTGCACTGCAATATCAAAAAGATGTATTATTTAGTGAATATAACAAAATACAAGGCAACAGCCATGGGAATGTATAAAAGGCAAACATCATAGAACATACCTTAGAATCAAAGTCATCCAGCAAATCTTTGACCGTTCTTAGTTTATAGTCAGGTAAATTATACAAAGAAGACTCTAGTTCAGGAAGCTTTCAAGAGGAAAAATAAAACATGTTATTATTTCAAAGACTCTTTGTTCATATAGGTATCATATCAACAATCAGTGGGTAATGCTTCAGTATAAAGAAATAGGCTTCCTTCCAAGCTTTTGTATCCATAGATCAGGGAATTAATGATGTACATCAATTATAATGTAGTAAACAGGTTCCCATTTAAATCTGTATTTTTCCATTTAAATCTGCTAAACACACAGATCAACCAATCAGAGAAGTTCACTTCAGAAATAATATACTCTGATTGGTTGATCTGTGTGTTTAGCACACATCAACACAATTTGCATAAGTACAGATTTAAATGGGAAAGTACAGATGTAAATGGGAACCTATTAGTAATGATTAATAATTGATTTTTGTTGACTCAAGTCATACGTTTTACCAACCATAAGTTTTACCAACCATTTGAATTAAATTTAATGACTATAGTGTGTGTTAGCAAAGAACTAATGTTGTACAAATACAATGCCTTTCAGAATTTAATATGCTGTCATTGAAGATCAGACAGCAACATGTAAATCAGCATTTTCATGTTGGCATTTGAATGTTGGTGGTTGCGTAATTATGAAAGATGCTGTAATACCTTGTCCAGAGTAACAAAGTGTGTTGCTATACCAGCATGTTTGCAATCAAGTCCTTTAAGTCTGTACCCTGACAGAGACAAAATAAAAGTGGATCAAGGATAGAATAAGTAAATTATGAATAGAATTAAATAACAGTTCATTAAAAACTACTCAGAATAAACAACTTTGGATTCTCCATAAAAGAATCAAAACTTCAACAAAGTCCTTGTGATTACTGGTATACAGATTGGGGTTTTAAAGAAAATGGAAGTGGAAGTGAGGAAAAGAGAAGTGAAGGTTGAGGGAGAGAAAAGAAAAAAGGAAGAAGTGATTTTATCTCACTTCCCATGCCACTCTCCAACAAGAACACCAGTACCAGAAAACCATATGTCCAAGATAACCAGGTGAGACTAAAATAATCCAGTCCATTCTCATCAAGTGATGTATTAGACAATTCAAATAGAGTACAAACACTAAAAGTGTGCAATACTTTGTACTATTTACCACTAAATATTGTTGATTAAACAATAGAGAACAAAAGAATTTGCATAATTTAGCAGTATTTAGTGGTATTTATGTTGCACACTTTTAGTGTTTGTACTCTAACCATCTTATAAAATAAGTTTACAGTTGTGTGTCAAAATATTTAACATAGAGGTATTGAGTGCGAGTCTCCCCACTTGTGTCTGTCTTAATACATTGAGACATTATTTATTTATTCAATTTTTTTATTTTTTTATAACAAACAAACCTGTTAATGCCAGGAAGGTTCCCAGACAGCTTTCTAGTCTTGGTAAAGCATGACCACCACCAACATCAGGGAAAAGACCTACCATTAAAGAAGAAATGATAATTAAAAAAATATGTAGTAAAGAATAAATAATGTTGAGTGCAAATAATATACCAATGCAAGAAGTAGCACTAATTAATACTAAAAAGTGCAAATTAAATAATAGAATTAGCATAAAATATCACTATTTAGTACTATTTATGTTGCATCCTTTAAGTATTTGTACTCTAGTAAAGTAAAAGCTATTGATTGATATTGTTGACATTACCAATAGCAGTCTCTGGCATAGCAAATAGCGTCTTCTCTGTGGCAACTCTAAAATGACCATGAACTGAAAGACCAACTCCCTATAGTATCATAAAAATATTGAAAATCATTAATACAATTTGGCAGTCAAATATGCAATAGGTCATGTCATATCACTGATAGTATATCAAGCAAACCTACCCCTCCCATGGTGATGCCATTAATGAGAGCAACATATGGAGTCTGCAAGGTTCCTAACAAAGAATAAAGTACACTTAAATACACTTTAACACTGTTTGGTACATAGTGGTGCTTCACTGCATCTGGGGCCATTTGTACGAAGCTGGGATAAAGTTATCCACTGGATAAGAGTTATCCAGTCTCTAGAATTTTTTGAGGATTTATCCGTTGGATAGGGATTTATCTGGTGGATAGTGCTATTCAGGCTTCATACAATCAGCCGCACACTATTAATTTAAAAGTCTTCCACACATGACTAATACATAGGTATGACCCAGAGGTTATGACCTACATTTCAGCAATTGCAACAGATTGTGAAATGAGCTACACCACATTACAATATAATATTATATTATCACATTTAAAAAAATGATACATTCATTTTATATTTCAATAATTTTTTTCATTTTGTTTTTGTTTTGTAATATTTTGTTTAGATTTACTTACCAATGGCATAATTTAATATATATTCTTCTCTGAAGAAATCTTTTGATAAGTCTTCCCCCCTAAGTCCTGCTTCTGCAATAGCTGAAGGTATAATAATAATAATAGGTTGTTATAAGAGGGTACTTTATTTTTATTATCAATATCACTATCATTGCCATTTTACTGTGGTTTTCGTCTTTCGGCAAACTCAGACATTCACTTTTAATACACATTTAGGGCAACCCAGCACCAAATCAAAACATTGTTTAGGTTTGGTTTAAAAAACAATAGTCTTTCCAAACAACATCGCCAGAAAAACCAAACAGTCATGCGCATTAGTAACGCGACACTTAGAAAAAAATCAACAGGCTTATGCTCTCAAGTTAACAGAGAATGTAGGGAACCAGAATTTCCTATCCTTGATAACTCGGCAACCGCGTCATTAAACCAACTTTTCCCCATCTAGGTTGATTAAGCTAATTACATGCTATAATAAAAACACAGAAACAACGCCAAAACGTTAAAATGTGTGTCGGTTTTACAACTTATAACTTTGTATAGTTTCCAGCCCTCATTCCTTAGTCAAATGACCGATTTGCTCAAAATTACTCTATTATTAGGGTCTCAAGCTAAGGGCCAATATGTTTATTGTCTGTTTTCCCCCTCTGGTTTGATTCATTGGTCATGTTAAAATGGTCTCCTTGTTTTCAAATAAATCGGCCACAATCTCATGTCGGTTTTAGACAGTTTGTTTCTGTATTATTCAGGTTTCAAGAAATTGGCAAATGTTTTGTTGACGTTCGTTCTTTGTTTGCACCAAACAGTCATCACAATAAAGCGTAATTATAAGCTATTGTATTTGAGTCGCGATATTCACATGTGACAAATTCTTTGTATTTCAATAACAAAATTAATATGCAAGAGCACACGAACGGCAGTTTTGTTTAAAAAAAACCCATTGACATGGAAAATATTATTCCATCGTAGCTCACTACAGCGTTAATTTTCTGGTCCCTGAAGCCGATTAAATGATATCCTTCTATTTTCATTCCTGCGCCAAGTTTATCAGTGAAATAGCATAAGTACCGTAAGCAAATCATGTTTGACAAAAGACAATGCATTTGATTGGCATCTATATATGCTTGATAAAATCTGCATGTTAGGCTCCTCCCCATTTGGTTCGACTTTTCTGGCGATGATAAACCTCTTTACCTTCCTTGTTTGTTGTCCCATTTCAGATCACGTGATCTACCCTTGGGAATTGTTTCTTTCAAATGTATTTATGATATAACACATTCATCATAAAAGAACAGTTCTCAAGGGAATGACATGTGGTCTGAAATGGACAATTTGCATACGAAGGTAAAGAGGTCTATTGACCTAAACCTAACCAAACATTTGCGGTACTGTATTAGGGGGCCAACCAAAACACAGCTTTCGTCTGGTGCTGGATTACTGCACCTTCAAACTCTCATATGTGTATAGTGATAAGCTTTTTTTTAATTACCTCTTACATCTCCACCAGCACAGAAGGCTTTTTCACCACTCCCCTTTATGACAACTAGTCCAACCTCAGGGTCATTGTCCCATGCCTACAACATGTAAAATCATTAGGATTTGGAAACATGTGTTGTGTTGGTAAACAGTTCTTTTCACCTTCAAAGACTATTGATATTACAAATTTAAACAAATCTGTAAATTATTGATGAGAACTCAGTCTGATACAAACAAGACTAACAGTGGATCTAGGATGGATCCTTGAGATACACCATGTATTTATATGATGGATTGCAACCATTCCCAGGAGAGTGAATTGAACAAAAGAAACGGCAACCATGCTGGTCGTCTTGACAAAAGAAAACCATCACCGTGACTGGACTGGTGGTGCTTTTGTTCAATTCACTCTCCTTGGAATGGTTGCAATCCATCTATAGCAAAAGCTGGGTATTAGGCACTATCACATGACTATAGGAGGCAATGATAGTTTGAATCACTGGATTATTCGATCAACTCAATTGTCATCATGTTTAAGGGTGGGCAAGATGTGAACAGCTGTTTGTATAAGGTGTATATCGATTCCTCAAAATGCAATAATACATGTAGGTAGGACAGCCCCAGGCTGTATGTAAGATTGGACATCCATGGGCAATTATTACTCTCACTTCAAGCATGTGTGTCCAAACTGACCCTAATTATGTACTAGGATTTAGCCATATTTATCAGCTTGTTTTAACAATTATCTTTATAAGAACGCGATAAATATTTCTTTTCATGAATAAACTTAAAGCATTCAATTTAACACTCACCTTAAGAACAGGATAAATCTTTCTTACCATGGATAAATTCAAAGCATTCAATGCCTTTGGTTTGTTTAGAGTTATAAGTCCAACATTTTTCTTTGTCTCCAAGATTACCTCATCCTCAACCTAGAACAATACAAAGATTATCAAAACAACTAATATAAAGAATATGCATATTATAAATATTATAAATATCACAAATATACTAGCCATTTATCACTGTTAGTATAACTATTCGTCAACAGCTTTGGTTAGTTCAGATAGGTGTCTATTAGTAGATGGTTTTATCCCTTGGCTAGGTATTTATGACATGTAAATATAGTTTCAATCAATCAATCAATCAATCAATCAATCAATCAATCAATCAATCAATCAATCAATCAATCAATCAATCAATCAATCAATCAATATGGCCTGTGAGACTAAAGTCTCAATTGGGAATTGCTCAATATTCTACCAAAAACTTTGCCCACTTGTGTGGCTGCCTGAATATTTTGTTGGCTTTCCCATCAGACTATTGACTGATTCAATCCCAATCAAGACTTTAGCCTGGCATGACATGTATTTACAATGTATGAAAGCAGTTCTTCATTCATATTAGACACCTTTACAATCATTTCAGTGCCGGTACCATTCCCCTGTACAGTTTTGAGGAGGGATTTTATGGACCACTTGGGATTGGGAACAACACTATAAAAAACTGCAATGGAGACTACACCTGTATGACAACATCAAAACTTTTCTAGGCATTGAATCAAGCTGTTAGCTATTGTGACAATCATCAGGGACCATTATGACAAACTGTTATATAAGTGATAGACTTACCATACTTCCAGAAGACCCTACACCAGTTGAAGACATCCTCTGTAAGACAGTGACAAAACAACATTTTAACAGTACTAACATCTGACATGGCATCTTATTACTACCAACAAAGAGGAGACATGGGGGGGGAGTTCCCAACACTGCAACACCCGAAAAAAATAATCAACAACACCGCAACACAATGTCTCTCACCAAACACTACAAACACCACAGCTTTACAATTCAGCTCACCCCACAGCTTTCGAAAAAGTAAACACCACACACCGAAGGCATTTACATCACCGCAAAATGATATTCATCAACCCCACAATCCCCCATGTTCCCAACAATATGTAGCTCAAATAGTAACAACTGACAACTTACCAAATGTCTTGCCACTAAAGCAAGTCGACAGGCAACTGAGCTTAGTCTTAAATGAAAAATAGTAAAAATATATTTCAATGCATAACTTCATCATGCAAATTCTACTTTGCTAGACTGCGAACAGTCCCTTCTTTTCCCTCCAGATTCTGAGGAAAACGAGAGAAAAATGAGCATTTAAATAAAACATGGACGAGCGGAGATTGGGGGCGAAAATGGGGAGGAGTGATGGGAGAGGAAAAGTAGGGACTGCAGACAACACTGTAAAGGTTGAATTCACTGTTGGCTACACAACGGAAAATTCCCATTGGTCAGAATTAACGATCACTCATTGTCCTGTCAATTATACTTTTTTCATTGATTTCTAATTGGATAGTGATGATAGTTTTGACAAGTTGTGAAAAATGGGCGGTAATTCAACCTTTACAGTGTTGTCTGCAGTCCCTACTTTTCCTCTTGATCCCCTCCTCGCCCCAAATCCCCACTCGCTCGTTTTATTAAAGTTAAAATTTTCTGAATCTGGAGGAAAAAGTAGGGACTGCTCGCCGTCTACTACTTTGCCTAACCTCCCCACCCCTCCTCCCAAGGTTTGTAATTTATTTATCCAAGCTGTTGGACACATAAAATAGAACTGCTGTGATAAGCATTAAATTTAGGTAGATAAAAACACTCGATGACAAATAGAATGCTTGACGATTAGTGGGCTTCCTGTGGTAAGGCTACAAATTATTAGCGCTAAACTCCTGCGAAGAACTTTCGTAATAGAAAACAACACGTGAAACCTGTTAAATTTATTCTTAATATGTTGATTTTACATATTCTTTTAATTTTAAATCGGATCAATAATGCATAATAAAAGCATAAAGACAACAGAATTGGCTGATACTCGATCGGGACGACGATCACTCATTAGCTAAAAGAAAAACATATTCCCTACTTACCTGGTACGGAATCCTACAGGATACATTGATACAGCTTGATAAATTGAAGACAAGTAACGAAAACAAGAAGCAAATTTGTAAAAAAACAAGACCAAAAAGCTGCTATATGCCGACCCGAAAATCAGGAATATGTAGCCGGGCCTTTTTCACCACAGGTAGCCCACACAGGCATGCCGGTAAGTCTATGGTAATTTTTTTTCATTTTATTTTTTTCCCTTTTCTTTTCTTGTTTTCCTATTTCCTTGTTTTTTTTTATCAACAAATTTCAAATATTTTTCGTTTCACGACTCTGGCAATTTCAAAACTAATCTCAAAACAATTAATGAAATTAATCCATTTTCAACCTCATTTTTGACTTGAAAGACTTCAATTTGTATTTTTACTAGAGATCCTGTTTAAAACCGATTCCAGGACAGCAAAAATGTGGCAAATTTTAAAAGATGTAGCTGTCACATTTAGTTTCAACTTGTCTTGTCATTATCCTCATAAACGCAAAACCTTGAACCCTTTTTGCATTCTAATACAGCACAGGGAGCCCACTCTCAGAGTTTTACAAGTCATTGTCTTCAATAAAACTCTTTCAAAACAAAAATGTCTCCTATTTTTCTGCAAATTATAAATTATACATTCAATTTGAAAATTTCTTTCAGGATGTCATGAGATTCAGTTGAATACCTATTTAATATTTATATTTAAAAGGCTTATATTAATATGCAATCTTGACACACAAAGTAAGCAATGATCAGTAATACTCTGAGAGTGGGCTCCCTGTGAATACAGGTTCTAACTAAGTGCAACTTTTCTTGTCAAACGTAATTAAATTAAGTTATGTTTGTAATACAAAACTGCAGTGTTTCTTTTAAAACATATTTGCTATATTTTCTACTTAAGTTTCTAAAAACTATAAAATTAATACACAAGCATACTACATTAAAACAATATTTTACATCAAAATTTAGCTACAGCTATTATAAAATAAATTACATTATTCAAACTTCATTGAGTTACTAATATAGTTTAAACTTGTAATTTAGACACATGCATTCAATGAAAACTTTCTATTGTTTTACACATGGGGAATAATTTGAATTCATACATTCTCAATTGAAATATTATGGAGTTTGCATGCAACAAAAGTCGAATTGTTGTTATTCCATCTCAATATTCCAACCTTAATTCTTTATTCTCAAAAATGAACAATAGACTGTTTTGGAGCAATAACATATTATAGCAAAATAGTTTGTCTATTGTCATCATCTTGCTTAGTGTTCCAATGTTTTGATGCAATGATGTACAACAATACACACAGTTTATCCATGTGCCAGTGTAGTCTAATGATCCTGCTACAGTTTTGACACAATGTTGCTTAGCAATACAGTTTGTCTAGTGTAGTCTAATGATCTTGCTTTGTGTTCTAATGTTTTAATGCAATGGTGTACAACAATACGTACAGTTTATCCATGTGCCAGTGTAGTCTAATGATCTTGCTTTGTGTTCCAATGTTTTGATGCAATGATGTCAGTACAACAATACGTACAGTTTATCCATGTGCCAGTGTAGTCTAATGATCTTGCTTTGTGTTCTAATGTTTTGATGCAATGATGTACAACAATACGTACAGTTTATCCATGTGCCAGTGTAGTCTAATGATCTTGCTTTGTGTTCTAATGTTTTGATGCAATGATGTACAACAATACGTACAGTTCATCCATGTGCTAGTGTAGTCTAATGATCTTGCTTTGTGTTCCAATGTTTTGATGCAATGATGTACAACAATACGTACAGTTCATCCATGTGCCAGTGTAGTCTAATGATCTTGCTTTGTGTTCCAATGTTTTGATGCAATGATGTACAACAATACGTACAGTTTATCCATGTGCCAGTGTAGTCTAATGATCTTGCTTTGTGTTCCAATGTTTTGATGCAATGATGTACAACAATACGTACAGTTTATCCATGTGCCAGTGTAGTCTAATGATCTTGCTTTGTGTTCTAATGTTTTGATGCAATGATGTACAACAATACGTACAGTTCATCCATGTGCCAGTGTAGTCTAATGATCTTGCTTTGTGTTCCAATGTTTTGATGCAATGATGTACAACAATACGTACAGTTTATCCATGTGCCAGTGTAGTCTAATGATCTTGCTTTGTGTTCTAATGTTTTGATGCAATGATGTACAACAATACGTACAGTTTATCCATGTGCCAGTGTAGTCTAATGATCTTGCTTAGTGTTCTTAACTAATGTTTTGATGCAATGATGTACAACAATACGTACAGTTTATCCATGTGCCAGTGTAGTCTAATGATCTTGCTTAGTGTTCTAATGTTTTGATGCAATGATGTACAACAATACGTACAGTTCATCCATGTGCCAGTGTAGTCTAATGATCTTACTTAGTGTTCCAATGTTTTGATGCAATGATGTACAACAATACGTACAGTTCATCCATGTGCCAGTGTAGTCTAATGATCTTGCTTTGTGTTCTAATGTTTTGATGCAATGATGTACAACAATACGTACAGTTCATCCATGTGCCAGTGTAGTCTAATGATCTTGCTTTGTGTTCTAATGTTTTAATGCAATGATGTACAACAATACGTACAGTTTATCCATGTGCCAGTGTAGTCTAATGATCTTGCTTAGTGTTCTAATGTTTTGATGCAATGATGTACAACAATACGTACAGTTCATCCATGTGCCAGTGTAGTCTAATGATCTTGCTTTGTGTTCTAATGTTTTGATGCAATGATGTACAACAATACGTACAGTTTATCCATGTGCCAGTGTAGTCTAATGATCTTGCTTTGTGTTCTAATGTTTTGATGCAATGATGTACAACAATACGTACAGTTCATCCATGTGCCAGTGTAGCCTAATGATCTTGCTTTGTGCTCTAATGTTTTGATGCAATGATGTACAACAATACGTACAGTTTATCCATGTGCCAGTGTAGTCTAATGATCTTGCTTAGTGTTCTAATGTTTTGATGCAATGATGTACAACAATACGTACAGTTCATCCATGTGCCAGTGTAGTCTAATGATCTTGCTTTGTGTTCTAATGTTTTGATGCAATGATGTACAACAATACGTACAGTTTATCCATGTGCCAGTGTAGTCTAATGATCTTGCTTAGTGTTCCAATGTTTTGATGCAATGATGTACAACAATACGTACAGTTCATCCATGTGCCAGTGTAGTCTAATGATCTTGCTTTGTGTTCCAATGTTTTGATGCAATGATGTACAACAATACGTACAGTTTATCCATGTGCCAGTGTAATCTAATGATCTTGCTTAGTGTTCCAATGTTTTGATGCAATGATGTACAACAATACGTACAGTTCATCCATGTGCCAGTGTAGTCTAATGATCTTGCTTAGTGTTCCAATGTTTTGATGTGATGATGTACAACAAATTATACACACAGTTTATCCATGTGCCAGTGTAGTCTAATGATCTTGCTACAGTTTTGCTTAGCAATACAGTTTGTCCAGTGTAGTCTTATGATCTTGCTTAATTATGAACTTAATTATGAACTATGTTACACATTATTGCATCAAAATATAAGTAAATTTGGCAATATCATTACACTTCACTGACATATGAACTATATTACACATTATTGCATCAAAATATAAGTAAATTTGGCAATATCATTACACTTCACTGACATATAGATATGTAGATATAGTTCATTTTTTGTAGCCTAATGATCTTGCTAAATTTGGCCAGAAATATTCCCTGGCAGCCATGTTAGTGTAGTCAAGATGAGTTATATGTCTAAGTATTTTTGGAACAAATTCTCTACTGTCACATACAATTGGGATTAGCTTTTTCTTTTGGCATCCTGAAAAGAAAAGCATTAACTTTCAGAAAAAAATATACATATTAAACAAATACAATTAAATGAGTAAGTGAATGAATGAATAAATGAATGAACAAATGGATGAATAAATGAATGGATGAATGAATGATTAAATGAAAGAATGAATGAATGAACAAATGAAGCAATAAATGAATGAATGAGTGAGTGATTGAATGGATGGATGAACAAACGAATAAATACATGAATTAAATTTAGGAATTAAATTGCATGAGTGATTGGATAAATGTAAAAGTCAGGCAATCAACCAATATATAAATCAATATATAAATGGTTATTTAATAAAAGAAAAACAAATGAATAAATAAAAGAAAATAATAAAGTTAAAAAAATGTTAGTATTAACAGTCAAACAAACAAATAAATCATTTATTAAAAAATAACAAATTATATTTTGAATTAAAACTTTTATTACAGTGCGAATCAAAAAACCGTGGGCACCTAGAAATATTTTAGAAATCGTTCATTATTCATTGAACAACTCAGAAACAACTATATGACCACAAGAAGTTTGATTGATGTGTAGTATCATATGATAATCTTTTTGTAGTGAGAGTTGTTTGTGAGTTGTTCAACCAACAATAAATGATTTCTAAAATATTTCTGGGTGCCCACGGTTTTTCGATTTTGCACTGTAATATAAAATTGAAAAAAAACCTGTGGCCACTATAAAGATGAATATTGAAAACAATCTAAGCCTGCATGTATTCATTAGCATCCTTACCTGGTGACAGACTTAAAGCTATTTTTGCTTGGAAATCAGCATCAATATCTTCAGAAAAGTGTTTAGATATGATTACTATAACTTTTCGACATCTTTGCTCAATGACATCTACAAATGCACTTAACTCATGGCTTCCAGGAAGAATATCTCTAGAGCTGATGCATAATTTTAAATGGTAAGGATCTGCTTCCAATTTTCTTAAAATTTCCTGAGCAAATGCTAAATCTTTCCTGGCATAGCAGACAAATGCATCATACTTGGTGTCATCAGGAAGAACTGAAAAAAAAACATTGCAAAACAAAGATTTTGTAAGATATATTGTAAGTTTTGGATAGTTTTTGGATCACTTTTTAAGAAATCTGTTTAAATTTCATTTATCTATTATTAACAAAAATAAAAAAAAACATAATTTGGTCATTTTGGTAAAACATGTTTAATTCAGGTTTTATATATATCCTGCTGGATTTTTTTCTCTGTAAAGTCCGTCTGTGCATCAGAGAGAGATTTCTTGTTCTGGGCCCCCTGCATATGGTTTTAGGTCCTATTGGTGATTGGCTATTACTTACAGCCATTTTGATTCTGACACATGAGCATGACTGGGAACAATAATTAATAGCCAATCAGCGGACTTGTTAGAATAAGCCAATCAGAGCATGTACTCAAATCCAGATACGCTGAGAACAAGAAACCTTTCTCTGATTTGCAGACAGGACTTACGAGTAACGTCTGGCTGCACGCAGGCTGGGTTTCATATAGCCTGCGTGCAGCCGGTTTAATTACCCGTAATAACCGTCTGCGAAAGTTCGCCAGATATCGTGTTCTCTGTGACCCGATATAAGAAGCGATTTCTGATTGGCTCTCGCTCGAATCAATTCTTACGCGAACTCTGATTGGTCAACGACACGGCATAATCTCTTCCGGTTGCGATGTTTTCGTTGCTACATGCACGTGAGTTTGACCATGACAGCGAGAGTAAAGACATGGTCTAAATATATTACAATCAGCACTTTCACAATGTTCTTCAAAGGACGCTGTGATGTTAAAAGCGCTCTCGGTGGAGGTTATATCTTCAAGCGAACGCCTTCGTCTCTTCAAAAGTACGAAACATCGACGGCAAATAAGTCATTATTCGGCGTTCGAGAAATAATTTGGAGCTCTGAAAGAATCTTAATTTCACACTTTCCTTCAATGAGAAACCTCTCTTCTGGTTTAAGTTGTGTGCTGCGGCACAAATCGCAGGTAAATACACTCATAGTAATATATTTAGACCATGTCTTTACTCTCGCTGTCAACATGGTCAAACTCACGTGCATGTAGCAACGAAAACATCGCAACCGGAAGAGATTGTGCCGTGCCGTTGACCAATCAGAGTTCGCGTAAGAATTGATCCGAGCGAGAGCCAATCAGAAATCGCTTCTTATATCGGTTCACAGAGAACACGATATCTGGCGAACTTTCGCAGACGGTTATTACCGGTAATTAAACCGGCTGCACGCAGGCTAGGTTTCATACTGGGAATTTTTTTACATCTGATAAACATATAAACCCTTTCCAATCTACTTACATGTAACTATGCACATTAAAATTTAACAATAATATCATTAGCCAAAAGCAAGGTGAATATTAAGGAAGAATGACTGAGACAAAGTGAAGTTTATCATTTGCTGATATTGATCAAGCTAGCCCGAGTCTCAATACACAGATGATATTTTCAACAACAAAAAAAATAAACTTAGTTAGTTGAAAAAATAGTTTAATTTCTAAAAGAAATGCTGTAGGTGATTGATAGATTGTTTGTGAACCAATCAGCATGTGCAATTTTCTGTAATCACCTCAGTATCTAAACTAAAAAATCATCATCATCACCGCTTCATTTACCTGTCAAATTCTGATGTGCTTGAACCATTTCTGTCCTATTCCTTTCTATAAATAATAGGATACCACATTTTAGAGATACCATAGCGGAACAATGTCAAGCAAAGAGTTAAGATACAATAATTTCAAAACCAGGTGTGTTACAAATATTTAAGAATGGTTTGGGTTCATGTGATAGGGTTCTTGTGGTTTGGGCTTTCTGTGTTAAGGTGTTAGTCCACTTTCTTCTGGTCTGGGGGTGGTTGCTTATAAGAGAGTAAACTCTGTACATGAGTTTGTAATTATTATTTGAATATAGTGATCCAACATTACCTGCATGCCGTCTCTCATATTCAGATGGAGTCAGTGTAGTATCTATAATACAATACAGTACATATGTAACTCATGGAATAGGTCAAGCTTTAACATTGTTCATTGGGAATAGACAATATACACAAAAAGATCACATTACCTTCCTTTCATCAAAAATTCTTTTGGGAAATTTGTTGGGTGGCAAGCTTGTGCCAAAGCATTTGTCCAAACGAATCTCAAGAAAAAACCTAACATAATATAGCCGCCATATCTCCTTCCATCCATGTTGTGCCTGGGATTGATTTTGTGCGCACATTAACTAATATTCAGGTGTTCTTCCCATTTCTGGGGCTTATTTTCACAGAGCTAAGTGATTATAAGGAAGATGGAGTCATGTGACCTTGTAGTGCTGTCGCCCATTCAATCTATACCAATCAATATTATTATTTAATTGATAATCGTTGATTGACAACAATAATCATAATGAATAACAATCACCATCATCTTCTTCGACTGAAGATCGATTATTGATATCAATCGATTAACTCATATCGATTGGTATCGATTGTATTCACACTTTTACAAATATTAAGTGCCTGCACAAATATAACAAAGCTGTTTGTTAAACAATCAGTATCACCTTCAAAAGGCTCTAAATCTTCCACTACATCAAGACGCTCCATATCTAAGAGACATGACTTCAGTCGTGAGATTGTGAGATCGATAAATCGACGATCCTTCAACAGATACATCACAGGATCTTCCTTTCTTTCTAAGTCTAGGACTTCTTCATAAGTATAACCCAACATAGAAGCCAGTGGTTTGTAGTTTTTCCCCGAGGCACAGCTAGGTCCAAGTCGCGAAGAAAGAAGCATGTGGCCATCGTAACTCATGTTTCGAACAAGTTTTTCTTCGGTCACCGCCACCGCCACGGACGACATGTTGATTGAATCAGGATCTGAATTCAAGAGAATCAAACAAAGTCAGAGTATCTAACCACGAAGACCAAAACGACAAAAAACTGTCTTACAATTCCTCGAAATATAAAGGGCACATTCTTTGCTTTTCCTGCTCCGCACTTTCTTGGGAATTATATGGTGGATTTGAATTCTTTTACTCGGAAATTGAAAACGAAATTTCTTGATGTCAGAGTAAAGAGACTTAACAAAGCGGCACAAAATTCTCACAGGTCGTCAATCCCAATACACAAACTGAATAGTACGTCAGTACAGGAAATCCTAAGAACGCCTACGTTCAGCCTTACTGCAATTCCTGACTAGGTTCCTGTATAAAATGAGTGCTTTCCATAGAGCAGTGTGTCTCCTGCTTGACAAGCGAGGGCAGGGGAGGAGCTAATTACACAGGAAGCCCAAATTCCTCTCACATTTGATTAAAGAGTATTTGACAAATTAGTGCAGCGCAGGTAGAGTACAAATACTAAAAGTGTGCAACATAAATACCACTAAATACTGCTAAATTATGCAAATTCTTTTGTTCTCTATTGTTTAATCAACACTATTTAGTGGTAAATAGTACAAAGTATTGCACACTTTTAGTGTTTGTACTCTAAGAGAATATCAAGTACAAATTTAATATTTTCTTGGTGCAGATTTATTACAATGGTAGCAAATTCATCTGTTTTATTTTCCCTTTTAGAATGACAGGAATTTGGACTTCAGGCTTGTCTCCTTCCACTTTTCAGTCTACCTTATTTTAATGAGACTCAAGGGTAAAACCATTGGATATGCTCTTCGTATCTCTTAGGGGTAAAAGTCAGAGATTTGATATCTTTATAGTATTAAAATTGAAACTATAAACTGGTTAACTGGTAAAAAGATTTTTAACTACGTACGGCTCAAAATTAATAAGATACAAAAAAGTAAGCCTCATAAAAGTAAGCCTCATTAAATATACAAAAGTTCTCTGGAAATAATTATAGCAATTTTTTAAAGCTCAATATCTGTTTTACTAATATTCACACTACCATTAACATTTTTACTACTTTACAAAAACAAGCTTGCTGTCAGCTTTAAAACAAAACTTTGACAAATTCCTGGGATAACATCACCTCATTTGCATTTTCAGATTTCAAATGTTTATATCTCAGAAAGAAGAGGTCGACATCAAGAAAAATTAAGTACACTTATTATACACCTCATGTACAACAGATTCGCAAAATATCATGAAAGGCATCAGGTGCACTTTAAAAATACATTTCTAAAGGTTGGGTTTATAAAAGTCTTTGGTTCCCGAGATATTCAAGTTAGAATTGTGTCACGCAATGCCGAGATCTTCTACTTAAGAAACCCACTACTAAACAAGGATTCAAACCATTTGTAACCAACTTCAGTGTAAGGCAATTTCATATTTGAAGGGGAAACTGGAGTAATAAATATTCATGATTCCCTGCACGAGCGATGAGTATTGGCGTTGACTGATGTTGTCATGGTTTTGACATTATCTGTCAAAACCATGAAAAGTGTCAGTTGAAAAATGACTTTTTAACATTTGTTTGTCTGTTCGAAAAACGAAGAAGACAATTTTTTATAACTGGTCTACCACAGCTAGGTAGCCCAGTAATTATCAATACATGGAAATGTTAAAATACGTTTTATGAATTGTCATATCTTTAATATTCTGTAAAAGTTTGAGATTACTTCAACCTCATTTGATAAAGTAAATAGGATTTCACTTTTTTGGCACTTAACTTATTGTTCCGATGGGCGATGTTGAGGTCATTTGTGACTTTTGTGCCGCCCCTCATTCAATAATTACACCATATTTGTAACAAATACTTCATTTAAAATTTTTTAATGTTTTTTCTTCAGAAAACCTTTGTCCTACCTTTAACACATTCAACAAAATAGTCGCGTGCCCTTTTGTATTCGTCTTCACAAATCATCAAAGAGATGTCAACATTCATTGCATCATCTGGAGCCAAATTTCTCATGTCATCAGTAACAATGACTTTTTCAAGTTTCTTTTTCATGTCACCTTCAATGTAACTAAAAACATGAATAGTTATCAGTGAAAGGTATAGGGGGAGTCTCAATCAACTTTGTAGTATTTATATTAAGCCTCACTGACTAAGCTAATAGCAATAAAATCACAGGTATCAAATTACAAAGAAGATCATCTCGTTATTAAATGTCAGATGTCTATAAACATGTTGATCTTATTATGAAGGATCATTTCAAAGATTTCACTAGTTGAGAAAAGGCAGTTTTAAACGGTTCCATACACAAACATATTGATAATGTGTATTAGATACATTGTTACCTTTTCCATATCTCATCTAAAGCTTCCAATGATCGAACCTCTACAAGAATCTTAAATGATCCTGGCACCAAAGCATACACAATTGCCCCAGTTACAAAGGAAGGAATTATGGCTCTTTGTACAAGTCCTATGAGTGTTTCAGGGTCATTTATATAGCGGTATACGATATAGGCACTACCTGCAGCCCATGTAACTGCCAGTCCTCCTGCAGTCAATACTTTAACTGTGCCTTTTATAGAAATCGTTGCTAAAAAAAAGAATACAAACGAGAATACAGTAAAAACCTTGTCAAATAGTCTCTCTTTGCACATTAAATTATAAACGCTTTTCTACCATTTATAGAAATCAGCATTAGAAAATACAAACAAAAACATTTTGGCGATTTTGGCTGCTGTCAATCAAAAACATAATAGGTACTGAGTAATTAGCAGCAGCCAAATTTACTAGCCAAATAAGTATTTCACAACTAGCCGTTGGAATGTCTAAATTTGCAGAAAGACGAAAACCATAGTAAGAGGCAAATTATGTGTGTGGCAAATAAGAAAAAATAGATGTTCTTAATGTTTTGCATATCAATAGTCCCCTACAGGGAGGTTAGAACTCTCACCTCAGAACTCTGGCAAAGTTTTTTCTTCAAAAAATATTTTCTTTTCGAAAAATTGTGGATTTTAGATCTTCCAACTGATGCAAATTACTGCTTGAAAAGATCGCATTTATGGCACATATTGAAAATTGATCATCCCAATGGAAAGGATTATAGGAATGTACCTATTTCAAAAAGGTTATACACCTAATTCAAAAAAGGTTGACAGGGCGAACGGCGATTGGCGATTGGTGATTGGCGATGGTTAATATGAATTCCTTCTTATTCTTTTCTAAATTACCCAAACAATTCCTCCACCGTTCAGGGAAACCTTCGAGACATCCATCTAAGGTCATCGCTTAACGATGTTTGGGTAATTAGAATAGAATAAGAAGAAATTCGTATTATCCACAGTCTCGCAATCACCAATCACCAATCGCCAATCGCCGTTCGCCCCGTCAACCTTTTTTGAATTAGGTGTATACAGGACAGTGGACAGATGCAAAATAGCCATTGGTAAACTTCCAAAAGCCGGCTTTAGCAGTATTACATGGATAAAATCAATGTATGAACACTATTAATGTGTTCACATGCACGCTTTTTTCTGCTAATCAAGCTTGCTTGCTTGAATTTTAATCTAAATAGATAGATATTAAAGAGAGTAGTGTGACATCGACCTGATATTGCTCATATAGTTTTAATTTACTTAAATGTAAATTCTTACCCTTGTCATCCTTCTCATGTAATTCGCCTATTGCATCCAGAATCTGTGCCGATCCTTGATAATAATTATAATAGAATTAAAAATAACATCAAGCAAATTATAAATTACTAGCTTTAATATAACTTTCACAAAAAAACCAATCAATCAATCAATGAAGCAAACAAATTGACAAACAAGTTAACAAACAAGCAAATAAGCAAACAAACAAGAAAAAGAATAAAAACTGACAGACAAATAAACAAACAGACGGACGGACAGACGGACAGACAGACAGACAGACAGACAGACAGACAGACAGTTAAACAAACAGTCAGTTAAACAAATAACTGCAAAAACTTCTGCTATTTGGTTATTTCCATACCCTCAAGTACTGCAAATAGAGTCTTCTCCTCTCCCTCCTCCCAGCACTGTAACAGAACTTTAAAACTATGTTCGCTTTTGGGATCTAAGTTTTCATCCTTAGAACTCTGAATCTGAACTTGATACTTAGGTCCACCAAGTCTCAACAACGCCGCTTCAATGTCAACCCACAGTGTTTCGAACTCTTTATCAGGAATTGCAGTGTTGATAATATGAGCATAGAGCTCATTTCGATACCGCTTAATTCGTACTAAATCTGCTTCCTTACTAAGATCAGATACTAAAGGAGGTTTATCCCATCCAGTTCCAGGAGCTTTCAGATTACAAATGTTCCTCAATAAGAGGAAAAGTAATGTTATGTCAAAATCAGCAGATGTAACAGCACCTGAGGTTGGGAATAATGTATCCCATTGCTTTCCAAAGAGAATATGCTTTGTCTTGAGGTTGTTTAGAGTCAATTTATTAGATGAAAGAAAAATATTGAGTGGTGAAGGTAGATGGATATTGTCAAAGACATCTTGAAACACTTGACGCCCAATGTCCACAAGAAGATTACAAAGTCTGATGTAGTTTGCTTTCTCTTTGTTGTATGTTCTGCAAGTTGCCATGGAAGCCCATAAATTTGATAACTCATTCAGGCAAGAATACTCCTAAAAATATAATAATAAATTGATATGTTAAAGGAAATGAATGGAATGAAAAGATGGATGAATGCATAAAATAGTTGTGTATACTAACTAGTACAATTTATAAAATATAATGTATCCTATGGCTAAAGCTCAAAACATCAGTAAGTTAAGGTTGTATACATGCCAAAAAAAGTGTTTCGTGCTTCATATTAGAGGAAAGACTGGCACAGTTTGAAACTTCAATATTTAGTTACCTTTGTGTGAAGTTTGTAAAAAAAAATGGACTGTGAGATTTGACTTATATTCTTTCAAAGTCAGAAAATTTGTGCTAAATACTAATTGAGAAATCTGGCTTTAAAAGTTGCATCAACAGTAAACACCTACATAAGACATCTGACAGAGTTTCAGAAAAAAATTTGGTCTAAACCCTTCCTCTCCCCAATCCCCTCCCCCTCCTCTCCCAATCCCCTCCCCTCCCGGGCCTCTACAGAGGCTAAATTAAACTTTTTGGAATAACTTTTTAAATTATATGAAAATTTATTCTCCAAAGAGTTCATATATGCAGAAAAAAATTTGGGTCAAAATGTTTTGGTCATGTGTTCTGTAACTTTCAGATAACATTTTCATGGTGTTACAGATGTCATTCCATCACTTATTGCCTGTTTCAAACACCGACACAGCCTATACTAGTTTACTCGCTAGTTGTAATTAATATTTATAAAATACTTATAACATATAGTATGCACATTGTGATGGGTCGAGGGGCGTGTTTATATGAGACTATCCAAATTAGCCTCCTGAAGCTTTAACATCACGCAAGTCTTTCGCAATGCTTTGTGGGATATACTCAAGGCTTGAAAACAAGATGGCTGATTGTCGGCATTCACGGCAGAAGATGTGCCATTAAAATGCCCTCTCAATGCCTCACGTTTTGCCTGGCCCCACCTCTGTCGAGGGTTTTTTTGTGTCCCCCCTCCCCCTCCTGATAAAAATTGAACGGTCCCTGAGCAATATTTCTCGTGAAACTATTGGAAGATAATTGTTTAGATGACTTGAAAAGATATATTGAGACGTGAGTTCACTGTTGGGAAGCAGATTAAAAGGTAAAACTTCTACTAAAGTTTTTTTGATTCCAAATAACCTTTTTGTAATTCAAAATTAAACGAAATACTGCGAATGATGAAATAGTATGAAACAAAAAGGCTAAAACTGTTAAGGAATAGCTTTGAATTAAAGTTCAAATTCTGACATTAACCAAATGGACAACGGATGAAGCAGCTGAAGACACTTACTGGAGAATAATATAATATATTCCTACCTTTCCATTCAGTTTAAGATTTTAGTAGTCTTTTAGTCCTATTTCCGAGTAAGATAAGAGGTCGTAGCAAAGCAGGCGTTCCGTTTGGGTTTTTCGGAAAAATCGGATTTTGGGGTTCCTGTGTCGTCGTGATAAAGGAAAGGTGGGGGGAGGGGGAGGAAAAAGGAAAGGTGGGGGGAGGGGGAGAGAAGAGAAGAGAACGCCGTTCAACACAGGAAGCCCAAAACCCGATTTTCCCCAAAAACCCGAAAGAACGCCTGTTTTGCAGCCTAGATAGTCAGTCCACAGACCGATCTCATCACAGGCTAGCAACATAATTTTCAAACAAAAACCACACGCAATCCAGGCTCTTGACTTTTAACAAGCGACTCAGTTTTCAGCTTATAAAAGATCAATTAATTAGCGACTGGTAAATTTTAGGGGTTGAAATCAACAAGGATTTAAAAATTATTTTAATCTGTGCGTTCCTTTTAGGGTCGTTTTCATCTGTTATATGTTTTATTTTCCTCTTTTAGCGACATTCAAGTTATAGAATGACAGGATTTGGACTTCCGGTTTGTCTCCAAACATTATAACGAGACTCGGGGGTAAAAGGACCCTGCGAGCAGAGGTTATTTTCTCTTACCCTTATAGCGACGTTGCTCGAGGAAAAAAACCTCTGCTCGCAGGATAGGGTAAAAATATAGGGTATGCTCGTCGTATCTATTAGGGGTAAAAAAAGAGATTTGATATATCTTTATGGTACTAAAATTGAAATTTAAAAAAAAATAACATTTCTTGGTATATCGTTTCTAGGCCGTATATCGAAAAAGTTGCGTCTTTTTAAATTGCCGACGAGTATAGACCCTATGATAAAGAGCAAAAGACTGGGAACAAGCACTACGAACAATAAATAATTTAAAAAATAGTGTAATATTCTTCCCCGGGTGTTGTTATTCATGAGATGGTAATAAGGAATGGGGATAGCGATGGCCTGGGACACGCCTAGGCCAAAGCAAGAAGCATATCGAAGGTGATTCAAACCCGGCTTCCTTTGAGTGGGCGGGAGGGTGGGACGAAGACGATGTTTTCCGCGGCTGCCTCGAGTAGAGTGACACTATAGGCCACGTGAATTGCCTTTTATTATCTCATTTGCATAATGATAATCCCCAGGGAATCAAATTAACCATGCAAATTGAGTTTGCATAGTTTTTCCATTACAAAAAGAGCAGAATAAATTGTACCAAAAACACGAAAGCGAAGCTCCTAGGCACAAATTTCAAGCCAAATCTGTGTAAATCCAAACAGCTGTATATTTTTATGTGCTCCTTCTTGTGAAAGCAATGGCGTCTTTTAAAACTGGTTAATTAAAGTATCTCAGTTATGGCCACATGTATAAATAGCTTTTATACCGAAGGCCCCCTCCCCTCCCCACTAAGTAGATGCACAAGCTGGCAATAAAAAAATATTACAAAATTGAAAAAGTGTCGTGAAATTGGTAAAATTGACAAAGGACTCACCTATTGGCAAATACGACACACCATTTAATTTTAAATAAATGTCACAATATCATTGAATATTCACAATATAAGAATTCGTCAGTGACCACTCTTCAAATCACATTAATATATGTACATTTTTTCAATTGAATGATCTTATTCTGCGTTTGCATAATGTTAATAAAGCCATGCAGCTATTGATCTTTAGGACTGATCTCTAAGGGGCTGTTTATATGAAGGCTAGGCGAGTTGTCACTGCTAGCCGGGATAACTCCATTGTTCTATATTCCCCTGGGGACACAAAACAATAGGGTTTTCCCGGCTAGCAGGGACAACTCGCCTTCATATAAACAGCCCAAAAAATGTTGAAGTCGGTCTGTTAGTCTAGACCAGGCTTATAGTAGAACGTTTCACTTTCTGTGTAGTCTTTCGGCGTCGTTTGATTTCTGGCCTTTTCATTTTTTCACTCACTTTTATTAATATTCAATTAGGCCTCCATACTACCGTCAACCGAAATACAACAAATAACAGGACAATAGATCATTCGCTAATTCTACAGCCTCGACTTCAATCAATTGTTTCATGATCAGTTATGCGAATTCGTCCCAGTCTTACGAAGCGAGCTGGGTTGATATCGCTATATTGAGGTGAAGTACAGCGTTACTATAGCAACGCTTCTATATGCACCACACATCATCAAAGCAATTTTCTTATCGATGATAATAATAAACATGGATGCCTGTCTCTGGGATAACATGTCGTCGCTCGTTCGTCGTGATACGGAGATCGGGCTTTTGACGAATATCTGGAGCATTCTCTGGAAACTGCTCGTGAAACTTTCGGTGCGCTTCGGTTCGACTCCAACTGTTCTGCATTTCTAATAAGGCTGTACTCGGTCTTTTTACGTATCGTGAGGTCTGCCACTTCGGATACAAGTCGCTATTAGTCGATCCTGTCATCGTTTGTTCGTGTATTTGGCTTGGCATGTTGTGGATGGTCGGTGAGCGTGGTCGGTCTGGTTGAGGTGCAGTGGCAGGGCGTTGGCTAAAATTGTATCTTTTAGATTTCTCTAAATTATCCAAGAAAGGTGATTTCTCAGGGGGGTGGGCTGCTTGATAGTAATTGTTAATCTTTTTGGTGGTATCCAGTTCGTAACTTATATGTTCGTTATTAATCAAATGATGCACGTTTTTCGAGTAAGTACCAGGTTCACGATCGTCTTGTTTCTCTTTGACCTCTTGCTTCGATGTGTCTAGTTTGTATCTAGAGTCAAGTTTGGTCTTGACTTTCGTAGCATAGTTAGTTAGATGATTTGTTACGGGTTCATCATCTTCATCGTCTGTAACCCATAGTTCTGTCCCATGGCCGACTATTATTCTCTTTTTCTTCTTCGGCTTCAGTGTGTTTCGAACGCTGGTGTTCCGTCCTTCCAGTGGTCTTGCAGGTAAAGGTTCATTCTTGAAGTGCTCTTTCTGTTGCAAGAAAGAGAAAATAAAACAATCAGTTTCTTCTTGTGTGTATCGGTAAATCAATATACTTGTTAAAGCGATTTCACATGCATATCAATAAACTGACGCATTTCTATTGTTGTCGTATACTATGATATATTACAGTAATAGTTATATAATGTAACGTCATATGATAGAGCGAAGACACTAAAACCATGAAATATAAACAAAATAGTTACTAACTAATCAGGCACCGTGGAGCCGGGGGGTCTAGGTTGGCTGCAGCCACCCCATCCCCCCCCCCCCCCCCCCCCCCCACACACACACACACTTTTTACGACAATGTATCTTTTTATAGCTATTATCCTCTTTTCAATATGCTTAATTTTCAATTACCAGACCCCCACTTTTCAATATGCTTCGCGGTCCCTACTAATAGTTATTATTTAGTGAGTATTTAGTCACTACCACTCAAACAGAAACATCACTAAATACAAAAGGAAAAAAATAGTTCATTCCAACTTTACTTATCTTTGATAGTGACTAATAATCACTAAATAAGGAACTATTACACAGTAGCAATTTGATTGTATTGGATATAGTGTTTTCGCTCTAGTTGTAATGTGTAGCTATCTAATAATGTATGTGTATCAGAAATACCGTATGCAATCTTGAAAACAATGCATGCCATTACCATATATGGTATTGTAGGTGAGAAGTAACAAAAGACTTTGAATAGCGCGCGAGATTTTTCTCTTTGTTTTAACAGGTTGAGATTGCAACAGAATAATCTTTGATACGGTGTGAATAAAATAATTTAATTGAGTAAGCTATGTGTACTCACCAACTCGTCTCCCTCTCGTCTGCAAACATCATCGTAGTTATCTAGTTTGAGTATATTCTGTGGTCCATTGCCTGTATATTGCTGGTTGTACACTGTCCTCCAGTACGATTTCTGTAGGTTGTACAGTGCATTCGCAGTGCGTGGTGAGACTGTTGTCTCGGGGGGACGCTTCCAACCGTTAGGCTCAAGGGAGGAGGGTGGGGTAGGGTAGTAGTTTTGCCTCTCTGTTCCAGGCCCTTTAACAAACTGTAAAAGCAAATAAATGCAAATTATTTATTTTCATGAATTTATTTCAAGGTTTCATCGTCATTATTACCATACCTGATAGTAATTATGCTCGCCCCAAAGTAGAGGATCCTTTTGCGATTCCTTCTGTACTTGCACCACCTCCTGGCGGGCAAAACTGCCCTTGGTCTTGTAAACGACGACGGGGTCTGGTGCCGAGGCAGCTGCTGTCGGTGGTAGGGTCGATGACGTCATTAAGGCATCTTTTCCTTTCCTGACGTCATCAGGAGAATCGAAATTGGGGAAAACTGCAGACTTGGGTATATGTGAGTGGTAAGGATGCTCTGCAGGGAATCTCAGCTGGATAGCGAGTTTTCTAAACACAGAAAATAAATATTAAATATATCAAGAGTTTATTTATTAAACTTCTAACAGAGTTGAGGATTGTCTAACAGTTTTATTCCATCGAACGCTGCCTAAAAAAAACTTAAGCTATAGTATAACTATATTGTGTATGAGTATGATCGTAGATCATAGATCGTAGTATATAAGTATAGGAGGTGAAGTATAGCTGAATAACAAACCAACCAACAGCACTGAAATTGATCAGTTGGTTTATTTTGAAAGAGGTATATTGTTAAAATATTTATACATTAAACAACGGTTGTGGAATCTATGCAATAGGTCATTTACAAAAGTGAAAAGCATTATGGGTACATGTCTAGCTCGTGTCATTATTTTAGTAAAGCCGCTGAATACTCAGCCAATAAAAAGAAATACTCACCCAATATCCAGTTTATGTGGATCTGGTATGCTGTTGAATAAATGAAAGAAGCACATTACTATTGTCATATAGAAGACGCTGTTATTCTGTTTAATTTTTTCAGCAACTAGGCTTGTCTCGAGCTCGACATGCAGTTGCGACACAAGTTGCTGAAGAATTGCACAGTGTAACAAATACAAAATAATATGTTACAAGTTATCGAGGCTACAATCTTGGACAAAAATGTTGACAAAATGTGATTTTTGAGTAAAAGCTGCACAAAAACATAATTTAGTGTATAAAATCTTCCACCCCTCCCCCTTAATCAATGTTGTATGACGCTGAAGCATTGTCGAACCCAGCATATTATCAACTTTGATTAGGGGGGTCAGGGCATGGGGGCACCCCTTCGTATTTTGATGCAAATAATGATGACTTGTAAAATAATTGTCAACCATTTTTTGTCAAAGATTGTAGGCTGCGCAATTGTCCGCAATGAAGAACTCAAGAACCGCTCCAAGAGAGTCTGAATGTGGCTAACTTATAAATTGACTAAAAATGCAACTGATATTGCTAAATTGATGATGAAACTGAACGGTTTACTGATCTAAAAGGAGAATAACTGAATCAAGTCTCTTGTAAATAACTCTCAAAACGCAGGAATTAAACCGCATTCATAAGGGTCTGTATCAGTTTCAACTGTTTCATGGGAACATACCCCCGAAAAATATAATCCGTTGCAGACAACCAGTTATGGTAGATTAAGGTAGAATGGTAATCATTAATTGATATTATAAGTATTTATATTTAACTATTTTTTCGCTGATAAACATAACGCAAAAAAAAAATTAACGATAGTTGACAAATTGTCGAGCTGTGAATTGATAACTAATATTTAGAATCCTCCATCCCGACCCTCCTCCAATAATCACCAAATCAGGTCTAGAATCTTCACTAGAATGCTTATGGAACAATATGGACAGCCTATAATTACACTCAATTCATTCAAAACTTCATTAAAGGTTTCTGAAAAACACGAAAGATTTGAATAGTGTATGTAGTCATTACGTTAATAATAAATGAGCGCGGCGTTGGAAAGTACTCAATAGACATCGTCTAGTGCATCGAGATTTAATTAGCTGTACTTTGGCGTGTATTATTGTTATTATATGATATCAGTGTTCATGTGCGGTTATTTTGTCCAACCCATGTAAGCAACCACAATAAAAGGACTGTAGCGGCGTTACTTAGATGATTTGACCAATCAATGAGTTTAAACACTGGCTGATAAAATGAATAGATAATAGAAAAACGCTATTCTATCTGAGAGATAGTTTAGATAATTAAGATGCGTTTAGACTAAGGCAAGCCAGTTATTCCTCTACATCAGAGAAGGAACTACACTTTTCAGTATTGACAGCCATAATTACTGATTGTGTTCAACAACACCTACATAAGTTGGCAAAGGTTTATCATATAAAGCAACGATCTTCACATAAAGACAGCAACGTGTTGGCTGTTCTACACAACTATAGGAATTCATCAGAACAAGGGTTTTGCAGCACTTAAAATATAAATATACGTTTATTCTAATCGAATATAGACTTCTAGTATACAGGTGATTTGCAGTGGAATCAGTCAGTGCTAGAATTGTCCAATATGGCAACGAATTCAAATTACAGTCAGCTTTCTTCACACGATCAAGAACTAGCGATCTTCCTAGCAGATATCTTAAAAACTACACAAATGTTAAAGGAGAGTATCGCGCTCCTAACAGCCAAATATCCTGTAACAGCACGTGATAAGAGTATAGATGAATTAATCGATAAACTACAACAAGATATCCAGAACAAAATAGACCTCATAGAACCACCAGCATCGCCATCGCCATTACCGTCAGAGCTATCAGAAGAATCGATCCCTAGTCCAGCTCAAGAGGTTGTATACTCGGTGGAGCTCTATGACAGCTCCGTTATTCGAAGACGTACCATGAACAACCTTGGAAACTTAGGTCAGTCATTACCGAGAAAGAAAAAAGTTAAAGAAACAGTGAACGTTGAGATACTAACGAAAGACAAGTACGACCCACAGAAGCGTGCTATGACTTGGGTTAAGTCGAAAGAATATTCCACTCTGACTGCTTCTTCGATAGCAGAAAGCGAGAGGTACCTAACACACGGCTCTGTAAATGCACCTGTTTCGCTCGCACAAGCTATAATCATTGATGTCGGAAAACTAAACTTCAAGACTCAATCTGCGCCGTACTTTCTGTTTGACAGTAAGAAGCACGATTCAAATCAGGGTGTTTTTTCCCTCTTAGAACACGCCCAGTTGAAAACCTACGACCATAATGACTGCCTAGAAACGGCGATCAAGATTGCAAGAGCGAATTATGAGTACTGGAGTTCCGCTTACTACCGAGGCCTTAGCACCAGAGACAAAGATCCTGCGCAAAGAGAACTTATGAAGGAGTACTTAAGGTCTTATGTGAAGGATCCTCTACGGAGTAAAGGAGTGATTTATTTCTACCAAGTGAAGAAAACCCTACAAAACCGCCAGCTACAAAGTCAGGTGTACATTGGGAGGAGTGAAGGTCTGCTCGAGGAAAAACTACAACAGCTTCACCAAAGTTGCGAAGACGAGCCCTTGCTCGTTAAACTTGCACTTCAAAGCCACACGTTTTACTCAGAAGAGAAAGACAATGACATCAAGACGAAGAACATTGCTTTCATTTTGGATTTTGGCTACACAGAAGTATTCTTTGACAAGCATAAGGATAGACTGGATAAAGGTGATAAGCTTGTGACACTTGAGAAGAACTACATCGAGTACTTTGGTACTAGGAGTCCGATAGGACTAAACTAAATGTAGTTAAAAGGAAATATAGATTCCGTTACGCTGCAAAATGCTTCGTATCTCGTGACATTTTTCAATTCAAATAGAAAATCAGTTGAAGAATGTCTGAATATTTCACAAATATCCGCCGAGAGGAAAACAAATAATTGTATTTTTTAAGACACTTTCTGTGTGACATCAAATATTGTTTACTGAACTAAGATTTCTGTTTGAAACATCGTGAAGGTTGCCATAGCAACTGGTGGCCCTTAATTATTTTAGAATTGAATTCCGGTTAATACATCTGTTTTCATAAACATTGTCCAGAAAGAAAAAAAAACTACTCTAGAGTTAAAAATGCATATCAGCCTTTTGGTATATGAACAAGTTTTAATGGTGATAATTTGTGTTGTGGACCATTTTCATAATTCAGTATGCTTGTATGATAACACCGCTTTACTATAGTTTCGACTTTATTTCAGACGTTTTTATTAAATCATGTGTAAAGATGAAATTCCAAACTGAAACAAAAGCACGACAAATGTACTACAAATCAGTAACCCTTTCGTTTATACAGTGTATAATATTAAAAAATTCATGAATAATTAATGAGACATTTTCAAAAGAAATCATGACCATGACGAGTGTTGTAAATCTGATACAACACTAGTGTTGTATATCCTGATTTGCATAAGTTTTAACAGGTAATTTAACGGCAAAATTTATTTTAATCTTGAAAATTTTGGTAAAATATGAAAGAGCTAACCTAGAAATTTTTTAAGTAGTTTACAACATTCGCGTCCATGTTGTATCGGCGATACAATCGCGCGCCTTCGGCTTGCGATTGTATCTGCCGATACAACACGGACGCTCATATTGTAAACACTACCTAAACTATCAATTGATGTATATAATGAAATGTTATAACTATTCTATATAAATTGAGGCATTTTTGTATTATTCTTTACTTGATAGAAATCAGTAGTAACGGCAAACGGCAAATTGTCGATTGCACGAGCGCAAGGAACTATGGTTACGCGTACAACATATACGAACTATACGTCAGTGTTTGCTATTAAAGCACTGTTTCATAAATCAAGACTTTATCTTCACTAAGTGCGGGTCAGTTAAAGTGGTGATGAAAGCGTTTTATTCTCTACTTTCACAATAACCATAATGCCTTCTGTTTTTGGGGGTAGATATTATATTCAAATTTGTTTGATTTGACTTACAATTTGTTTGATTTGAATTCCAATAGCTACTATACCCCCAAAAAAACAGAAGGCATTAATGGTTATTGTGATAGTAGATAATACCACAGTTCATTTCGGTCGTGCAGTCGCCATTTACTCCGACAACGACTTTTGAAATAGGTGTAATTAGTTACTTACAGTTCGTCATTTCTCCTGAGATTGCTTTTCTTGAGTAGGGTAAGGTCATAGTATTGTTGTATTGGTAGATTACTGCGAATAAAGTACATGAAGGATCACGTGACGAGTAATAATATGAATTAAAGTTCTTGATGACGATGTAGTTCATAATGATAAAAGCCAAGCACGGGAAAACATTAAAGGAGCGGCTGCATAGGTGGCTAGGGAAAATACTACCGCTAAACAATAGAAAACACATTTGAATAGTCGGCCCTTCACAGTTCACTGCGCCATCTTGAAAGACAGCCCTGCCTTTGCATCTAGAATAACGTTGAGCTTGCAATAATAGAGACATTTTAACAACTTGCGGGACAATTATTCACGTGTCTCTTAGCCTTCGTAGCGGCTCTCTCGAAGGAAAGAGGGGCGGAGAAAAGGAGGGAAGGGGTAATCCCCTCCCCTATTTCCTTCGAAAGAGCCGCTACGCAGGCTACGTGTCTCTATATCATTGAATGCTCAACGTTTGTCTTGCTTCGGCAAGATGGCTCAGGGAACTGTGAATTGGACTATTAACTCCGAAAGGAGATTATTTTGGCCTGTGCAAATGCGCCTTTTCAGTAAAGCGGTGCTAGATAACATGAAACTGGAGTATTGTAGGCTTTTCACAAGTAACAATCTTTCTCAGAAAGGATGTATGCATGGTAATAAAATGGTATAAATGATAGTGATTATAAAATAGATATTCTTAAAATATAAATGGAAACTAGCGAGTAAACTAGTATAGGCTGCGTCGGTGTTTGATATACACGATAGGTAATATAATGAAATTTGTAACACCGTAAAAAATGTTGACTTAATTACTTTACTTAACTTAGGCATTTAGCCCTTCTTTTACTCCGACGAATGGCTAAAGCTCGAAACGTCAGTAAAGTTAATTCAACATTTTTTACGGTGTTTAAAATTTCATTATATTACATATTCTTACAGTGCGAATCGAATAACCGTGGGCACCCAGAAATATTTAAGAAATTGTTTATTGTTCCGTTTAACAACTCACAAACAACTCTATCTACAAAAACTTTATAATACTCCACATCAGTCAAACTTCTTGCGGTGATATAGTTGTTTGTGAGTTGTTCAACGAACAATAAACGATTTCTAAAATATTTCTGGGTGCCCAGAATAAATAATCCACTTCATACCAAGGAATAGGCACCACCCCTCCCCCATAATGCCGATGCCCTTTCTGTACTCTCGTTGGTGGTTCGTGTCTAGGACGGTGTTCCTCTGGTAGATTTATTGGTCCAGTACCGCCATAGCTAAGACTTCGTCCCCAGGGAACATGTGGAGGTCTGTAGGTCCTTGCTTTATACGTATCAAAACTGAAAGGCGCCAATCAATAATTAGTAAGATAGAGGTCTGTTGGTTCATGTTACAAAGAAAAATTATGTAAATGACTTTATACCCGAACCGTGAACACTTGACATTCAACATGTTATATTTAATATTTTCTCAACTTTCTACTTCTTCAAAACTTCTAAAAATGAAGCAGTGAGTTCAAATACACTAAGTGTTCATAATAAATCTTATTTTATATAATCTATTCTTTCATGGAATGTGTATCAACCATGAACCACAAAAAAAAACTGAAAAAGTGTTCACGCTTCGAGTGTCCTCATTGTAAAAAGTTGTTTTTCTTTTAACCTCTCTTCTTCAAGATCCTTCTCTCAGCACATAATTAATAAATCTGAGTTTATGTATATCGCTTTTAATTTTACTGAATTTTAAATATTTGGAATTTCATCTATTATATTAGTAACTCTCAGAGTTTTGACTTTTCTTTCTCGATGCGCATAAAGAGCAAAGAAAACGTGGCTTTGCATTGTTGCACACAAACTATTTTCAATTGTCAATTTTTGGATAAATTTACAATTACAGTTATGATTTATATAGCCAAGTATTGCATTATTGAGAACACAAGGGAACAATTTCGTTTAGCGGATTTTAAAATCCTTAAATTTAGCATAATTTGTAGACTTTCTACTGGTATTGAACTAATTTGCAGTTAACAGGTCACAAAAACACGTCACTATACACCGGTCAATGTTAATTATCATAGCATGTTTAAACAAGCAAGGAACTGTATTTCTAGCTCAAACAGAGGTGAAAATGACTAAACGAATTAACTAGAAATTCAAATATTGAAGTAGAGTGTAAGAAAACGAAGAATTTTGGAGTTAATTTGGACTGGAAAAAGCCGGTTCACACTTAGCAACGTGCTAGCAACCGTTTCGCTTGAATAATCATTAACATCGAAATCCAAACAGTTATGAAACTTTCAACAATTCTCATCGTAAAAATAATACTTTCTGTCTCAAAACTTTAAGGCGGGTTTTTAAGATAAAAATCAACTTTCCTACATAAAAGATATGTGATAACTTACTGGTTTTGAGATATAGAGAGACGATCTAGAACCTCGGGTGCATGAAGCACGTTTGACTCAACATTCCTTGAGAGATAGTCAACGCCGACATGCTGCTTATATAAAGCGCTCTGGAATGCTGTTGCCATCTTTTCCTTCCAAACTTTTCTCCGCAATAAACAGCACTTGGGATTACATATTGCTGTTCTTGTAAATCGTATAGTATTTCAATGTATTAGCTTCGGAGTTGTTGCCAAATTTATGATGGTACCCAGTTCTCTATTGCGAGCGCGCAATCATCAACATGTATTACCAAGGTTACGGTCGGTCTTTGTGGTGATTGGTTCAAGAGGTTTTCTTCATGTGTTAATCTTTTGTGTTTTCTACCGACTAGCAAATGCGATAATGACAAAAACGGACAAAAAGTAATTAGCACTAAGGGCTAATTATGTCATGAAATGACACAATGTAATTTTGCATGTTTTAGGATTCTTTTGTGAGCTTTTATATAACTTTTTAGTATGACTTTGGAAACTTTTTCCTTTTTTATCGTTTTTCATAGTTAAAAAAACAAAACATCAAGAAAAAATAAGTATTTAATCTTAAGGCTGTTGAACTACTACTTAAATACAAGAGCCGGCATTGTTATGATCTTTCGGTCATTGAAGAACAAAATCAATCGACTTTTTTTTTTATTCAAAACACCTTTCAGCCTTTCAAGCACATATGGAGGTTTAGTTCAATTAAATAAATATTTATTCAGAATGTTTTATTTTGTAGCAGGAGAAAAAGTTCGTCTGCATTATTATTATTCTGACAGTTTACAGGTGGCGCAACAGACCATAGTTGAACAGACTGTATTTTAAATTAAAAACGAAGTTAAAACTGTCGCATTTTGGACATTTTCTTGTCACACAGTCAGTACGGAACAGATCTAGAGAAGATTATTTTCAATACCCGTTAAAAACATGGGTATTATAGCAGTTGTGGCGAATAGGGGAAGAAGCTGGCTTTAACGAAAAATATGTGTGGATAAACTGAGCACAAAGTTGGGAGTGAGGAAGATAAAAGTGTCACGAAATGAAATTATATTTTGTAATCACTAGCGGATGTGCAAAAACAGTATGGGTGTCTTTTAATTCTTTTTCACTATCTACAACTTAAAAAATCAAATTAGCTAAAAAAAACCCTAAATATCCAACAAAGTTTATGTGCCAAGTGCGCATCCGGCACCTTTTTGTAGCGCGTCTTGCTTTGTCACACTCCGGCTTTTGTTTGCTGCATGAATTTTCTAGTCAATGGTATTGCACTTAGACTCTTTACAAACCTGATGGAAAAATGGCGGCAATTTGCAATAACAATATAGATATATTAATAATTTAGCGTGACTAATAAGGATAATGCAACATATAATTCAGAATAGGTTATCATTTGGCGAAGGAAAAGGAATATAAAAAGACTTCAAGTATCAGCTAATTATATATTCAACATAAGTTCATTATTGTTTAAAGCCCTAGGGACTCACCTTGCTGATTGGACTATTGAATAGAAAAAGCTATTAAAACATCTGTGTCAAGCTGTTATAAAAAGCTTGAAGCAGATTGCACAGCTTAATTTCTAAGCACTGGTATTTACACTAGGTCATGATACATGAAAGTGATTGGGTAATCTAGTAGGGAAAGGTCAATTAAAAAGACAACTTCTTCACGCGTGACTTGCTTCGTTTCCAAGGTGAACTGTGTTTAGCCTAAGTCGAGCTCCTGATCGATGCAGGAATTTTTACTAAAATAATAACAATATAGGCTTGAATTGAAAAAAGAGTTTATAGGCATTTAATAGAATGTGAAGCAATTTAAAAAGGCCAGGAAATTGAGCCCAAATGGCTTCTAGCAGTGCATATCTAACAAGACTTCAAACTGACCTTTACAAAGAAAGGCATGGCTTGGATTCTTTGTCGAAGACTTTTCAATCTTCAATTGAGCATGCTCCTGGCCATGTTTACAATCGTATTACTACATTTCCAGACAGGTAAGCGATATTTAGATGCAATATAGATAATAGATAGGGCAATTACTGGACTGTGATGCTAGCATAGATTTAATTAGTGGCTTATATTCATGTTGTTATCTATATTGGTACTATTCTTTATCCAATGCCAGGAAAAGCTGGAGGGCCATTTGATAGTAATGACGATAATGTAGATAATGAATCAATATTAATAATATATAGATATGATACTACCTACGATATCCCTCTGCCTAAAAAAATTGTGACGCTTACTTGCTGTCATTATAATCGCATTTATAAGCTCCATTAAAATCCAACAAGGAACGAATACTTGCTACTTTATGGTGACTACAAACAGCCGTTTTCTACAATAATAGCTCAGTAGAGTGTAGTAAATATTGGTAAAAGCGACGTGGTAATTTCTGCGATATTACGATGACTACTAGATCTCGCAGAGATCACGCTATATATCTATGAAATCACTCTACGTTGGCTTGATACTAAATCTCAACGAAAACACACAATTAATAACTCAGCTGATTACCTAGAAAATAATAACTTACTTTAGAGTTATTAGATTTACAGTTTATTGCATTTAGTTTATTATATCTTATCGATCGCCAAATAATGTTTTGAAGAGTGTTACCGGTGTCACGGTTGTCACGAAAGCACTTCACTATTTGTCCACAGGAATCCCATAAAAACGTCTGTGGATTAATGTGCGGACTGACCACTGACAGAAAAGTGTGTGCGCACAATCATATGATTATTCAAATGTAGTTAACTATTTGCTAAAGACTTGTACATCTGAGTTTCCTTTCGCAGGTTTAATTTTAGTTATTTTATGGTTCTTTTTTTTCGACTGCTCTTAATAGACAGTTTGCATTTTACTTTGCCTACTTTATTTTGTAATTAGTTTTCAAATAAATAAAATTTATATTCTATACACTGATTACTAACTTACCCTACCCTTGGTACCAGAGGTCCGAAAGGGATCGGCGACCTCTGGTACTTAATTAGGAGTACCCTTTCCCTGATGATTGATTGGTGTATGAAAGAGAGATACATATTTCAATCATATATTTTTCCAGTATTGCAGACGTATCTGTGTTCTAAATGCCCTGATTTCATTTGTGCTGTAGGTACAATCTTTATGTCCATAACGAAGTCCCACGAGTAAAATGTCCCTGGGGACGTGCTCGTAGTTACGGCGGAGATGCCCCGGTACAGCTACCCCTGGAAAACAGACCTAAATGTGAACCCCCTCCATTACTGCAAAAGAGTCATCGTCATTTTGGAACTGGTGCAAACCCTTATCCAAGGTTTGTCGAATACTAACAGATCTGTAGGCTGCGTGGCGACTAGGGATTAGGAAAGAGGGGAGGGGATTGGGGAGAGAGGGGAGGGCTGGTTCTTCTTCCACCTTTCCTCCCCCTCTCACCCCAAACCCACGCAGGCTAACAGGTCTGCGATCGTTTGCGATCACCGCATGCGATCATATGTAAACCTGTATTTTCCTGTTGTACGGTTCAGTGCGATGGAATACAATCGTCTGTGATCATTTGTGAACCTTGCCTATTTCCGTCGGTGCGATCCAGTAATGTTGACCAATCGTATGGGCTCATATATATATATATTAACAATGTTTTTTTCTATCGGTGCAACGTACGTAGTGTGATTGACTGCGATCGTCTGGGATCGTATGTGAATTATGTTTTTTTTTCATTGGTGCGACCCAATATGGCAATGCGATTGGCTGCGATCGTCTGGGATCATATGTGAACCATGTTTTTTTTGCTTCGGTGCAACCCAGTGCGATTGGCTGCGATCGTCTGGGATCATATGTGAACCATGCATTCATTATATTTCCGTTTTATTTAGTTGTCAATCTCCCCAATCCTGGCTTTAAGAAGGCAATGGTTTTAATAAATGTAACTGTTTTATATCCTTCTACGCATCTGACAGTGATGTTTTTGTGACTCATGGATGATATTTATTGGTGTTTTATAGGGGAGTGCCAATACAACAGTTTTACAGCCTGACGCAACTTAAGCGAAGCAATCTAAGATGGAATGACGAACTGTAAGTAGTTCACATTCAGATTACGTACTATGGAGGCTCACTAACTTCTTTCGATCCTCCATAGTCACGGTTAAAAGCACTGATTTTGTGTATTTGAATGCTTTGTCCTTTTCAGGCTTCCTCGACCTCCAACAGCAGATGTCCAGTAAGTATACATATTGTTTTATTTTTCATATTTCGTTGCCCTAGTATAATTAAAGCTCATTCTGTTCGATATCTATTACAAAGGACTAAATAACATCATCCACAATAATAACTTTCATCTTTTTCTGTCGAGCAGAAGTAATCAAATCAACCTGCCGTTTCCTAAAGAGTCGTCCTTAAGCTCCCATACGTCAAAACAGGCCGTGTTTCCACGTCCTGAACCATACCCTGGGTACAAGCCATGCGGTACCCCAGCCTCCCCTCCCTCAAGGATTGTTAACAAGGCCATGGGGAGTTTTGGACGAAGAGAGATCGTAGATGGTCGACCCCAGTCCACTAGTGGGCCAAACATCGGCTATACTATGAACATCAAACCAGTAACGGTAAAAATTGTTACTTAATTATATTATACTTTATTTAAAAAATATACATTAATTCTGAGGACTACCACTCAGTTTTCTCTCGAAAGCCAGCCGGGCAGCTTTGTGCAACCATGCACCATGCAATGAACTTAGACTAGCAGTTCTAAAGTACTGTTACTTTCACAGAGACCTTGTTTGGGTCCCATTGTTGCCGCGACATAATGCGACATTGGGCTACATTATGCGACATTGACAAATAGACCAGCTTCACATTATCTAGGATCGCTGTACTATTTGACAAAAGGCGCATTTGCGCAGGGAGTAAATTCAAATGCGTTTTCTATTGTTAAGTAGTAACATTCTTTCTTCCTTTGCTTGGAATTTATGAATATTTTTACTGAGAAGAAATCGAGGCTGAGCCTGTGTCAACTAATACAGCGGTGCTAGATCATAACACATAACTATAAAGTATTTTAGGGGAAAATGGTAAAATTTAAACTACTGGGCGACGCGACAACCAAACGGTGGTATAACACACCACATTTACATGTATCATCATTTATCAGGGAAAGCAATTTGATTCAGCTATTGGTTTCATATTCAGCTGTATTTCTCTATTCTTTAGGTAACCAATCCGTTCTTTAACCGTCATGATATCATCAGTGAATTCAATAGATTACATCCAAGCAACACACCAACTATACGTCTGCCTATACAACGCCTAAGGAAGGCAGACTGGCATTAAAACACCTCAGTGAGAGCATAAAAAAAACTACTTAGTTGATTAGAAAATGAGCAACTGTTTATGCATAGATTTACTCGGTTATTTAGTAATCGCTACTCGTTTTTGAAGTTAGTGTGAATGCGATGCAAATTGATATTGAGTGAAATGTCGAATGAAATGCAACTGGTTGTTCCCATTGCGATTCATGTTGTTCAAATCAGAGTTATTGTTTTTTTTAATAAAACTCAATAAAAACGAAAAAATATATATTTAGACAACGACGAGAACTTCTTGAGTTATAAAAATGTTTATTGTTTAGTTTTGAATCATTGTACAAAAGTGTGTGCGATGAAAATTGGACATGAAAATAAGTTCTAATATGTTATTAGTAAGTGAATCAATGAACATATTGTAAAAATCTTCTTTGTAAAAAAACCCAAGGACTTCAACTTGGCGCCGAATTCCATCTGTGAACTTTCATAGTTGTGTGCCTGACAAAAATTGATTGAACGCACGCGCACTTGCCCACAATTTCCTACATAGTCAGTTCCGTTACATTAAACAAATTCCCGCCAAATATCAGTAAAGTTTGACTGAAAAGCAAGCGCATTCATACTTGCAATTTCCTGACAAATTTGTGGTTCATACCGCCTAAAATAACGTCCTAAAACATTTCACAACAACACTGTAAAATAGTTTACCGCCAAATTAATGACAGCAAAGTTTCAAAGCGCGCGCGCGCCGGCTCACAATTTCCCGCCAAAACCACGAGCCGCACTTTGCAGTGCCAAACCCATCAGTGCTGATAAAAAGAGAGAAAGCCACTATCTTATCATCCATCAAGATTGGCAAATTTTCTGTGCGGTGAATTATTTACATACAAAATATCTTGTGTCCACAGAATCACGTAAAGAAAGCCCTGATAAACAAGTGAAATTCTTTAGCTGTGAGTGTTTTGTTTTGGAAAGAGTTTGTGAATTCTATTATTTCCTGATACTAAATATTATTTGAGATACACCTTTGAAAGAATTAAATGAATGCCAATACGGAAATAAACAAAAAAACAATTATCTAGGAACACAAATTTGTCGATTAGTTAAAATTTATAACGAAATTTATTTTAATTTTAGAGATTGAATTTGAAGAGCAAAATACAGATTTTTTTGAACATATGATTTTTTCTTCCCGAATACAGTGAAAAAATTGTGTATTTCTAAATTTAAAAATGTATTTATTCTTATATTTGTCGTTCGGTTGAAGATTAATATGTTAAAGTTAAAGAATTCGAACAACGAGGATGTGTTTCAGTTGTACGCACTCGCGTGGCGTAAAGGAAATGTAGTAACATCCTTTACTCGTGTAAGAGATCAATTCCATGTATACATACATACAAACCGCATACACTTGTCTATATGATAACGGAAAACATCATTTATCACCGTGAAAGATTTATGTATATACTACAATAGATACCACTAGTTCGCTTGTAAGGCCAAACCGCAACCAATATACAATATTTGGAAAACACACACACACACAAAATTTACAATTAAAGAGTATCACAAAGTGAACAGTTTTTTGAAGTCACTTGGAAAACGACTTTTGGTGGTGAAGCTTCAGTACTTGTAAAATAAAAAAAGAAATATCTTCATCTTCGCTCACTCACTAATTATGCATTAATTCATCCAATAACACCATTTCTTTTTAAATGATTTGAAACGGAGGGATTTTCTAGACGATTTGCGCGAGTTTCAATTCCATATGCGAAACTGATTTAATATAAATGCATGTAAAATAACATTGCTACCTACTGACGGTTCGGTCGGATTTAAATAAACCTCATTTATATAGCGCTAAATCATCTAATAGGTCATAGCGTATTACAAATCTACAATTATATATTAAGGTCTTTTCGAACTACAGTATAACCCAGCAGTTTATAATCCGCATGAGTGTGGTTAGGAGATGCATCCGAGGACTGACTGTTTTACCGGGAGAGAATCCTCTATTCTTTGCGAAAGCACAACAGGATCTTACTGAATATATATAGGATTAGAGTGAAGGCAGACGGGACCTCTGGCTTTACGTCCCCGGTAATCCATCCTCGGATTAAGGACTTGGAAACGCCCGAAGCTACATACAGTGTGAATAAAATAGAGAAACATCGATCATAAAGCATTTTAACAGGCTGATGTGAATACCAAAAACTTCTACGAGCAAATGAACAATAGAGGGAAACGAACACCAATATGGTGCAATTATGGCCGACACTTTATTATCATATTTATTTTAATTCATATTTTTATTGACCATTTCGTCAAAATTATAGATTAGAATGACTTCAACAAACTTACAAAGTGTAAGAAAAAAATTATTAAATTGTTGACAAACGGACTAGCAAGGAAACAGTTCACTGAACACATACAAATCTCTGTAATTTTGATTCCAAACTCCTTCACTTCAATTATATTCAAAAGGAATAAAAAATCAAAAAATACATATTTCTGCTTGCATTTTCTAATGGTGGTGCTTATCATTTTTTAAGATTAGGTTTCTATTTTTGAAAGTCAATGGCGGCCATGTTGGCATTCGGTCAATACAAGCGTGCTTTTAGTGTTCGTTGCGGTGCTGTCACAGTCCATATGTACATTGAAAAGATCCTTCCCTTCCTTCCCTGACCTGTTGTTAGTTGGAAAACCTGGGTATTGTCAATCTAAATTTAACCTGCATAATTATTGAACAATTTGCAAATAAATTCTGCACTCATAATTTAGCATGTTATAATGTGTTATGATAAATTTTTACGAGTTATTATTTTTGAACTTTTCTAACAATTTAATAAAAATATACAGTGCATTAACGCTGTTTTCTCTTGTTGCTTAGCAGCATACTGTCTGGGAAACACATTTTTCAGATTTTTATTTTTTTTAATAAACGTCAGTAAGTCATTAAGGACGACTTCCTTAAGATAAGACCAAGGCATAAGAGGTCATAAGATGAAGGTCCTCAAAATTCTTGCTTACTCAGCTAATTATAAGATAATTGACAAAAGTTAGTTTGCCATAATTCTTTTAGTATAGGCTTGGACCAATAACGATTAATGTACATTCCTCATAATGATAAAAAATAATCTATATTTTAGTTTCCGTTGGAAAAATTAATGTGGGTAAGCGTAAAGTAAGGCATCCAATGGTGATGTAAGTCATAGAGAATGCTTTAAAAAATGAACTGCGAAAAAGACCAAGGTTTGCTCACATTTACTGAAACTGAGGTAATACAGCGCACTGCAAATTAGAAATTACACTTTGCATGTGTTGCGGTTGTACGCTGCTTTTGAATAAATTTAATTTTTAACTTTTTAAAAAAAAGGTCCTTTTAAAGGTTTTTAAAGATCTTGCGGCACTGAAGTTGTTTCGAAAAAGTTGCGACAAAATGCAGTGCGAAAACAAAACAAGAAAAGCAAAAGTAAAAATTGACAATACAACAACACGAAAAAATTAAACAAACAAACAAAATAAAATAACAGAAAGACAATGTTTTGTTTAAGACTACATTTCTAAAAACTTATATTTTACAATAACGCTGTTTTTAGAACACGCAGAGCAACACAATATCAAATGTACTTAACATTGAGAAAATACGTCTTACTTGAGATAAAACATCTTGTCCTTTGGGCGAGGTGAAGTTTTCATGAGAAAAATATCTTGAAAAAATATCTTATAGCTTTACTTATCTAAATTAACAGACTTTATGCAAAAATTAAGCGTTTAACTACAAATTAAAGAACATATGATATCACTGCTGTATTAAATGATGCCTTTTCGTTTTTAATGTTAAACAAGCGCTGAGTCTTTGGCCGTTTCGCACTGAGGTGATTCACGGCAATTTTTCAATAAATTGTGCGATCGACTGCAAATCGTGCAATCACCACGCGTAAATTAAACTACTGATGGTTGTCATTCCAATGCAGAGATATTATCGTGCCCAAACCCTTAGCAGGAATTCAATTTTGAACATTATTGATAGTCCAGTCAGCAGGAATTGTGATTTAGCTTTCCGCTATTTATATACAAGATCAGCAGCAGATAAACTGCTTGTGATTATGCAGAAAACAAATGCTTCAAACACGGATTGAAAGGCACTATGTTGCTTAGGACAAAAATGAATTCTTTTTCAGTTGATGAAATTTAGACTGGAAATATTTTATTACAATAAGAATAACATCAATAGCATATATTTTTATACATATTTTAGGATCAAGGACTTGAAGTAAACTTAGTGACGTTACTACGATAAAGATGTTGATGATGATAATGTATGATGATTAATGATAATGATGAAGATAATAATTTTAGTATTAACTATAAGCTTCATGATGAATCGTTTATAGTATTATTGTTATCATTATAATGATGCTGGTGGTAATAAATAATAATATAAACGACGATATTGACGATGAATAGTATTATTCTTATTGTGGGGGTGTTAGTGTAATGTTGCCGATTACCATCATTAACATAATGTAACATTAAAATATTATCATGCAAGCCTTACAATTCTACTACTTGGGGTTGGTCACTGCAGATTTTCTGCCGGCAAATCCAAAATTTAAATATAATTTTTGAACAATATTTAGTCCAGTATTTTTCTCACTAATTCTCTATAATTAGGAATGCAAACTATTGGCAAAATTGAGTTAATCAAATCAATTAGGAATCACATACCGTGGACTAACCCTAATTGGAAAAATCAACAATGTTTAAGGACCTAAACGTGATGGCAAGGCTAAGATATACAATTCACAAAGACAAATTGGCCCGGAAATTCTATCGTCCACTAGAGTATTTTGACGTCATTCTGAGTATCTTGGATGGAGATTTTAAAAGCGAGTTGGATTCTAAACAACGTTAACGCCTAAAGATGGAATGATCTTTAAAAACAGCGGGAATCTTTACAAAGGAAAAGCCGCCAGTACACAAACACACAAAAAAGAAAAGCGCGCGAAATAATATTTATGAAGTAGAATAAAATAGCTACAGTGAAAGTTTTTATTATTAAAGCGTAAATAGTATATTATACATATCAATGAAATAGAATGAAGCTGCCTCTGCGTAATAGAGAGCAAGCACTATAATTGCTAAATAGTTACTGATAAAAGTTTATATCGGACACAAATTAACACTCAGACAGCCGTTCTAAGAAATAAATAAAAAAATGCTACTGTGGAATAGGGCACAAACACTATATACATGAAATAAAATAAAATTGCTACTGTAAAAAAGCACCAACACTATATCCGTGAAATAGCATCATCATATTGCTACTGCGGTGGAATAAAGCGCAAACACTATATCCTTTAGCCTGAGAAAACAGACGTTCTTTCGCTCCTCGTATATATCTTATATATCCTCTTATATATCCTTGAAATAAAATAAAATAAAATTGCTACAGTGGAATAGAGCGCAAAAACTATATCCATGAAAAAAAATCAAGTTGTTATACTGTGTAATAGAGCGCAAACACTATATCCATGAAAAAAATCAAATTTAATACTACTGTCTGGTAATTTTGCAAAGGGAAAATCTGCCACTAGCGAAATATTGTTATATAAATGTGGAGGTTATAGATGAAGTATTGCAAAGTATCGAGTTAATTTTATGTCATGGATATGGTATTTGTGTTGTACTTCGTCAGTCATAACTTAACTTGTCTGTGACTAATGGCCTCTAAATATAAAATAGGTGGTTACCATTTTCATCGACTAAGTGCACGCACGCTCTTTAATACTTGCAAAAATAACCAAATTATTCAGTTAATCATGTTGTTGTTCAACTAGAAACGAAATAGAAAATATTGATGTTTATTTTCGTCGTAATTACAAGTAAATCGGAAAATATTTATCTGAAAAGAATTTAGATTGATTTTGTAGACGAATTCCTGGGGTTTTATTTTCATTCATTGGGAAAACATTTCCTGATAAATATTTTTGAAACTATAACCGTATTTAGTCATTTATAACAGTTAGCAAAATTACCGTAAAACAAGCGGAAATTTCATTATATTTTTTTATAAAATCCTGTAAAAAGTCTAGATGTAGTCTTTTTCCCATTATCCAATGAAAATGTCGCTTTCATCTAGTGAAAACTATTACGTCAATAAAGTAAAAATATATAACCACGAGAGCAGTTACAAAACAAGCTGAATTGGAATAAGGGTTACCCAACTTTAAGCACAAAATTATCGGAGAAATTATCAAATGTTATCACCATAGAATCATTTAAAGTTTTTTTTATTGACAAACATTTACTGAGAGGTTTGAATAAAACATCATACGACGATATTTCGATGGGCTGACTTTTAAGAGCCAATCAGAAATAGTTAAGCTTGGGTTTTTCATTATTGTAATGTATTGAAATTTCTAAAGCTGCTGTTGACGCACTGTGCATTTTTTTCAGCAACTTTTTACACAATTCTTGAAAATGTAGCGTTGCTATTTGCTGAGTTACGATGCGAAAAATAGAAGTGAGCTCTCTGATTTGTGCAATGCTGTCTGCAACAACAAAAATTGCAATTCTTCAGAAGCTTGTGTCGTTGTGAGACAAGTTGCAGAAAGAAATTGCACGATGTAACAAAAATAAACATCACCTGGTTTAATAAGTGAAGCGAAGGTGTCGAAAATATTAAATAAAGACATTGTACAATTTATTTCATTGATATTACCAATTACGTACCTCGTTTCAAATTGACTACTTCATGTCGTTAGACGGGGGTTACATCTTTTGCGCTCTCCCTCTTCACAACTTTACTTGTATGTGACAGTAACTAAAAGTCACTTAATTAAAACTATGAAACAGCAATTCGTTTTTATTTCATGGACATCGAGTTTGTGTCTTTCCACACTCGAGTAAAAGTTCCATTTCGTTTCACGGGACATATAGTCAGTTCCACAGTAGCAATTTCAGTTCATGGATTGTCAGTGTTCGCGCTCTTTTCCACTGCAGCAATTCGATATTATTTCCGAGAATGAGTGTTTGCCATTTTATAAAAATAGAAGTATTTTATAAATAGTATTTTATTTTTGTATAGTGCTTTTTTATATCAATTATCGATTTCTTTAATCCAATAAACACCCTGTCAAAGTTCGTACGTAGTATCACTTCAGTTGTCATCACTTCTTAAATGATTTTTTCGATATATTTAATATGCTTGCTACAATTTTGTAGAAAGTCTTAGATTGATCACTTCAATTCTTAATTTTTACCAATTAAGATGGATCAAAAGTCTGGTAGATTTAATAGGGTTTTGGCAAGATATTGAGGCGACTTATAGGTATGAGAATCAGTTTCTGTAGACGGTGCTCTCAGTTTTGTAGTATTTTTTTTGCTTTTAATAGCTGTTAAGATTTTTACTTAAAATCTTTTACGGCATTATCGTACAAAGACCATACATTTATACTTTCTTGTATAATATTGCTCAATCTTTTCAGATACAAATAAGCTTTTCGAGGTCAAAATAGGTGCATGCTTATAATCAGACTTTCAAGAATAGAAATTCAATTTTATAGTAAATCCAAAACACAGTTGAGCTCAGATGAACTTGATTTACTTCAAAACTATAATGATCCACAATCATTTGAGGAGATTATCGAGTTCCGGAGACTGATAAACAATAGCAAACTGAAAAATATATAAATACAGGACAAAATGTTTAAGTTTCATTCGTTTTTTAAAAATTTGAATAGTAAAAATTGACTGGAATATTAATGATTTTCAAATGTTTTGCGTACGTGTTCTATAATGACGAAGTATAAGTTTAGTAAATTCCATGTCTTAAAACCATGCATGTCATGTCGGCTTGAAAATACTTTGATATGCTGAACCAGAGCTCTTTGTGTTTGTAATAGCTACCAACTGTTTACTTAATTTAACAAAAGAGACGCGCATATTCCCATACATGTGTAAACGAACCCAATAATTATTCTACACACCGGACTCCAGTCAATTAAAACAACCAGAAGAATCTAAAAATTTGGATGGTTTTCGAAAAGAATGTTACTGATAACAATACCGTAAACGTCATGTAAAGAGATAATTAGCGTGATGACTTGGGCCCAACCCTGCCGAGATTAATTGGAGTCAACAGGAATGACAGTTTCATTTACTAATCAAATTGAAAACAACAAAGGCTCATGGGAATTATCTAGAGTCGGTCAAGAGCCAACGCTTTGATTACAGTCATGTTTTGGACGACATATTTTTAGTTTTTTTTTTCTATTGCGAAAGAACACATACTGGGTTAAACTAACAATGTTAAACGGTTAAATAGCACCCCACTGAGCTTGTGGGCTCACTCACTTCTAGCGCGAAAACTGCTAGTCTGTATTTTTAGTTTGAAGTCCTTTTCAATAAGCAGATCATAGTTTTATTTGTGGCAAACAATGACATGTCCTTAAAAAGTCAAGTTAATTCGAAATATAAGTAGAATGAAACTATTAGTTTGATCTGTCGAGAAACAACCTTAAAATAGCCTTGTTTTGATGGTTGGTATTGCTGGTAACTCGTTTTTGAAGACTAAAAAAACGTTTATAATTTAAAAGGGCATTTTATATCACCCATATTTCAAGTGGAAATAATATCAAAATAAACCATGTTCTTCAAGATAATCCGTTAAGTCAAACCTCAGCATTTTATTCAAGACAACGGGGAATAACAAAAACACTAAAGAAATACTAAGTACCCTACAATAAGCACAAAAGAATCCATCATTTCTCAATCTATACAGTCACATGTAATTATCCTCAGGGTAACACTGAAATGCATTGTAGTCAATTTTAAATCCCTTTTTAAAACTAAATGTTTTTGGAGAAGAAGAATTGAGTTAATAATTTACGCTATCTGAGCTTACTTTAAATCAGCACTTGTTGTATGATTGATTGTTTCCTATCGTTGAGCTTTCATGATTTAGGATTTGTCCCTGTGGAATGAAGAAATTCCATAAAATTCGGCGGCACCCTTGTTCATATGCATAAAAACTGACTTATAGACGCACGAGTTGTAATAGTCGAGATCCGTTTTGTTGATAAGCTAAAATATCTCAAACTTCCTTGGAAGTAAAATAGACTTTGTAAAATAGTTGTTTGTTCAATGACGTATGTTGAATTAACTCAGTTGAGTAGTCGAAACACCGACAAGATTTCTGGCTGCTAGTTGACATTGTTCTAAGAATACAGGAATTGTAGCTACTTAGAATATTTCAAAGGTCTATTTCTGATTCCTATATTTGTTGTATTCGTTTATGAATGACAAAAGCTAAAAATATGCAGAAAAAAAACGCGAATGATACGCTTCGTTTTTAAGCAATCGTTTTGGTTTTAATATAAATCGGCATCGAGATGAATGGCATACTGATTGTTGACGGATGCTATTTTAAGCTAACAAATTCCTTTACTTGCGTGAAAAGTGTGTTGATATATTGTGATCTCATAGGTGTTTCATTTCTTAAAGTTGTATTAAAAATCACACCTCCTATTCGAATACTTTTAGCATACTCTTGAAAAGTATGTGAGCGAAGGTGTGATCATCCAATTGGACATCAGACTCATGGTGGATATCATTTAAGCCCAAAACAAACACAGACTAGCGATGTTTGGACAACCTTTACAACAAATTACAATCCCTTCACTAATTTGCACAGGCTCATTAGCTTTTTGAGTAAACTGTTGACAATCTTGTAGATTTTCACAACGCTATGATTTAACGAACTGATTGATGATTGGCCCTTTACATTCATCACTGGTTGATTGTAATTGTTAACACCCAACAGGAATATCTAAGCTAAAAATACACTTTACATGCGAGTTGAAAAATCTTCGAGATTTGCTCGTCGCACTAATGTGGTTAAACTTTTAAAAAGATTTGGTTAAAATGTGTGCATTTGGTACGCGGCGGATCTTTTATAAGAAGGCGCGGACTTATAAAGTGGGCAGGTGACACAGGAACAAATCCTACGAAAATAACAATAGACTTGGCAGTCAAATTGCTGTCGGCCAATCAACGGGCCGCTACTATGAAAGCTATTTTAGTGCATTGAAATTAGACTGAAATTGAACTTGTTGCCAGAAAGATGTCGATACTAGACGGTAAAACTACCACGAAAATAGCCACTTCCAAACAACTCCTGAGCTGAGAAACCTACTTGCGTATCAGCTAAGCTGAGTCACATCGAATTCTTCAACTGACAATGAAACTGGGTGCATATTATTGCCTATTTTACCCTATTTTTGTCACTCTACTCCTCCTCCTGTTTTCTCTCAATTTTGGTCATTCATGTTCGTCGCGTGGCGGGCTTTCCAGGCGAAATTCAAGGAAACCTTTAGTTCTTGGTCAAGCTGTACCTGATATCGCAGAGTCTTCTGAAGCGGCCAGTGGAAAACCTTTAGGGAGAATCAAACGAAATTCATCCAAGTTCAATTCACTAGTGTCCTGCTATAGCACTGACATTGTTTTCAAAGATGAAGAAGGGACAGGAGCAGACCGTATCATGTCGAAGGTAAGGGTTTAGTCGTTTGTTTACATTTCCTATCTTGTCTTTCATCGCAATTTAGCGCTCAGCATGGCCACTCCTTGTGTGGTTTACTTACACTCGAAGTAAGGTTTCATTCACGAAATCTTCTAGCTATGCATAACGGACGTTTGCAGCTTTCAAAGTCACGTTTTGCTTTTTTCTTATTCACAGAGACTTCGCGACAAACTGCGAAGCCTAGCAAAGAAAGTCAAGGAAAAATGGCGAGGTTCAACTAGACTGAGAGTTATAGAAGCATGGGATGAAGATGGAACTCATTCTGCTCACTCACTGCACTACGAAGGAAGGGCTGTTGATATTACTACGTCGGATTTAGACAGACAAAAATACCCAGAGCTTGGGCGACTTGCTGTTGAAGCAGGCTTTGACTGGGTAAAATATCAATCACGAGAACACATCCACGCTTCTGTTTATCAAAACAAAGGTTAGTTTTATTGTACTAATTACCTAGTGTGATCCCTTGAGAATACTAAGGCGATATTGGAAGAAAATTTTGAAAACTGTTCTTAATCTGCATTTGTTGGCAATGGCCTATGTATTTTGGTGTCTAAGCGAGATGTTTATAGTAATTACCGTCATTGCTTGGCAAAACGATTTTTAAAAAATCATAATAGCCCCGAGGAAGAAAGCACTTCATTGAAGCTTTTAACTCCAGAAGATCTTCAAAAATTTCTATTTTTCTCGAGAACAATCAAATTAGGTCAAACTAAATTGACTTTTATTTATTTCGACGTAGTACAAAAAGAAACTACGAATTAATTAATTGGTTTAGCGATGTCATTTATTTTACATACGTGATGCACTAAGTCTATTAATAAACAGTCATTTTTTTGTATTTACAACTATGTTATTGAATTTATTCAGATGACCGTATTAAAAAACCGTGGACAGGGTGCTTTACGTCGCGCGCTACAGTACTTCTCGAATCAGGCCAAAGGATCCCAATTAAGGATGTCAAACCTGGACAACGCATCCAAGCAATGGACGAGCACGGCAAGATAGCATTCACTGAAGTACTTCTATTCCTGGATTATGATACATGGGCTAAAAATGTGTCTTATCTTATCATAGAGACGGAAAAGCCATTCAAAAGACTCGCACTTACCAAAAACCATCTGATATTCTATAAACACACAACAAAAAGCGCGATAAAAGCCAAACTTGCTGGACTAGTTAATGCGGGAGAGTATTTGATGGTCGATCACGATGGAGTATTAGTATCTTCACGAGTCAAATCTGTGGTAATGGGTAAAGGGAATGGTATGGTAGCCCCTTTGACAAAACATGGAAACTTATTTGTAGATGGTGTGCTTGCATCGTGCTACTCCGAGGTAACCGATCATAACCTAGCCCATATGGCCTTCACACCCGTCAGATTGGCTCAACAGTTTGCGCCTGGACTTTTCAAGAGATTTGACATTTCAGCCCATCAGAAAGGTCTGCATTGGTTTCCAAGGTTTCTCATTTGGCTAAATAAGCTACTGGGAATAGCAGAATTTGCGCCTAATTTCTAAAGGTGAATGTGTGGAGAAATAAAAGTGGCACTATATAGTACGTGGCTGATAAGCCCGCTTTGTTGTTCCAGCTTAAAGACAAAGTATTTTGAACAATTCCTTTGAATGAAGCAGCATCAAACTTTAATCCATGCAAACAAACAAACAAAGTTGTGGTCTTTATGATAAATTTCATGGTTGACCAACATTAACAGTAATTTCCCTTACTATTAACTTATATAAAATTAGCTTTATAAAAGGAGAGATCTAAGCTTTTGAAGGCCTAAAATTGGCAGTATTTTAGCAAAGAAGCTAAGAATCTAAATTTAGAGAGTTGAAAAGCTTTCACAATGAGTGGGCTGTGATTACAGCTACAAAGTTTCTGAAGGGAGTTTTATTAAGATAGAATCTCGATTCCTTCCTTCAGTGTAAGAGTGCCAATGAGACACCATAACGTGGGCGCAGGGTTTCTTAGAGTTTAGACTCTCCTTGAAATCCTAAACTAGTTACGATATTATTTAAGTGTGGAATGTATGTAGAGGTATAAAAAAAACTATGTATTTGTACATAAGAACTAATTAACTTATATCAAATAGAACAAAGTCGTCACAGACTTTCATAATTGACGAGTCTTTTCAGACTGACAAAGTTTAACGTAAAACTTTGAAAGAGTTTTTGACGAGTTTCAAGCAATAGAAGCATTCAACGGATCATTGTGTGATTTCCAAGAACACTTTCAAAAATCAGCGATATATTAAAGCAGAGCCTTTTTCCTTGAAGTCAAACGTCGTTTTTTTTTGCATGATCGTGATTTTAGAAGTTAAACGATTGCAAAATTCCCATAGTCAATTTATCCATCTAGCGCCAAATTCTCTACTTGAACAATGATCAGGAAATGGGTTTATTGACCGAGTTGTGAGCTGTCAGTCTTTGGGTAGACTGTCGACTTTAGAATTGTAAATTTGCGTGGCATGGCCAGTTATCCTTTATTGCAAACATTAGCCATATTATTGCTTAATGGCACGAATCGATTTTATCAGAGTTGGTAGGAGTTAAGCCTATCTCTAGCATGTATATTCTAGTAAGGGTGGGTCGCCCCTCTTCCCTAGGATAAATTCTACTTAAATGACGATTATAATATATTCGAACGTCAGTTCAGTAGATTTGGATAGCAGCCTTTTAGTCTAGTCGGGCTGTCTTTGAATATAAACCATTGTTTGCTGCCTTGAAAATTAATTTGTACCAATTATAGAAGAGAGTCCTTTTTTTGGTTGATTCTTTTTAGACTTGAAAATCATGTTTGCATGAATGTATTTGAGTGCTGGCACCATGAATTTGTAAAGAAAATATTATTAAAGATAAGAAAAGCTTGCGTGTTCTGTTGTGGATGTTTTCTGTGGGTTATGTTTGTGTTGGGGGTTGTTTCTATAGAGGCTCGCAACAGCGCCAACCAGACAACTTGCAAAACTTTAGTTATCTTTTTGTAAACTTTAGTGAATCATGATCAATATCTGTGACGATTGAAATGTTTTTGGTTGTATAATCACGACCGCAGCTCGATCTAAACGATCGATAAAGATTAGTTTAGAATGAGTCAGCACGATTTTGTAGATTCTATTTGCACGCAGTGACAAAACAATTTGTTAGAGAGAGCAAGACTCAAATAGTAAATTTGTAGATATATTTCTTTCTTCCCAGTACTTCAGTCATTCCCTGCTAACAGAATGATATGATATGATATAATATGATATGAACCCATGGATCATGATCTTGCCAAAAAAAATATAAAAGAAATTACGTACGGAAAACTGACGAACAACTTTATTTCGTTGATAACTTTATTTTACCAGAATTATACTACAGTAGACGTGATGAAAAAAAAGAAGAAAAACACTGAAAATGAGTTTTACAACCGTATAAACTGTTAAGCGCATACAGCAAACTGTGTAGTAGCATGCCTTTTTCAGAGAGACTACACAAAGAAAAAAAGAAAGGAAGCGAGATCCTAAAGAGAGAAAATACATCTACAAGGTCTATTTTTTTTAGGAGAGGTGTATGTTTTCAAACTCAGTGGAACGTGAACCTCATTTCCAAGGGTGTCCATAAAAGAAAAGTTCATGGATGTAGTTTCAACCATAAATAAAAAGCTGTTTTATTCTTGTACTGTACGCGTGTTGTTATCGCTCACGCCCATCAAGACTAGCCCAGAGCATGTTGAATATTTCCTCTAAACTGTTTAGAAATTCATTGAGATCTTGTCAACAGCGTGTCCGTTGTGAGTGTTGAGATTCTTTGCAAGATTTCAGAGGCCAAGCCGGAAACTCGTCGAAAGTGATAACAGACAACCATTACATTTTAATCATATTTGCCTAAATCGACAAAAGACGAAATGGTTAACACATCACTTGAGATATCACATGTAATTTATAACTGTGCCACAAGTACTTTCTTGGATAATAACACTTTGGGTTGATCTTCGTTTAACTGAAAACCTTGCATGCAAAGACAGGAAAACTAATATATATAAAACCCTCAAGGTATATTGGGCGTGTCCCTCGCTAACTCAACTCACTCAGCACTTAAACCGAACATTAAACGATTTATATTTTTACATCTACATCTGCTTCTTTTCTAGTTTTTACGTGACTTGTAATCAATTTTGAGATGGGTCAAGTTGACCCTTTTAGTTGCCACATTCTTGTAACCGACTCTGTCTGGTCCTGTACGGGACGGGTCCACATGTATGTACCACTTCAACAAGTGACAAGATCTACACCTCTCAAAGTATCTGATAATTGCTTAGGTGATAACTAATGAGCTTAGAACAATTTACCTCTTCGATGCCGCATAGATAAAGCTTCTCTCGAGAACAAAAGTTAGGACTAGAGCCTTCCGGCTGTTTTGTTCAGTAATAGATGCCAGCACCGTAAAGAATTTTTAACGATATACATTTAACATACTTCTATGGGACTTCTCAAGTATTTACTACTTTAAATTATTTTGTTCAACCAATTAATTAACTTTTACACATTGTGATAACGTTTTTAAAATATATTGAACTGTTTTTGAAGTGCTCAATAAAATTTTATTACCGATAGGCATGTTTTACACAATCAAAACTTCATTAATATATAAAATTATACACGTTTTTGTAGTAAATATCATTTAAGTCTTTGTATAGATTGAATTTGCTTAACCGATTAAAACATTCCCAATTTGTATTTCAATTTGATATCTACGTCCACAAGAGAACCAATGCAGCCGTTTCTCTGCTCACAATTACATCATTACATCATTACATCAACGAACAAAAGATGATGATATAAACACAGCCGCTTTGTTTAAATTATCACATTAGGCTGCTTAGTAAAGTTAAAGCGGTTTATTTGTGCTGCGAATATGGCGTATATAGGTTTAATTAATCAAATTAAAATAAATGAAAAGTTTTAAGAACTTTTAAAGGAATTACACTTTGCGGTGTGGTTTAGCACACGCTACAATAAACCATAACAGACGAACGGAAACCTCAAAACGGTTCAATGAATAGTGAGAATAGCTGACTTCATTTGTAATACCCCAAAACCAAAACGGATTACAACAAGTCATTTCCTTTGACGTTTAACGACTATTTTTGGCCTTTTTGGCTTTCCCGAAATGACGTCAAAGCCGAGTCCTGATAAGGCTCATTCCAAGGGAATAACGTTGATATTTATGAACGGAAACAGGTCTTAGAAAACCTTTGATGTGAGATGGTTCATGTCAATTGAAATACAAAAAGAAGCTATTTCATTTATCCTAGAATAACACACTCAGGGATGTTTAGAGTACATTGTTAATTTTTGGGATGTTGATCACGATTCCTCTCGTACATGGACTCACAGGGTGGGGGTGCATGTTCCCCTGATCCCTTAAAATATTTGCATTTTCTGCCTTGTTCCCTTTTAGTAAAATAACTGTTTCCCCTAAAATGTTTTACCGTTTGTTCGCATGATCCCAAAAACTATTATTTCATCATTTTTGTTTTCCCTTCATTATACGGCATTTGTTATTGAATTTGGAGAAGAGGCAACCAAAAGCGAAGGGAGAGGGCCCTGAGAACGAGGTTGGAGAAGAGGTCAAACCAGGAAATATTAAAATAAAAAATGAAATAAATGAAATAAAAGAATAGCAATAGGAGAAAATGGGGAAAAGGCATAATCAAAGAAAAGAATATCCACTTAGACTGCTTCTATGACCCATCATGTTACCAGCAGAAATTGATGTACGTGGATTCGCCATACCGGTTAGTTGTTCTAATGAGAAGTGAAAGGGAAAAAACGACACAAAAGGTAATAAAAGGAAAAAAATTATAACATTTATTATTGCAGAAAGATTGAAGTACAGAAATACAGCTGTTTAAAAAAGGTTGAATGGTAAAAATTAATAGGCGCAATTCAAGACCGAAATGCATTGTGCATCTTATGCAGCCCCGAAGCAAAGGGCGAGGGCCCTGGGAACGAGGTTGCTCTCCCTTTTCTTTTGGGTGGGGTGCCCAAAAGCGAAGGGGAGGGCCCTGGGAACGAGGTTGCATCTTATTCAATTGTTGCAGCCACTATGTTAGACTATACTTTACTTTACATGTTTCAGTTCATATTCAACAATTAAAACAGTATACCAGCTCCAAATAGCAAAAGCACTGATCGATTTGTTTAGACCAACAATGCATTTCGGTCTTGGAATGCTCTATTCAGTATCAGTCAATGTCACAATGTCAATGTCACGGTTCACGATTGATTGATTGATTGATTGATGGACTTTATTTAAAGAAGGTTTAAAAAGTATTTACAAAATACTAGTTTAGCAAAGCCAATCTTACACTGGGCCTTCTGTTGTATTCACTCTCTCACTTTACATTTTACACATTTACACTTAACATTTAACACAATAATATATTAATTTTTTCATTCTAACTTAAGCCTCTGCCACTATTCGTTCTTATACTTGTGTGATGTCTTGATGTTCTAAACGTTCTTGATGTTCTTGACGGGCTGAAATGTTCAGGACTGCATGTGGGTGGGCGGTTGTCAAGTGTTACTCCACCAAAGCTTTCAACCTTTTTTGAAATAGCTGTATACAAATATATAATTTATTCAGTATATCCAATAAGATGAAACATTTAAATACTTACTGAAAAAAATTTTCGATCTTTTAAAATTTTATTTCGTTTTTTATCTCTGATAGTTGGGTTCCCTGTTTTTAACTTTCGTAAGACTGGTAACGAATGAATTAATTTGCTTTAAGTTATGACCACACCCAACATGGCGGCCATCAAATGGCTGCTGATGTTTGCAGTTTTGTGTTCTTTTGTCTGTTTAATATGTTCACAAACCTTCAGAGACGAAGATGAAATCATTCATAATGTGAAACTTCCGGGGAAGCGAGTTCTTCGTCGGAGAAGCGCTGCGCAATCTTTGCGCATTCATTTTGTTTACACCAAAGACATTTCGAAAGTGCTGGAAAAACTACTAAACAAAGCGGCAGATTACTTCAAGGACACTTTTAAAGTCAAATATCAAGTAGATAAGATACTTCTTCAGCGTAGATGTACCAATGATTCGTATTTCTTGCGAAATGAGACGGGAGATGGACCAGGAACTGTTCGGTATTGTAAAACTTCGTGTGACCCTGTCAGGCATTCATGTGGAATAGCACGCGTTGAAGACAAAGACCTCGACGTTTGCCGCGTGTGTGACGAGAACGGACACAACTGTAGAACTTTACAGAATCGGTCTAATAGTGTGGGCTATACTAACACTGATTTTGCCTTGTATGTCACAACTGTGACGAGCAAATGTAATCAGCCGAAGACCGTAGCGTATGCCGCGGCATGTCAACAAGAAATGACAAGCGATAGACCTGTAGCTGGATTTATTAACGTCTGTCCCGATAAGATATCTAATACGTCTCCAGATGAGCTACTGTCAACGATAAAACACGAAATTTTTCATGCTTTGGGATTCTCGCCATCTTTGTATGCTTTTTACCGTAATTCCACAGGGGGTCCTTTGACAGAACGGCTTGAAAATGGACTGCCTGCTTATGACAGGAACCTAAAAATGTATAAATGGAACGAAAAGGTAGGATTATATAGGCATAAATCACCATTTAGCTATATTTTTGTATTTTAAGAGTGGAAGAGTAAGAAAGAAAGACAATAGTCCTTTTCACAATTCTGTCTCAGAATAATAGTTGAGGTTCGGGTTGCAGTGCATGATAAATTATAGTTTTGCTATGCGCATCAACTCGAACCTAGACTTGAAACTAATATTCTTTGTCACTGAGCGGAACTGTGATAAGGACTATTACAGTGAAAATTGATGCATTAATTACAATTAATTAACCAATGGCTTAACAAGTTAACACACAAGCTCTGCATCCAAACTGATTGACGGATCAGAAAAAATTAAAATCAAATTGAAATTTACAATTTGCCAGTAATGCAACAATTTTCGCGGTAAAAGAAAGTTGATGTGAGCTAAAAACATAATTAGCATTAAGTATAAGTAGAGTTCATTTAGTCAAACAGTTGAATAGTTGCCGTCACCTCAAAAGACCCATGGTCACCAGCATGCTTTGCATAGTTTATTTTGATTTGAGTGACATAATTCATTCGTAGTCAGTTGTATTACGAGAAAACAGATTTCAAAATGTCTGAATGTGACAGGAGAAGGAGACATAACTTACATCCCAATTGAATATCCTACTCCTACTTAAAAAATATAACTAGCTGATCATTCTTATACTATATTTCTATCATTGTAGATTATCAGGAAAGTTGTTCGTACAGATTGGAAGATAAGAGAGGATAAAGGAGAGGTACAACATGAAGTGAACATGGTTGTCACACCACGTGTACAGGAAGAAGCACAAAAACATTTCAACTGTTCATCTCTTGAAGGAGCTGAACTAGAGAATCAAGGAGGGCCTGGTACAGAACTAGCTCACTGGGAAAAGCGCCTGTTTGAGAATGAAGGGATGACAGGTGCCTTTACACAGAATTCTGTCTTTTCAAGAATAACCCTTGCACTAATGGAAGATACTGGTTGGTATGTAGCCAACTATGACATGGCCGAACCACTAAGATGGGGCAAGAACTTGGGTTGTTTGTTTGCTAAAAACAGCTGTAAAGCATGGATGATGGCTCAGTCTGATAACAATATACATCCATTTTGTCAAAGACTGAAGAAAAAAGATGAGGGTCTGCATACTGGCTGCTCAGTTGATAAAACATCTGTCGCTATGTGCAACATAGTGGAGTATAATGCCTCCTTACCACTTGAGTACCAGTATTTCGAATCACTACCTAATATCTCACATCCAGACAGATATGGGGGTTCAGTTGATTATGCAGACTTTTGCCCTTATTATCAAGCTTTTACTTGGACTAAGAGTAATAAGGGTGTGCGTGGGTCTTCATGTACTTCACTAGAAAACCAAAAACCTTTGGGCAAGAACTATGGCCTGGAAAAATATGGTGATTCTAAGTGTTTTATTCAAGGTCAAAAGTGGCAAAAAACAAAATGTCGTACTCGTTGGATAACCTCTGACTGGGGTAGCGGTTGTTATCAATATAAGTGTACTAAAGATGGCTTAATAGTTTTAGTTAATGGGTATGAGTTCAAATGCTACCATTCTGGCCAAGTTTTACATCTTGAGATACAAAGTTCTGATGGATGGGTACATAATGGTCCAGTAGTATGTCCACTCTGTGAAGATGTGTGTTATAATAGTAAAATAACATGTCCTAGAGAGATCCATCCTGCACTTAGTCAACCAGCCATGCCAAAGAAAAACCCTGTCGCATGTCATGGAAATAGCCTAAATTATTCTAATCTTCATTTCTTATGCCTTGCACTTCTATTACATATAGCTGTTCATATTAGGACAAATTTTGGAATTTTGGAAATGATTTTTTAGTAATTATTTAAATACTGGCATACATTTATAAATACAATTGACTACATACATATACATAATTTTTGGTTGCATTTTTACTATCAAAAAGCCTTTTTATATGACTCAATGTTAATCTGTTTGGAATCTGATTATTTATAACAATGTTTAACATTGAATTATTGATATACAAATTTAAACACTTCAGCCTATTTCTGCTGCCATTTTACTAAGAAAGAATGCACATACTATATTCTCGTATTCGCTTGTTGTTTTCTATGTTGTAGTTATACTTTTATTATACTGAGGGACAAATCCACAAACCAGACCTTTTCTGCTCTTATATACTTTTACAATAACATACATTTCTATTCACTGCTTTGAAATGTTTTACTTTTAGTTAGTAATTATATTTTTTAATTATATAATTATGACTGTGTGTCTCTAATGAATGAATGGATTGTCATTTATTTAAGCACATGCAAAAGTGGTAAACTATTAAACAAAAAGATTTAAGAAATCAAAGAAATCCTCTATGCTTTCATGTGCTAATGAAAATTTGAGTGTTTGAAGTTGAGTGTTTGGCCCAGCTTGATAGTTTTTTTTGAACAATCAACATGCGCATACTATCTCAATATTTTTATAAAGTGTTTTTCTTTCTATGTTTTGCACATCAGTCCTTGTTCAGAGTATTATAAAGTTTGGAGTATAATTTAGCATTTTTATCCTGACACCAAAACTCATACACAAGAAAAATCAGCCTGTCAAAATAGCATACAATAGCAGGTTGCCATATTTCGATTTGGTCTTTATATGCCAACAAAGCCAAGGGTTTTTTTATATTTCAGCTGCAGTTTTATTAGAAATCTTTTAGATTTGGACTCCTTTTGGCTTACTATTTTATATTCTTCTTCTTCTTCTTACTATAGAATATACTAATGTGCTGATGGCATAAGCTACATGTATACTCACCCAGGGGGACTCAGGGGTTAAGATATCGGATGTGCTCAGCATATCTCTTAGGGGAAAAACTCGGCAATTTGGTATATTTTAGGTATTCAAATTGAAATTTAGAATTTCAACATTTCTTGGTGTCTTTTAGGATATCCAAAGAGCAAGAACCCAGTGATTTTCATATACAAAGTCAGGCTTTTATAGTTTTGTTTTTATGTGGTATCACTATTTTGTAGGGACTTATGGTATCTCTTATGAGTGTTATTGAAAATTCTTGATAAACATACCTGATATTTAAAAGCGTGAAGAGTGAAAAAATAATGAAAAATAATACACTTAGTGCTAGAAAATAGTTTCAAAGAATCAAGACTTTAATCTACAAGGTGAATTAAATTAGTCACCATATTCTTGTATTAAAAGTACACTTATATACCTATTTTAATTCAAGCAAGCTAAATATGCCATAATGAACATTTACAATATATCAATATTAGAAAAATTGCAATATAACTAAAATTGTTATATTGTTCCAACTTGTACTAACTAAATACACTAACCAATTGCCCTATTTCATTATGATGTCAGAATGTGTTTACAGTGGGCGATATATTCGCCGAAAACAATGGCAATTTAAACTAAATCTTCCTTCTCTTTGAAAATTGAGCTTCATATTATCTAGTTTTTATGTATGTTATGTGTCTATGTTTATACTTTCATATTTATGGCATTTTGTTGTCATTTCTTTCCTCTCCGTATTGTAAATGCAATTTTATTGTGTATTCTCGTATTGTTGCTATGAATCTGTCCCCCACTGGCGTCCATGATCCTTAGCGTAAAGACAATAGAATGTTTTGATGTGACGTCATAGTGAAATAGGACAATTCTATATAAAATTCTTGTCACAATTTCTATATGCAAATTTTGCTCTACTCATTTATACATTGAGAACTGAGAAAAACTGACTATTAACTATCAAAGTGAGAAACTAGTAATTGTAAGTAGTAAGTAAGTACGTAAGTAAGAAAGTAGGTAGGTGAGTGACTTTTGACAGCTTTTGCTGGTGACCCTTTGTAAACTATGTATACTAATTTTCAATAACTTTTGAAGTCAGACACTTGTCAGTTGCAGAGGAAAGCAAATTCCAACATTTCAATCTGCAGCTACAGAGCTGGTTTGCAGACTAATGAGATTTGCAGTAATACTACAGTTTCACGTTATCTATTACCGCTGTACTATTTGACAGAAGGCGCATTTACACAGGCTAAGCCTCGATTGGTTGTCAAAACTGATTCACAACTTCCATGCAATAAGCAAAGCACGGAAAAGTGATTATTAACATTAAAAAACACATTTGAATTTACTCTGAATTGAGGCTATCCCTGTGCAAATGCGCCTTTTGTCAAACAACTGGTGCTAGATAACATGAAACTATAGCAAAGGCAACCAAATATTTCAGAGCTGGCTGAATATTCAGAGTTATTGTAAAGTAATAGTGATAATAATATGCTTTTAATTTATTTTAATATATATTCAAATTTAGTAATCAAATGTAGGTGATAACTTTATGAAAACCTCAAATTAAAAAGGAAATAAAGGAAAAAATGAAAGAAAATCTAAGAAACGTGTCCTAGTGCTTTTGCTTAATGTGTTATGTACTTGATTCATATGGTTATACCCAGGATTTCTGTAAGGGGGGGGGGGGGGGGGGGGTTCGATGGGGGGGGGGGGGGGGGTTCGATGCCTCACAAAGTAAGCGAATCAGCAATTAGTGTTGCAAATAGGACAAAGTATATCGGAATTAAATTGGGTGGAATTGGGATGCATTTTGTTTCATAGAGGCACATAAAAACAGTATCCGTTGACGGCCAGGACCGATATTCATCAAGCTTTGAGAGAATAATATAAGAATATATATAAGAAATATCTTTCATATTTCTAAAGGGATTGAAAACGCTGGTTATCATGGATACTAAAAACCAATGTTTTTATTATCCATGTTGTTATCGATAAAATGGTAGGAACAAATGTTTCCTTTCAGTTTTGTAGCTGGTTACTGATTTGTTGACATAATCACATGTACATTGGAAGGAGGGGGAGGGGGGTTTGGAACAACTGTACACGGGCTACTGTGCATTTATACAAAACATATATTCTCCTCAGGCTTGATGAATATCGGTGAGTAAAACCTCGACATTGTCTCGGTTATTGTTCATCGATATTCATCTCGCCTTGGACGAATAATTGTTACTAGCGTAGCGGGCTTAATTGTTACAGCACCATACAATTACGCGATACACCATGTGTAACACGTCCGGACATATGCCAACAATTATCGGCAACGAATTTCGAAATCACTGTATTTTAACTCTTTCAGTTTGACTTTTTCTTTTTCCGCCACGTACGGTATTTCTAAAGATGAATTAAGTATTGTTTTCCAAACGTTAGCAGTTTAATGACTATGGATGGTCGCTTATTACGAGCGTTACGAGAGAGGAAGAACAATGAAAAAGCCCAAAACTTGAATCCTTATAAGGTTGTCGATCGCGGTCGCTTACGAGAATGGCCGCTTACGAGAGAGATTTATTACAGAGTTTATATGGGAAACAAAACGGGAAATGGAAAGAGTGGTCGCTTACGGGAGATGTTCGCTTACGAGAGTGGTCGTTTAGAGAGTCAACTGTATATTCAAATGCTATTCAGTCTAAGCACTGAATAGCGCGACTCGACATGGGTACTTCCCATATATCACGACATAAAACAGATATTTTTATACTCATTTATTTGATCATCAGTTTACATTTGAAAGTGCTCCATGAGCACTACATGAGCACTATTTATATGATATCGAGGCTAATGGGACCACGATACAGTAGCCCCGAAAGGATTTCCTTTGCATTTGATAGCTGGTGCACCAACATTGCTGCCCCAGGGGAAACTCTGCGAGGTTGATCCTGTTGTACAGCCAAGATATTTCCAGCCAAAGCTAGAGCAGGACGAGCCAACGCCACACGCTAGTACTTTACAGCAAATCATTGTATCACCATTAACCTGTATGGAATATTTCACCCTGGTACCAGCACTACCAAATATAGACACACTAGAAAAGCAAGCACCACCATAAACGCCGAGTGGAGGGGCATAGCAACCACCATTGTAGCATAGCGACAAACCAACCAATGACAGCACGAGGACAAGCTGTAATGACGTCATCTAGAAGGGTTGGGAATAAAGGAGTTTATATATGGGCAACAATGCTTTGATATTAGGCGAAGTATGATGGGAGCTTGACTGTCATTATACAATACATTAGTTTTCTGCCACAGTAGGTATTCCTGATCAATATAAAAGACCCATAGTTCCTTTCGGTCGTACAATCGCTGTTTGTGTTTTGATTCGCTAAGACAATCTTTTTTGAAATAGGTGTATACTAATCTCTCTCTGACTCTTGCTACCTTGGGCGCCGATTGCTTTTACTGTTCACAGTAATCTATCGATAGTTGAGTGTAAATTGAGTGGACTTGTTTTGAAACTCTTTATATCTACATCTTTGTGCACATAAGAGGGTCCTGAAGGGGGTTTTGCTCAATTTTTCAATCCCATTCCCATTTTCTATTGTTCTTTTATTTGTAAATCCCAGTCCAAGTGCATCCAATCCCATTTTCCCAGTCAAAAATAAGGCCAATCCCAGCTCTCATTTTACCCCTTCAGGACCCTCACATAAGGGACGGACCATTAGATTTTTGAGGGGGGTGGGGGGTGGGCAAATACCAATTAAAAAAAAAAATAAAAATTCGAGCACATCAAATATTCTGAAAAAAAAAGATCGTGCAAGGTGAAGAAAAAATTCGTGCACATACTTAGAGTGGGAAAAAAATATCGTGCAAAAAAAAATTGCCCCCCCCCCCTCAAAAATCTAATGGTCCGTCCCTAAGAGAGTTGTTTATACACCTCTGTACATAAAACATGCGTGTAAAGAGATGAATGGGGCATGTTTTTTTCTGTTTGTGACAACATTTATCCTACTTATCTATCCTCGTACTGAACGAGCAAATCAACATGCAATAGATAGAAATGAATCTAATGAGCACTGCAATGCTTGATGTGTGCCGAAGTGTAAACTCTCATGAAATTCTTGTGGTTCACATTTCGTTGTGGTATGTTAGTCCACGCAAGAAATATAGGGAAAAAGATTCTAAACACGACTTGAAGCTTATAGCCCTGGGGCCGGTTGTTCAAAGCTAGATTAACGCTAATCCTGCGGGTTAACTCTAAAGAAAACCTACACAGAGTTAATCCTGGGTTAGTGCTAATCCTAGGTTAACTCTAAAGAAAACCTATAGTTAACCCAGGATTAGCATGCACTAAACTGTCTTTGAACAACTGGGCCCTGGGTTACACAATACAAATGCAAGAAATGGCACATAATCAATGAACAGTTGACAGACAATCGTACTCATAGTATGTTTTTAAAAATGAGTGAAATCGCTTGATTACCGTGGTACATAGATTAATTTGATGCGATTTAGCAAATGAAGACTTGAACATTTTGTAACTTCAAAAGAATCCACCTTTGTATTTGCTAAGGTATATCAAATATCAAAACAACGCTTGAAAACAGTCGGTATTCTTTACATTGCGTTGTATTTCAAAGCCAACCGGCCCTGATGAACCAAGTACTGAACTAAAAACACTAGGTTGGTCCAGATCTTTGATATGGAAAAATGTCAAAACCTCTATATATCACGGAAAAAAAACTGTTGAGAAACTACAAATATATTCTAGCTCAAGTTTAGGATCGGAGGAGTGGTAAAAAGCCCTTGTAATTTAGTAATTCATTATCATCATTAGTTTTTTTTCATAATTGTGCCCATCGTTTTCGTACAAACCTTGTATTCAGTATGATCAATGTTGCTGCAGGAAATCTCGACACCAACTATAATAATCTCAACTTGTTATTTGTCAGTACTTGTACAGGAGCAAGTGTGACGTCACGCGTAAAATTATTTCCGCATCCAAAGTTCACTGTACGATAATTTTAACAACTTTCTACAGGCATTTCTTCATATCGCATATTTTTGTGGCATGCAGGGCATTGTTTTTTTGTCTTAGCCCGACTCACTTCCATTTCATGCAATGGCAACATTTTCAGACCCTAATATTTCGTTGAACTATTCACATGAAATACATTGAAATTGACGTCCGAGGCGTGGAAGAAGAATTGGATACCGACATTGATTGACAGGTAGGCGTCATTTATGATACATTTGAAATAGTCGCGATATGAAACGCGCTGTCAGGTAGTTGATTCAGGTGGAACTCCAACAAACATCCTATTTCAGGTGTTTCTTTCAATGTCCAACAAAGAGTAACAAATACAGGCCTTGTCAACTCATAGAGTACATACAGACCCTTCAAATAACAACTCACGAGGTAAATAGCCACCCGATGGCGCAGTTTAGTCAGGGGCGGATCCAGAAATTTGCCAGGGAGTATTCCAATTGCAAATGAAGGGCTCTTAAGGTGTTAGGGGGTGTCCGGTCTCTGAAATAAAGTAGGGGTAATTGCGGCGCTAAGGGAGTGTCCGCAGCCGCTAGAGACAATCCGCTCCTCAGCTATCTTATGCAGCAACTGAAAATCAGTTAATCGATTAAGTCAGTCATAGTCCAATAAACAATCCAAGCGTTTTAATAACACTAAATGTTTGTTACAGAGAATAATACATGACAATAATAATATCATTATAATATCACAAATATAATGAAAGATACTTCTGTAGACTGTTTCATCAGTAAAACACGAGTGAGTATAGGTTATATATATATACAATATTGTAAAATAATGGTTTTCGGTGTAACCTCTTTTTATAAAAAAAACAAGATCGAAAAATGTATCAAAAGTTATTGACAAGCACGAATGAGCTGTGCAACAATTGTACTCAATCTTGCCAGATTGAAGATGACAAGAGTGGACAAGGTTATCTTTGTTAGAAAGAAAAATAAGGATTTACAGTAATGTTTAAGATTTAAGCTGACGAGATTGATCAAGCAAAATACTTTCAGCGCTTAAACTTATCTAAGTAAAGTATGCTTTTTTAATGTGAAGAGCGAACTTTTTTCAATTACAAAAAGATTGACTAAATCATTTTTGTTGTGGTATAGTTAGATATTTACCGGGAGTATTATATAGCGTTTAAACGCTGAATAAAAGAACCTATTTACAGTTAAAACAAGTAGGAAAGGTTTAGAGTCGTTGGTAATAAGTTGTTATGGTATAGTAGTCAGGATGTAATTTATGGTAGATAGTATTGTTGATTGTAGTCAGGATGTAATTTATGGCAGTTATTGATGGTAGTCATGGGTTCAGGATTTAGGCCAGTGTTGTTAGTTCATGTCTAGTAGCCATAGCTTCCTCCGTAGCCTTGCTGGTACGTTCCTTGTTGGGTATAGTAGTTGGGGTACTGCTGTTGTTGTTGCTGCTGTTGATATCCCTGGGTTTGCTGTGTAGATGTGTTCTGCGCTGCTTGCTGGCCATACTGTTGGTAACCGCCCGGTTGTTGATAGTACTGGCTGTAGTTGCTATAACTACTTTGCTGCTGTGGCTGCTGTTGGCTGTAGTTTGATGTCTGTTGGTTGTTGCTATAGTTATACTGTTGCCTATGTTGGTTGCTATAGTTTCCACTTCCATAGCTCTTGTTTCCACCGTAGCTACGGTTACCACCTCCTTGACGATTCCTGTCATAGGAGCTACTACCACCACTTCCTTGGTAACCTCCTCTACCTCCTCGATAATTATCTCGGTACCCCCCACGGCTACCACCACGCCCATATTGAGGGGAACTACCACTACCTCTGTTCTGTCTGTTTTGATAGGGACTACGGTATCCACCTCTTCTGTCGTCAAAGCGACGATTATCACGCGGGGAGCTACCAGAATACCCCCCTCCCCCACCATAACCACCATGTCTTGACCTGTCCTCATAGCGTGGTCGTTTACGGTCAGGTTGGTATCCACCAGAAGATGTTCGTGACCTTGGGGGTCCGACCTCTTTGGCATATTCAGTTACAATGGTTTTGGACTGTTCTTCATCCTGGTCTACATATGTTACTTCCTCAAAGAGATTACCAATCTTGGGCAAGACAAAGTTCCCTATGGATAGAAAAATACAACGATTTTTCAATCAACCAATCAATCTACAAATAAATAAATCAAAATTGTTGCCTGTCAACCTATCGATCCAGCCAGCATCTTATGTACCAATCAAGCTTTTTTTCACTAGATTGAAGCTTAACATTAGGTAAATTAGAAAACCAGAAACAAATCTCAGTCTGCAAAAATCAACCATATAGACTCAGACTCAAATCTGAGTCACATATAAGAGAAGACAATATAAACTAAGGTAGGTCGAAAAATCAGCCAAGAGATTCCAAAAATATCAAAATGACGAGCTCACATGGGCATGATCATGATCATAGTTTGGTTGATGCACAGCCAAAGTCGTGAGACTGTTCGTGTAGTCAGGGACATGAGTCATCAATCATTCAATTGATAACTGTGAGACCTTTCTAACTTTGACAACAGTAAAAACGAAAAAAAATAAAAAGGAAGAAATGAGCCCATTTTATGACAAGATTGGCTTTGCCTACAAAGTAATTAATAAGTTCTACAGGTAAAACCGTTCTACTACAACAAGAAAATGAAACTTACTTTTCATATCACAGATGGCATTGTAAGGAAGCTCCGTGCCTTCTTTCTTTTTTTGTTCCATTCTTTCTTTGAGTGAATCTTGTGTTGGGATGCATACAACAGCCTTTCTCTTAAAGCCATCAAATGAATGCATCTTCTTGTTCTGGGCTGTCAGGTACACATTGGTCTAAAGACAAAATACATGAGTATACAAACAAGTTAAGTATCTCCGCTTATCAGTGTTTGGGGTTTATATTCGATCCCCATGCAGAGCCATTTGATAGATTTTCTTTTTCACCAGAATAGCTGATAATTTCAGATTCATGTCAAGTAATGAATAAGTTGGTATAAACTATATGGATGCCTTAAAAAAACTAACAAGACACCAGCCTTGTATTAGGAACATTCTCTTTATTACAGTAAAAAAAGACCAAACTTGTTTTTCAAATAAATAATGACCAAATTCTGGTTAACGTTTAATGACTTAACACTTTTATTTGCTGAGAAACTAAACAATACCTGATCTAGAATAAAGTTTCTTTTCTTGGAGGGTGCTATCTCAAAGAGTCGATGTAAACATTTAGCAGCCTTATCCATGTGTTTGCTGTATCCTCCTGTCTCTTGTTTCCTTGCAACACCCAACAACTATAACAACGACAAACATAATTGAAGTTTAACTGTGTGAAGTAACCCATTATATCAACTTGCCAAAATGGGAAGTTTCCTTAGCATAACATGATTCATGTCAATGTAATGCTGCAATTATCTTGATCAAGAGCAGAACACTAATGGGTAGTTCCAGAAAATAACCATACCCTACGACTGGTGGCATCGATTTTTGACCTCCCCCCTCCCCCCAGGAATTCCAAAATGGATATTTTCTGGAACTACCCAATCACTCAAACATGTAATTGAGCTCAGTGGTTGACAAACTAACTGCCAGGCAATTCATATCTTTAAACAGTAATTCAATAGTAGATAGAGAATAGAGATAAGAGTTATCAAGTGCATTTAACAGAATTTATATACTTTATGACCAGTCCCTAACATCATCAATCAGACTTAACACTTTAAACCTACCTTCATTTTGTCCAAGACTACACTAGTTCCCAGTACATTGTAGCACTTTTCAGGGTTTTCTGCAGTGTATTTCTTGACCCATGTAGTCTTTCCAGAGGCTGGCAGGCCAATCATCATCAATACCTGCAATAGGCATTCAATAATATTACAATTATCAGCTGATAAGGCCCAACATGGTTGATACAACTATGAAAGGCTTCTGGTATTTATGCATAATTTCTTTCTTACAATTTATTTGTAATGCTAATTTATTGATGTTCGTAACAGACTATTTTGGCTGACTTTCCTTGGAAATATCGTTGATTGACATCCACGAAGATCAAGTCTAGACAGCAATGTATTATAGTGAACTACATGTAGCACATGTGACTGAGAACGGCTGTAAATTTATTACTATAAAGCAGACAGGCTTTTTGTCCTTATCATAAAAGATAATGAACTGAGGGAGTAAAGTTTCTTGTTGTTTGATAAATCCTTATCAAGCAGATAAAATCTATCTAAACCCTATGCAGTGGATAACTTTTATCAGGAGATAACTTTATCCACCCTGGTACCATACAACCAGCCCCAGTAGGTCAAATATAGGATTTAGCTCACCTCACAGTCACTTTTACTAGCAGGACCTCTAGTACCATGGACTTTACTCTCATCAGATGCATTTTGAATAAAAGTGAAGCCTTCTTTGGGAGCAAACAAAGCTTCTTCCTGCAAAACACACATAGCAAAGCATTACTACTCTAGAATAACCATCATTTGAACTATACAAGGTTGTGTATGAGATGCTTATCAACCAACAAAAGAATGGGTGGACCAAGGTTAACAATACACTGTATAAAAAGTAGGTGTTTAAGACATTAAAAAGGATTAACAAAGGAGTGACAGCCAAAATGTAAAGAAGTATTTTTTTACTTTTTATTGTACATCAGATTGTACATATATAAAACATAAATTGTGTATATATATTGTTTCTTTATTGTAATTTTATTTTACCAATATTGTTAATTTAGATACACTTATTACACTACACTTACATAAGTCTACTTGTTATCATATCAATGTATTGAGGTAATGTAAGAGGAATACCAAGGACATAACAGAAATAACAACAGGACACAACATTACACTCCATTAAGAATAACAACTCACCTGTGACCCAAAGTTGAAGCTACATTCTGTATTCTTGATCAATACTTGAGGAAAGAAAGCTTTGCCTTGTAAATCTTCTGGCAATTCAAAGGCGTCTCCGAGATCCTCACCATTCTTACTGAAGGAGATCTTCTTGACTTCACTCTCAAGGTCCTAGGCATTACATGGAAATGGTTAGAATTGGAACTTAGCAAGACAGACAGAGACAGGCAATACAGACAGACAATGACCTAACTGACAAACAGGAGGCAAATGGACAAAAAGTGGATGCAGTAGACAACAAGACAGACAGACATGGACATTAGTTTACCATGAACATTCAGAAACAAAGACACAAGGATAGTGACAGACAGATAAACACAGGCAGACAATGTAAAAAAAATGACACAGAAGGTAATAGACAGTCAGACAGACATGTTTAGGTTACATTTGAGTTTGAATGATAAAGGAAAAGAATATCCACTAAAATGAAACAAACTTTGTAATATAATATAATATAATATAATTCCACTTGTATCAGTGCACTTTAAAATATGTATATTTGTATGCTTACCAAGTAGCATGTTATCACATCATCTTTGCCAAATGTCTCTCCAAAGTCAGAGAATTCAGAGTTGGTGCATTTCTTGGCTTTACTGTCATAGCCATAAGAATGTTCATCTTCACCTAAATAATAAAATGTCAGTGGGTTTCTACTTAAACAATACTCTTTCTTCAAGACAACAAGCCAAGTAGTTGACTTGTCTCTACTGGTCTGACAGTTATTTATTGAATAAGCTGATTGTTGACTATATATTGACTTGGAGGAAACTATCACTTATAGCAGTTCTCAGTCACACGTGCACCGCTCGCATAAAAAGCACTGCTATAGAACGTGAAGTTGGTGGACGTCAATCAAACTGTGTTTACAAGACACATGAACCGCTGTTCACGATGCTTTGCATGCCTCTATTATTGTTTACATGCTTGCAAAGCGAGCTTTCACCAACATTGTGTTTTGTCTAAAAGACAAATTATAGTCAAAGTAACATAAAAATCGATAGGAATGAATGAGGATAGTGTCAATGAAGTACATATTTCCAAAGAAATTATTGTTAAATCATGCTTACACGAAGATGTTAGACAAAATTTTTAGAATGACTCGATCTAAGAGACTGAAGCTTCTAGCCGTATTGAAAAAAACTAGGTGTTGTTTTTACAACACAAGTTTAAGGGTTGTGTTTTTTGGTACTTTATCTAAATACTTCCATTTACTGTAGCCATTCAAAACTTGTCAATGGTTCATGTAAACGACTCCCTACTGACCCATAGAAAACTTGAACTTGCGGCCCAATAGTCTAACTTTGAGTAATTTATAAAACCAAAGCACCATGAGTCATAGCAATGCTTGCCAGGCTTTTGCATATGATTAGCGGCTCTGTGAGAAAGGCCTATTGTCAAAATAAAGCATAAATTATAAATTGCTTACCTAGTTGAAGGCTAGCTGTTTCTTGAGACCAACCAATTCTTACAGAATGCTTGGGGTCTTCTGAATCAGGAAGTTGAACTTCATGTAGTTCGGTGACTTTGACTTCGTAGCAGACTTTACCACTAGTTACTCCCCATGTTGCTCTAGCGCCACCAGTCATGTAGGTGAAGCATTCTTCTTTCATTGTGCCACAGCTTGTAGCTTCTGGGCTGACTTTGACAAACAAGTCATTGGTATCTAGTCAAAGTAATCACAAACAATTATCAGAAAATACCAGGAAACACAGCCTCTTTTGTAGACTTGTGGATATGGATTTATTATATACCAAATTAGTAGCCTGCATAGCAGTCCCTCCGAGGGGGCTTGGGGCGAGAAGAGAATGAGGGCCTGCAGACAAGACCCGGTTTTTTGGTTATTATGCGGCCATCCAGTGGCCGCAAAATTTTCATTGGTCGATACCATGCATGTCAATCATCATTATGCAAAGTTCTTAATTGATTGGTTGCTATGTCGCAATAGGACGTTAAAAATAGAGCTTCTGTGGGAATATTCGTCTTCACAGACGTTATTGATAACAGAATGAAATCAAATTATATGTTTTAAAAGTTATGTCATGTTGAATTATAAATGCAATCTGTTCAATTATACATTTAATTGTATATATCATAGCTTGATCGATCCACTGGTAGGAATTTTTTTTTTTCATAGACATGAAAGATTAGAAGGATTTTAGAGAATATAGCGAGCCAGTTGAAGCAAGTTGAAGTAAAATCACAGTCGTTATTTACGGTTTAATGATTACACATTTCAAGTCAAGAATAATTACAGATCACGCGAAGAATTCTGAGAAATCTAGCTACGACAACAGTTCTTCATGATTAACTTTCCTTACACCGTATTTAGGTGGTTGAAATTAGCGTTGGGAATCAACTGTTATTTTTGAACTTCCGTTCTCAAACTCATTAATAATTCATTATCTCAGGGACCAATTACAACTTTGTATTTCAGTCACGTGCATAGGTCTTGATACACCGATCAAACACTGATCAAGACACTGATCAAGACACTGATCAAGACACTGTATAAATTAGCTTAAAAGTAATTTCTCATTCATTCCAATTTACTCTTTTTTTTTCTTTATTCCACTGCTATCTCCTTTTTTACCTGTCATGCCTGTTTATTTACCTACCTACCTAACTAATTGCCTAACATTTAATTTTTATTCTATATTTATTTTTTATTTTATTTTGGACGTCCTGTGACTCGAACCGGGAACCTCTGGCTTGCAATTCTAATGATTTACCAACTAAGCTAATAACGAATTCGTTGAAAGTTTTGGGTTGATGTTATATATTATTGATGTTTTGCTCAGAGGGTGATACTAATTATTTGATAAAAAGTTCAAAATGTTTTATTTAGTGAATTGTTTGAGAAGCCATATCAAAAACTCATGCTTCGTGTTTGATCAGGGGATACAAACACCTCGAAACGGATAAAAGCACTTGGCCTGCGGTCTCGTGCTTTCATCCACTTCTCGGTGTTTGGATCCCCTGATCAAACACTCGCACTCGTTTTTGATCTATTACGTCAATCGCTTTGTTTTCTCAAATTTACTTTCTCGATTTCCGGTCAATTTTGATTGGATTGTTTTTGACAGTGATATTTAACAGGATTTAATTTTAATTAGGGGGCGGATAATCAAAAAACCAGGGCCTTTTGCAGGCAATCATTCTCTTGACTGAGGGACTGCTACGCAGGCTACCAAATTAGTGGATTGTGAATTTTGTACATTCTAGTTCTGATAGCACATCAACCAATTTGTATTAATTTCCTTCTTTTAATATCCCATTCAACATTTTAAGGAATGTTTTGATATCTTCTATATACTAATTCAAAACGTATTTATTTAACTTCCACTAAGTAACTTAATAACAATACATTGCAAGAAAACATTCTAAGAAACAACTATAATAGTAATAAATAAATAAAAACTTTTAACAATTCAGTCTTGTTACTTTCTGTTATGTGACTATTGTTCTACTTACATCTGTCCAACACAACTAGAGCATCATCCAGTTCAACTTCAGGTTCTTCTTCCACTTTGCTGTAAAAATATCACAGTATCAATATGTTGCCACATGTCCGAAGTTTTGCAGAACAGATCAACAAATATTATCATTATCAACATCTTAGACCTACATTGTAGTTTAAATGCTGCATCTCACATGTACTGAATCTAATGCAAACAAGCAAAACTGATTCTTTGAATTCATTTGCATTAGATTCGGCACATGTGTGATGCAATGTTTGAAAAAGCATTTACAACATTTACAAGAAACTTTATCCCTCACTAAGCAAAAAGCCCAAACGCTTGTGGCATAGGGGAATATGAATCCTTTAAGAAACTGAATATATTTTGGACTTTCGATATTCTTATGAAATACAAACATGGTCAAATAAAAATAACTCATTGACACATGCGATGGTGGCCCTGAAATCCATGTTCTTGTAAAGTGGATATATAGGCTACCCATGATCCCCTTCACCACTAGCCTTTGTACTAAATACATGACAAAGATTATCAAAAAGATTGTATTTACTCGAGTGTAATCTCCACCAATGAGCCAATTATACTAACCTAAAATCAACTGACACATCAAAATCCACATCTTTGGGCAAATCTACAACTAAAATGTATAAATACCATATTAAAAACTGTACTCTTAACTTAAAAAAATACACCTAAAAAAGCTGTTAGTACATCTGCAATCAAGAACTATGGACATTTCTGGTTAGTGCTGGAAACAACTTATGAAAAGTTGTGGTATTCTAGTATTTATAGTTTCTTTCTTCATCTAAAGGTAGCAGTAATCAACAATTCTGTTGTCTATGTGCCCAAGTTATTAATGCATGTTTGCCAATACCGCTCCAGGCGATATATAATGTCTATATATTGTTCTCTTCTCAAATGGTTTATTCATCCATTAATTCTGCATTATTTCTGGGTGTATTTCTCAGTATTTGTCATTGCAATATAATCTTGCTATTCCATGATCCATGAGTGACTGTTGTCTCTTGGGTTTACAGCATTTTCAATTGAGGTTATAACAAAAACCTTGCCTACGTGATCAATGGACCTGCCTGCTTGTGATGTTTCTTGCACAACAGCTCTTCTCCCATGTTAGAGGATGACGAATGGCTGAAATATTACACACTGTTATATGAAGAAAAACACAACTTACCAAAACATATAAAATATGAAAAGTATGTTTTTCTTCTATGTTTTAATAGATTAAAATTGAATAATATTATAGCCTCTTAGAGTTAATTGCATAAGTAGATATTGAATTCCTGGTTCAATAACATTATTTACTAATGTCATCTCTTCACTATCATCATGTTCAGTGTGTGATTTTCTTTTATTGATTTGTTTTTGTACTTTTTTTTTCTTTGATGATAGATGACAAAATAACTATATTTCAATTATAATCATAACACATCACTAAATTTATCTATACATAACATAATTTAACATTTCTATTTAATATTGACGATTCTTAGGAACCCAGAAGTCAAATTTTCTCACTATGAAAATAATACAGCTGGCTTCCCAAGAATGTCAAACAACATAATAGTTTGTACAATAATAAAGATAGTTACAAAAGCCTCTTATTATTATATCTTGCAGGAATTACAAATTATTTGACAGCAACTCAGTTAATATATACTATTTTGATACTGTTAAGCTCTATTTACAATACTTGTAGCAGATAATTTACTTCTGTTTCTAATTATTTCTTCTATTTGCTATTACAGTTCTCCTGGATTGTTTTGCAGCAATAACACATACATTTTCATGCATGGTTTTTGCCAGTTTATTTTCAATAAAATCATTATTCAATGTCTATATGCCTATGTATAGCAATATGCAGATATTCAATACACAAACATTGTCATATCATTGCAAATATTTGCTTTGGTTGTCAAAAAGTAACATTGACTGACAGTTCCATGGCCTTATTTGGCTGTTTCAAATATATCCATTTACAATCATTGTCAACATTCAGATTATGCAAAACAAATCTAATTTGTCATTTATTAATCAAACACCATATGCACTTGGAAGAATAAAGCATTGTTGTGTATCAAAATATCAAATTATATAATGCAGTGGGAAGCAAGGATAGCTATTTTGTAGATTGCTAAATGGCAAGGCCACCCTCAATTTTTTTTTGTTTCCCATTTGTGCCATTTGTGACAGGTCTGACAACTTCTGTTGTAGTTTTATCAAGGGGACCCCCACCTTCCTCCCGAAAATAACACCAACAACATATCTTGGATATAAGTTTGAAGTCTAAGGTAGATAGTTTCAGGATTCCCACTCATATGAAAAATTTAAATTCCGTGAATTTTCCCAGACCAAAACCAATTTTTCTATGACCACACTTCAATGGCACACTTCTAGTTAAGTCCTTTTAATGAAAAATTGGGAACCTTTGGGAAGTTTCGTTTAGGAGTGAAATTACATAATTATCACCAAAAAGAATTTGAGAATGATGACAAAAATTTCCTGACTTTTTAATAAATTCAAAAAAAATCAGAAATAAAAATAAAATTTCATGGCAGGCTTTCAGTACATGTGGTAAAACTTAAAGATTGAACCATTATAGAATGATTTTAATTTGCTTCCATCCTTTTTTGCACTTCTTTTGCAATTTCTTTAGTGATGTAGTGAATTTTGAAGTGAAAAGCAATTTGAGAAAAATCATTGAGAATCTAATTCATATAATGAGTAAATAATGATGGTTGCTTCTTTTGGAGGAACCAACAATTTAGGTCCACTTTTGTCAAGAAAAGTTTACAAAGTATTGGAAAAAATAAAATTTGTTTTTATATATTACGATATTGGCCGAATTTTCAACTGGTCAAAAAATTGTTCCTTTTAGGAGTTCCGTTCACATGGGACTGCACTAAACGTGCAACAATTTGGACACTGTCCAGTATGGTGTAAACAGTTTGACCGGTCATAAATTTGTTCGGTACCGTACACCACTGACAAAACTTACAATTGCCTTGTTCTGATGGTCTTGTCTGAACAGAACGAAAATATTGATTGGTTCCGTGTGAACAGCATGTTCAGGTCAATCTTTTGACCGGTCAAAAATTCGTTCGGTACCATTACGTAGCCTGATTCCCTCCAAGGTTGTTTTTATTTTTTCTGACATACTAACCTACCTAAATGGGATCCAGGGAGTTGGGAAACGAAAAAAAAATGAGGATGGCCAAACATGGAAACATTGTGTGTTAATTTGAGAAACAAATGATTTCAGGGCATCTATCATTATCATGTATTCTTAGATATCATGAGATCTAACGTAAAACAACACCACTGCTCCTTCATTGATTACATAACTCAAAGTTATGAAGAAGAAAAAAGTTAAAAAACCCTCATAGGACCATGTATAAAGCATCCCAAAGCTCATCATTCTCACTCATAAGAGCGATTTTATTCAATTGACATTCAAACAGTGCATTTAATGCAGTTAAAATATCTAGATGTGCGTCTTATGATTAATCAATAATTAACTAGACTAATCTTTGTTGAAAACATCACATTTTTTTATGAATACAAGCATACACAAATTCCATTTTTGATTATTTCCTACAGAAATATAAGTGCATTTAATAAAGCATGAATAAAATGATAAGTTATGCTTGATGTTATAGAGTAATTATTAGGATCAAACATACCCTTTTGTGATGGAGTTTCCAGAAGACCTCGTTTTCGGTCTTTCGACACATCTTCCTCTTTCTTACTGTCATCAGATGCTGGCGTCTCGTCTTTAGCCTCCTCCGTTGTCTTTTTAGAATCATCACCAGTACTTTCAGTATCGTTTGCAGGGGTAGATTCTTCTTGAGCAGGTTGTTGTACTTCAGGCTCGCTAGTAGTTGTTTCCATTGGTTCTTCGACCTTGTCGCTAGAGGTAGTTGCTTCCATTGGCTCTTCAACTTTTTCCTCTGCTACCGGGGCAGCTTCCTCGGCCGGTTTCTCGATCTTTTCAACTTCTTCAACCTCTTCTGCTTTTGCATTTTCATCTTGACTATCATCTTCTGTAGTAACAGCGCTATCTTCAGTATTTTCTGTGGAATTCCCTTCCCCTTCATCGGCAGAGAACGCTTTGAGCAAACGTTTCACCAACACTGGTTTATTTCCTTTCGAATCAAGGCCGAGTTTCGACAGCTCTGATCTCAATTCTGCCACTTTTAGCTTCTTAATTGAAGCAGGAGTAAGCTCACTCATATTTGCAAGTACAAAATAAGGTAATTTAAACTAAAAACTATATCAAAAGTTGAAAATTACTTTCGTTTACGCACTCCAACCACACGTGTAAACTACAAGATCCCAAGCTACCTTACTTGCCATGCGCTAGACCGAGTCCCTTTACTAACACAGGAATCCCACGTCCATTCACTTTCAAATCACAAATTTTGTATCAGAGCTTGTATTCCTTTGGAAATTAGTATTTATTGATGGCTAAGTAGATGTGTAGAGAAGTCTGTCATTTATGACAAATTTCCTGAACCTCAGAAATGCTGAGTCAGTTCTTTATTCTTTCATCTCGAGGAGATACTTTGATATTTAGGGACTGTATCCTTACACAAGTTACTTTTATACAAAATCCAACATTATTTTTATGGAATATAAATTCTGGATATAATTCTAACTTCTTGGTTCCTCACATCATATCATTGTTATTATTATGTGTGTATTATTTTTTGTTTCGGGTTATTAGTTTCTTTTACCGTATTTTAATTCATTGTGATTGATTATAATTGATTTGCTATTGCTTCATGGTGTATTCCTTTGACTATATATCCAACTAGATAGAGGTGATAATCTCAAAAGTGCTGTGGAGGTGTTTTACAGAAAAGTCAAGGAAAGCAAAGGCAGTCAACCACCATTTTTTGTAAGCTTTCTCTTCTTGATGTAATATTTTTCTGTGTACTCTGACTACTCTTTTGTTGTTTCACCATACTGACATGAGGAAAGGAGACTTAATCTGTCCCTAGACCATTGAAGTAGGGCTGTACACTTATCTCTTGGCCAATAGCCTACTCTTAATAGTTTCCAGGTTGAGTGATCATACGCGAATGAACCAATACAAGGCTGTGGCAGACAACTTCTCAATGAAAGGGAGCTATTATATGTGTAGAGTTAAATGAACAATGCCATGATTACTTACAAAGCTCTAAGTCACTTGATTGGACATGCTCTGCACCATAAGAGGGTCCTTAAAGGGGGGGGTCCAAATCCCATTTCCCAGTTTATATTTGGACCAAATCCCAGTCAATAATCCCATCAGTTTTCCTCAAGTTTTCAATCCCATTCCCATTTTCTATTGTTCTTTTATTTGTAAATCCCAGTTTCAGTTCATCCAATCCCATTTTCCCAGTCAAAAATAAGGCCAATCCCAGCTCCCATTTTACCCCTTCAGGACCCTCCAATAACTATCCAATAGGGCCACTAGGTCATCAGCTGTCAAATGATAGATAATGTTAACTAGTGGATGTTTTTGTTTTATAGAATGTAGAGGGGGTGAACTTCATCTTTATCAAGAGAAATGGGCTCTACTTTGTGTGTACTACAAAGTTTAATGTCTCACCAACATACACCGTAGAGATTTTGTCAAGGTATACAACTATGACAAACATTTAGCATTGATTTGGCTCCTGTATCCTTCTCAATAGTAGTTTGGTGGAAAAGCCTCTGTAACAGATGTCTTATACACCTATTTCAAAATTTGTTGTTGCAATCGAAACTACAGTCCACACTCTAAAGCCTGCAAAAGATGTTGGTATTTCTTCTCTTGTTATCAATTTATTCATAGCATATTTTGGTTGTACATGTTTGTGTTGTATGACCATAACACTGTTACAGTCGTAGATGATGAAACACTGATATTTCTTTATAAAACATGCAGTGAATCACAATTTATGTTCATATTACCGACATCCTTTGCAGGCTTCAGATTGTTGAGATTGTAGCTTGGTCTGCAACAACGATTTTTGAAATAGGTGTATTCTCTGCTGGCAACAGAGGCTAAGCTCAATGTCTTTTTTATTCATGTTTTTCAGGATTTGTAACCTTTGTAAGGACTATTGTGGTGTACTGAATGAAGAGGCCATCAAGCGTAACTTTCCTTTGATCTACGAACTACTGGATGAAATCTTGGTATAATATATTTGATATTTAATAATATATTTGTTTAGCAAATATTCACCAGTGAATATATCTCATATGATTATTTGTATTTTTGAAGGATTTTGGATACCTGCAGGCAACATCAACAGAAACCCTTAAAGCATATGTTTGTAATCAACCAGAATTAGTTGATTGTCCTGACAAATCAGTATGGCAGTGTAGTGGTGGAACTGTGGTATGTTATAGCTATTAAGACATTTACACTATTTATGACTGGTACTTTTTTCTTCCATTAATTCATTCTCTTATTCAGTCATTCTTTAATCATTAATTGATTTTCTATTTTATTAATTTATTCATTCCATCCTTTATTGCATCCTTCCTTTCTTCACTTCTTTCCTCCTTTCTTCACACCTTCCTCCTCCTTTCTTCACTCCTTCCCTTCTTTCTCATTCCCTCCTTCCTTCCTTCCCTCCTTCCCTCCTTCATTCCTTCCTTCCTTCTTCTTTGCCTTCCTTCCCCAAGTTGTTTAACAGTTAATTTTTTTCATATACCTGCTTTCTACAGTATGGTACAGACAAGATGTCGCTGCCAAGTTCAGCAGCAAACAAACCTGTTATACCACACAAAACAACGGTATTTATTTTACAATACTGTACTGTATAATAACCTGTTCCACTGAACATTATTGTGTGACTTATGTGGATCAATTTCACAGTTTTTTCAGAGCCAGAAACAAGAGATATTTGTAGATCTTCTGGAGGGTTTAACTGTGCTGATTGGTTCAAATGTAAATACTTGATTTACTTTAATTCAATTAATTAATTCAATTAATTAAAATATTGTTTTAGTTTAAGAGCTCAATAAAATAGTTTTTTTTTATGTTATAAAGTGTATAGATAAGAGAATAAAGACATAGAAAATGCATGTGCATACTGTGTCAGGTTATATAGCTCACAAGTTGCTCAGAATATGAGAGAAATGTTTCTGAGTTGTACGAGGATATGTGCTTCTTGAATGTTCTGATATTGAATCCCTAAGTGCTTTATAACTTATTATAAAATAACTATTTGAAATCACGTACTTTGATTGGTTGAGGCGCGTGCTTTATGAGAGCACACAGCACGCGCGTTTCCATGTTGATCAATTTGTATTTTATAAAAGAAATAAAAAACTTGCTTTCTGTGCTGTATGCAGTCATAAAGCACTTGGGGATTGTCAGAACACTCGAGAAGTGTTGAGAAGCACTCTGCTTTGCGTCGTGCTTCTCTTAACACTTCTCTCGTGTTCTGACAACCCCGCGTGCTTTATAACTGCACACAGCACGCGCGCGCATTTTCTATTCCTTCAATACAACACAGAAAGCAAATTTTCAATTTTTTTTATAAAATATGAATAAGAGGCTAGTGAGTCAAGAGGCTAGTGATTTCAATTCGGTGTATAGTTGTTTTTATAATATAGTTTATAAGATATAACATGCTTTGGCCACACAAACTGCATGCTAAAAGACTTCACTTTGAAATACACCTATATATAAAAACAATGTGGTCATGCACAGTAAAACTATTTATTGCTTTTTCTATCAGGGTAATATTCTACGTAGTGAGATTGATGGCTGCATCAAAATGAAAAGTTTCTTGATGGGACGGCCTAATGTAATTCTGGCTTTGAATGAAGATCTGACAATAAGTGGTAGAGACATACTACCAACAGGTTAGAGAAAATAACAAGGTTAAACTACTCCTTAAACTTCTTGAATACTACTTGTAAAATATGACTTTACTTGTTATAATCCTTACATTAATACAAGGAACATATATATACAAAAGGGAAAGAAAGATAGATAAAAGAAAGGAAAGAAAGAAGGAAGGAAGGAAGGAAAGAAGGAAGGAAAGAAAGAAGGAAGAAAAGAAGGAAAGAAGAGACATTCAGAGAAGGGAGGAATGAAAGAAGTAAGGCAGGAAGGAAAGCAAAAATGGGGAAAAGAGGAGTAGAGAGAAAACGTGGAAGGAAGGAATAAAAGAAAGAAGAAACCAGGGAAGGCAAGAATAAAGGGAGGAAATAAAAAATCCCTAAGAAGAAAAAAGAAGAAAGTAGAGAGAAGTACATTAATGGAAGAAGGATGAAAGAAAAGAAGGAGGAACAAATAAAGGAAAGAAGAAAGGAAAGAAAGAACAAAGCTTTGAACTTCAGATGTAGTAATGGGTGAAGGATGAGATAAAATATGAGGAAAGAAAAAATAATATAACAAGAAAGAGTGGTAAATTAAGAAAGGAAGAATCACACTTGGAGGAGCAAGGATGGCACAGTTGGTTAGTGTGCGACTTTTGGTGTGAGAGGTCCCGAGTCCAATTCCCAGTGACCTCGCATCCTTGTTTCGACTTCTCTTCTTTCCGTGTAGCTTTAAGTAGCTTTAAATACATGTAAAACGGAGCACTGATGGAGAGAGGGAAGTAAAATGAGTGCACCTTCGGCTCTGGAAGATTAGCTTAGGCTAAAGGGACTTCCGACGTAAAATACTGTTCTTTACTTTACTTTACTTTACACTTGAAACATTATTTTAATAAATGACAAAATATATAAGTTATATACCATTTACTTAAAGTATGTTTGCTTTGCAGTGTCTTCAATGGGTGTTCAAGTTGATGATTGTAGTTTTCATGAATCTGTCGATTTAAGTGAATTTGATTCCAATAGAACACTGACTGTTCTACCAACTGATGGCGAGGTGAGTTTCAATCATTATTATTGTAACTTAGTGCTTTCATTTTCTTATAGCTTGCAATCTTATTACAATTCTTCTTCTATATTTTAGTTTACAGTGATGAAGTACAGGATTTCCGGAGAGCTTCGTTCTGCTTTGCCTTTTAACCTTATCACCTTTGTGGATGAGCATGAAGCTTCAATGTGAGTATATGTAAGAGTTAAACCAGTACTGCATGACCCATTGCTGGATTTCAAGCCGTTAGGGGCTGGGGCAAATTGCCTTACACTTTGTTAAACAAGATTTGATTTACATAATCAGAGAAACCTTGTCAAGCTTTACAAAATCCTGAAGTTTGGTGTTGATTGGTTTAATATTGTGTGAAATACAGCCATTCAAAAATTTGAAAATTTATGAAGAAATGTATGGAAAACCGGACAAGTTGTCCGGTTTTTGACATTTCCCATACATTTCTTTACAAACGTCAATAGCTGTATCTCACATATAATCCATGCCAAGCTGGATTATAGCTGGATCGAGCAGTGAGAAGTGATCAGTAAACCACAATGCCAACCATGCCAATAATCACCTAATACATATTGTTTACTCTATCAGGTTGATGGAAGTAATCTTGAAGCTAAGATGTAATATTCCACAAAGTTGGTAAGTACCTTTACATTTAAATATTTGTTCTAAGGAATAAAAACAAAAATTACACTTTCAAAAGGAATAGTTCTAACTGATATTTTGCTTGGAATGAGATAAAAAGAAAAAAAAAATATCAACAACAACAACAACAAAAAAAGATGAAATTAGTAGAATAAAATGTGATAACATTGTCTTTCCAATAAGAGAAAGTATGGAAACTTATGATTATACCATCTTAATTAAACATAAAATCACTTACACTTACTTACTTACTGACGTTTTTGTCTTTTGCCTGAGTAAATGAAAGAAAGAACAAGGAATGGTAGTTTTTTTTTTACTATAATCAGCTGAAACAATATTTCTCTCCTATTTTTCAGTTATGTGAATAGTGTAGAGGTGCGAGTTCCTGTTCCCAAATCAAGCGAGAGGTATGTAATACACAAAATATTTTATCTTCTTATTAGGGAAAGCCTCTTTACAGGGGATTTTAATATCGGGCTCCCTGTGTCCCTCCCCAAAGGGAGCCCAACACTAATCAAAGGCCACCTATGGCCAACTCGTGGATCATAATTAGAACATTTTGAAAGCGCTTACAGTTTAGACCGCTCCATTACGATTATGTAATTATTTTCTCGGATTAGCTTGAGATGATTTGAAGCGAAAAATAAGTATTCAATGTTGTTGTTTTATTTGTATTTTTTTGGTTGTCGTCCGTTTCCCTTACGGTCCGTCGTTCCCTCAGTCCGTGATCCGCTGACAAGTCTGATATTTACCTGGTTCGATCTTCGGTTCGTGCAGAGATACATGCGAGTTCAAAGAGTGTCTAAGAAACAGTGTTATTAAGTTGTTCTTGCAAAATAAACGCCAGAAAAAGCAAAATAGATAGTCATTGAAGCAATTGGTGTTATATTTGAGGCGATTTGGGCTGTTGGGGTAGTTTTTAGAGAGGCCGTTTTAGCTGTTTATTTGTTGTTGTCGAGGTCAACCTGGAGGTTTAAAACCGATCACGTTATCTCACATATTGTAAAGAAAGAAATATTACTTTCATCTACATATACATAGATCGTTAAGTTGAACTACTAGATAATAGGGTGAAGCGATTTAAGTTTTGCGAATAAGTTTGTTGTTCTGTGCAAGAAGCTAAGAGCTCGAGAATCGCCTGTTTCAATCGCCGTTCGAATTTGTACGAATTAATAGTAGTCAATAAAATTAAACTATTGACAGATAAACTGGTTACTTTAATCAAAAATATAAAAGAAATAATTACAATAAGCAATATATTTACCCTACAACATCACTAAAACAACTATACTGTTGTTGTCTTCACTTCTAGTGTGTATCGTACTCTCTAAGAATGCTTACCGGAAATACTGTTAAATATCCAGTAATAACAGCTTCGTCCTTTGTAACTGGTTGTGAATCCATTCCATAGCATTATGAAAGGATGGATAAAAAGTAGCTTCTGTTTATAGCAGTGAAGATATCTCGATAAATTTGATCATAATAAGTTGGCTCGCTTAGTTCGCTCGTAAATTGCATGATCTTTAGTAAAATTCACAGTGACCATTTCCGAAAACATTCGACATAAACTTATGTGTAATTCTATAGGTAAATTCATTGGAGGACGAGGGAATTCCACGTTGAATTTCACGAGAGAAATCAATATCGCATGAATCGCGTGGCGTGAGCACATAAAATATGAGAGTATTCGCGATTACTTCGACCGAAAAATCATTCCTTCAAATATCCATGTGCTCGAAGTACGCTGACCGAGATCTTGGGGCTCAAAAGTTTACACTGACGGTCTAGTGAGTGAGCGAGTGAGCGAGTGAGTGAGTGAGTGAGTGACACTTCCGGTTCAAAAGCCCCATCCCAATAACTCGAGGATCTTCGATCCACGAGTTAAAAACGGCTGCGAGTAAGACTATATATAAGGGATGACTGTACGTGAAGATCGTGGTTTGATAACTGAGCCTCTAACAGAAACTAAAATCACTTGTATTTTGCATCTTATCATGACTATGTCGTGAAACCCATAAAATATGGTTAGTTGATTCTAGCTGTTCTTTTTTGCAGCGTATCCCACACTTCGTGCCAAGCAGGTCAAACAGGGGAATATAAACAAGCTGAAAAAACATTTTACTGGAACATACGCAAAATACAAGGTCGAGCGGAGGTCTCGACGTCCATAAAGGTAGAAAAACAGACAAACTGGAATATTGAATCATAGGAACAAACAAACAAACAAACAAACAAACAAACAAACACAAAAAATAATCAAACAAGCAAAACAAAAACAGACTCAAACAATCAAACAAATAAACAAACAAACAGACAGACAGAGGCAAACAAACAAACGAACAGAGAAACAGACGGATAGACTTTATTTTCTGTCCTTTTTATTGTGATTCTTACCTATAGACCCTTTTAATAAGTCCAAGTGTTGTGTTTTCTGCGCTTGACGTCAAATTTATTCTTTTCAGTTCCTTTCATATTATACAAATTTCAAAAGAATAAATTTGACGTCAAGCGCGGAAAACACAACACGTCGGGACTTATTAAAAGGGTCTATAATGATTTCTTATTGGTCATTTTAGATTAAGTTAAAAGATAAGCTAAAAACGGCAAGAAAAGAAGTTGGGCCCGTAAGGTAGGCAAACTATTAAATGCACAATTGCAAACTTCTACAACGAGCCTAAGAAGGTTATAGTTGACTGGAAGAGTTCGAAACAGTCGGTGGTTTTGGAATAACCAAGGTTCTTTCTCGATAGTAATCTAGTGTTCTCTACTCTCTATTTGAACATTTTCAAAAAATGTTTTCGCTGAATTATCGTATTTGCTAAAAGAGTATCTTGTTGTCGTATTTGCAGCTTGAACTTTGAAATACCCATGTACAACTGCTCAGGGATAAAGATTCGCTATCTTAAAGTATTTGAACAAGGAAAGACCTCCAATCCACTGAAATGGGTTCGCTCTCTAACACATAGGTATGCTCTTCTCTTCTCTTCTTCTTATTTTAAGTAGCAAGTATTAAATAATAGAGTTTATTTATTTTTCTTTCAGTAACTCATATGTGATCAGGATATAGTACTCTTCATGAGAAAATGAATCATTGGTTATGCCCGAAGAATTTAAACAAAGACTTTTATCAGATATGTACATATTATGGATTGCATTATTTAAAAGTGTACTAAAAATGTATTCGATAAAAGATAAAGAATATATATTTTTAAAAGAAGGCTTTGAGATCATGATCGTTCATATCAAAATATAGAACGCGCTCCAATTTTAATTATGGATGGCGAACGAATTCAAATTTCAGCGCGCGCTGTATCGCCAGCAAGGTTTTGTGCGCGAGCAGTGCGCGCGTCTACCAAAATTCCGTTAGTTTTACCGTTTTTCAACACGCGAGTAAGGAAAATGGCTGAAAGCACGGACTTTTCGCTGCTGAACTTTCCTGACAAACTTTGGTATATGGTTAACGAGCCAAAATGTAAACAAATTGAGTGGAATTCTGACGGCACAAGCATCATCATTCCAAATAATCACGAATTTGTTTCAGAAGTGCTCAATAATCCTTCAAAAATTCTCTTCAAAACGAAAAACTTTTCAAGTTTTGTGCGACAGTTAAATCTTTATGGTTTCCGTAAAGTTTCGGAGCACAGGAGAGTTGGACAGACGCAGCCTGTCGCCACCAACAGAAGTGAATTCAAGCATCCTAGTTTTCTAAAAGATAGAAAAGGTATGTACAGCAACTCGAGAACCGTTTCTTTTTGCTGAAAGAAAGAACGGCAGAATGTGATACCACAGGTAGCCCAAGCTTACAGTGAGAGGCTACCTTTGGACGATTCAATCAAAAAACGAAATCTTGAATAAAATGACTAAACTTTAATAAAATCAATTAAAACTTACAGTGTGTATTGGTGGTATTTTTTTCAATCCCTCTTCCGAGTTACAGCTGATTTCATAAATTTTTAAGGTTGCATTCTTTCTCTTTATATACGTATATAAGAGAAAGAATGCAACCCTGAAAATTTCTGAAATCAGCTGTAACTCGGAAGAGGGATTGAAAAAAATACCACCAATACACACTGTAAGTTTTAATTGATTTTATTAAAGTTTAGTCATTTTATTCAAGATTTCGTTTTTTTATTGAATCGTCCAAAGGTAGCCTCTCACTGTAAGCTTGGGCTACCTGTGGTGATACGGAATTTGAATGAGAATGCTATCTAGCGCCGCTGTACTATTTTACAAAACACGCATTTGCACTGGGAAAGCATGGAAAATATTCATAATTTCCAATCAAAGCACGAAACAATGTTTTAACTTAAAAACAATAGAAAACACATTTGAATTTACTCTGAATTGAGGATAAGTCTGTGCAAATGCGCCTTTTGTCTAATAGTACAGTCTGCTAGGTAACATGAAACTGTACAGTATTGTGAAGGTTTGTAATGTGAATGGTCATGCCATTGACCAAGCTTAAAAACTTTTCATTAATTTTATTATGAAGATTTGCTCGAAGAAGTTAAACGGCAACCTAACTCCAACAAGAAAGAAGAATCCCCAAGCGAGGAGAAACCTCGGTCAGGCAACAACGAGGTCTTGATGCAGCATTATGGAGCTCTCAACCCTAACCCATCATCCCTTGGTGGTATTTGGCCAAACTGGGATCCATTTTTATGCCCGTTTTCTTGGATGCCATACGGAGGAGCAACTGGGGGTTACACGTTATCTAATCAACCTCAGTATCAAAGTCAAGGGTATTATGGTAAAGATGGACTGCCTTACTATGTCCCTTATTACTCACCAATGACGAACTCTGCGCAGTATCCCTACGATGAAGTCTACGCGAATGGAAACCGTGATGGATTAGTTACAAATGGTAAGTTAACATTCAAAATACCCTTGAATTCTAATCGACTGGTATTTTTCGATGAACACAATTATAATGCTAAGGTCAATGCCAAATTCTTGTTGGTTGAATGATTTGTTTAGCGACGTTTTGGCTGTTTGTTTGTTTGTTTGTTTGTGTGTTTGTTTGTTTGTTTGTTTGTTTGTTTGTTTGTTTGTTTGTTTGTTTGTTTGTTTGTTTGTTTGTTTGTTTGTTTGTTTGTTTGTTTGTGGCGGGCGCATACCCAATTTCTTTGTTTGTTACTGTTCCATATCACTAATTAAATTGTCCTTTCCCGTTATCAGATAACACAGTCCCTAAACCAACTGCTACTTTGTCTTCACAAAGCACACCCTCTTCTGTCATGGTCAACAACTCGCGTGATCATGTTCCTACAGGCAACAGTTTCCATGGTTGCACTGACGTAAACAAAAGTTTAGCAAACGGACATCGGAATCCTCCTAGTTATTTCTTGCAAGAAGCAAAGAAACCAATACCAGCCCAGACGGCCGAAGTTAGCACTACATCCAATACTAGCTGTACTAACATTCATGACTGGAAAATGTCTGGACAAACAGCTGTTGGGATGAATGACAAAGTAATAAAGACTAAAGAAGAGAAACTGCGTGCATTTGAGCAAGACCAGTGTTCTACCATCCAAGACAAAAAGAAACTCAAGTTTAAGAAGTAAATGATGAATGGTTGGATAAGTACGTTGCAAAAGACCATGGTACATGCTCTTCTAGGGTGGGGAGGGTTGCAAAATATGTTATTTTTTTTATGAGACACTGTATGAGGGGGGTGTAAGGGTTTGCGGTTTTGCGGTATTTTTGTTATTTTTCAATGATTTTTGTGGTTTTACAAATCTTGCGGTTGCGGTTTTTAGTAAATTTTGGTGCGATTGTGCGATTTTTGTGTGCGGTTTTGCGTTTTCCAACCCCCTCCCTTACGCCCTCCTGTATGAATTCTCTCGAATACCATATCGCATCGTGTTTCATTTGCATGTGCATCGCAGGAGTGATACAACAAGTATACGATGTGAGTATCGTTACATGCGATATCGCCCAAGATGAAATTTCGTTCCCTTGTCATTTGTGATGCACGAGTGCTGTTAGATGGTGCGATCTTTATCTTTCGGATTTCGCAGGAAAAAAAATAAGAAGTTTCCTTCCGAATAGAAATTTAAATGTTTACTTGCTTGTAAGTCTTGTGAAAATGTCGTATTTGTACAGTTTTAAGACAATTTGAATAAAAAGTCAAATTATTTGTATGGTTTGATATCACTAGTCTGTTTATAGGTCATAAACCTTTGGGCCTTTTCCTGTAAAAGACTCTCAGCTCTGCAAAAGTGAGACGTTATGCACGTGCCTTTTGGACAATTTATTTCTAAAACCACTCTCCCCTCCCCCCACTACACAGAGTTTAACCTACAAGCTGATGAATATTAGAACAATAAATTGGATACCTCCAAGTCGCTCCCATTGGCTACGGACGTAGCCCACTCGTTAATAGTCCCCTTCACAGTTCCCTGCGCCATCTTGAAAGGTAGCCGGGCCTTTGTTTTGAAGCGAGACTGTTGAGCTTGCAATGATCGATAGAGACACGTGAATAATTGTCCCGCAAGGTGTTAAAAGTTCTCTATCATTGCAAGCTCAACACTCGTCTTGATTCGATGAAAAAGGCCCTGCTACCTTTCAAGATGGGACTATTACACTGGCTACTGACAGGGTAAAGGATCTGTATGAGTTTTATTCAGTGGACAGTCAAAGTAAAAGGTACAGTTTTGCAACTCTGTTCTACATACTTTCTCGAGACATGTTATGTTACGTACACAAAGAACAACAAACCATACCCATTTAATGTATAACTTTTATTATTAGAACTGACTGATATAGTCATGTACCTAAGTGTTACACTTTCTGTATATCATCGTGGCTGCATAACTACTGCATTACTTGCCACTAGTCAAATATCCCTCCAAATGAGATGTCTAATAAGGTAGTTTGCACTACTGTCGTATTGTAATGGCATTATGTATGTACATACAGTGAAAAAACTTTATAAAAGATATCACGATCATAAATGAATTATAGTATCTAGAACTTGATCAGCATATTTCATGTAGTTGATTATCAGAAAAACGGTTGTTTAGCGGTTCTTCATCCCATTTATTCGGTTTCCAAATGAAGGATTTTGAGTCGTAAAATAAAACTGTAACGTCAACAACTTAAAAGACCGAGGGAAATACACTAGTTCAACCACTATGGTCATGGTCATTTTCGTGTAATAAGTGGAACTTCCAAATAGAATGAAGAAACGTTAAACATTATCGAATCGGTTTTTGCATCGTAGGTAGAAACACTGAGCTGTGTCTATGGGTATGGCTGTGGTGAGTGATGGCGCGCAAGTGGGTGATTCTGAATGCAGAAATCGTAGAATTTGTGTTATGCCTTGTTTCAAGGCACCTGGCATCATCTTGTGAGTATTCAAGTTTATACTTCTTTGCATTCCTGTCTGCAGTGTGGCTTTTGATGCTCACACAAGAAGTAGCACAAGTCTTTTATGGAGCCTATTTTATGTTCACATCTTGGTACTGCACATTGTTGATAGGTTAAGGGGATGGCGCATACTGTTTCGCACTTTTTCACTTTAGCTGGCTCTTTCGTCTTCTTCTCTACATCGTGTTCTTCCTCCTCGTCTTTATCACTTTCTCCTTTGGCGATCACTTTGATGACAGGGGTTTCATCTTCACCTTTCTTCTCGTCCTCTTCACCTTTAGTCTCGTCCTCTTCTTCTTCTCCGTCCTCCTTTGGCTTCGAAGATCCACTGTAGATCTGAAAGTCGAGTCCAGTTGCTACAGGTTTCAGGAGACGAGTTAGACTTTCCATTCCCTTTTTAATGGCTTCAGCACTGCCATCGTCGTGCTCATCGGCTACATCAGCCACCTCAGCCGCCTGTCCTGATGTCACATCCTCGTTTTCCCCTGACGCTGATTCTTCGCTGGAATCTTGTTTTTCTTGGATGGAGGCTTCTCCAGATGCTACTTCAATATCTGACTTCTTGGCAGCGTTAACATCTGACTGGGCTTCTTTGTTGGTGACTGTAACTGGCTCATTTGGATTTGGATTTGCTGTGTTGCTGTCAGCGACTTGCACGGTGTCCTGCTGAGTTGCCTGCTGAGGTGCTTGTTCAGCAGGAGTTTCAACGGAAACTGTGGAAGCGGATCCACTGTCTGATGCCTCGCTAGGGCTTGCTTCTTCAGCAGCAATAGTACTACTACTACTACCAGAGTCAGCTTCCTGTTGTTGATCTTGAGCTGTCTCCGCTGTCTGATCGCCAGAGCCTTGCGAAGAGCTAGATATTTCAGTCTCTGCATCGTTGGCTTGTTCTTCAGCAGTACCGCTCGATGCATTGGCCTCACTCTCTCCAGACCCACTACTGGACTGTTCATCGTCGCTTGTTTGGCTACTCACATCACTTCGACGTGAGCCTGAAGCTTCATTTGAGTTGGAACCAACAAATATATCCTCCATGGCGTCGGTATGTTTGACCTCGTCATCATCACTGTCCTCTGCCTCCGTAGATCTTCTCTTTACGTTAATTTGGTCGGGTTTACTGGCCATCGCTTCCAATGCACGACGTAATAACACTCTTCCCAGCATACCTTGTGAATTGGTGCCTGCAGAGGCTTGTGAGCCATGATATACAACGGCTAAAACAGTTAGCACGGCCAACAAAAGGACACGCATAGCTGAAAGTATAAAAAATGAGGAATTTAATAGCTACAAGAATTCTAAAAGGTTCACCAGTTAAAGGGCAAGTGTCGAATATGGTATGTACTAGCGAGTAAACTAGTATAGGCTGCGTCCGACGCAGTGTTATGACTGACTGAGTCAGTGTTTGATATTAACGATAGGTAATATAATGAACTTTGTAACACCGTAAAAAATGTTGACTTAACCGAGCTTTAGCCCTTCGTCGCGGAGTAAAAGAGTTAGACTCAAATGGAAGGAACATACACCTAATTCAAAAAAGGTTGACGGAGCGATTGGTGATTGCACGCCGATCGAAAGGGACTGTTGGTAATACCAATTTCTTCTTATTCCATTCCAAATTATCCAAACACCGTTCAGCGATGACCTTAGATGGGTGTCTCGAAGGTTTCGCTGAACGGTGGAGGCATTGTTTGGGTAATTTAGAAACGAATGAACAGGAATTCGTATTACCCATAGTTCCCTTCGGTTTGACGCCAATCACCAATCGCCAATGGCTTTTCGTCCCGACAACCTTTTTTGAGTTAGGTGTATAATCGAGTTGTTTGTATGACTATAAGTCAATGAACCTTCCAAAGATAACTTCCATGTTATTGACAAGAATGATATATAGATACATCTTGAATTTTTGTATGATGATGATCTTCGCGTAGTATAAAAGCAAATAAAGAAATTGCAAAAGTCCCCTTCACAGTTCCCTGCGCCATCTTGAAAGGTAGCCGGGCCATTGCATCGAAGCGAGACGAATATTGAGTTTGCATTGATAGAGACCTTTTAACAGCCAGGCTACCTTTCCAGATGGCGCAGGAAACTGTGAAGGGGCCTATTATATAATCAGAACATCAGAACAATATATATATATCTTGAATCTTCGTTGTTAATTGAAGTGTGTGTATTTATTCAGTATTCCTTGTAGCAGTTAGAATAGTCCTTTGATTTCGACTCGCTCTTCAGAAATAAAAAATCATTGCTTTACGTCGAGATACAGGGAGTCGTTACCGAATGTCCCTATAGCAACTTGTGGCTAATGTTTAAGTATTCGACACACCCACACTCACTTCCCCTACATTAAATATTTTAACATACAACGCTGCTCACATGTTGATTTTTGGCGGAGGGAGGAAAACCGGATAACCCGGAGAAAAACCCTCGTGGCATAGACCGAATCGAAATATGGCGTACTCTTATTACTTATTTTATTCTTGACTGTCTAGCCTCGTGTTCACGTTGGAAAACAATAGTTTTTATATGTATGCGAGGCTGGGCAGACAAGAAGAATTGTTATTCAAATTGGCCGCCATATTTCGATTCGGTGTATGAGAGGGAACAAACTCTGTTCACTTTTCGCCCGAGCCGGGAATCGAACCCAGGTTACAGTGGTGAAAGGCCAGCGCTCTCACCGCTAGGCCACCCATGCCACTCATGCCATCCACAAAAAAATAGATGCGCTTCAAACGGCTTAGAATTATATTTACATTGATTTATTATTTTACTAAAATATTTCTAAAATTCGAGAACTGTTTTCAATCCTCTCAACATCTTGCCCAGCCAAGTATGCATGAAGATGTTTTAAATTATTTCATTCCCTCCATTGAAGCGAAGTCAGCTCCCTTTTAAGTTTTCAGTTAATTAAGTGAGCATTCATCGTTCTTTTGATTCATTCGTGAGAAAAAATGAAAATAAAAAATCATAATTATTGTACAACAAACTTTTAAAATTCGCATTTTAAAATGTTATTAAAATTCGGGAATTGTTTTTCATATTTCTCTTAATTTACTCATCCAAGCGTAAAAAAGTGTTTCTCAAATTGTTTTATTCCCTCCACTGGAGCGTACGATAAACAATATTGCGAATTATTCTTCTAAATTCATCAATTGTACTTTGCACTATTTTGTATTTTCTTTTGTTTTTCGTTCAAATTGACTATTTTGGTCGAGATAGTCGAGTAAAAGATCGAAAATGTTGAGCAAATAGCTTTAATTTCGATCCAAAGTAAATAATTATAAAAATAAAATGAATCAATATACGATTTAAAGCAATAAACACACAATAATAACAGCGAGTTGACAAACTTATTTTAAAACCGTTCTTTTCCAAAATAAACCACTTAATGATGGTGCATTTTCTCATAAAACGATTTCGTGTAAATTGCCATGTATTGTTTGAATAATACCCGCCCAATTAAAGGCTAATTCATAAAGTCTACAACGAATTGTTCGTTATAATAAATGCGTGAAAATAACTGCAAGAAATAGGAATATTACAAATCTTATGAGTTATTCTGGTACTAATTTTTATAAATAAAATGATCTGATATTTTTGCTTTAAAATGAACAGTGAAGAAATCGCATTAAATCTTCTTTTTTAAATTTTAATAAAATGGAGAAATATGAGCTCTGGAAACTATTGGAAATACTTAAATTGGCTTAAGAATATATAATACTTGATAATTTCCATGTCTTATTGAATAATTTTGTGAGAACACACAAGTTTAAAGACAATTTTTGGCTTGATTGATTAGCATGAAGTTGAATCACTGATCTGACAACAGGTCCCGGGTCAATCGTGCAACAATCATGGCGACGAGATTTTGGTCAATTTACAACTAAAGCTTTTGACAGCGCTCTTAGAGACAAATATAAATTCTTCTACAAACTAGAGGAACAATTATCTATTAGTTAATATTGAAATGGGAAGAATTCTATGAAGTTTTGGTTGTCGTTTTGGAAGACTACCATGACACCAAACAATCACCTGTAGTTTCTTGTCCGTGTTGATCGTTGTACTAGAAACCCAACTAAAATACATAACTCTAACACACAATAATACACTAATTTAGCCTTGAAAATACCTCTTTTCTCACCTTATTTTAGAGATTGACTCTAAAGCGAAAGCCTCCTGTGTCTTACTGTTAAAAAACTTGAAGTTTTCCAGGCGTTGTCTTTTCTTGCTAACACCACTGACCAAAATTGGCCTACATTAATATTCATGAGCTGTTGTGTGTGATGTAATTTAGCTGGTCAACGGCAAATGACAACACTCTCGCTGTCGCTTCTTGGGAAAGGTCATCGGGAAATGGCAAGGATTTATTTACTGCGATTTTAATGCTGTTTTGTGGAATCGCTACTATAAGAGAGGGCTTTCGTGTTGTTTTAAACTTAATCTCGAAAAACGAAAATCCGGATTAATTTTTGTTTAATGTTGATACCTGTTTGTTGCTGTCGTAAAAACACTTTTCTCGTGATTCTGCTGTTAGTTGTTCCTCTTCGAAATGTTTACACTATATTTAACAATTTAAGTTCATTTTAAAAGTGCATTTATTGTCAAGTTTTTTCGAAGTTTTTGATTGACTTGTTTTTCCATATCTCGATAAAATCCATGCACCAGCGACCGAAAGGCATGCCCCATATGTTTAATTTTATTGGCTAAACATGTCACGTGATTCAAAACAAACAAAAAGACATCCCATGCCTCTTAATTATTGCGGCATAACTGCGTGGTTTTCCAGAAAAACGGATTTTGAAGTATAGGAAGCAATTTCAGAATAGGTGCAATAACTAACAGTTTCCAGTTCTTCACTACTCGACCTTTGGCTCTATGGTAAATAGTCTCCTTCACAGTTCCCTGCGCCATCTTGAGGTAGCCGGGCCTTTGCATCCAAGCGAGACGAATGTGGAGCTTGCAATGATAGAGACCTTTTAACACCTTGCGGGACAATTATTCACGTGTCTCTATCATTGCAAGCTCCACTTCGTCTTGCTTCGATGCAAAGGCCCGGCTACCTTTCAAGATGGCGCACGGAGCTGTGAAGGAGACAATTAGTCAAAGAGTAAAAGTAATGAAACCCGCGTGGTATTTTTATTGTTTGCATCCCTTGCCTTACCAATTGATGTACATGGGAATATATCACATGCTTTTGAGGATGAGTCTATGCAACGAAGAACTCGAAACTTCAGTATTGATTGCAAAGTAACGGCTTAGTATTGGTCGATAATTTTTAGGGGAATGGGAACTACAAAAATCCTCGTTGGAAAAGGACAAAAAAAGAACAAAAAAACTAAAAACTTTATCAACACAATCTTAAAGTGAAAATGAGCTTTGAGCGTTTATTTTGAATTTTCTGTTATAACAAGCTATAACAAGATTTATTTCACATTATATATCTCATTATATAAAACTTATTGTTTTAGTTCATCTGTGTGCAACGCCTCTTAAACAACCATGATCTTCCCTCCCCCTCAACTCCGATTTCCCTCGAATTATATGAGGTGTTACACGGCTTTCTAGTTCACTGAGTTCAGTAAAGAAAAGCGGAAAAGCATCAAAGACAATTTTCAACAAACGACTGATAAACTGACATATATAGTTTATTTGTTTTAACACGTTAAACAGGAACAACTCTCATGTTGTAACAACTTATGTTGTACTTTGCCCCATTGTCCTTTCCCATTCTGGCAGATTACATCGACGGAGACTTGTTTTGTCGTAGTTGGAGTACAGCACGTACACTTTGAGGTTTTAGCGGCCGGGTTATCTGTACCCATACAAACACCTGTACACTGTTTTAGAGAAACACGTCTAACTTGACAGCCAACCAGTTGGACTTTAATATTAGCTTTCTTTGGAATACATTTTTCGTTTATGTTTCGTTTGAATATACCATCCATCGTCCAATCATTCGAGTAGGGAAGGCTTCTAGAGATGGGCATAATGCAGGATAGAAGGACCAGGACGACCACCATTAGACATTTCATCTTGAATCTAAGACAAAAACCAATGTTACTCAATATCATGCAGGGTTTATAGTCGGACTCCGGGGCCTCGAAGGGTGAATAGCGCTATCCACCGGATAAATCCTTATCCAGCGGATAAAATCTATAAAAAACCTATGCAGCGGATAACTTTTATCCGCGGATAACTTTATCCACCCTTCGTACAACCGGCCCCAGTGGTTTACTATTTGTTTGCATGACAAAAAAACAATATATAACAGAGGGACTGAGACCGACTCATGAAATCAGTCTAATGAATATTTAAAATGGTCTAAAATGGGACATAACAAAAAAGATTATACACCGAATCGAAATATGGCGTCCAATTTTAATAACTATTGTTCTTGACTGACCAGCCTCGCTTAGATTTAAAAACTCTATTGTGTTTCAACGTGAACATGAGGCTAGCCAGTCAAGAACTTTAGTTATTAAAATTGGACGCCATATTTCAATTCAGTCTATGGTTAGTAAACTTACATAAAGGCCACTTCTACATGTCTTATCACCGTCCTACACGTCAGTAAACACCACTCTATCTTACCAAGTGTTTATCTGATCCGTCAATCAGTTTCGGGCGGAGGTTTTTCATCAAATAAACCAATGACAGCTCCGCCTCCAAAGTGATTGACCGATGAGAAAGCCTAAAATTAACTTGAAATTTGCAATTTGCTGGACGCGACAATTATCGCTGGAATAAAGTATGTGACGTCATTACCATCAACTTCCTTACATGATAATGAGATCACGAGCAGCAGTACGCATCGTCAGTTTTCTATATTTATCCTCATAGTATTAAAGCAAGTTTTTGCAAACAAAAAGGACACCTATCTTCGAGCTATTTGTGATTGAAGTTGATGGTGACTGATTGTAACTTTTGATAGGATCATCACCATCAACTTCCTTACATGATAACAAGCTATAACGAGCAGCATTACGCATCGTCAATTTTCCATTTTTATCCTATTGACGCAAGTTCACCTATCTTCGAGCTATTTCAGTGTGACTGATATTAACTTTTGATAGGAAGCTAGATGTTAAGATTAAATAATACCCTGATTAAATAAAGACAGCGGAAATACGATGTGGGTACACAGGTAGCCCAAGCGATGTTCTTATGTACATTTACTTTAAATTAATGTGTCTTATATTCTATAAGTATATATACAGACAGTCCTAGCAATCTCTACACTATAAAAGTATACATGAAAGTAGTGGTACATACTGACGTTTCGTACTCTCCGACGTGATAATCCTGTCAGTACCATTTACATATATTAAAGTCCGTTTTCTGGGAAACACCAAGCGCGGTCCACATTTTACCGTCATATATATTTGGAAAAAAACTTTTGTCAATAGAATCTAACTTATCCGAAAAACTAAAAAAAAAATACTGACAAAACAAATATCACGGTATATAACAAATTGTTTCACGATAGGTTGTAGACAGTTAATGTTGAAATCAGCTGGTGGGCTCGTGGGCCTTATTGTGTATATGCAGAAGTTCATATGGTTATAAACTTCTCATATATATCAATTGTTGAAAAAGTTACTATTTCTGGCAAATTCAATTAATATAAATATAGTTTTTCACTATACAAAAGAAAATATCAATCATATTATACTCAATCTTTTTCATCATGTGATTATATTAAATTTCGACGGCGTAATCTATTTTTGATATACAAGTTAGGTTTCCGGTTTCAAATAGAGAGTTTTCTCTAAACAAAGGACTATAATATAAGTCATATAAAGCATACTTGTTTTTGTTATGAGTAAATTAAATTATGACAATTCATTTGTTAATGCAATTTAATATGACTGTATATTCCTTATCGTATTTAACATTTGTTCGTCAAAATCAAATTTCAAATAAATTCATAAAATAAACTAGAAAAAAGCTTGAAATGGCAGTAAAGTTAGTATCACTTTTACGGTGTTACAAATTTCATTTTATTGCCTAAGGCCGAAAAATTATTTGCTTAATATTTTGTCTTCACAAAAAGTACATTAAATTTAGACATAGTTCATTTGTTAATAATACCAAAACAATTATAATTATTTGCTTTGCAAAATTACACAAAAACCGATATGACTAAACAAAGAAAGAAGTTTTGCACTCTTTTTACTTCATGATCATAACTTTATCAAAGTTTGACATGATTGATTCATTCTAACTGAAAAGAACACCTTTCAAAACGCAAAACTATTGATTTTGCCTTTAAAACTGCAGGAAAAGTAAATTGATATTTAGCGAAAAGTCCCATTCCTATTCAGATAAATATTATTGTTAGGATATTTGTCCTTCGGCTTTTGATCTACCCCGCGAACAAAGTTTTTTTTTCCTCTTATTCTTAGAGGAGTTCTATCGCTCTGAGGGTATAAGGGGAAAACATTACAGGGTATAGTTGATCTGTCTGTTTTTGGAGATGAAGATGGTTTTCAATGGAGCCGACTAAAGGTCTTTAATTAAAATCTTGTCATTTTAATACTCAAAAGATAAGCAAAAATCAGGATAACTGAACTAGAAATAAAACCAAGTATTTTCCAACCCATGAAATGTGAACTATGCCATGCACTTTTCAATTGAAAAGTTTTGAGTCAGATCGTAAGCTTCAAAGTTTTAATAATTATTGGGATTCGAACTCTCTTCACTAAATTAATCAAAAGCAAAATATAAAAATGAATAAGGTAGTAAATGAATTATCCTTACTTGTAAGTGGAGGCAATGTTTTGTGTAAGATGAATATGAGAATGGAGGTTTTCGAAGTGAAGAAGCTCTCGTAGGTGGTTCACCGCATACACTGTCTAGCTTGATTGAGCCGGTGGTATTGAATTGCGCCAGTTTACAGGTGAATAACTTGTGAATGTCTCTCTCCTTATCGTGTCAAGGTGTTATCCTACTTTCCCTATCCGCTTTGTCTTTTCTTATCTTAATTCAAAACTGCGCTTGGAGCGGAAAGGTATTTGTGTTGTTCACAATTGACAAAATCAGTGAACGAGAGCTCTAATCATCTTTTCCATTTTATATCTGCCATGAATAGGACACTCTGAGGCGTTTGAGAAGACAAAAAAACCTCGTCTCGACTTATTTTTTAATATTTGGTTTATTATTTAACACTCTATTAAAGGTTTAGCTTACCGCGCGGGTGGAGAGGCGTGTATCAACCACTGACCAGACTCTTCTTTTCTCACGGTTTGTCTTCTAACTTCAAAATATCCAGCTAAATAGCTACGTCTGACCTGATGAGAACCAACTGGCTTTTAACAAACCAGAAATTGGACGTTTGACAGTAGAGTTTTACTAGACAAAGCTAAATTGCTCGTTTGAAGGGATAGGAATTTGAGCCCGTGCTCTGTTCTATAAGCAGCTGCCGAGTGCTTCCGAGTGTCCACGTCAATGTGATATGCAGTTAGACTTTCAAAAAGATTAAATTAAAGTGACAAACTGAAAGTTTGGTTACCTTAATCAACAGAATCTTTCCGTTGCTTTCAATAATCGTCTATATACAGGTCGTTTGTTTGCTAGATTTATAGTGTAGGAGGCCTTTGCACGTTCATTTCAATGCCCACTACACACAGAATTGATGGAAAGAAATTGGAAATTATTATTTAATAACTCGTTCTTTACATTATTAAAAAATAATCTAATAACTGCTTTTGTTTTAGAACTTTTAATTGAATAAAACAGAAAAGGAAAGAAAAATCTAATCACAAAAGGTTCATTTTTTCAGCAATAAAGTCTATTTAGTTCTTGTGTTTAAATAAAACAGAAAAAAAACCCTAGATATTCTTATTCTTATTATTGCACCCGAATATTTCAATCTGGCTTTTCGCTATTACCTCATGCCTAGACTTTCACGAAGTGGGCAGAAAAGCCAAAAATATCAATAAATAATACTAATAAGGACAATAAGAAATATAAATAAGAAATATCTTCTTGTGGCATGTCGACTTATAGCAAGTCTTCATATTATATTTCGATTTAAGATATACTGACTAACTAGTAGATTGTGTTCTTCAATTTATCATAAAGTTATTGTTAATATTAAAATGAAGACTATTTAAAACTATCCCACTGGCTTCACACTAAGTTTTTTTCTTTTATTAGTCTTTGTTTCTTTTCTTTTCAAGCGAGATGTTGTGAAATCGGCCAACAATAGATTCTTAGAATGAACCACGTGATCAATGCAAGCTCCCTGATTGGTCCAGCAAACAGTAAACTATGGCTAAGTTTGAGCCATCAATTCAAAAAGAAGAATTTCAAACGACCGTGAATTGAACAGCACGGGTTTTTTTTATTCTTAAAGAAATTCTCAACTACTAAGGTAAGGTTATTTTTTAAGGTTATATTACAATTCTTGAGTTGAATTTATATTGAAGAATATATATTTTCTATTTATTTATTTTCCGAAAATCTCGCTCACTTTCAAAAGTTTATACGGTACTAGTTTACTTTTGAAACATTAGTTACAGTGATGTATTCCAAAATCTTCTTGTTAAAGTAAAGGAATCAAATGTTATCCTTTTTTATTTGGATTACTAGTAATTCTTTTGTGTCTTTTATTTAATGAAAAAGTTTGGACTTAAAGTGTTCATGAGATTTTAATTAAAACTTGGTGACAGCGTAATATCATGCAGTATTGGAAGCGTTCATGTTGTATCGCTGAGTTTCACAGCTTGATCAAAAAGTAACTGAACTTCATGTTAGATATTTTATAATTATGTGAGTTAGAAATTCACAGCCATAGTGTTCAAGTGCTTCCAAACAAGGTACCTTTATGACAGAAATTTACAGGCCTACCCAATTAATTAAATGGAAATTTGATTGAGATGGACGTTTCTTCCGGTTATTTAACACCGAGTCACTTGGAAATGCCCCCATTGCGCTTCCTTTGTGGAAAATAATCGAGTTTATCTTGAAAAATAAGAATAAATAATGTTGTTTTAAAAAGAGCTTTAATTTAAACTGGACGCGCGTTTTGGAGGAAGGATAGAGTTTGGTCAGTAAAAACTGAAAAGATCCATCGACAGTTGTATGAGCCGGGTGTCAGTGATATTATAAAAAATGTTCATTAAAGACACTATACAAAATGTTTTAGCTATAATACAATGTTTGAAAAAAGTCTGAAGCATATTTCTATAATAAAGAGATGTTTTTTAGATGTTAAAAATATGGGACTATCGACCATCAAAATCAGTTGTTCCGGCAACAGCAAAGCTCTTGGGAATTTTGATAACTGAATATAATGAAAAGTTTTTCATATTATACAGCTTGCACTCGATTTTGAAGATTTGTAGGCTGTAGGAATTTAACGTGATTCTTCTGTATTGCTAAGCGCACATTTCTGTGCATGTTTCAAAAATTATATATTGATAGCGGAATCGCTAAATTACCCTTGTCTTTGATGCCAAATATTTCCTAAACAAGCTCTTTTTTTCTCGCATACAGATAAACAACTCAAAGCCTACAAAATATCGAATTTTGAGCGATTTTAACAGATAGAATCAATTACAGAGTACTGGTCACCTTAAGGCTTTTCAACGACCTTCATCATTAGTTATTTTCAACGAGTAAATGAGTTGTGTTTCTTGCTTTTCTTAATTTCTTACAAATTGTGACTAACTCTTTACAAAAATACCACACAAGAGAAACAATTTCATCTTATATATTATACATTTAAATGCAAAAATAACCTAAAAGGTTCCGTATTTGCCTTGCATGTATAACTACCATGTAAGAAAGCCCACGTGGATGAACGCCATATGAACAAACAAATGTGACGAGGCTTGTTCTTCCGCTCGAGTTTCAACGCTAAATTGACGACAATAGAGGATCGATAAGGCTATGTTTTTTAGTCTATCAAACCAATTTATTACTATCGATGCTGTAAATACGTAAATCTAGTGAGTTGAGTCATTTATGGTTGATTATTATCTCAAGCTCAAGTGGAGTTACATGACTTTGATCTAGTTCGCTAAGTCGCCTTTGTTATTGCAGTTTATCATGTTGGAAAATCTTCCTTAGACGTAGGATCCAATTGTAGCTGTTGATTCAAGCTCTTTTGTTCTTTGCCTTCTGATTCTTTCTACCTTTGTTGCCATTCTACTCCATCCTTTTCCACTGAAACCGTTCCGTTACTGTATATTTCGTTTTCTCTTATTCGTTCGGTCATTCAGTTTCTCTCCGCCATTTTTATTTATTTTCCTTTCTTCTCTTTCGTGTTTTTCATTTGTTTTATTTACGCTTTTCATATCAAAATCAGTCGTTATCTTCATTTGTGCGTCCTTCCCCTCGTTCTTTCATTGATAAAAATCTCTGTCTAAAGACGCTATAATTTCTTTAATCATACAGAATAAACACCAACTCAATCCTATCGCAAAACTTTTAGACGACATGCAGTGAATACAATAACCAGTGTGTCATGTGACTTATCTGATGTCATATTTAGATTTCAGCTCGAGCATGCGCAGTATATAACACTCATAATTATCGATAGAAATCTTGATTTTAACGCTGCGGGCTAAACAAAAGTTAGTTTATCTTTTGTTTTCGTTGTAAAGTGTTTTGGGAAGTAGTCTGCAAAGCTGACAATGATTACTGCTCGCAGTCAGCCGATAACCAAGATTTTGGCCAGGCTATTTTACCAAAAGTCATGCATGTGTCAGTTAAAAATAGTACATCAAATAGGTTTTGAATTAAATATTCATAATTTACATCGTGCAAAAACAGTGCAGCAGTCATGAAATATTGAATTTATGTATTTATAGTTTGTAAAAATACTACAATATTCATAAAATACAAAGTTGCATGTAAAAATAGTACAATAGTCTATTAATTAAAAGGTCTTCTTCGTTAGATACCTACCAAGCGTGTGTAAAGGAGTTTATAAGCTAAGTAATAACTGTGAATTACGTGGGCCATCAACTAGAATCTGCTACTTAATCACATGGGGGGAGGGACTAAAATTCTATGGTTGTACGGAACACTATATATACCGCAAACTTCATCGAGGAACGAATTTATCGAATTCACGAAAAGACGCTAGTAGAATTATCATATGTGATTGCGATCTTATTGTTGCTTAACGTTCGTACCTGATTAAGTAAGTATTGAAGTTTTATAATTGACGCACGCGAAGAACATCATCATTCACCTTTAATGCCACAGAATCTTCACGAAATACTGTGGAATGAAAATGTAGCAAATCAGAATGAAATTTGAAGAAAGGTTTCCACGACTAGAACGAATGCGAAATATAATTAAATGTTTGATAAAATTGAGAAAAACAATGGAGAATTAACAAGAAGAATGTAAAATGCTAAATGAAAGAGAGAGAAAAGGAAAATGAATAAATAAGAAAAATGAACATATGGATGTCTTAATGACTTGAACATCTTATTGCGTCATTAAACTTTTTATTTCAAGTTCTTTTCATTTTTCTTTTCTTTTCTTTTTAGTTTTAACTTAATAAATTTTTGTGCCCTGAACAGCTTTGGGGCCAAAATCTTGAATACTTTCAGTATAAACTTTCGACTCACTGTCACTGTGAAAAGAAATTGTAAATAGTAGGAAAATTATTGTGTGAGCAGTTGTTGTAGAAGTTGTTGTAGTTTAAAAAGAAGAAACTTGAAACTAAATGAATCATTTTGACCTCGACTGCGTTATGTTTTCAGATTCAAAGATGGTGCCAATGGCCTTAAAGATAATGTTATCAGTACTTGTAGTTCTAGTCGCTCTTCACTTCACCACTGCCCAATTCGACGGCATGGTTATCGACTGCAGACCTAAGACGGTCCCACATCAAGTAACAGAAGCAGGATGCACACCAAAAGACATCTTTGTCAATATCTGTGAAGGAACATGCAGGTCTCTCAGTGAAATACTTATGCAAAGACCATGGCATAATACTTTATGTCAATGTTGTAGAACCGATGTGTTAGAAAATATACCAGTACAACTAGACTGTGGGAATGAGAAACTGATTCACAACGTCCCTTCTGTTAAAAGCTGTAAATGCAAAAAGTGTCAATCGTATTAAATTAGACTGAATAGGATAGAATAGAATAAAGGATATATATTGTGTAGGAAATCATTTTCAATAAAACATATTATTTCAATTGTTGTCTCCAGGGAATCAGTTAATGCAATCGATAATGAGTTGTTTGGGTTTGTTTTTTTTGGTGTCTAATTTGATATAGTTGTTATAATTGTTGATTGTTTATCAGATGTTGTTGTTGTTGTTGTTGTTGCTGCAAGTAGTAGTGGTATAATTGTTGTTGTTATTTTCAGTAGTTGTGTTGTTGTTAGTGGTGTTGTTGTTAGTAGTGTTGTTGTTAGTGTTGTTGTTGATAGTGTTGTTGTTGTTGTTGTTTTTAGCAGTGTGTTGTTGTTGTTGGTAGTAGTAGTAGTGTGTTGTTGTTGTTTATACTGCGTTGTTGTTGTTAGTAGTGCATTTGTTTTTGTTGTTAGCAGTGTATTTTTGTTACACATGCACGTGTTGTTGTTGTTATTAGTGTGTTGTTAGTGTTATTAGTGTGTTGTTGTTGAGAGTAGTATGTGGTTGTTGTTGTGAGTAGTGTGTTGTTGTTGTTAGTAGTAGTAGTAGTAGTAGTAGTAGTAGTAGTAGTGTGTTGTTGTTGTTAGTAGTAGTGTGTTGTTGTTGGTTTAGTGCTGTTGTTAGTAACTGTGTTGTTGTTGTTAGTAGTGTGTTGTTGTTAGTAGCAGTGTGTTGTTGTTGTTGTAGTGCTGTTGTTAGTAACTGTGTTGTTGTTGTTAGTAGTGTGTTGTTGTAATTAGTATTGCGTTGTTGTTGTTGTTGCTTCTTTGTTGATAAGATACAGATTTGTCTTATCAGGAATCTGATAAGTGTTTAATGTTTGAGCTAAAAACATACAAAAACATGAAAAACATAAAAACATGTCAGAAACAGGACAAGAAATTTGAGATCGATCATTAATAAAACACACCTTAAATTATTGTATCTTGAATTGCTAGTAAGCAAATAAACCAACCAGAACAAAAAGAGTATGTAGTAAGAGACAGAAAGACAACATCTGAAAAATGGAAAGAAATTCAAAAACTATAAAAAAAAAGAACACAAAAGAAGTAAAAAAAAGAAATGAGATACTGTAGCCGGCATTCTGTGTTCAAACTAGCGACTCTAACTGACCAAAACCGACATTTTAATTTGATATAATATTTGCATTATCTGACTGTTGACTCAGCCAATTTCAACTTCTATATAAAACAAAAACTTTAGGTTCTCTATTCACTGCTTATTTTTTCATTAGGAAATTATTATTAATTATAGGGATAATCTTTTCTGCTGTATTAATCTAATCCACACCATTATCATTTCCCACTTTTTCATTTATCTATTCTTTTATTTTCCCTTTAACCCATTGTAGATTCAGTGCAATTTGCCAGAAACTCATTATTTTAATCAACGGAAGTGAAAACAAAACCGTCATTGCTTGATTATCAATTAGTATCTGATCAAGGAGCAATAAGCTTGTAAAAACAAAACATTAAAATTAGGCCAATGCCATGGGCGTCGTTTGGAAGTCTTTTATCAGATAAAATAGCTATGTTTTTTTAATTCTTAATACTGCATCATTTAGAAAAATAATTCAATATGTTAATATAATAATAATGTTAATACTGAATTTAACAGTTTTAAACTGAAATTTCTCATCTAGACTTGAATATGAAATGTTCTTCAGTTGAAGTGTTGTGTATATCTTTTTTTCTTAATGTTTAATTTGCAACTGTGCTCTTACATCTGACTGAAGTGGGGTTGGGGTTTTTATTTCTCTATTTACTTTAACATTCTAGCTTGAAATATATATTAAGGTTAGAGTTTATATAGGGTTAGGGTTAAGGTTAAGGTTAGTGTTAGGTTAATTAGATTTGTATTTTTATTTCGTGAAATATTTCAGTTTGATAATGAATAGGCTTTATTCCTTTATCTTATAATTGAAACTGATATCAATAACGTTGACTACATATACTGAATACTGCATACCGCGTAATAGTGCTTTCAAAGACCGAAATGCATGCATTTTGTGTCATGTAATATTGTCTAAAGTAAAATCAAATTATAAGTGTTTATCTTATTTTTGTCAGTTACATTATACCCGAAACAATATACTAGCTGTGTTTTAAGGGAGCAGATCACTGTATGTTTACTTTGTATTTCAAATTAATAAGACCCACAATGCCTTGGGTCTTGGAATGCACTGTTCAGTATTCAACGTTTTTGTGAAAAAGCTGTATGTTCTCCCTCAAATCGTGAAATACTTTCAAGCAATATTGAGAGGCATTTCCCCACATTCCAATCTGACCATCTTTCATTTTATGTCTCGTATAACTGACTGATCATAAACTAAAATCTTGATATTTCATGAGTTTTATTCATTCATTCTCAGTTCTAACTTGCTATATTTAGTTAATTGACATATCTAGTATATAACTGATTATAATTTGATATGTTTCTGATATTCAAAGGGTGAGTATATATAGCATGTTAAAGGAACTGGAGAATCGAACGTGTAGGCGGGTAGATTTTCAAGTACTTCCAATCGCAATTGATGCTAACAAAGCATCACTAGAAAATCATCGCACCTTTGAACCTACGCATTGTCGGGGACATGATGATTAAATGTCCATGCAAAAAGAATTTCTAACCGCACCTACAATATGCGAGTTAATTGTCTTCACCCACGCTCAGTTAAAATACACCAGAACAACGAGATTGTTAGGTTTAATAATGCATTATTTGAATACTGCCTGATGTACCTGTTTCGAAATAGAAGGTCAATATCAAAAGCGACAAGATGAATGGATGGGTATACATCTGAACACTTATTGGAGTATTTACAATCATTGTGAATAGAGTTTCAATATATAACATTCCAGATTAAACTGTAAATATAATTTCTTTCTGTTCAATTGGAATGAGTCTTATTACTGTAGAAAACTCGGGAACTGCATGGTGTATGCCTGAAATTGAACCCTAACCCTAAACCTGTCCTATTGCCATGGACAACCTTTTTGGAACTGCATGGTGTATGCCTGAAATTGAACCCTAACCCTAAACCTGTCCTATTGCCATTGACAGCCTTTTTGAAACTGGTGTAACCCTAACTTTTGAGCAGAAGGTGCTGCCTTTGTAATTACATCTGCCCATGGTTTATTAGACCCTGATCACTTCTTCTCGGATAAGGACGTTAAGAGGTCACGTCTCTCCACACTCAACACATATTGTATAGTATAGGGACTGACATAAAATAACCCACACCACTATCCGACTAGCAGTAAGGCACGGAGCTATCGAGCTACAGGGCCCATTGTAATAGGCGTAAGCTGTAGTGGTGTCCTTGCCTTTATATCGAGGGAAAAGCTAAATAGATATAAAAAGGATTTTCTTCTCGGAATGATCTATTTCTATGGACAACCATTTTTGAAAAGGTGGATACCTAAAATCATTTTTCTTCTAGGAAATATCTTTTCGGAATGGAGAGAACCTTTTTGAAACTGCTATATACCTAAAACTATTTTCCTTCTTGGAATGATCTATTGTTATCGACAACCGTATACGTAAAACTCATTTTCTTTTTGGAATGGTCTATTGCTAAGGACAACCTTTTTGAAACCTAAAATTATTTACTGAATTCTTAGAATGATCTTTTCGTTGAACCATTTTAAAATAGATCAATGAGAGGCTTCCTTGAAGCACAAAGCATCCCGATAAGGTCGTTTATCTAAAACTACCGGTTTTCAAGACAAGACAAGTATCAGATTAAGGAAGTGATGTTTTTGTGTTTGTATTAACGATTTTATAATGAACGTTTAATATTCAACATAACTTGATTTCAATGGTCATTTAATTCTTGACTATTTCTTACAGTAAATACATATTTCTCATACTTGCAGCTTGCTTTATAAGGATCTCAAGTAAACATAACTCGATTATCGCTAAAGTGGGAGGCGTGGTAGCTTAAGTACAGACATGTCTTATCAGAGTGATCTAAATGTGCCGCGAAACCCTTATTAAGTTAATAGCAAGAAACAGGCTGGTTGGGTTTTAAGCAATGACATGCAAACAATAATAATTGATCTTTATTTATTTAGAAATCAACGTTCTCAATTACAAATTGGACTAAACATACAAGTACAAAATATTATAAAAAGGTAAAAATTCATACTACGATTTTCACCTCAAAAGACATCTACTTTACAAAACCTAAAAAAACGCTCAGTTTGAATTTGGAGGAGAAAATTATATGGGCTCTACCTCTAAAAGGTTTACTTTAGTATATGCCTGGTACAGCCCCAAACTGAAATAGCATAGTAAAAAGTGACATAATATATAATAGATTGAAAACGTTGGTGAAGATGATCTAGAGTATGACCATATTTCTCGCAGATTTTAATGTCCCATTTGGTGGCGTTAGCGTTGCTATATCTGAAAAGTACGGCTAACAACTTAATATGTGTTACTTTGGTATTAATATTTAGTAGGGAAGAAGGTACAACAGCTCTTCCTTTGGCAATAAATTAAGCTCCTTAGTTTTAAATAAGTCGTTGACCTGCAGACTTGAAAATTATTGATATTTCTTCTATAGCACTAAGCCTTCTACAGATTCGAAAGCTTACAATTTTTCTTTCTTTCTTTCTTTCTTTCTTTCTTTCTTTCTTTCTTTCTTTCTTTCTTTCTTTCTTTCTTTCTTTCTTTCTTTCTTTCTTTCTTTCTTTCTTTCTTTCTTTCTTTCTTTCTTTCTTTCATTATTCCTTTCTCTGTTCCTTTATTTGTTTGTCTATTTATTTATCTATTCATTTCTATTATTCATATATTTAAAACAAACATAACCAAACCGACCAATAAACACGAAACAAACATGACGCAGTTCATATTTTCTGGACTCCCTGTGTATTGTGAGCTCTCAAGGTCTTGTGGGTAGTAGTAGAATTTCATCGCGCATGGGTTTCTGGGTAATAATATTTCGCCCGCCATCTTTGATATATTGCACCATGCCACCGAAAAAGAAAGGTGGAGAGGCTAGCAAAAAGACTGTCGAAAAAAAGAAGGACAGAGTTATCGAGGTAATAATTGTACTCTTATATTCAAGGAAGGATTATTAGATAACTCATCTAATTGTGTGATCTGTATCAATCAAAGGACAAAACATTTGGTTTGAAAAACAAGAAAGGCAAGAAGCAGCAAGAATATGTAAAACACGTTACACAGCAGGTAGACACAAATCACTCTTATTTTACGCCGGTTTTTTGCTTTTTCCAATGCTAATAGATTTGTTTTGTTGAAGGTGAAAAGTGGAGGCAATCCAATCGCTAGAAAGGTGAGAACATTTGATCCGAAGATTGATCACGTGTACTTGTGTACATTTCAGAAATCGTACATGCTTGATTCTTCGATGTGTAAAATGGGTTGTTCTGAAGTGCATTCGGTGAAGTGCAACTAGTGTCATCCATTGGTTTGATTATTTTTGTTTTAATTAATTTACACTTATGATTTCTGTTGATTCTCTATTCATTCATCATAAGTATTAGACTATTATTAATATTTTATTGATTTTAAGAAAAATGTGAATCAAATATTATGTCAATTTATACTAAATGGTTTTTGTTGCTAAATAATTTACTTATATTAATATTCGTTATTAAATAGAGGATATAACATGGGTGCGCAGAAATGCATTTTATCTTTGATTGTTGAAAAAATCTCTCATGAGTGAGATTCGTGAGAAGAAAAATGTGTATCTCCAAGTGCCCTTATAATATTCTTTATTATATGGCTTGATAATTTCCTAAATTCTGATTGGCTGGCGCGCGGTCTGTCCAGAGCCGTCTTGGACCGTTGCTAAGACAACGGTCCAACATTTGTATTTTATTTTGACCATGAAGTTCAAAACTAAAACCTTTGTTTCACTTTTTTCTTTCAAAAAATGTACACGAATTAACTACGTTTAATTAACTACTGAAAGTGACCACTCAGACAATGAGTTCTATTACCCGATTGAAGACGACGATGTTTTCAGTTGCAAACATAAGTAACTGCACTTTTCAAAAATATAGTGGTCCATTGCCAGCACTTCAATCAGCAAAGAGAAGATGGCGAATAATTGAAAGCGACGATGAAGATTGAGATTGACCGGACAGTGAACTTTGTTGAACTCTGAACCAATGATCTGGATGTTTTGGTGAACACTTCAAGTTTGTAGACATTTAGTTGTGATTTAAGCCGATTCCAGATAAACTAATAAACATTTTGTAGCCATTTGAGTTCAAAATAAACCATTATTTACAGAATTTATAGAAATGTGGTCTTATTTGCATTCATTGTAAATTTGTCTTTCAGTGACTAGTTACTAAAGCGCAGGCGCAGTTGTGGAAGTTGCACAGACCAGAAGTAATTCTTGTCAAACAAAAAGCCATATAATAAACGAATTATTAACCTCGCTTGCTCGTTCTGTACGGTAAAATATCAGACCTTGGTCTTTTATGTACGGACCTCACTGCGCTCATTCCGTACTGTCAAGACCTCGGTCTGATATTTTTCTGTACAGACCTTGCGCTCGGTTAATAACCTCTTAGTATTTTATATAATTATCAATGAAAAAATTGTTCTGCTATAACAAGCTACCATAAAGCCATGAATGGAGACAAAATTGACAAATATCAAAATTGATAATTAATTAATAATTCTAATAATGTCACATATGTTGTTTCTCAGACCCAACAAGAACAAGAAAAGGTAATGACGAACGTGAAAATAACTAGTAGATTTTTATGGGAAAGAGGAGGAGGATTGGGGAGAGAGGGGTGGTTAAAGGAGAAGGATGAAAGGAGAGCATGATAATGAAATGTATTAACATTAATGGAAACTAGCGAGTAAACTATTATAAGCTGCTTCGGTGTTTAAGAGGTGATGTCCATTAATACCAGACATTCGCGGCAAAGCTTGTTTTATCGATTTTGCTCATATTTTAACCATAGGTAGGCCTTGTCATAAGATACACCACTGTGTATTTAGTTTTGAAAAATTTTGCTTTTTTGAGGAAAAAACGAGGAAAAACGATTTCGCGCCAAATCGCCCGTTTGAGACTCGTAAGTTTAGGTCAACTTTGTCGGCTTCGTGTGCCCAAAATATTAACTCTACTGACTCAAAACTACCGTTGCAATCTTCGCAATTATCTTTAGTTATGGTCCAAGCTTTTTAAAATACTTTCAACTGCTTTTATATTTTTTTGACACATTATTTCTGAAGTGCACTAATTACATTATACAAAATAGGTAAGAAATAACGGGCCTTTTTCCGATGTGCTGACAAAAATTATTCAATGATATTTTGTATTCTGAAAGTTAAAGGGGGAAATATCAGTCTGTGAAAAAATCAGCTTGGGTAAATGTAATGGAGCGAAGTTATGAAGCTCTAAACATTGAGAAAATAAGGCTGTTTTCAGACGAGTCTGCGTGTGGGTCAATTAGCGTGTCATATGTCAACAAGTAATTAACATAAACAATAATTCAAGTTCCTTTTCTATTCTACAAAATAGCTTTACAGTATCATTTCACAACGAGTAAACTTTATTTTAGTTTCCATAAGGGCATTAGAATTATATATTTGGCCTAAATTATGTCAGTTTTGTTGTCGAATACTATAAGTCGGCTCTTGTCGCCGAATATGCAAATGACTTTGTCGATAAGTGTAAACATCTTTCAATTTTTATGAAGTATTATTTCTTTTCCTTCGTTTAAAAATTCGGTTTTCCTTCGGATTACTTTTTTTGAAGATTGTAAGCTTTATTCGAAAGAAAAAAAAACACGAAAACTGTTGTTTGTTGTTAGAGAAGGGATGACTAGGCTTAATTGAAATTGACATGAATTGTGTTTTTGCTGCTAAAAGCGATTGTGATCATTAAATAACTTCAGATGCTTAGTTGTTTACGAAGGTGTAGAAATGGAAATTTACTGTTCTTTCAAAGCTGTCGTAGGGGGGATTTGTGGTCATGATCAAAGAAGTCGACAAAAGTCGTGCAGTGTCATTCCTATTCTTGCATGCCAGAAGGAGATTTCTGGTCACGAGCGCGCTTTTCAGTTTTCTGGACACGCTAATGAAGCCGATCTGATTTTAAGCCGAGCAGGATTGTTTACGTGTCCCAAAGACATTGCAACCTGGACAATTTGTCCTCTTCATCGATCAAAATTAGGTTTGGGCTGGACAAGGAGGTCCACTGAGAGATGCAGAGTTCCAGTGGAGATCTCAACCCATGGAAAAGGCAAGAGGAAGTGGCCGATGGGAGAAAGAGGAGTTAATAAAACTGAAGCGCAGGTGATATTTAAACGAACTGGGGTGTTCGTACGAGTTGGATCAGGTATGTACGAGAAATGTTACGGTATCAATTAGTAGCGACAACATCTATTTCCAGGTGTATGTGTGAACTGTAGGAAGCTTCTGAAAGAATTGCAAGATAACAAACAAAAAACAGATGTCGCTGTACAACTAAGTCACATGACACTGGTACATTCCTCAGTAAATAAAATCAAATTAGGCGTTTCAAGAAAGAAAGAAAGAAAAAATGAGAAAGGAAAAGAGTAGGGAAATGAGAAAGAATGAATAAGAAAATTAAAGAAAAAAAGAAATGAGAGCAAGAGTGAATATTGATTCATGAGTAGGCGGATAGGTTTGGATGGATGTGAATGAATGAGGAATGGACCTAATGAATACAGTGAATGAATGGATGAATGAATAAATGAATGATTAAATGAATAAACAAAATGAATGAATGAATGAATGAATAAATGTATGATTAAATGAATAAACAAAATGAATGAATGAATGAATGAACAAAATGAATGAATGATTAAATGAATAAACAAAATGAATGATTAAATGAATAAACAAAATGAATGATTAAATGAATAAACAAAATGAATGAATGATTAAATGAATAAACAAAAGGAATGATTAAATGAATAAACAAAATGAATGTATGATTAAATGAATAAACAAAATGAATGATTAAATGAATAAACAAAATGAATGAATGATTAAATGAATAAACAAAAGGAATGATTAAATGAATAAACAAAATGAATGTATGATTAAATGAATAAACAAAATGAATGATTAAATGAATAAACAAAATGAATGAATGATTAAATGAATAAACAAAAGGAATGAATGAATGAAAGAATAACTATACGAATGAATGAATGACGTGAATTAATGCTTTTAAAAATAGAATAGACGGTAGACTGATGACAAATGAGTAAATATTCATTTTTCTATGTTTTAGGATGACGAGGATAACGAGGTCTCTTTTTCGCCAAAAGTCTCTAGTCCTATTGATTCTGAACTTGGAGATCAAGAGAGTACAAGTACACCGTGTAGTTTGGAATACACTCAGGGTGCATTGAGTCCAGAAACCCCAAAGAGTATCTACCAGCCTAGTGAAGAGTCCATGTACATGTTGTCCCCCATAAGTGCAGAAAAACCACCAAGAGAAAAGTTGAATGAGTATCTCAGTTCTAGAGACGTAAGTCCAATTAGAAGCATCCTATCTACACCGTGGGAAATAACATCAGGCCGTACCAAGAGATTCTATGTAAGAAAAGCGCAACAAGTGACCCACGTATGCCTTGAAGAAATTGCACCAGGTGAATCAGCCAAGCTATTCAGTCACTTGCAGAAAAAGTTTGAAAGCAGCTCTGATATTGATATCCCATTGTTGGAAGCTTTATCAGAGTGCTATGCCAATGCAGACAACTGGAGTTCTCGTCGTCAGATACTATCTATAATGGCGGATAAAGTGAGCTTTAAAGATCTGTTACGCTGGATACCAAGTTTGACGAAATATCGTTATGATATTGCAAGACACCATACTTTGTTACATGGGCGAGGTGCAGCAATGCCACCCGTAAGGAGCACTCGAATGTCTGTAAAAGAGGACAAACTGGACCATTTCCTCACATTTATTACAAGTACACACATTGTACAGGATTTGCCTTTTGGTGAAAAAACACTGAAACTTTCATCGGGTACTGTTATGAAAATACCGAATGTTATTCGATCGGAAATCCCAGAGCACATTATCCGACAATATCAAGGCTACTGTAAAGATGTAGGATATGTGCCCATGAGCCGCACTACCTTACTAAGAGTGTTGGACGTTTGCTCAGCGTCTACTCGCAAATCACTGCAAGGATTGGATTATTTTTCTGCATCTGGTGCGGAAGCTTTCGACGAGCTTAAAAAGGTAGTTGATAAGCTAGTGGATGAATATGGAAAGAGCCTAACTTGGGGAAAAGAAGTGAACGACAAACTAAAACATGCCAAACGATACCTCAAAGGAGACTATAAGGTAATTTGTAAGAAGCTAGCATGTAATCAAACATAAACAATAATGATTTTGTGATCACAGTTATTATCTACTGGACGCGCTACAGATGTATTTTCAGTTTGTTTGAAAATGTCTAGTTACTATAAACTGCGCGTCAGCGCGCTAGTTACATGTACAACCAAAGATCAACATGAGCTCGCGCGCTCTATTAATAACATATATATGGTTCTAGTTAAAATTAATAATATATTCTAAAAATGAAAAATGTACATATGATATATTATAGTAAGAATATAATAAGCATAATAACAATAATAACAATAAAGATGAAGTTCTATTTTTCAATAACTTTATTTTACATTTATATATAACAGGTTCACATTGCAAACAGCTCACAAGTCGCAGATCACTGTAGACCATTTGCACTTAGCCATCCCAGTGATAAAGACTTTCAAAGCAAGTGTGATCACGAGCATAATGTGCAGTGCGATAGATGCAATCTGTTTACGGCTGCTATTGATGACATAGAAGCAAATCTTTTGAATGCTGACTGTTCAGTTGAACAAAAGGAAGAAATGGAATATATCATCGCAAATTGTAAAAATAGCATCAAAGCATGGAAAGCACATTTACTCAGAAATGTGAACCAGGATTCCGCAAGACAAGAAATCCTTGAAAGTTTAGATGAAGAGTCCGTTTTGTTAGTGTCAGATTGGGCCATGAAACTTGTTCCAAAAAAGTTCCGCGAAAGCCAAAGAGACTGGTTTGGCAAGAGGGGAATCTCTTGGCATATTACCGTAGCCATACGAAAGTGCGCGACTGGCGAAGTGCAAATGTTAACTTTCGTCCACATCTTTCAGAGTTGTAGTCAAGAAAGCCCTGCTGTGTTGGCCATTTTTGATGACGTACTCAAAAGTCTAAAAACTGTAAAACCAGACGTAAAAAATGTGTATTTAAAGCAAGACAACGCAGGATGTTACCATTCGGCGGCAACCATGCTTTTGATACAACAGCTAGCATCAAAGCACGACATCACGCTTAAACGCATTGATTTCTCAGATCCGCAAGGTGGCAAGGGATCATGTGATCGAAAGGCCGCGCTGATCAAGAATCACATGAAATCATATCTGAATGCAGGCAATGACATAGAAACAGCCGAACAAATGAAGAGTGCAATAGAGTCATGTGGAGGTATTCCCGGAGTACATGTAACCCTTTGCGGCCCACAGCCCGTCACAAGCATAAAAGTGAAGTGGGATGGTGTAAGTCTAATCAACAATGTTGAATACGAAACCAAGGGGATCAAAGTGTGGAGAGCGTATAAGGTCGGATCAGGAAAGTTCTTGACTTTAAGTAAGTTTGATTTGCCCAAAACGTTACCAGAGGTCAACGAAATAGCCACCCATAGCAGTTCTTTTGTCCCAGTAAAGGCAAGAAATATTAAGAAAGCTAAAGTTCATGAACGTAAGAATACTGAGACAGATAATGAAGATGATCATGATAATAACAGTGGTGAGGATGAAGATGAACAAGATGTGGGTGACATGTTATACTTTTGTCCTGAGGAGGGATGTGTACGCTCATTTAGAAGACATCATTCGCTTGAAAAACATCTCGATTGTGAGAGGCACAAATACGTAATAGAACATGAAACATTGTATGACAAAGCAATGAAGTCGTATGCTACGAAACTCGAATATGGCGCTAGCTGCAGAATTTACGAGACGGACGAGGACATAAGGTTGGATAAAGTCGAAAACGCACACAATTGTTTACCAATGGGATGGGCTCTAAAAACAACGACACAGAGAAGGCGTTTCAGTGAGGAGCAAAAAAAGTACCTGTTAGACATTTTTCAAAGTGGAGAACAAACCGGAAATAAAGCAGATCCAGCAAGTGTTTCCAAAATGATGAGGACAGCGAGAAAAATCGATGGAAATCGTATGTTTGGCAAAGACGACTGGCTATCAACTCGACAAATTGCAAGCTTTTTCTCGCGTGTAGCGGCTAAGAAAAAGTTAGATGTGGTCGTTGATGATGATGAGTTTGATGATGAAGATGATGATGGTGGTTCAGATGAGCACCAACAAAGAGAGCAATTGGCGGCAGATTTGAAAGATCTTGCAAGTGAAGTCATGGATGAGATAGGCCTTCAACATCCAATCACGTTTGAAAACTATGACCTTTGCAAAATTGCATCACAATCAAAGCTGTCAAAATTTTCCATCTCCATGTTAAAAGAAATTTGCTCAAGATTTCAACTGGACACATCGAACATTAAAGGAAGGCCCTTAAAAAAGCCATATATTACGCTTTTAGAGGACATGATAGCCACTTGTAGTTGTAAGCTTTAGTTTTGGGAAAATTATTACTTTATTACATTATGACGTCACAGTATGTTTTAATTTTGATTTTTCCTCCCTTCTCCCTTTTGTAAATACAATTTTATCGCAATTTTTCTTCGTGTTGTTATAATTCTGTCTAGTTGTAGCGACTATGATTCTTATGCCATAGTTTACAAACGAGACATTGAACTAGCCTCCTAACCACAGGAATCCCGATGCGAAAAGCAAAAAGTTTTCTGCGGAGGGAGCTAGCAATGAACTTATGATGTGACGTCTAAATGCAATAAGGCAATAATTGTAATTATTATATATTATTTTTTATATTTGTAAATATTGATAATTTCCGGAATTTTGATTGTTTGGCGTGCAGTCTGTCCAAAGGCCATTTATATCGAATATGTAATTCCCTTATATCAATTTCAATTATTAAAGCCTAGTCGGCGTCCCTTCTCTAACTGACAAACAACAGATTTTCGATTGTTTTCCCTTTCGAATAAAGATCACAATCTTTAAAATGAGTCATCCGAAGGAAAACCGATTTTTTTAAACGAAGGAAAAGAAATAATACTTCATAAAAATTGAAAGATGTTTACACTTATCGACAAAGTCATTTGCATATTCGGCGACAAGCGCCGACTTGTAGTATTCGACAACAAAACTGACATAATTTAGGCCAAATATGTAATTCTAATGCCCTTATGGAAACTAAAATAAAGTTTACTCGTTGTGAAATGATACTGTAAAGCTATTTTGTAGAATAGAAAAGGAACTTGAATTATTGTTTATGTTAATTACTTGTTGACATTTGACACGCTTATTAAACCCACACGCAGACTCGTCTGAAAGCAGCCATATTTTCTCAATGTTTAGAGCTTCATAACTTCGCTCCATTACATTTACCCAAGCTGATTTTTTCACAGACTGATATTTCCCCCTTTAACTTTCAGAAGGCAAAATATAATCGAATAATGTTTGTCAGCACATCGGAAAAAGGCCCGTTATTTTTTACCTATTTTGTATAATGTAATTAGTGCACTTCAGAAATAATGTGTCAAAAAAATATAAAAGCAGTTGAAAGTTTTTTAAAACGCTTGGAGCATAACTTAAGATAATGGCGAAGATTGCAACGGTAGTTTTGAGTCCATAGAGTCAATATTTTGGGCACACGAAGCCGACAAAGTTGACCTAAAATTACGAGTCTCAAACGGGCGATTTGGCGCGAAATCGTTTTCCCCCGTTTTTTCCTCAAAAAAGCAAAATTTCTCAAAACTAAATACACAGTGGTGTATCTTATGACAAGGCCTACCTATGGTTAAAATATGAGCAAAATCGATAAAACAAGCTTTGCCGCGAATGTCTGGTATTAATGGACATCGCCTCTTAATATAAATGATAGGTAATGTAATGAAATTTGTAACACCGTAAATGTTAACTTGATTTTACTGATGTTTAGAGCTTTAGCCCTCCAACAAAGGGCTAAAGCTTGAAACGTCAGTAAAGTTAAGTCAATATTTATTAACATTATTCAATATCAGATTAACTTCAGCATATTAGGGGCATAGAGTTTGTATCTGTCTAGTGTCACACTTACACAATAAAGTTATTATTATGAATGAATGAATAAATACAGTGTAAAAAAACATGAATAACTGAATGAATGACTGAATACAAAGATGTCTGACTGAATAAATCAGTGGATTTAAGTGAGCAGTGAGATTCATTGAATGATTGAATCATGTAATGTACCAACATCATTTTGCATTTTGTGGTTTAATCTCAGTGAGATTACATTGTTTTGTTTTGTACAGAAAAAACTAGAAGTTGAAGCAAAGAAGAAGGAGAAAGAGGAAGCTCTCCAGTTGTTTAAACCAGTGATAGTACAGAAAATCTCAGCAGGTTAGTCATACATGGATTTTTTCTGCACATCGTACTACGCACAACATTGAATGCTTGGATAATTTTGTTCCTTTGAGAATTAAAAACGAGCAGACAAGCCAATTTTCAATGTTTGCTAAACAATATTTAAAAAACTCGGACAGTGACCCCCATTTTTTATTTTATAATTTATTTGAAAAAATTTTTGAAAAAAATTATTTTCACAAAAAAATGACTTTTTCTGCTTTGCTAAGACCTTCAAAAAATGAAAACAAATGGCAAGATATATGTTATTATTCTACTAAAAAAGTATTAGGTATCAACATAAAGTTCATTAATTTCCAAAGATTATTAGTTTCAAACACATTCTAGAGCCTTTCTAGAGTGTATTATGACTGATATTTTTTACGTTATTTCTTCCTTGTTTTTGCCTCTATGACATTCTGTCATGCTGCTTATGATGTGCCAAAATTGCCGACTTTAAAGTCATTTTGCTCAGAAAGTAAGATGGCGCCCCCAATTTGTTTAGCTTATTTGATGTGTCTAATGTAGTTTTATCAACCTGCAGAGTCTCCTTATTCTCTTAAACAGCATGGGGATGTTATTTTCATCATACATGTCTTTCAATATTAATCTGTGTTCTTTGTTTTGTTCAGGAGCTGATCCTAAATCTGTTGTATGTGCATTCTTCAAGCAAGGACAATGTTCAAAGGGAGACAAATGTAAATTCTCTCACGATCTCACTCTTGATAGAAAGGGAGAGAAGAGGAGTTTATATGTTGATGAGAGAGATGGCGAAGAGGACCTTAAAAATGGTAGGGTAATTATTCAATACCAGTAAATCATAGTTAGCTATAGAATGATGGAAGATGTTCATTTTGATATAAAAAATACACTGAATATACAGCCATGAATTTATTTTAAAATAGAAATATTATTTCTTCTGAGTAATTTACACTTTTTGTTACAATTTTACATATCTTGCGTTACATATCAGGATAGACTCTATTATTAAAATTTAAATTATTTGATAATCCCTGAAATATTTTATTATTTATTTTTGCCATAAAGATACAATGGATAAATGGGATCAAGAAAAGCTGATGGAAGTTATTGAGCAAAAACATGGAGTCAAAGAAAAGTGTATGCCAAAAACAGACATTGTAAGTGCTGATATAACTAAAATTGATGTATAACTAGTGAAAAGTAAAGAACTGTATTTAACATCGAAAGTCCCTCTAGCCGAAGCCATCAGTGCACCGTTTGACGGGTATTTAAAGCTACTTAAGCTACACGGAAAGAAGAGAAGTCGAAACAAGGATGTGAGGACTCGGGACCTCTCACACAGAAAGCCATGCACTAGCTAACTGTGTCATCCTTGATCCTTCGATAGTGCAACTATTATTTCTCCTTGTTTCACGGGTATGTTATTTGCACTCTATCACCTTTACAATAGTTTCATATATGTTATTTTGTAGGTGTGTAAATACTTCTTGGAGGCTGTAGAGAAAAACCTTTATGGGTGGTTCTGGAGTTGTCCTACTGGCACCAAGTGTTTCTACAGACACGCTCTTCCTCCTGGCTTTGTATTAAAAAAGAAAGAGCAGAAAGATGACAAGGAAGAAATTTCTATAGAAGAATTTATTGAAACAGAGGTATTTCTTCTTATAAATGGAACAACATGTAATAACACTGCTTTGTAGTAACTGTAATGACCCCTTCTTGTTGTGAAGACAGTATGCTGGTAATAATAATCATGCATGAAAGGAAAATATCAACACATAAATGTCACTGATATTTACAACCTCCATGTGACTTGTAGATACAAGTATGCAGCTATCTTTTACATGTAAATATTTCATAGAATTACAATGTAATAAGTCACATAAACATACATATCCACAAAAGATGCAGTCAGCATTCAGAACGTTTGACAAAGACAATTTCATCTAAGAGAGTGACTAATTTAGATATTGACCAATATGAGTTTTATCAATATTTGCTTAGGCAGAAGCTCTACAAAGGTGCTTGGAGTACATGTAACAATCACAAACACAGAACTTAACTTGTTTCTGCATTGGCAACTACAGCTTCAGTTTTTGATTTTAAGCATTTGTTGAAACTTCAAAATTGTTCCGCAGAGTATTGATTGTTTTATTGCAAGCTTATATAATAATATTCTTGATTGATTGTTTTCACAGAGACAAAAACTTGGTCCCAATTTGACCAAAATCACATTAGAAACATTTTTGCAGTGGAAGCAGAGGAAGGTTAGTTGACATTCTATTTATTTATTAATTCTAATTGACTTGGACCCAAAGAGTGGTGATGACCTTTAGGTGGAACCAAGGAAAACATTAGTGGCCAAGGGAATACATACAACATTTAGTTTCTGTGAGGTTCCAATGTTTTGTAACATACTAACTGCCATGAAGGTTGCAAAGCTTTACCAACTTTCAGTTTTGCTATGGCCAGTAAACAACATACGGTGATGATAGGGATGCCAGGGAAACATAAAAACTTGTTCTTGTTCACTTGTTGCCCAAATGCCCAATGAGAGTATTAATAAAATCGACTTTGATAGTTGGTACATGACAAAATATCACAAATATTATTATTAAATCTTGTATGCTTGGTATGGTATGGCATTATGGTGACATGGTTGGCTGAGTGGTGAGAGCACCGGCCTTTCACTGCTGTGATCCAGGTTCGAGGTCCCAACTCAGGAACTGGATCAAATGTGAATTGAGTTTGTTTGATGTCTTGTTCTCTACTGGAAAGGCTACAAGGGTTTTTTCTCCGAGTATTCCAGTTTTTCCTCCCTCAGCAAAAATCAACATGTGAGGAGTGATGTATGAAAACTATTTAATGTAGAGGAAGTGAGTGTGAATGCCAGCAGAAGAATGATGTAATAATAATATAATATAATAATATTTATAAAGCGCATATCCAGAAAACTGCTCTAGGCGCTGTTTACAATAAGAAAAAATAATAATAATTATAATAATACACAAATAGAGAATACGTATAAATAAGTGATTAGGAAAAATAAACAGTTTTGAATAGATAAGTTTTTAGTGCGGATTTGAAAGAATCTAATGAAGTTAAAAAGTGACGTAAAGATGAAGGGAGTGAATTCCATAGTTCGGGAGCAGAGACGGCAAAACATCGACTACCATAAGACTTCAGTATGCATGTGGATCTGCTGTGGAAATTATTATTATGATCATTATGGTATATCTGATAAATCTACCATTCTATGTTTTAGAATAGTACCGGAAGCACGTACAAACCAGATCTTTTTGTTAGATATAAAATGAATTGTAAAAAGAAAACATATTTCTTATTCTTCTCTTTATATCTCTAGTTAAAAGAAAAGAAAGAAGCCTATGAACAGCAACAGGAGAAGAAAAAAGAGGATTTCAAATCAGGAAGAATAGTAGGAAAGGTTTGTACATAACAAAGTACACTTAGAAGTACATGTAATGCCATTCATTTTGTTTATTTTCCAACATATTTTAATGTTGTGGATTTTTGTGCATGATGTGAATTGATGGCACTAATGTCATCACTATGCACTGCTGACCCACTGCTACAGTTTACACATCTACAAACAAAGGTTGTCTGAGTGAACAGTGAATGCCAAACTACAATAGACCAAATTGGCTAACTCGTTGCTATGTATGTGTCCAGCCAATTCAAATTTTTTCGGAATAAGATTCTTTGTCTTATGTATTTCGATATCACTTAGAAAATGTTTGGAACAAAGGTTTTGATTTCCAGAGGTTTTGAAATGTGTGGAAGCGTACATAGAAAAGCGTTACCTGATTTGGTCTATTACACAACTGAAAGGAACTGTGGTTATTGGATATTAATGCCACTTTTGTGGCTGAAAATGAATTGACTATACAATGGTACCAGCCCCATTTAGTAAAGAAGAGCAGATAGTAAACTTGCTACACAAACACAAGTATACACAATTTTGCTCATGCAATCACCATTCATTTTGCACTTCACTCTGTTAACTGTTTTTGAAAAATTTATATACTTAAGCATGTTGAAGTACATGTACGCTGAAGAGGCTGAAGTATAATTTTTATTGACACAAGTATTATCTGTATTACAGGTCAGTGGTCGTGAAGTGTTTCAGTTCAAACCTGAACTTGTTGGTGAAGATGCTGATGATGATGAAGAAACAGAAGACATGAGTATATACAGGAGAAAGGTTGGTATTAGGATTGTACATACAACTACCAATACATGTTCACTATAATTATTACAATGAGGACACTCAAACCATGAATACTTGTTTTTTTTTAGGTTATTAATTTCTAAGCATTCTACTGCTTCAAAACCTCTGAAATGAAGCAGTGAGTTCAAATACACTGGTGTAGTGTTTATTAGAAATCTTTTTTCTTGTCTAATTACCCAAGGGATGTGGGTTAAATATAGTAAAAACAACCTTAAACTTTTTAGAGTTGCACAATGCCTTACAGGATGAAGTGTATTCTCTTGAAAATACTGCCAATTATTTCATGTCCCAAATAATTTTGAACAGGATTGTAATTTTGACTATCATTTGGGTAAAGTGGTGCTATTTCTCCAGGAGGAACATGTTTTATGCATTGTGTATATTAATGTTATTCAGGATGATGATGAGGGAGATGTCAAAGTTGTTGATGTATCAGTAGAGGCATTTGCAGCAGCAGCCATGGAGTCTGATGGTACAGGATCTCTTGCTAAAGACAAAAATAAACCACAGAACAAACAGGTAGAGACTTTTATAAACATTTATTCTATTTACATGTATAATAATAATAATAATAGTAAGTTCTTATTAAACGTATTATACATTGTATATCTCAATACGTTTTACAGTTTAGTGTTTCTTGAAAATACAAGTGTTTTTAGTGAGGACTTGAAAACAGAAAAGGAGGATTGTTTAATATCTTCGGGGAGATTGTTCCATAAAGCTGGAGCTGCCAGAGCAAAGGCCCTCTTTCCAAAAGTGACGGTTCTCAATCATGGATCTTGTAGGAGGCTTTTCTTTGAAGAACGTAAAGTACGACGGGGCTGGTACAAATGTAATAATTCAGTGAGGTACTCAGGCGCTAGACCGTTGATACATTTATATGTCAGAAGAAGGATCTTGAAGGTTATTCTTTGAGCTACAACTGGGTAGCCAATGCAGTTCCTGGAGGATGGGTGTTATTCTCTCAGATCTCTTTGAGAGAGTGACAAGTCTAGCAGCTGTATTTTGGATCTTTTGTAGACGCTCGATGTGATAGGAAGGGAGGCCAAGTAAATGTATGCTATCCTATACTACTGTCTCTGTTCTTTCCTTTTCCATACCTTTAGTCATCCAGTGTTTTCTATACATTGCTATCAAACTCTATCGTGTAGTTCCAGAAAATATGAAAATATCCATCCCCCCCCCCCCCCACGGAGGGTTTTTTATTTTTAGACCCCCCTACCCCCTGAAATTTCCATTCCAGAGGGTCTTCAAAAGACCCCCCTACCCCCTGGAATTTCCATAATTTTCCCACTTGCTTTAATACCCCCTGGAAAACCTCAAATTCATACCTAAAACGCTTTTTATGTCTATAACTCGCGGACAAAGCCGTTAATTAATGGCACAATTTTTGTTGTTATTACGCAGCCACAAAAAAGTAAAAAACATTTGATTTTCGGCTTCTGATTTTGTAAGTTACGGTGCATGATTATTTTCTTGGAGGTACCAACCAGTTTGAAGATAAATCTTGCAAATTTAGCCAGTTTATTTTTGAAAATATTGTGAAAAGCGTCCTGGCGCCGCCGCCGTGGGTCCGTCGAAGGCCATTTCACACGAGCACAGTTTATGTGTCACAAACTTACATCAGAGATCGCGATATATAGCAAAAACGGTTAAATACTTTCAGAATATGTTTTTGCCTTTTTTAACAGTTAAAATGTCATGCTTTTACAGTGCTTTTGGGGGGGGGTATGGATATTTTCTGGAACTACACATCCAATCTTGTGCTCTTTGTATCTCATCTCGTTACATAACTTCCAATTCTCCTTTCTTCCTTGCCTGTTCATTTCATTGACTCCGTCCTTTACAATTTTATCTCATCCTCATGTTACTGCCCAGCAAGCCTAACTCTGACTCATTGAGAACACTGACTTCATTGTATGGTGCTTTTGTGTTATTATTGGGTCAGAGCAGGGTTTTTTGGGGCAGTTGCATATGGTTAGCTACTTCATGGTAAAATCTATTGTTGCCCATCATATTTTAACTTTTTATTTGTTTGTGTACTATTGCAGACCTCTGATACAAATAACACAGACGTCAACGGTCTTGATGAAGCATGTGGCGGTGCTCCAACGGAAAACGCACAAGAAAGTCCACCGGTTATTGATGGCATACCCATTGAAGAAAGTCTATTTGATGAAGATATTGATGATTTAGAATTGGATGAATTAGAGATTGCTGATTAATCAGCAGGCACCTTAATTTAATAAATCAAACACTCTTTACAAGAAACCTGGCTAACTGTGAAGTGAAAAGCCATAAGCTAGTTGAGGAGGGGATCATGGGTAGCCAATATATCTATTGTACCTGCAGAAAGTTGGGATTTCCATCTAGTGAGGAATGACCATCTTGATTTATTAGAAACAAAAATTAATAACAGTCAAATTAATAAGCTTTCATTTGATCCATGATCCTCTATGATACTGGCTTGCAGGCTTTTCTCTTCTCCAGTAACAAGTTTCATGAAAAAGGGTGTATACAACTGCTAGTAAATTAGTTGTTTTTTAGATGTTCTATTAGCTACTGTCACTACTATATCTTTCTACATGAATGTGATAAATACTATACAAGTAGATTATCTTGATCACATGACACACACTATTTCTGCATCTGTATACTTCTAACAGTAGTCCAGAAGAGCATAACATTATAACGTAATATTATTACATCAAATAGGAGCTTAAATAAAGTACTATTAAAATGCCACTATTTTTCAAACTTAAAAGTGTTGTTATTAATTTTAGTCTTACAAAACCGTATTACAAGTCTTAGTGATTTACTCAATGGCGAGGGAATTTTAATGGTATCCCTATTATACTATGGACCTTTTTGGGATGAAGATGATTTGCTTCAGGAGCAGTGCATAGTTTTTTTTGGTTTTCTTGTCATGATGGTGGCAATTCCAAATGTTTTTATCTGCTTGTCATATTCAAGATATCTTTTCCCCATCTATCTCAATCAATGACACAGTGTCATAATTGTATTTTTGCCAAAAATGGGGAATTTGAGTTTTTATTATGTATAAAATTAGTAACCAGTGAATAGCCATATTTGTCTCACTGGAAATATTAAAATATCTTATGAATACATTATCATCAACATTCAAAGCTAAATAGTAAAATTTCTACGAAGGTAAAACCTCTGGAGTCACTAAACACTTCTTTTCTAACTTGCAAATAATTCTTCTAGCATAAAAGTCATGATATTCTGTAGGTAATTTGTCCAAATTCTTGATTACTTTATCAACCATCTGCATGGCCTGTGCTGCAGGAATTAGATCCTTATTGCCATAGACATCTTTCTTGTCATATAACTCGGAGTCTAGATGTCTCCAGAATACATTGACAGCAGCACCAAAGTCAATAGACAAGACATTGTGAAACCACATGGAAGGTATGAAGAGAATGTCACCAGGTTCAAGATAGCATTCATATGGAATGGTTAAGGAGAATTTAGGATATAGTTGTAAGTCTGGTTTGTCAATATCTAGAACTTCTGACTTGTCTCCATTGAGATAGAGATTTGATGCATCTTGAGGGCTGAAGAGAATTATTCTTTTACGTCCACACACTTGGATGAGTAAATTATCCATTATCTACAAGATACAAAGATATTCCATTCAGAGAACATTTCTATCAGACATTTTCAGGAATGATGATTACATATAGTTTAATAAAAGGCTTTCAATTTTTTTTCGCTAATTTGTTTAGTTCACGATTGAATTATTCAGGTGTTTTATTGCATTTATTAATAGAAACATAGCAAGTTCTGAACACTAAACTTGTATAATTTATTTTGTGTACCCTTTTCTTAAATATAGGCTTGACAAGAGAAGATTTTATAGTGACAAAATATGACAAAATAAAAAACGTGTGCAGTTATGTGCAGTTGACATCCCCTAGCCAAAATTTCATATTCACATACAAACAAATTTACTGTCAACTCTTATGATTCTCTAAGAGTACAAACACTAAAAGTGTGCAACATAAATACCACTAAATTATGCAAATTATTTTGTTCTCTATTGTTTAATCAACACTATTTAGTGGTAAATAGTACAAAGTATTGCACACTTTAAGTGTTTGTACTCTCTCCAATATTCACAAATTATTGCCTAAGAAACTAAAAGTTAGAATATATCTTTTTGAGGGGGAGTGGGGTTAGTTGTCAACTTACATCATAATGTGTCCACAGCTGACAGCCAGGGGAAGCTATTCTAAATACACTTGAAAAGAACTGTTCTTGTGGGTAGAGGTCTGGGATATTAATATCTTGTGCAAGAGTTGGGAAATGAACACTTATGTCTGAAATATCCTGTTATACAAGAAGACAATTAGATTAGTGATAATTAAGACACAATATGCCAAGGGATAGACACAAATTGATGGGGGAAAAAGGTGTTACCTTTCTTGGGTCTTCTCCTAAAGATCGCAAATAATATTTCTCATCCTATTGAAATGTAAATAAAAATGGATTGATTATCATCATCATCACCATCTTTACCATGGGACAGTTATAATCATTTACCATCACCACTATCATCATAAATTATCAACATCAGCATAACCACCGCTATCCTCATCATGATCATCATCATTTTCACCTCTTCATCATCATCATCATAATCCACAGGTAGCCCAAACCTAGTGTTAGTAGAAAGCAATGTATGGTGATATTTGAACACCGTAATTTAAACAGAAGTATTTCCATAAAATCAACCTTGCTTCCATAAATGTGTTTTGTGTTCTTTGATAATGTATTTGGCGAAAGTTTGGAAAATTTGAGCTTATGTACGACTTGCTAATAAACATTTTTATTGAAATCAATACAGTGTTCAAAATTCACCATACACTGACACACCGACACTGTGCTTGGGCATCCTGTGTATAATCATGATTTAGGTCTTGATAAAAGATAATCTACTTACAGGGGATATAAAATACTCTGAATGAATGTCTTCTGATGCTCTTTTTGCTAATTTGTCGAATGCAAGAGTTCTGGGAATTGAAAGGGAAATAAAATGAGAAAAAAAGAGCAGGGAGCGGGAAAAATGGATGAAATCATACAGAAACACAATAAAATAACAGACGCAAATAGTGGCATGAAGATTTGGTCCTAGCTTACTTGTAAGCGAAGTTCTTGTTTAGAAAATCCATGCGACCTTCCTGACACACGTGAATCTTGACGGGTTTTTCGCCACCAACTTTTGCTAGATATTCCGGGCACCATTTATCTTTAGCCTCTCCTATATCAACTCCTTTAAGAACTACTGGTTTTCTTGCGATTGTTATATCACTTAAAAACAGCTCTTTTGTTACTCCGTATATTTTTTCAACAGTTTTTGATGGACGGGTTTTTACACTCGACACATCCGCCATCTTGATTATTGTCTCGTACTCAGTCTCTCCCGCTTTCTATTTTAAACAATGACGTCATTCCAAAATATTGTGAAGTACTTGTGGGGTTGAACACGAACGGACAAGTCATGTTTATATATCATTTACGACCCAACTGACGCGTACAGGCTACAACAAGAAGACGTAGAAGTACCTGTAGTGTTTGAAAGGTTCAAAAAGAAAAAAATCGTGAAACTGATTGTTTAAAGAAATCGCTGAAGATTGTATAAGGAAGCTTATTAGCTTTTAAATTATATTATGGTTTCAGCATAATTACTCCAAATCATCTTACGGTATAACTGGACGCCTAGAAAGCCAAATACTTGCACGAAAGGTTGGTTAATTGCTACGGAACTTTATTTACATATTGTGTGACTTGAGGAGGATTTAAACAATGGCCGAATCGTCAACAAATGCAGTGGAGAATAACAGTGCTAAATCAACTCCTCTTCATAAACCTTTACATTATACAAAGTCACATCCTCAGTTTAGATCTATGGACTATTTAGTAGTTAAAATACAAGAAGAAGATGGCCGAAGATCTCGCTCTAATTCTGCTCCACTTTCACTGGAAGCCATCAAAGTTGCTCATGGCCTTCGTGCCGCCAGTGACAATTTCTATGCAGCTAAACGAATGGCGAAGAGAGTACGAAGACGGACTCTAGGAAGTTTTATGCAAGAATCAATAGAGAAAGAAATGATGCAGGCGACCTTAGCAGAAGAAGAAGAAGAAGAAGAACAAAACATAACTCCTTTACTGGGCACTCCAGTGTAACGATATATTATCGCAATTCAGAAAGATTAACAAGCTTTTAAACGTGGTTTCATTTAATAACACAAAGACTGTCTTGTTTTGGGTGTAAATACACGGTTTGAAGATCCATGGATAACAAAAACAAGGGATTAGAATATGCTTTTATAATGTTGGCAGTAATGAGGTACAAATCATTTTCAATGTCAAGGTCTATGGGCGATCTATTGTTGTAAAGGCTCAGGCAGGGAACCTTCAATATGTCTTCATTAATTCATATCTTTATTTATCTTTATTCAGGAATCTCCTACTGATAAAGTGACACTTGATGTTTCACATGAAAAGTTATTTGAATTTTTTTTAAAACATTTATCGTGGCTCATCAATATTATTCACTGCCGTTAATTGCGTGACATAACGTAATGTACATATACTGAACCATCCTTTCGTTACTACACAGCATGTAATCAATCACCCCATTTTAAACGGTTCCAGAAAGGAGCTATCGAGGGAAACATTTCTTTTTATATATGGCGCAGATCAATGAATTTTATTCAGAATTATCGCGAGGGGGTTGAGTATTTTCAGCAATTTTTGACAGCTCGTTATATCTCCCTGCACAACGTACAAGTAGGGAATTTTTAAAACAGCCCCAAATCTCATATGAAGGATATTTTTGGTAAAAAAATCTCGAATTATTGAAGTTCGAATTCTATGTACATAGATATAGAAGCAAGTAAGTTTCGATGTACTCAGGTCAAGATATTTCGATCATTTGGTACATTGTAGCATTTGTTTTTCTTTAAAACATGATGACGCACCATCTTTTTGAACAATTCACTAACACGGCGAACAATTTACCATTATATTCCTGACTGACTAGACTCTCATTCATGCAATGAAATAATAATTCTATTTTAACATGAAAACGAGGCCAGTATGTCAAGTACAATATGCCGTCTTGTTTGGTATGCATATTCTGTGGTATATTCCTATTTTAAAAAGGTTACCCTTTGTTTTGATGCATGCTGTATATAGCGAATTACATTATTCATAATGTATTGTGTACAATAAGAGAAACACACCGTAATATTGATATTATATTGATATAATATATGCTTGATTATCATAGGCTCGAAAAACGAACACAAGTCGGTACAAATTATCATATTTCTGAACTTTGTGATTATAGCATCTAATATGCTGTATATACACCTATTTCAATAATCGTTGCAGCGAAGCTACAGTCCACACTCTGAAGCCTGCAAAGGTTGTCGGTATTACGAACATAACTGTAATGTATTACACGTTTTTTAAAAGAAATATCAGTGTTTCATCATCTACGACTGTAACAGTGTTATGGTCATACAACACAAACATGTCCATCCAAAATATGCTATGAATAAATCGATAACAAGAGAAGAAATACCGACATCCTTTGCAGGGTTCAGTGTGTGGACTGTAGCTTTGGCTGCGACAACGATTTTTGAAATAGGTGTATAATAAGCAGCAACATAAAGGACATCCTTCTTTGAAATATAGCTCTTGTTTATAGTACTATTATTTTCTAGCCAAACAACAATTATTGTTTACAATCACTGTCTATTTTATTGATTAATACATCAGTTTATAATTCTTTGCTAATAAATTAATACTACTCTATTTTGTCGACCCATTCTCTCATTTATTTTGAATTCTTTTCTGTTCTATTTATATATCGAACGATAGGTAATATAATGAAATTTGTAACACCGTAAAAAATGTTGACTTGTGTTAACTTTACTTATGTTTCGAGCTTTAGCCCTTCGTCGGAGTAAAAGAGTTAAACTAAGAGAGATACTGAAAGCTCGAAACGTCAGTAAAGTTAAGTCAACATTTTTTACGGTGTTACAACTTAACTTTCATTATATTACCTATCGTTTATATCAAACACCGACGCAGCCTATACTAGTTTACTGGCTAGTTTCCATTTATATATCGAACAATTGTCTTGTACACTGTGTGTGGTACGTATACACTTCTAATGTTCGACAAGTCTGTCAGTCCTATTCTCGACTGTATAATAACTTGACCAACATGAAAACAACAATGAACTGAAACTACTGGGTTTTTTTCAAACGTCTATTTGTAAACCATCACTTGTTTTTCGTAACACGTGGCCCCTGGATGCCTTCACAGCAACAGGGACCCGGGAAAAATACTTGTAGAGTTATAAGGAGAGGCACTTTCCATTCCTTGTCCAGCTCCTGAATAGACCGATCCAAGGTTATTGCCGCCATCTTGTAGGGGGTGCAGAACTATTGGGGCGAGCAGTAAATGTATGTAACTTTGAACTTATATAACTCCACTGGAAATTGCCGAATGTTCAATATAAACATTTTATATCAAAGATACTATGCATGGCTATACCTCAGATCAAACTAAGGTTGTTAAATTATGGGAGACGTATGTAAACGGCGATTTCAAATCTCCCTATATTTACTGTGTAATTCTATATCGCTGAAACAAAGTGTTTGTATGTAGATCTAAAATATTGATTACAGAGCCTGTAGCTCGGTTCCCAGCGCTATTTTTTGGATATGTTATAAACAAATGCAAAACCTTTGATAGGAAATTTTAACTTTGAAAATCCAATGAATTCGAAGAAAAATACGTACGTTCAAAGTGGTCCAAAATCACATACATTCTCTACTCGCCCCAGTAGTTTTGCACCCCTTGCAAGATGGCGGCAATAACCTTGGATCGGTCTATTCCAGGATAAAAACTGTCTGAAAAAATTAGAGGACGTTTTTATGTATTGATACCCATACCAGTCGGTTGCCATGCCCCTTTTTACGGTAGTTGCATTGTTCTTCATTCTTTTTACAGTGTCCATTCCCATTTGTATTTATTGTCCAATTCTTTTGTTATTTCTATCGCACTTGTTCGTGCTCTTCGTCAATAATCTCCTTCACAGTTCCCTGCGCCATCTTGAAAGGTAGCCGGTCCTTTGCATCGAAGCGAGACGAACATTGAGCTTGCAATGATAGAGACGCGTGAATAATTGTACAAGGTCTCTATCTTTGCAAACTCAACGTTCATCTCGATTTGATGCAAAGGCTCGGCTAGCTACCTTTCAAGATGGCGCAGGGAACTGTGAAAGGGATTATTTTTCATTGATAGTTAATACCTCTTTTACTAGTAAGACCCCTAATATTATATTTTAAAATTATACTCCTTTTGAAATGTTCATTCATTTACAGCATTGTCCGATTGTTTATTCTCTATTACAGAAACTTTTTTCAGCACTGATTTGGGTGAACTGGGAGTTCCAGGAGATTCCGCAGTAGACGTCGGAGTAGAAGTCTTGAAGTCTTCTTGATCACATGCAAGGTTCGAAACGCCATTGATGTGCGCATTTTCAATATTCTCTGCAGTTGGAGCTACACCTCCATTGCAGTCATTCCGCTTCGCCTTGTGCTCACTCTCAGCATTTACAACGTGTGAATTATCCACCGTTGAAGTCTTTTTAAGGATTGATTTAGGAGAGTTGCTTATGGAAGCGAGTTTAGGTCTAATGAATACTTCATCATCCTCTGCCCCAGAAGGACTTTTAACGAACTTTGCGGTAGTACCTATGCTGATTTGTGTCTCCTCTGGTATGTAGGCAACGTTTGAGATGCCATTCATTTGTATAAATTCAATCTTCTCTCTTGGTTTAGCATCGGTGCTGACCAAATCAACGTTGCTTCGTTTAAAGTCATTGACTGAAGGTGTTGAAACGGTAGAAATTCGTTTGGATCTGTCATCGTTTGAGAACTGGCCAAATGATGGGCTGGACACAGTAGAAATGCGCTTTAATCTGTCATCGTTTGACTGATTACGGCGTGATCGTGAATACAGAAACGAGCTCAATGTACCGTTGTACTTTAACGCTCTGAACTTACAGAATCCAAATCGACTCAAGAGAGGGAAAAACTCTCTTTTGAAAGCTTTGGTTAAGAAGGCATAGAGAAATGGATTGCAAATACTGTTGATTGGGAAGAAGAATACGATCAGGATCTTTGATTCAGTAACGCTAATGAGCGGTACTCCAAACGCAGCCAATAGACCAAAGAACGCGATAGGGGCCCAACATGCCATATCAGTGAACACCAACACTGCCATTCGTTTAGCTACTTTACTGTCGTTTCTTTTGGGAGCGCCTTCCATGCCACCACCTCTTACCACAACTAACAACATTCTAGCGTAAAGGTACACCACCAAGATGAAGGACAACCCGTTGAGAATCAACATCAATGAGACGTAAGCTGTAGATCCAGCACTTGTAACATCAAAAGGTAAACACACAGCAACCATTTCGTAGCTGCTCGCTCCTACTAACGGTAAAACGGCCATGATTATAGCGAAAAGCCATCCACACGACATTGCTCGTACAGCCCACCGAAATGACAAACGAGCGTTCAGGTGCATTGCGTACACAATGGCATAAAACCGTTCCATTGTCATAACAACCAAGGTAAACAATGACAGCTCCGAGGAGAAGACCGCCAAGAATCCTAAGATCTTGCAGCCCACTCCTTGTTGCCATGTACGTACATAGTTGTAATATTCACCATGTGTCTCGATGGAAAAGCACGTGAGAATGAGTATGTACAGACCCAGGCTGAAATCAGCGAAGGCCAGGTTACACATCAAGAACCGTGTCACGTTAAAACGTTTTTGACTTGTAAGTAACACAACAGCAACCACGAGATTGGCGAACACAGCCAGTAAACCAACTAACAACGATACAGCTGTGAGAAGAGTGTATCCCATAATATCTTCACATGGGTGAAATGCGTCGGGCTCAGGAAAACATTTGACTTCTATTGGATCATTAGGACATTGATAGACACTCGCGTTTGATTGGTTGCCTGCAGGCATTTTAGATGGAGGGACTACTGTAGTATTGTGTACACCTGGAATTGTAAACATTGTATAGGTGTTGACTTTGTGGGTTGATACACCAGCTGGTGGAGTAACAAAGCCTCCTCCTCCTCCTGGCCAAGAACCACCCCCTCCACTGGTAGTAACACTAGGCTGCTGGGTTGAATTGTAGGCCAACTCTCTTGCATTCCCCGGAAACCCACCTCCTCCAGTGGTACCATTTGATGAGGATGTTGGCTGCTGTGTCGCATTGGGCAGCAAGCTCCCTCCACTGGAAGCGTTTGAAGAAGGAGTAGTCTGTGGTCCAATCGGCCATGTCCACCCTCCTCCACCGCTTTTAGCTGTAGTAGTACCGGGGGCTGGTCTACTGGTTGTCTGACTTGGCCATGTCAACCCTCCTCCACCGCCAGGCCAAGTAAATCCACCACCACTTTTAGCTGTAGTAGTTCCTGGCATTGGTCTACTGGTTGTCTGACTTGGCCATGTCAACCCTCCTCCACCGCCAGGCCAAGTAAATCCACCACCACTTTTAGCTGTAGTAGTTCCTGGCATTGGTCTACTGGTTGTCTGACTTGGCCATGTCAACCCTCCTCCACCGCCAGGCCAAGTAAATCCACCACCACTTTTAGCTGTAGTAGATCCTGGCATTGGTCTACTGGTTGTCTGACTTGGCCATGTCAACCCTCCTCCACCGCCAGGCCAAGTAAATCCACCACCACTTTTAGCTGTAGTAGTTCCTGGCATTGGTCTACTGGTTGTCTGACTTGGCCATGTCAACCCTCCTCCACCGCCAGGCCAAGTAAATCCACCACCACTTTTAGCTGTAGTAGTTCCTGGCGTTGGTCTAATGGTTGACTGACTTGGCTGTGGTTGCGACGTTGTGCTTGGTGGAGCTGTTGTTCCACCACGATGATGAATTCTAGTTGCACAGTCTTTGTTGTATTTATTTAGTTTGACAGCACAGCAAAGAAAACTATTATATTGACTTAAATGAACTTCACGCATTCTCCAGAGACCCGTACTAGGAAGCTGCCAAAAGTTAGGGACATTTTTGAGACTTAAATATTGAAGATTTTCAAGTCCTTGCTTTGGTAGTGATGTGATCCTCGTGTTGTCAAGAATCCTGCAAAATACAAAGAAATGATTTGTTTTAAAATCAATTAAAAAGAACATCTAAAATGGTGGTTACTTACAGTGTTTGTAGAGGCGATATTTCTCCAAATGCATTGTCGTGGATTGATATCAAAGATATGGTATCTGCAAGATTTCTGAGAAAGAGTAACGCAGTTGAATTTTATCAAATGATAAGGCTATCGATAATTATTGGGATGCACTAGAAATAATTTATTATTACTGATTATTATAATGACACAGGAGCCCATTGGGTAATGGGCTCCTGAATGACATCAGTAGTATAGACATACAATGGTATTGTCATGTTATAGTCTCTATACTGTTCACCTGGAAATCAACACCATCCCGCTTCATCAGAAGTTGGTCATCATCATCATCATCATCATAACCATCACCATCATCATTATCATCATCACCATCACTAACATCATCATCACCACCACCATCATAATCATTATCATCATTACCATCATCATCACCATCATCATTATCATCTTCATTATCATCTTTATCATCATCATCATCATCATCATATTCACCATCATCATTATCATCATTATTATCATCATCACCATCATCATCACCATCGTCATTATCATCATCACCATCATTATCTTTATCATTATCATCATCACCATCATATTCAACATCACCATCATAATCGTTATAATTAATCAAACTTACATCTTGAGTAAATGTTTATTAGATTCAAATATTGCATCAGGTATTTCAGCTATTCCCGTATCTTCTAAATCCCTACAAATCCAGAATACATTACCACACATAAACTGACGTCACACTAATACAAACATAACAAACATTATTGGTCAAAGCAAGATGAGTAGATTTATACGACGCGACCCGCAAAACTGTGATCGCTTTTAAATATATGCGAATACTTCTGTGCACTGACGTTTATAAGTAATGACACAGATCTAATTATGATTGGACGACATTTCGGTTGTTATGGTAACGAAGTTGTCACATTCAGTCTGTATGTATGTATGATATTATTTGACATCATTGCTGCCATGGCGTCGAGTCTATAATGAGGACAGCTGGGTACTATTGCGCAATTTGTCCATTTTGTCTGGTTGAAATCAGAAAAAAACGCAGTTTACGACCGGTCTACCACAGGGAGCCTAGTAGGAATTCATATCGTTATGCATAAGTTGCCTCAAACGTACCAATGTCTCCCTAGCCTCGCAGCCAGAAACAGCTGTGAGAGAGACTAGCTGAATACCAGTCAGGAGGTAATATAGAGCTATGCAAGAATACATTTCAAACGGCTAACTTACAAGTTCTGGAGTAACGGTAAGTTTTGTAAACTTTCTCTTGATAAGGTCTTTAGTCGGATGTTTCCTTGTAAGAATCTGAAGAATATAAGATAATGATGTAATCACTCGATTACTAGTAAAAAGGTATTTAAGTAGTATCTTTGGCACACGCTAGTAGTTCTATAGAGTCATCGAGTGCGGGTGGTGGTGTGGTGGCGGTGGTAGGGGAGGCGACGTCGGGGGGTGGGTGTGATTGTGAGACTCGGGTATGCTCGTCGTCTCTCTTAGGGGTTAAAAATCCTTTCCGACGAGCATACCCGATACTTTTACCCTTGAGTCCATCCCCTCCCCCACCCCCACGGGCTAGAATGGCTTTCCTTCACCCATGCAAGAACAACGACGATTACTTCTACTTACAATTCTGTAACTTTTGAGGTTTTCTTGAAACTCGGAAATGATGTCAATCTGTTGTATTCTAGACTCCTAATGAAAGAAAATGAAAACAATTGGACATGAATGGAAAATCGATCGTCTAATGCAGCAGTCTTGATAATAATATAGTAGTAGAAATATTATTGAAGGACTACAAAAAAGATGAAAAATAATAATCGGTAAGGGAAAAAAACTGGAAAAAAACAACAGAAGAAATAAACAACAATTAAAAATTGGACGATTCTCCGAGGTATGTGTCATGATCAACTTTATTTAGGCACGCTAACCTATTTTACAAATCAATATAGCTAGACCATTTCATGATTCTCGTCGATCCACAGGGAGCCCAAGCTCGTCACTTGTGATGTTTTACAGTAAATGTATGGAGTCGCGAAATATCCTAAAACTCGGTCATAAGACTAGAAAACAGTTATACACAACTATCTACGTAAAAAAGTCTTTATTATTGTATATTTAAGGCACAGCGAAAGGATATTTCGCGACTCATACATTTACGGTAAAACATCACAAGTGACGAGCTTGGGCTCCCTGTGGTCGATCAGCCTCAGCCTCGACAGCGTGTAGTCACGTTATCGAGGCTGAGCCGGTTGATCGACGAGAGCCATGTATATGTACGGGATGAAAGTTTCAGCCCCCTCTGCGCTATCCCGAATTAAGAATACATAATTCACGCTAGTCAAATGTTCTTGTTGCTTTTTCCCGATATACGTTTTTCAACTATATATTAATGGAATTTCAGATTTCCGTCTTTGTTTTAATAAAGACTTACAAGTGAGAGAGGATTGGAAGATTATCAAACGCTCCAGAGACTACTTCTTCAATGTCATTATGATCAAGTCGTACAACACTGAAAAATAAAAACACCAATGTTAAAAAAATATATGTTGAAATCTCTACTAAATAAAATTTAAAAAATGGATCTGCCATAGGAAAGATGCCTGGGTAAGGCCTAGTCTGGGACCTAAACTCGCCTTAACTCGCAGCGAGTTTGGGCGAGTTAAGGCGAGTTAAGGCAAGTTAAGGGAAAATCAAAATTTCAATGCTGAGAGTTAAGGCGAGTTAAGGCCAGTTAAGGAAAAATCCCATCATTTGGAGTGACACTAAAAGAACATGACTTATATGTGTATATTTCAGCTTTGTGAGATGAGGTTAAGGCAATTCCCTGTGCATTATGACATTGAGTAATTTACTGCGAGCTTGTGCGAGTTAATGCGAGTTTGTGCGAGTTAAGGCGAGTTTGCGCGAGTTAAGGCGAGTTAAGGTCCCAGACTAGGCCTTGGGTAAATCTTGAAACAAAAACGAATATGACAAAACATCGTTACGCAACACAAATAACCGAATAGGTCTCTTCGTTCTTGATGATCGTTTTATTGTAGATGAGTTGTGTTGATGCCTATAATGGTTTATCAATGACTTGTAGCAGCTCGATTAATATTGTTTACATATATGTCCCTTTCTGTGAATCTCCATAGACACGGTTTTTTGAAATAGGTGTCTTTATAAATATACAAAATAATTGTTACTTACACAAGGTTTAGAGGTCCAAATCTTGTTATGTTCTTGATTGTGTTGTAGTTTAAGACCCTAAACGGTGAGAAGTGAAGAAAGTATAATAACAAACAAACGAAGGAACAAACATACCAACAAATACACCAACAAACAAACAAACAAACACACCAACAAACAAACAAACAAACAAACAAACAAACAAACAAACAAACAAACAAACAAACAAACAAACAAACATACATACAAACAAACAAACAAACGAACGAACGAACGAACGAACAAACAAACAAAATAACAAACGAACGAACGAACGAACGAACGAACGAACGAACGAACGAACGAACAAACAAACATACAAACAAACAAACAAACAAACAAACAAACAAACAAACAAACAAACAAACACACCAAAAAACAAACAAACAAACAAAAACACCAACAAACAAACAAACAAGCAAACAAACAAACAAACAAACAAACAAACAAACAAACAAACAAACAAACAAACAAACAAACAAACGAACAAACAAACAAACAAACAAACGAACAAACAAACAAGCAAACGAACGAACGAAGCAACCAACCAAGCAACTCTGTAGCAACCAACCAATCAACAAATCAATCAACCAAGCCACGCACCCACCCACCCACCCGCCCACCAACCAACCAACCAACAATCAACCAAACAATCAATTATTAAAATAAATTTCAAAGCAAGCCAAAGGGCCACTTACAATTGTTTTAGATTGCTGAGCTGTTGAAGCTGGTCTGATGGTATTCCATTCGTTAGATTTGAATGTGTAATTTCACTGAAATAAAATATCAACTAGATGACGGAAACAATAACACAAAATACGTATTAAACTTGATGGATGAGCACTTTGAATAAACGAATTGAAGATTAGTTGAATGGATGACAAACAAACGATAGCGTCATATACTATAAAAGTACCAGAATGATTTGACTACTTTCATTTTGTTCAATAATTGTAGTATTTTAGTATTCACAGGAGGGAATACAAATTTTAAAAAGCAAGAAACTTCGTAAAGCATTCTGGTACTGGTATTAAAATGACCGCGTCATCGGGAAAATGTCATATTAAAACGAACGAACTAACGAACGAAAGAATGAATAATGTTAATGGTCAAACAATTAAATCAATGAACGAATGAGTGAATGGATGGATGGATAAATAAAGCTATATGATAAATGAATGGATAAATGACAGACGTAAAGAAGAACAAAAGAAATAATGAACAAATCGATACAACCCTGAGTAAATCAGCAACTTTTATCTGCGGAAAATATCCTCCAAAATCACCTACAATCATGTGCAAAATTGTTGGGAAATTTTATGTGCGTTTTTGTTTGAGTTTTAAAAAATATACAAAATGTATCAATTTGATTTGATGAACAATGTTGATTGGTCTTTCGAATGACAACCGTTTCACATTCCCAAAACTCAACATTGATACGGGGGAGAGGGGGAAACGGAAAAATGATGTTGAAATATTTTTCATGTAAAAACCAGAAAATGTTCCAAGGTATTTTGCACATGATTGTAGATGGTTAAAAATCATATATACTATTTCTTCGGTATTGTATTTAGATTACAAAAACGACAATAAAAGAAAATCCATCTGTCTAATTTTTGGGAAGCCTTTTCTCAGTCAGTCACATAGTCTGTCTTATCCATTTCCTAGTACTATAGGCGACATGTTTCTCGACTCTAATCCCACTACATGATAACACCAAATTCTGCCATCCGGTCGGTCATCAAACACATCGTCTTTGACAAAATAAAATATCACAACTTTTGACAAATAGGAATCAAAGTTAGAGATCTTATAGATATGGTTTTGATATTGTTTGCTTTACAGCCTCCTACTGGTTCGGCCTTTATTTCCGTAGCATGCATATAGCGGCTCTTATAGTAGCGCCCTCTGTCCCATCCCATCCCATCCCATCCCATCCCATCCCATCCCATCCCATCCCATCCCATCCCATCCCATCCCATCCCATCCCATCCCATCCCCTCGCTGCACAAAATTAACGACAATGATGTAAAGCCACGGTTACCATATTGATGACATTTAATTAATAATATTCATTACGGTTGCAGGATAAGTTTTACGTATTTTGATACTTATTACTTTTTTGTAAATCTATTGTGTCTATCTTCAATCCTCCCCCCTCCCCCTCGCTGCACAAAATTAACGACAATGATGTAATACTGATAGCATCATTCATAATATTCATTTTGTTTGCAGGACACGTTTTATGTATTTTGTTACGTTTTACTTTTTTGTAGAACAATTATGTCAATCTCGCCATCAATCAAGAGCAATATGTTTCCATGTATCTATACATTATTTGCTTGCGCTGTGGTTAGTTTTCAAACAATACAGCATGTCAGAAAGCTTGGCAAAATAAACATTAAAAAACTCAGCATGGAAGTGTAATTTTACAAAATGAAGTTTTTTTATTGTGTTGGGAAACTTGTTGGCATTTGAAGCAAGCGATATAAATGGTAGGAGTGAAGGAATAAGGCGGAAGACATGAGGTCCACAGCAAGATTATATTTCATTCTGTGATGTGTTTGATAATTCTCTACAATTTTAATCCCAGAAAGTCTCAATAAACACAAACAAGCGATAGTCATGGATTATGGGTCTTTCAATTAAATCTTTTTTGAGGTCTAACTGATAATCTTGTTAAATTTGGTATTCACTAAAAACACCCACTCATAACAGTGGAGTTGATTTATAACATAGTGACTTGTATTCTAAACATATCTTCGTATTCTTCCTTTTTTATAATAATAAGAATAGTTTATTCATTCCTTTCGCACCCAAGGGCTGAATTAGGAGGATGGGCAGCAGACATTTTATACTTGACAATATATTTGCAAGAAATAAATTTAGCATTATTATATTATTATTATAAACATTATTATTATTATTATTATTATTATTATTACTTGTATTCTAAACATATCTTCGTATTCTTACTTTTTTATAATAATAATAATAGTTTATTATGCATTCCTTTCGCACCCAAGGGCTGAATTAGGAGGATGACCAGCAGACATTTTATACTTGACAATATATTTGCAAGAAATAAATTTAGCATTATTATTTGTATTCTAAACATATCTTCGTATTCTTATTTTTTTTTCTTGATACAAAGGTTTTGTGTATGGATGTATTTTTTTCGTTTTTTCCTTTGATTTTGTTCTATTCATATTTGTTTGGTCATTTTGTTGTATTGTTCGTTTATCGACATACTAGAAGCTATACGAACGTTTTTATTTCTTTTTCCATAGTTCCACTATATTCTCTAATTTAATTTTCTATTTTTAGTGTATTATTTTTTTTTCCTTAATTTTTATAATATTTTTCATTATTTTAATTCGTTTTTTCTTCTTCTTTTCACTATATTTAAGTAATTTTTCTTATTCTCCAGCTGTTATCAAAAACAGCCGTTGGTGTACTATTTCCATATCGCTGGCAATGTGACATATCAGACTTTTATATCTGAACATTTTAAGAATTTCCTTATATTAAATTAATCCTTATTTGTATTTTTATAACTGTTATTATATTCCACAAATCTCTCTAATATTAATCTCTATTTTACTAATATTAATCTCTAATATTAATTTCTCATTTTTTTATTCATTCAATGTTTCTTTCATTCATGATTATTCCAGTTTTAGATTAATTTTGAAATCTAAATTTCAGAATAAAAAAAAAAAAAACATAAAAAATGAAATTGCATGTCTTTTATTTAAGTTCTTTTATTTATGCATTCACTCATTCCTTCAGACCTTTTTCTTGAACGGACATTCAATTAGTACATTATAACTTTTTCGGTGCATTTGTTTCACTTTTCCGGAAACTCCAAGTTGACATAAGAGCAATAATGATACATCCTTTTTTATATATACATACATATAAATCTCAAGTAATGGGGAAAATGTTAAAGTATTCCTTCATACAATCCATGAGCGATAACCTTTGCTAGAAGGCATAAAACGGCAAATACTTCTTAGGCAAATTATTAAAGATAACACTGTTAAGTTAATGAATGAGTATATATAAAGTTAGATTAAAAAAGGTTTCATTAAGTAGAAAGGTTCTTGAGAGCCACGTTTACGTTTTTGAAGGTGAAAATACTGAGAAAGATTGAGTAATAATATGAGCATAGACTGGTCCAGCATGCGTGGCCTGATCACGCTACTTACATTGAAGTCGTGTTTACAGGAAAAGCACTCACTTCAGGGAACTTCTCGAGTTTATGACATCTCACCGACCCAGAGTTTCTATCACAAACACACAGTGAACAGGCTTGAAACAGAGCCTGGCTATAACAAGGCAGCAACAACAGCAAGACCGTTCTAATCGTCGCCATGATCGCCCTCTAAAGTGAATTTGATACACAATGGAGTTAAGGATTCTAATAAGTAACTCAAGGTCTTGTTATATGTTACCGTATGGTGACGTATGTCATTGTATACTCAAACATGACCTTAGAAACATAACACTTCAATCACACAGGAACCATTGAGAATTCTATGCACTGTTTACCTTTTATTGTTGGGCAATAGTTTGGGTAAAGGTTGATAAATAGCATGATAAATAGCATGCATACATAGATTACGTAGAGTATTAAAAAAATCCGGATTGTTTTGAATATGTGCTAATTGTATCAGTTGGGAAAGTGGAAGTGATTGAATGAAAAGTATGTTTAAAAGGTATCCTTTATGCTCCATATTATTCATAACTTAATTGGGTGAATTTGCAGTTGTTCGCGAAGTCATTCCGGGAATGCTTTTGACATATGAATGTAACTGTTTGTTTTCAATTATGAAACACAACCAACAATTTAACGAAAAAAAATAATAGAAAAAAGGAAAAGAAAAGAAAAGGAGAAAAGGAAAGGCAAAGGAAGCGAAAAATACAAAAGAAAGTTATAACTTATCAATCTATTAATTCATAAAGTGCAAGTTTCAACAAGATGTGCTTATTAACCTTTTCTTGCAAATATTCAGTTGGTAGTAATTTGCCCATATTATCAGAATACTGCATCAGATTATTTAGCACAATAATATTCACAGCGTTCAGAACAGAACAGTGTTTAAACAGCTGACTGATTAGTATCTTGCTAGCTTCCTTCACTATTTGTTCAGTTTTTAATTTCTTCATCTTTTATTGGTTCTCGTCAAAGTAGAACTTTAATAGTTCTCGGAAAAGCAAGATGTGAAATTTTTCTTGAATTTCCCCCTTTTCTCAGCTGTTTTCTTTAATTTTGGTTTACATGTTTATATCTTCGTTTTCTAACATTCTTCTATATTATTTATTTTATTTTTTGTTTATCCATTATTAATATTGCGTTGTCAGTGAAATGTTGTTCTCTCCGATGCCACTGAAGGGTTTTTTCTCCCGGTCGTCTAGTTTTTCTCCCTCCGTTTCACGCGAGTAGAGTTGTGTGCTAAGATATTTATGTAGCTAGGGGTAGTGAGTGTGCGTCTCCCCAATGAATACGACACTTGTGTCTTGCTATATTGTGACGTTAAAAAAAGAACATGTTTTTCTTTTCGCCGCCAGGGTCTGTGCAAGATTTCTTTTTCGACCAGAGGTATTGCACGTTTTTTTACACAATTTTGTTCTCCGAAATCCAAAGTGAAAATAACTGTTTGTGTTTTGGTTAAACTTCCAAAAGTCCGTTTTATCTATTAGTCTGGTACAACGCGCAGTTACTTCACGACTTTGTTCAGCTAACTTTCGTGCGATTTGTTCACTTTTTGTCGGGAAAACACACCGAGGTCTCAGTGTTTTGGTATATATTGTATACATACTGAAACACTTAAGTGCGTAATTCTCGGATTTTCGTGTTTTTGATATCTCAAATTCTCGGATTTTCGTGTTTTTGATGTCTCAAAGTCTCGGATTTCCGTGTTTTTGATATCTCGGAGTCTCGAATTTTTAAATACAGTAAATATATTAGCTGATATATATTTCTAGAATTCTGCAAGGTTTTTTTTTTTGAGCTTGGCTCTGAGCAGTATTTTTTTTTTTGGCGCTTTGGCCGTGCACGTTTTTTATTTTGGGAATTTTTTATTTCAGAGAATAATAGCACTGCTAAAATATGGCCTACTCTGAGGTCTAGACTCGCTTAAACTCGCTGCATGTTGCTCGCCCAGCGACGCCTTACCTCGATGCGAGTTTAGACCCCGGAGTAGGCCTAAAATAGGAAAGTAACACACAAAAAATATTGAGGCTCCGGCCGAGGGAAACATTGAGATTCGAGGGAAACATAACTAACTGATTTCCGAGGGATCAGTCATTAAGTGTTTTATTATATACCCTATTCAAACGAAGAAACATTTTCTCTCCATTTTGAATTTTTTTTATTTACGTGGATTTATTCCCCTCTCACGAGGGGAATAGATCGATTTATTTCCCTCCACGTGACGTGCTCTCGACCAATAAGAAAACGAGTTTGAATAGGATATATAATAATCTTTTTTATTCATTGCTGACGTCATAATGACGTAACATGTTTTTTCTCACTTTTTCAAAAATAAATTTCAGCTCTTTGAGATCAAAAATCAAAATTCTGCTCTCAAAATATTTTCCGCCATCCAGTCCGCTTCAAATTCATATAAAAAATATCATTAAAAAAATATTGTGAAATGAAAAAAGTTTGCCAAACGATATGTTTTTCTAAAGGTTTCTTATCAAATATTTTTGTTATTAAAATCGCCATAACTCAAGTTTCCGAAATCCAAATTCAAAACGGTTTTCAGTTTTAGAGTTCTAAGGAGAAGGCGAATGATGTTTTATGGAAAATAGCAATTTCACCAATACCAATTTTAGGCCGTTTGTGCCCGCCGTGTATCGACGTCAGTGAATGATTGAGGCAGTCACATGACGTCACATTGCGCAATTCTCCTTTCATGCGGAGTTTTTCGCAGAAATCGAGGAAGTCAATAAAAAACGACCACATTGTATTGTGTTAATAACAATATAGATTTTAATCAGTTAATATATCTACAAATGTACAATGATTATAAAATAGTATCTGACCCTCATCTTCTCTTAATTCTATGAAAAGACTGAACATGCATGCGTAGCAAGCGTTTCATTTTTGGGGGATTGCAAAATCGAAGTTGGCCTCTCCCCCACCCCCTACCTTTATTTTGGACGCGTCTTAGGTTTCGCGCTGCCAGATCGGTAACAAAGCTATCCGAAAACAACTTTTGTCCCTTCTCCCCCAAAAAGAAACGTTTGTTACGCAGGCTGAGACTTGACTAGCTAGCATCAAACCGAAGTGGTCTTGAATAGCCATGTAAGGAATGCCAATAATGATACCGAAGTGGTCTTACAGTGCTGCTAATTCAACCGGGGCCACCCCGAGTTTATTAGCCAATCACGTTTGAGCTTAAGAACAAAACAACCAGAGATAGATGATCCGTCAAGTCAATTCGCGCCTATAATTTGATTGGCTGATAAGGAGACAAAGTAGATATCTTTTGTTCTTAAGCTCAAACGTGATTGGCTAATAAACTCAAGGTGGCCCCGGTTGAATTAGCAGCACTGTAATAGCCATGTAAGGAATGCCAATGATGATACGAGGGACTATATTTGGTAAATGGGATGTATGAATAGTTAAGAGTCAAAAGAGGGGGAATCACACCCTCTAATAACCGTGATAATGGAACCTTTAGAAACTCATCATTCATGGACCTTAGGGGAAGGGGCTGGGAAGGCCTCGCAAGTAAAAGGCCTGGCTACCCAGGCTATGAAGGAAGCTGGCATGCAGCTGCTGAGTTTTAGAGCAGATTTCGCAGTATGACTGTGAAATGTTCAGTGTCGTGTGTGTGCCTTGCCGTGACCGTGATGTTTTTAGATACCTTTATCGCATATCATAGTCATACGGAATCTGCTTTAAGTTTGCCAGCGTCCCTGGTCGTGTTCATCATTGTTAATTTAACTTATATATCATAGAATAGACCAAGGAGCGGGTCCAGACCACAAGTTACCAAATGTTTACCGGTTTTTTAACTCAAAAAAGTTCAAGAAAGCTTGCAAAGAGTCCAGTATTTAGATCTTTGTTCTGTCAAATTGATCTGTCGACAGTAAAATCTGAAAATGTGGTTTCCTTAAATCAGCGCCTTAGAGAGAGTCACTTACTGACGTTTTGCACGTCATTCCTTCGTCGTGTCTTTATATATATTGCATTGAAGGAATAAATTCTAAAACATTAGTTAGTAATACTGGTTAGGGGCGGATCTAAGGGGTGTCTCTACATGGGCAGCACAGTATCATTCGCGTTTGTATTCGCTTGTAATCTCCGTGTATTTATAGTTACCAACGGTCGCTTATTTGCTTGCTTTGTTATTCCCTTGACCTTCGTCTTTATATGTCTAGCTCCTATTTAAATCTCGTGATATTGGTCTATCTAGTATTAAAAGCGATCGTGTGTCACTCGGTTACTAATCGGTAACTTCTTTAACGGCCCCCGAAGGTATATAAGATACCAGGGTACGCAGCTAGCCCTAATCCTATTGTTCTCTATCTGCTCAAATCCGTACTAGGTAAACGTCACTGCTATGGACAGTGATGATAGATTGGCAAGTATCTTATAACCTTCGGGGGCAGTTAAAGAAGTTACCGATTAGTATATAAGATACCAGGGTATCTTATATACCTTCGGGGGCAGTTAAAGAAGTTACCGATTAGTAACCGAGTGACACACGATCGCTTTTAATACTAGATAGACCAATATCGAAATAGGAGCTAGACATATAAAGACGAAGGTCAAGGGAATAACAAAGCAAGCAAAGCGACCGTTGGTAACTATAAATACACGGAGATTACAAGCGAATACAAACGCGAATGATACTCTGCTGCCCATGGTCTCTAGAGGCACCTGACAACCCCCTAGCGCCGCAATTACCCCTACTTTATTTAAGATATTTAGGGACCGGACACCCCCTAACACCTAAAGAACCCTTTATTTGCAATTGGGGCACACCCCTGACAAATTTCTGGATCCGCCCCTGCTATTTATAGTGTTATCCTGCCGTCCTTCTATACTTAATGTCATAACGACAGGTTGTTGTGATCATAATGATAAGTACTGCGGGATGACCAGGTCAGCGGGCTAACAGGAAGTCACCATGACGACAGGTATTTTCGAAGAATCAACCAACTCTTGGTTAAGCGAAGTTTCATTTTGATTAACCTCTACGATGTCGTCTTTCTTCATGGGTACATTGTGTTGCATAGAACCATTAGCTAATTCTCGGAACTTGTCTTTGTTGATGACTTTGCCTCCAATAATGGCTTCCCTCGCTGATAGACGCCGAACGGCTAGTAGCGGAGACTCCACCTCGTCACCATTTTGAACGATATGTAACAGCTGAGAGTTTGTATATTGGTCTAATGTTGTCTCGTAGCTTGTACTTGAATTAGAGCGCTCCATAGATAACTCGTTACTTCCTCGACATGAAGGAAGATGAAGCTTTTGAAGGGACATTAAGCAACCAGAGAATGAACGATTGGATGTGTGATGTTTTTGTCGACTGTTGTCGTAATGTGGTAAATTTACACGATACATAGTAGAATTAACACTGCCTCGACTACCCATATATACACGAGATGTGTTTGGTACCGAGGCCAGTTGGTCGAGCAGTTTACTGCGTAGCTTATCGATAGCGGTCTTGCATATACCAAGGTTTTTGAGTAGTTCTAGTAAATCTAACTGGAAGTGTTTAGTTCCTAGCGCGTACAAGTACGGGTTTGTAAATGCATTGATTGGATATATAAATACTAAAAGAAACTTGGAAGTTGGTACATCGATGACTGGAGAGTCATAAATAGCTATAAAACTGAACAGCGCTATAGGAAACCAGCACGCAAAGTTGGAGAAGACTAACAACGCCATCTTCCTTGCAACACGGCTCTCAATCCTCGTAGCACTTGAGCATGCTGCACCTCCAAGGCTGCAGTACATACGTCCATAGCAGAACAGCACAGTTAGAAATGCAATGCCGTTAGTGGTCAAGAGAAAGGTGACGTAACCTTTGGATTCCATGCTATCAACATCAAACGGTAGACAAATGGCAACCCGTCCATAGCTGCTAACACCAACAATAGGGAGAATTGCCAGTATCAACGACAATATCCATCCTATTAATATGAAAATAATTATCTGTTTGGTTGATAAATGCATGTGCTGTTTAAGTGGATATACTATCGTAAAATATCGTTCCATAGTTATGATTGTTAGTGTAAGGACAGCGAGTTCTGTTGACAGTATTGATAAAAAACCAGCGATATTGCATCCTGGTCCATATTGCCAGGCCCTGGCATGGTTCTGGTACTCCCCGTAGCTGCGCGTATCGATAACAGCTAACATTGCGAGGTAGATGCCCATTAGTAGGTTGGCTACGGACAAGTTGCACATTAAGATCTGATACATCATTGAACTTCGTTTACTCATCAAGAGTACTATTAACTGTAGTCCATTGCCCATGAGAGCGAATACCAGCACACACCATGTACATACACGTAGTGCCGACGTTCCTAGAAGATCTTCACAAGGATTAAACGCATCAGGCAAAGGTCTACACTGAAAAGCCTTCTTCTGCTTAGTGACATGGACTTTCGTTCCTATTTTCACACACTTATCAGGTGGAAATTTAAACGTAAAGTTTTTGTCTTCTTCGTAATTGTCTTTGTGTTTATGAAATATATCGGTAGGTTCTTCCGTGCCAGTTGTTCTCTGTGTTGTTGGTGGTTGTGTAGACGGGATCAATTCAGGTTCAAGTGTTGGGCAAATTTCTATTTTGGAAAAATTCTTAAAGTTTGGCGTAGAGTCGACACCACTGTCAAGTTCTTGTTTGAATAGACAGCAATGGAAATGGTACTCCACATGTGCCCTCGAGAGATGTTTGAACGCTTTGAATGGAAGCTCCCAAAGGGTTTTTACTTTGTTGATGTTCAGCTCGTGGACATATTCCATTCCTTTACTAGGAAGACGGGAGATGTGAGTTCCTTGTAGATTCCTGGAAATAATTAACAGACATTGTATGAAATACATTAGAGCACGCTTCGGAATTGCAGATTTCTCGGAATTGTTTTTTGAGTTCTCCAAGCGAAACCTCAAATCATTAACTCGGACCTGAATACGTTCTGTTACAACAACGATGATGAACGCCATCCACATTAATTAACTTAAACGGTTTATTGAGGTTTTATTTGAAACTCTGTGAACAAAAGTTATGTTCAATTTTGATAAAAAGTTTTTGAGGGTCCTTTACAAGATAGGTTCCACTGTAGCACTGATAATGCTTTAAACAACTTGTCCTGTACATCGTGTGTATACTTACAGGCTTTGTATTTCTACGCCATTAAAAGTGTCCTCATCAATACTTTCCAAAGGAGTGTTTTGAAGGTAGCTTAAAATAGAGCAAAACATTAGTAAAGTAAAAGATAAAACCATTTAATTTCCTGTGGAGATGACTGAATATATAGCTACACTTTTTATAAATAGAATAGAATAGAATAGAATAGAATAGAATAGAATAGAATAGAATAGAATAGAATAGAATAGAATAGAATAGAATAGAATAGAATAGAATAGATTAGAATAGAATGGAATGGAATGGAATGGAATGGAATGGAATGGAATGGAATGGAATGGAATGGAGTGGAGTGGAGTGGACTTACAGTTTTCTGAGTTTTGTGTTGTGTTGAAAGATCTTTGCTGGTAAATGAAGAATTTTGGTGTTCATCAGAAATCTGGATAAGAGAACAGTACACTACATTTAGAATTTACTGTTGGCAATGTTTATATACGCTCTTGTTGTTTGGATAACTACTTGTGTTCTAATAGTTTACTAAAAATATAGCTCAAACAAGGAAACTGTTTCATTTTAATCAGATGTACATAATCTGGGATGCTTGGAAATTCGTTTTCAAATGGTAAGCAATTTTCTAGTCAGATAAACCTGAAGGAATTGTAGGCGAACCTTTATCAAGAGCCAAAAGCAAATTTTAGCCGTCGATAAAACATACAGCGGTCATCCCGGCATGTTAAGTAAAATGGCGGACTGAAAAGAGCGGTAAAATAAATGGTAAGCGCGTCCACCAACCGAAAAGAGCGGGAAAATAAATGGCACATGCGTCTAACCGGAAGAACAGAAAAGAGTGGGAAAAGTGGATAACCTCAATCGCAAGTCCGATTTACGGAAATTTTGGTAGGAAAGACGCGGCCATTTGTTTTTCCAACTGGTTTTTCCGTGAAAAATGAAAGCACCCCCGATTTTCCCTGAATGCTTTTTTATCTACTTACAAAAACATCAGACTTGGATACTGTCTCATGGTGACTCGCCGCAGTGATGTGATCGGGTTGAACGCTAGATTCCTGTAAGATAACAAACGTGAATTTTACAATCAATCTTTATTGAGGGTCCTGAAAGGGTAAAATGGGAGCTTGGATTGGCCTTCGGACTGTTCCAAGATCGAGGTTCTCTCCACATAAATTACAACTAAGTACACTCAGTATTTGTAACAACCACTATATTCTGATCTATATTCTGCCTATAAACATCACTACTACACCCAGTATTTACAGCACATAACCGTCTTGATTCAAATAGTGATTTTAGAGATAAATTGGATGACGCAATGCTTTCTGGGTGGATACTTACAGAGCTGTTACCGCTGACATGGACACGTTGTACCGTGGTATCTCATCAATGTTATTGTTCTCCAGATTTCTATGAATTAAAAGAAGAAATATTTTGTTGTGAATCACGTTTTCTTCCCTGAGACTTGAGATATATATTCCCTGAGATATATTTTGACAATTTTGTCATGATATTGATAGGCTAAATGCCTTTGTATATTGTATTCATACTAAAACAATTCTTCTTCTCAGACTCGACCAATATCAATGAATATTAACCTCGATCTCGGCTTTGCCTCGGCTATATTACTCCTCGATATTCAATCGCCTTCGGCGAATAATTATGAATTAGTATTTACCATCAAAATCAACCACAAAACAAAATATTTTAACCAACCACGATTTGGTAATAATTTGCCAACTTACAAATCTTTGAGTTGATCCATCCCATCAAATGATCCTGGCTTGATTGACCGTATTGAATTATCGTTAAGACGGCTGAAATAGAAAGAAATCATATAAACGGATCTTGTTATTGTGACTTTTATATACCTCTAGCCTGACCAGCCCTTGAAGCAATAATCGATATTGTATAAATATGATCATAGAGAATCGCGCGCGGCGATTGGTCGAGAAATTCACAATATTTCTCGATAATCCTATAATTCCTATCCAACCAAAACAGCCCCATGAAGGGCTGAATTAGTTTTTTTGCATTTGGGGCTGTTTTTTTTTTTTTTTTTTTTTAGCTGAATCAGCTCTTTTCAATTTACAGTGCAGCTTTTCGTTTTCTTCAAAAAAGACTGGTTATTTTCATCTTTTGGAACTGATAACCAATTTTGTATTCTCTGATTTTGAAACAACGAACTGGAAACAGCCCTATTGTTTGTCACAAGATGTAGCTCACGCGACATTGTTAATAAGTTGAACTTACAGTTGTTGAAGCTTTTTCAGTCCTGAGAACATTGATGGTGTGATATGCATGATACGGTTCTTGGAGAGAATTCTGTTAACATACAAAACATTATAATGTCATTAATATTGTCCACTAAAAAGAGATAAACACTAAAATAAAGTCACGTGACATACACGTGATAAGAACGTGATAGAATGATACCTTATTCGTATATATTTTCGCGGTCACTTAATTTCGCGAAATCGGAATAGGCATATTTTTTAATTTGCGGCATTAATTTTCGCGTTTTTGCCAGAAAAAAAGATTTAAGGGCATTAAATTGTTATATTTTTTGCGTAAACCCTTTTTTCGCGGGTCTTTAATTTCGCGATTTTTTACAAATCGCGAAAATCGCGAAATTAAAGACTCGCGAAAATTAGTACGAATAAGTTAAGGTAATTGTTTTGAGAGTATGTATAGTACTTACAATATACGTAAATATGTTAGATTTTCAAGTGCTCCGGGCTCTATAGTTTCCAAACCATTATCGTCAAGTTTCCTGGAACAAGATAAGTTACAACCATCACTTTCTTTTCTTGGCTCTTCCATATAGTTTTTTCTTATTATTCTTATTATTTTTAATATGCAAAAATGGGTTTAGATTTCATCATCGTATAATTTCCCAAGTCATAACAGTTATAAGAGCAAATGCCAAAAATTAAAAATAAGTCACTTTTATTAACATCTCAATCTTTTAGCTGCACACGTATCATGGGCCGTACTAATCGGAGAGACTCACTCACTACCTCTACGTTGCACACAACACGGCTCATTTGTTCATTTTTGAGTGCTAACAGTTGGATTACATCTGAACTACTTACAATATTTCTAGGCTCTTTAAACTTGAAAACATTGTTGCTGTTATCGTCTTGATACGATTCTTGGATAGAATTCTATAAAATTAACCAAATACAGTCAATGTCGTAAAGGTTTTTCAACTGAAATGTATCCTACTCAATTTGCATGCGTTCTAGATCTGGAGGACAAAAGAGGAAAAAGTGGGAAAAAGGAAAAACCTTTTTCCCCTGTTCTGCTCTCGCACAGTCTACCCTCAATCGCAACACCGCAGACCGCCAAACACCATAGGCGCTACAAGAATTGACACGTGTTATTATATGTTCATTTTGCGCACGCGCAATGCATGCAGAGATAAATTATTATGTAGGAAACGATGGCTGCCGCGGGAAATTTAAAGCAATTTCTCCCCTTGCTCTTAGAATTACATGTCTTGTAGCGTCGAAAGAAATACTGAAACTAAACGAAAAGGTAACAATTATTATTCTATACTTATAAAAAACCTAAAACCCAATAACATGACAGTTTCATGGAATAATATACCAGCTGATTCGAGTAATGGGTAATGTCATTTGTACTTTCAAAGAGACAAATCAATCGAAATTGTTTCATTGTAATTTGCATATGCTGCAAGTGAGGTATAGAGCGTGAGTATTTTCAAAGTCTTGTTTCTTGTTGTTAAATGAATTGAAGACTGTGGAACGTAGTGTATAAAATTGTGTCGTTATTTTCTTGAACTCAACCTAACGGTTAACAAGAAGGAACTAAATAATTATGATACATATTTCTTATGTGGAAGAAGGTATAAAATCATTCAATTGACTAATGAGAAAACAATAGTCGGGACGTTAACAGGTTCGATTTAGCTAGCAGCAATTTTTAAATTAAAATCTCATCATTATTTTTTGAGTCTTTTGACAAATTACGCAGCATTTGATTGTTTTGATTCACGGTTCGATTTCATAACTTTGATTTTCGCGCGCTGAAGGTTAATAAATATTTTACCACATTTGATAATTTTTTCGCTTTCTGATTGGTCGAGAGCCGTGGCAAATAAGAGTACATACCGCGGTTGCTATTTTGTAAAAACTGTTTTTAATGTTTATCCTGTGTGTAGGTACTTACAAACAAAGGGTAGTTTGATTGACAGGCATAATGCACTTGGACGATGGAAATGTTGTTAGTTTTTTCCCAGAACAGTCTCTGAAAAATACAAACAAACTATACCAATGAATATATTGTTAAATATGAGCGAACCAACCAGACAGAAAACCAACCGACCGGCCAACCGACCACTCAACAAACCGACAAACCGATCGACAAAACAATCAACCGACCAACCAATTAGCCATCTAACAACACAAACAAATCATCACCCAATCAATCCGACTGACCGACCACCCACCCAACCGATAGACCGACCGACCAAGCAACTAGTCAACATTATGATAATAATAATAATAATAATAATAATAATAATAATAATAATAATAATAATAATAATAATAATAATAATAATAATAATAATAATAATAATAATAATATGAAATATTTATATCCGGTGCTTATCCAAATCTTCTCTAGGCGCTTTACAAAAAACAAAAAAACAAAAACCCACACATAGAAACAAAAATATAGACTGACATTAAGTCAGTGTTATAATTTAGATTAATAAAAAGACAGGAATTCAACACGAAATAACATTTTAATATTTTATTAGGTTATTAGGTTATGACTTGGTGAAGTTGGCTGACTGGAAGTGGTTTTAAAAGTTCAATAGTTACATTATAGATGTGGGTGGATTTGGTGAGGTAATGTATTATATTTAACATATTTAATCTTTATTTAATCATATTTTATCTATAACAAGGCCACCTGAACAGGAAGACGCTATGAGTAATATGAGTTTCAAGGGCTTTTTGTTCATCTCTTCATTGCTACTCGTACGTACGATCTCTCTCAATAGCTTATGTGGCTCCGGAAATTGTAATGAGTTCTTCAAAACTCTTCAACCTAAGATCTATGCTTTTAGTAAATTAAAATCAATAAAGATTATGCATTTTTGAAGCCGATGATGGCCTGTTATTCCTTGGGTAGAAGGCACAAGTCAGGGCATAAGTAATTAGAAAAATGTCAACTATAACGTCCTTTTTCTCTCTCAGATTATTGTTATTCGTTTTGCATTTCAAACTTCATCATTTACTCCAATGCAAATTTACCCTGAAAGCAACTGAGAGGGTTTTTTTGATCTAGTATTTGTATTTATCATTTGTAGTTCTTTTTCCGTTAAAACATCAAGGGAAACACGATTCAGTTGCCTCACAAACGAACACAAACCGTCAGGTTTACAAACGCCAAAGCAACTAGAAAATAATTTCAGGCACCTAGTTTAACGGTATACTGATAACTCCCTGCCATTTAATGTAGTACATGTACTGTTATCATTAAGTACTGTAGATTGCAATCCCATACTGTCTCTACTGATATAAAGTGTCTTTTAAAGCCCAATTGGTATTACTGAATAGACCAATATACCATTAAAAAAACAAATAATTTAATCGTCGAAATTAAATGCTACTTTATAATAGTTTTTTTTTAGTGGCTATTAGCCGACAGGAAAATTTGTCAAAGTTATTGTCATTGTATTCGATACTTTTGGTTGAGTGATAGTGACTTAATAGTGCCGGACTTTTACAGTGGGAACACTTCAACCATGAACACTTGACTTTTTTCAGGTTATTATTTCTAAACCTTCTACTGCTTCAAAACCTCTAAAATCAAGCAGTGAGTTCAAATACACCAAGTGCTCATAATAAATCTATTTCTAATCTATTTGCTCAAGGGATATGGGTTAAAAAAAAAAAAAAAAACACCTCAAAGTGTTCTCGGTTCGAGTGTTCTCGCTGTAAATAAAAACTATTACTCAGTAATTCTTTTATTTTATTTCATAGAATTGCTCCAACCAAAAGTATATCAATATATATCACAATAACTGTAAACGTTTCCTTTAAACGTTGTTTCCTTTTGTTTGCATAATCTCACAAAACTTTTGTCAGTTTCCTCGCATGCCTGAAAAAATGCGAAAATAATTCCTGTTCTCTAAAAAAAACATGCTTCTGTTCCTCTGGTTCCCCTATTTTCTAAATCACTTGGCTTACTATCTATTTAGTATAATATCATATAGTATTTAGAAGCCGTTGTATCCATAACGTTATGCTGCAAAGAATCGTTATGTCATGGCGACAGGAATCTGACTAAACACAAGTCCATTATCTTAATTCAACAGAAAAACTGCAGCCTTCCGTTCTTTTAGTTTCACTGGCTACCGGTTCTATGAAACATGATACACTTAACTGTTAGTATTTATTTTAACAACAGTTTCGTAATTTGAAAGCAAAGTTTACTCATGTAAATATCTTGACATAGCATTAAATTGAAGGTATCAGTTCAGTATCTTGGGAGAAGTCGATTCTCCTTCTGACAACACCGTATCCAAGTTGGTGTTGCGTAGTTTTTTTTTTCCGAAATGTGTCTATTCTCTCAATGCTGTGCAGGATTGTTTCCCGCTTTTCGCGATTATTATATTTTTCAATTTTTTTTTTTTTTGCTGTGCACGATATTTTTTCACGATTTTTGTTGTTGTGCACGATATTTTTTCAGGATTTTTGTTGTTGTGCACGATATTTTTTCAGGATTTTTGTTGTTGTGCACGATATTTTTTCAGGATTTTTGTTGTTGTGCACGATATTTTTTCAGGATTTTTGTTGTTGTGCACGATATTTTTTCAGGATTTTTGTTGTTGTGCACGATATTTTTTCAGGATTTTTGTTGTTGTGCACGATATTTTTTCAGGATTTTTGTTGTTGTGTACAATATTATCAGTTTTCAAGTTTAAAGCTGTGCTCGTAATGTTTTTGGTAATTGCCCAGCCCCCCATAAAATATCTAATGGTCTGTCCCTTACAATCATTAGCCCAAGGAATCATCCATTTGAATAAATGACTTTTGCTGCCCCGCCCCGGTCCAAGGGGATTAGACAAAATCACCGGCCCCTCCAGGGGAAATATCTCTTTATTTTTGCTCACCATAGAGACGCAGCTGCGTTCAACATTAGAAATATAAACGAAACTGTTACTAAGTACCTAATAGTTTTTATTGAGCGGTACGTTTCACTATTGTCGCAAAATAGAAACACCAACGTGCAATTATAACAATACCTTGTCACAACTTTATTGTCTGTGATAGCTACTAGTGACTAGCTGTTTCACAGAAACAAATATATTATATTTAATGATTTGATTTCATAGATAAAGTTCTTGTCCTCTATTTCAAGGTAGCATTTTTATTTTATTTCATGGATATAGTGTCGGCTTGCGCTGTATCTTCTACTGTAGCAGTTTGATTTTACTGAGTTTGTTTTTTTTTGATTTTAGTTTGATTTTAGTTAGATTTTTTTGATTTTAGCAAATTAAATTTCATGAATATAGTGTTTGATCTCGATTCTATATAGACATTTCATATTTTCGTTTCGTCGTTTTAGTCACTACAATTAATTTGAACGTTTTCGGCAGTAAAGAAGCCTAACGTATTACGTGTAATTATTATAACAGTTCGTTCACCAGAGAACATGCTAGTGTTCAAGTATCTAAGCCTCCATATCCCATCAAAGTATCACCCTAGGGTACGAATTAATGTTGCTTATTGGCGTAGGCGAATTCCTCAGAGTCGTTAATAAAAATTAGATGACTTTAACTTCAATTCCGTCGGCTTTTTTTCAACACATTGATATATAGAACCGTAGCAATTATTATACTATTTATCCTATAGGGACTCAAATAACTGATTATTTACAATCTCACATCCACAGTGAAGTCATATTTGTCGCACCGTGTAAATTCTTCTCAGTATTACACTATACAAGACGGTCAAATCGTCTTATGACGGACAAATCGTCTTATGACGGACAAGTCGTCTGGACGGACAAATCGTCTTATGAACGGACAATCGTCTTATGACGGACAAATCAACAAATGAATTCATATTAGATTTGTCCTCTGGTGTGAAAAGGACTTTTGAGTTTGTTTTTTATATTTCAAACCATTTTTGAAATTGCAAAACCTTCTGGAAAAGTTTTTTTTTTAACAAATGCAACTGCAACGGCCATAGTCAGCTTTTTCGTCACTTTAATATTCAAATCCTGTTATGTTACAGTGTGACGCGCGGTACCGTGGCCACCCAAGAAACTAATTTTGAGAAAGTTCTTAACCACATAAAAACCTCATCTTCGCCTTTGTATGAAATAGGTTCCCTACTTTCGATAATCTGTTTATGCGCAGACGATCCTGTCAATCGAAAAAAAACCTTTCTCAAAAGTTTCTTTGGTGGCCACGGTACCGCGCGTCACTGTAAGCTGAACGGGGAAATATTAGTCATGTTTTACTCGAAGTAACGACCAAGTAAACACTTTGTTTGTTCCTTTGATTAAATACAGAATATGAAAATGCAGTTAATGGATGTTTGTGAAGACATTTCATATTCGGTTACATCCTTCTCCACTTTACCCCGAAATCTCAACAAGAACACATAGCACAAAAAGGGATATTTTAATTTATTATATAGATTGATTCTAACGCGCGCTCTGATTGGCCAAACAAGCGTGGTTTATGAGAGTATAAACCACGGTCGTAAGTTTTCGAAATCAAACAGACTTTTTTGAACGATTTTTGAACAATTTTTAATCGAAATTTATATAATAAAATAAATAATTAAGGTTCAGCCTTGGTTTATACTCTGATAACCGCACGCTTGGCATTTGAACACACTTAAAAATGTCCAGAAGCATCTCGTGTGTTCAAATTGCCAAGCGTGCGGTTATCAGAGTATAAACCACGGCTGAACCTTAATTATTTGTTAAATATTGTAAACAATACAAAATCGAACCGTGAACACTTTTAGTTTTTGTGCTACATTTTTAAAACACATCAAAGAGCGAATATATTAGAAAGAAGATTTATTATGAACACTTAGTGTATTTGAGCTCACTGTTTCATTTTTAAAGGTTTTGTAGCAGTAGAAGATTCAGAAAATAATAACATGAAAAAAGTGTTCACAGTTCGAGTATCCTCACTGTAAAAAAATGCGATGGATCGAAGTTTGATGGGATTTTGCAAGACCGAAAGGGATCATGGGGGCATATCGCTTCGATCAACACGAATAATCGAGTTGTTTTTAATCATTATTATCGTCACCAAAGTATATAGGCTATTTTTGGATTAAGATATTGGCCCGTGTTGGCTCATTGTCTCGAATATTCGTTTTCCTATGAAATATATTCTAACTTTTACAGAATATTACAGCTTGAGATTTTTCGAACATTGCAGAAGTTTTCGTGTCAGCTAAACGCCAACAACGTCAGTAATTCTGTACCTACTTTTTGTACGGCGTGCTATTGTCTTTAAGTCGCTTCAACTACTTTCAAATCACCTTTGTTTATACGAAAACGAAAAACATGCACTCAAAAAAGTAATAAAATGAATTAAGACAAAAGAATTATGATAAGTAATACTAAAGGAAATCAAATTGTGATGTTTTCTTGCATCTTTTCTGTTTTTATTCGTCGTCAGTAAGCTTACGATAAACACTTAGAACTCGCTGCGTGGGTGGGTGGGGTATAACGACTTAATCTGATAAAAAAACATAGTTATTGTCTTCGTAGGATTTACATCTGGTTACGATAAGAACCATTAATTTACCTTATTCTTTGAGAAAGAAGCTATGGCCAATTACGTGCTATTCAGTATGACCAATTACGTGCTATTCAGCATTATTCAGTATGATCAATTACGTGCTATTTTTCATTAAATATTTCAGTGTTGTTCATTTAGAAGTTATGTTGAATTTGTTGTTGTATTAGGGAATTTGAAAACTAAAAGGTTTGAAATCTTTTTTCCTACTCTGATTAAAACATCGAATCATACGATATTATCAGCTGCAGTAGCGTCATCATCATCATTTTTATTATCATATCTTTACCAAAATTATCTTTATCAACATCATGATGATCATCACTGACTTCATCAACATTACTTCCAATATAATCCTTATCATCATAGTTATTATTATTAATATTATCATCAACGTCATCATCATTACCATATTGTCAATAATAGTAATCAGTGATAATAAAAAACATGATGACAATGATAATTATAATGATAAAATGATGATAATCAATAAAATGATGAACTATAAATATTAATGTTGATGAAGATACCATGACATGATGATGATGATGATATGATATGATCAGAATGATAGAGCTTTAATAGACTAATATTGATAATGATGATAATGATATCTTTTTTAATTACTTGTACGACATATATCGTGACCAGATTGTGTACGCTATAAAACAACGAGCCACGGGCGAAAATTTTATCCAAAACAAAAAATATTTCGTCACAGAATTGATTCCTTAATTTGTAAACAATATAAAATGGTAAATATAACTACAGGGTCTATGACGATGGCGGTGAAAGTAGGCTATCAATATAACCATTTATCATCTTCAAGTGCATGAAATTCAAAAAATCTAAATCATTTTAATTCATCGAAGCAGCAGATAAACGCCTTTTATATTGATGTCTGTCGTGTTCCATCTTATAGCTATATAGTTCGTATAATCTATTTGGATTTCCAAATTAAAAGGACGACTGGGATATATTGGAAGAACTTAGTAGTTAACAAAGCAGCTAAGAAATCAATATATCATCAACATCAACATCAACAATGACAACGACAACAACAATGACAACAAAGACATTAATAACAACAACAGCAGCCTCGACAATTACAAATAGCAACAACAATAACAACATCAATAACCTCACTCAACAACAACAACAACACCATCATCAACAACACCATCATCATCAACAACACCACCAACAACGACAACAACAACATCAATTAACAATAGCAACAACAATAACAACATCAATATTAATAACATCACTCAACAACGACAACGACAACGATAACAACACCATCATCATCAACAACAACACCAACAACAACGACAACGACAACAACGACACCAATTAACAATAGCAACAACGACAACATCAACACCAACTAACAATAGCAACAGCAACAACAACGTCGAGAATGACCAAAAACAATAGCAACAACAACAACAATAATAGGAACAATAACAACAACGACATCAATAATAACAATAATAACGACAACAGCATCAACAACAACAACAACATCGGCGACGACTACGACCCCAAATATTGGTTGCGAAAAAACTCAACTAGATTTACAACCACTACAACAACCACATTGATAATGACATCTAAAACAACCACAAAACATGGACATCGTCAGGCATTTTTGAACAGTCATTTTTGCATCCGTAGCGAAAATGTAGCCTGCGTGCAGCCGAACACACTGAAACCCTGGTTTTGTGTTCGGCTGCACGCAGGCTACGAAAATGGCGTCCGGAATCATCCAATATAGTAACAAATTATCAAAGATCATTAAATGACAGATAATCAATTCATTTGCCCACTGCATGATTTAAATGCAGCCAAACGCGAAAAAAACCTTGACATTTCAAAGCAAAGAAACGACCTAAATGTGTCGTTTTTCCTCCACTGAAACATCTAATCAATCTCCGTTTTAATTGACTGATGTTCGATATTTTTACCTCTATTAGTAATTGTATAGACGCATTTAGCAGCTGTTTAATCTCTTTCGTTTTGAAAAATCATAACTCCGTGCTTTTAAACATGCATAGTATGGTCACAGCTGAAAAATCAACAACTCGATTTAAACTATATTGATACATAAACTATATCTTAAAAACAAGCAATACATCGGGCAAAACAATTAACAATTTCTCTTCAAACCAGCAGTATTACAAATCAAATGTTGTTGCAATAAATCGGGCAAAACATTTTACAATTGTTCTTTAAAACTAGCATTATTACTAATGTTGTTGTGTTTTTGATATTGGACTACAAATGATGTGGCATTGTCTAAGAATTCTAATCGCAGATAAAATCCATGTCTTTATAATGTAGATTTAATTTATATGTTTAGTTTAATGAGGATACTCTTCGAATTCTTTTTGCGGTTTCAAATCGCAGGAAATTATAATAATCTATCTACGCTGAACAGCGCTAAAGCTACAAATATTTACAGCCTAATAATAGCGAATTGATATAATTTATGCTGTAATGCTACTTACAATGTGACTTTCGACGTCCCATTAGTGGCAAAATTGACGGAAAATGCACTGTCATGAAACAGGATTAGGTACAGAATGAAGAGTAAACACCGAACGATATCCATGGCTTTACTTTACTGAAACAAACAAATCATTTAGTTAAGTCTTTTAACTCTCTTAATGTATAAAGTTTACATGGTGATCCAAGAGAAAAAATGCATATGTTTACGCTATCTCGGGTACTGTACCTCTTTCATAGCATTTCAAGTATAAGAAATCGAAAAATACCCTTCTTTTCGATGCGAAAAACTCTCTCATTAAGCTTACTCAGTCCTCTCATTGAGCATAGGTCTTTTCAAGTTCGAACTTAAGCACATCTAATGAACATGCGATAATAAAAACAAATGAAGACTCCCGAGGGATCAATGTAATATAAGCAATGATTGTGCTGCTTTTGTTAGTAAATTGATTAAAGCTTACTGCTTTGTTATCAGCAAAGAGCTTTCTCACCTTGCGATCATTAACTTTCTTTCATTTGCTACGAGCTTGTCCTGCTGATTGTTGACGGCCGGTAAATCAAGATTCAAGTTCTGTTTGAAAAGATTGAATATATCTGAATAAGTATTTGAGATGTCAAATTTAGTGTGTCACTTTACAGTATCGGATTAGGAGAACTTTGCAGTCTTAAATGCTCTAATTTAAAGGCATCAAAGACTTAGTGGTAGGGAACAAATAAAAAAAGCTAACGACTAACTAATGTGGTCAACGTCCAGTGGTTGGCCACGAACTGAAATCCGAAATAGCAATCACTCAGCCACTCTGTACAAAAGCCATCAATATCTAGAGTGGTTCCATAACTCTAGCCATAAAAATATCGCCTCAGGACTGTTGAATATTTTATTGTTGAGCTCTCATAACGAAACCTTAACTTTCCTATTTGATTAAGATCTTTTGTTTAGTCTGAGTAGTTCAAGAAACGTTTTCAAGATCTAAATGTTTGTAATCTTCCGTTGTTCTCCGCTGTTTTTTCCGGGCTTTTTTTTTCGGTTGATTTTAGTTCTTTTCTTATTTGTTTCCCGCTCTTTTGGTATTCATTGTATAGTTGTTGACAGTTTGTTTTATCATATTCTTGCTATTTTGTAATTTTCTCGCTGTTTTACAGTAGCGTTTTTACAGCATGTTGTTCCGTTATTTACAGCGCTGTTTTCTCGTTGCCTTTATTCGTTGTTTTATCACTTGTCTTCTATTTTTTTTTTCCCAAATGGTCATCGGATTTTCTCTTGTTATTTTTCTTTTGGCATTCTTATACTTTTTAGATTCGTTTTTTCATGTTGTTTTCGTGACGTTTTTCTGCAATATTTTCCAGGTTGTTTCCGGTTCCAGCTTTGAGATTATACCAGTATGACGATAGTGATTTTTATCAAGATGTTCAAAGTATAGCAGCTGTGTAATTTACGATATCAATACCGATCATTACGAGTTCATTTCAACAATAGCAATATCACAATTAATCTGAACTAATATCGCATCAATTTACGTAAATCATGACGGATACTGCAAGAGTTCTATATGGTATTATCAAATTCATGAATAATTCATGCCCTATTAGTCCAATCGTGGTTGTCCATTGTGGTCACATGTACAGACCTTTAAATCCCAATAAAGGATTGATGTTTTATGCATCAGTTTCATTAACTTTGATAAAGATCTGATCCAATCTTTATCAAAGTTAATAGTGCTGATGGCACAAACACCAGCAAAGGTCTCATCGCATCATCGACCTTCACCGGTTTTTCAAACCATGTCACTTTCCTAGCAGCCTCCTACTGTACCTTACAAGACCTCTTTCAAATGTGGGATGCCAAGGGTGATACAGTGCGCATGATCATAATGTAATGATCACGTCATTACTAGAAATGTGCATTAATCTTGGACTTTTCTTTAATAACTAATTAGTAAATGAGTTTTAAATGAATGTTGGGATTTGATAAGTCATATAAAATATTCGTGTCCGACCTTTATGGGCTTAAAAAGGCTCGCCTTTTTAAATCCCCAAAAAGGTCTCCCGCTCATATTTGATCTATTACTTACAAAGTTTCAATATTAGCCTTTTTCATATCGAGCAAGGGACTAGCTGGAACCAAGTTTCTCAAAATTAATTTGATTCAAAAATAAACCCCTTCACACTAAAGAACAAATACAAATTAGTAAGAATTGAAAGTTTGAACAAGTTTATGCAAATTGCAACGAAGCTATGGTATTTTAATTCTTTTCGAAAATACAAAGAATGTATGGTTTGGAAGGACGTGTTGGAAGGACACCATACATTTCTCTGTAATTTTGGCAGAGTTTGGATGCTCATCATTTATTTCTATTTAGCCAAATGTTCTGAAACTTGGTCAATAAGCTTATATTTGGTTACTCTCCCATGAGACGGGATTATATTTTCTGGAACCATAATTAAATTAGTTTTTCACACTCGTACCCAGTCCCTTGCTCGATATGGAAAAGGCCATCGAGGAATGACCATGGTGAATGAACAAGCAAGAGAAACATTCACTTCCTTGGATTAACAACAATCCTCTGCTGCGCCACTAGCTTTACGGCTTTTCGTTTCAAGAGGGAATAGACAGACATAGGCTGTGTTTTCACAAGGACACTTTAAGCTAGTGTAACTTGGAAACTCCGGAAATACAGCGAAAACAGCCTTCGAAAAATAAAGCTAGCTTTAAATGTACAGTGTTTTCACTAGCAACCGGCTGTTCTAAAAACCACGGAAAACATCGGAAATCGCGTACATTTTAAGCCATAAAAAGCTGAAACTGAAACGACTGAAACGGCTGAAAGCTAAAAGAGCTGAAAGAGCTGAAAGAGCTGAAAGAGCTGAAATAACCCAAATGTTTTACATTTTTTTCAAAAATATCATAAACACGAAGTTGTTTCCCAATTTCCGGCTTTTAAAAATTATATAATTCAGTTATTCAGTTCTCTTCACCGACATGATTTATACACAAATATCGACTATCATTATCAAATGTTAATGTTATTTAGGTGAAATGGTTGTATATGTTGAGGTTGCTGTATGGCGTGTAAGCATCTACAGCTCATATAGATTAGTCAGCCTTCACATACAAAAGGTTTTACTCGTATAATATTCGCTAACTTTAAAATGATTTTGATTTTGTTTGATTATAGTTCTCCCTATTTTGTCGCCATATGCGACATCATGATAGCTAAAAACGCAGAATAAGTACAAAAGCTATCTTTTTTTAATCATATATACGCAAGTAATCTTGTACAAATTTTTGAAGAAAACAGCGCGCGGAGTTTTCTTTCATGTCAGCACAGGTACCCCAAGCTCACTATCTGTGGTCTTATAAGGCTTATATGGGAGAATATACGGCGATTTTTAAAATATACAAAATTTGTATAAATAATAAAAATAAACGTTCTTACTTGTTTCTTGTGTTGTACTTTGACTCCCTGTTAAGTTCCAGGCCATTTGGGGCAGTTTTGAGTGAGTAGGAGAAAATTTCTTGTCAAGGGGGATAAAATTTTCTCCTACTCGCTCAAAACTGCCCAAAATGGCCTGAAACTTAACAGGGAGTCAAAGTAAAACACAAGAAACAAGTAAGAACGTTTATTTTTATTATTTATACAAATTTTGTATATTTACAGATAGTGAACTTGGGCTACCTGTAATGTCAGTCTTTCATGTAACAACTGAAGCTAACTGATGAAGGCCACTTTATAATTTCACTAATCGTGTACAATTTTTCAAACTAAGTATTATTTCAATCCCCATTTACATTGGAAACGAAAGGAATTTAACGAAATATAAGAGTGTGAAACAATCTCTAAACAAGAAAGGAAGAGAGGTAAGCATTTCAATAAAGATCTGAAATGAGCGTGACGTTGACCTTTCATTTCAAACTCGCGCGTAACAGCGATTCGGCAGTTTAAAAGCAATCATAATTTTTAACGGATGGACAATTTGTGGATATACAGCATATGAAAAGAAAGATCCTCAGGGACATGTTTGTATACTATTTATATATTGCTTATTATATAGAGTACAAACACTATTTACCACTAAATAGTGTTGATTAAACAATTAAGAGAACAAAAGAATTTGCATAATTTAGCAGTATTTTGTGGTATTTATGTTGCACACTTTTAGTATTGTACTCTACAAGTGATTTATATTTGCTTATTTATATGCAAATTTATATACTGCTTGTTTTATAATTATACTAATTATTTAAAAAATTTAAAAAATGTGCAGTATTTCAGCTTTTTCAGCTGTTTCAGCTTTCAGCCGTTTCAGTCGTTTCAGTCGTTTCAGTTTCAGCTTTTTATCGCGACCCCTTAGCGAGGTAGTTTTATCTGGCTAAGTAGACAGCTTAGCCAGTTTACAGCATTCTTCTTGACAGGTATATGTCATGTTATTTGTTTAATCGCTATATTCATAAAACAGACCGTACTAAAACTTGCTTGAAATAAAGAAATATATGATCTTCAAGAGAGATTTATCTTTTCACCAACTTATGATAACTTAGTCTCACATTTAGAGATGTCCAAGTTTGAAATTTCTGGACTATCACTTTGTTGAAATGACTGTTGGGAATTTGAGCAATGTCTTACTGTTACACTCGGCTACTCCGGTGAAAACAGTTGTAAATTTAAACTAACTTTGAGTTGGTCTGTAAAAAAAACACCTTCAGGAATTTAAAGCGAGTATAAAGTAAAACACAGTAAAAGGAAGCGGAAGCGGCACTTACAAACTCTTTGAACGTTAGTTATTGGTTTCCTGACGTTCAAAACTTCTTCATATTCCATTCTTTTTGTACTAAAAAAATAAATGTTTGTCTAATGAATGTTGTCTTTACAAAGTTCGACAACTGCATTAACCTCTCCCGTGGTCAATCAAGTTTTACAAATATTGGACTTTTTGTGTTAGGGCTAAGAGTTCGTGCGTCATACAGTACTTCATCCAATCTACGTATCTCAGGAAAACTGGAACAAACAAAACATTGTAATTCCAACACTTTTAATGTAGTTTTTTTTTTTCAACTGATTAATACTCTCTTCAAAAGTACGAAAGCTGTTTTAAAATGAGGTATTCGGTGTTGAATTTAGTCAACGAAAATGCAACTTATTCGTGTTTTATAAGTGTGCCCATATTTCCTTTTCGTATTAAAATGATATATCACCTTTGACTAGTCGACGATTGTAAAACGAGTGGGGAAATTGGTACGAGTTGCGACCGCAGAGCATGCATTGATTGTTTGGCAGGACAGATGCTTTGTTTTGTCCCGTCAAACAATCCCTGTAGGCTTTGCGGCTGCAATATGTAGCAATCAGTTTCCATTCGTTTTGCAATTTAGTGGTGAATTGCATCTATTTATTGTAACTTGCCTGATTTAATAAATCGATGAATAGACGAAGTCAATATTTAAGTAAATAAATAAATAAAATGAAGTATCAAAATCGAAGCTAAATTGAAATTGAGCGAGACGACAACAATCTAAATGTCTAATCAGTCAACTCTGTGTGATTTACTATTAATTCAAAACATATATATATATATTCAACATACTTTCAAATAGGCTGCGGGCGTCTACTGACTGAGCCGGAGACCTTCCTGCTCAAAACACGACGGAGCATCTGTTTCTCCGATCCATTGTAGCTGCCATACTCGTAATGGTTGCGACGGAGATTTTCAAATAGAAAACAAAACACTATGACGTTAAGTAAAAAGTCAACGAAAAGCTGTCCGGTTGTTTTGTAGATTTTTCCCAGCTCTTGTTCAATGTTAATCACGTATTTTCTCTGAGCCCAGGCATTTGTCAAACCAGAAAGACATCAGGTATATCGAAGCGATTGTATTGAACTCATGGCAAAGCAAACAATGCCAACCTTTTTGATTAGTTTGTCTTTGTCAATAATCAATGCTAATACTGGAGGGATCACGTCTCTAGGGCGACACTAGCATCATAGCAGATGGTCAACATGATTGAATTATTTTGAACCCACTCAAACACCTATATAACACAGGAAAACGGAATAATACAAATATTCTTTGCGATGGAAAGCTCTTATCATCTATCTCTTATCATCAGAAAATTAATGCTCTGTGGAAACATTTTATCCAAATTAGTGGATGGCAATTACATAAAATGCAAGCTATGTTTCTTTCAATTCGGGGAGGTGGGTTGTGGGGTAGGGGGTATAACTGGACCTAGGTTTTAGGATGGTCTAAAAACGTGACTCTATTTCCGTTTTTTTTTGTATACTGTATTTAGTTGAAAAAAGCGCCGCCCTCGAATAAGCGCTGCATTTTAAAAGCTATAATGAGAATAACTTTTATCAAAAGTTATATTCTTCAGTTCAAATTATATATTTCACCGCTCGCCCATTAATTAAGTTCTCTCCCCAATATATTCGTAGTTCTGAGGGGACTGTATATCGACAACAATTAAACAAGTAAATACGGTACTCTTTTAGCCTCGCTTTTTTCATTTGATGTTTTTCTGTCGTTTTTCTTAGGGGTTAAAAACTGTGGGTATCATGCCCTCTAAAATGTGGGAGTTTTTTTATACTCACTGACAAGCCGAATATACTGCCTATAATACACCGAATCGAAATATGGCGACCAATTTGAATAACTATTGTCATTGACTCACTAACCTCTCATTCATGTGAAAACTCCATTGTATTCCATCATGAACACGAGGCTAGTCAGTCAAGAACAATAGCAGGTCGCCATATTTCGATTCGGTCTATAGATTTACCCCTTTTTTCTAGAAGAAAACAACAATTATTTAAAGAACATTTCGACCCACTAAAACACCAACGAAAAAATGAATAGAACTATAGTATGTCGCCAAAATTTAGACTCAAAGTGCTAATTGTTATTTAATTCTGCACATAAATATATCGGTCATTTTTTCTACATGTTTGAAAACTGGAACAATGATTGAGCTGGAATAGGTATATTAGTCATTTAACAAAACATACATCGAAATACTTTTGATAATACATTTACAAATTAAGAGAAATTCGTTTACAATGTAATTAATAAAGAAAAACAACACAAGGAAAATATTAATTACCGAAAACAAAGAGACCGAAAGCAAATTGATTAACATATTATTATTGTTAATGAAATTATTTTAACAAAGAAAATAATAATCATACGGAAATAATTATAAATAAATACGATAAAAACAAACCATAGAATATAAAGAATAGAAATAATACCTTATTAACTCGAGCGTCACGTCGCTTATTAAATATTTCTCAATCTCACTGTCATCTTCTCGAGCAGAACTACGAATATTGGGGAGTGGTAAAATATAATAACTTTGAACTGAAGAATATAACTTTTGATAATAATTTATTTCCAATGCTGTTCTAGAGTAACATTATAGCGTTAAAATGCCGCGCTTATTCCAAGTCGGGGCTTATTAAATATTTCTCGATCTCACTGTCCCCTACGAATATGGGGAGAGAGCTTATATTAATTGGCTAGCCTGAGAAAACAGACGTTCTTTCGCTCCTCTTCCCTTCTTTAGTTTCGCGGGGGGAAGAGGAGCGAAAGAACGTCTGTTTTCTCAGGCTAAATTGGCGAGCGGTAAAAAAAAAATAACTAAAGAATATAGCTTTTGATAAAAAAGATTATTCATTCCAATGCTGTTCTAGAGTAACATTATAGCGTTAAAATGCGGCGCTTATTCGAGGGCGGCGCTTATTCGAGTAAATATACATATATTTTGGAAACATTTTGGATACACTTTGTTTCGTCTTGTATTTATGTAGCAATTTGGCTCAACTGACATCTACTACATAGCGTAAAAACAAAATAATAATGATAAACTCAAGTCAGATTATATTTATGTAAAATTAACGATATTTCAAAGCCGCCGCCAACTTCTTTTAGGACGACTAAAAAATAAAAGGAGGTTAATTTTAACCTAGATTATTCAAAAAAAAATTGTATTTATCGTTCACTTGCAATAAATATTCACTCTTGAAAATGACGCCCGATGGCGTCGAAACGTCGGTTTTTTTTTTACCTTGTCGTTTTAAATTTTATTATAAAAAATAAAATAGATGAAAAATAACAATGTAAATATTATTGTCACAAAATAATGTTAACAAAAATATAATTTAAGGATATATTTCATATCCACTGGATATGAGCGATCGTGCGCGCCCTCGCCTGTTCCTGGTGTACCGTGAGGTTAACAAAATGGAGGCGAGTTTTGCTAGTGAGGACGACCTTCTTTCTTAACTAGAAACTAGACGCATAACTGCGTGAACTCGGGCTTCATTACGATTATGTAATCAATTTAGCTTGAGATGATTTGAAGCGAAAAAAAGTTATTTTTTTGGTCGTCCTCCTTTTCTGTTTGGTCTGTTCCTTCAGTCCGTGATCCGCTTGCCTGTACTGCTTTTACCTGGATATCGATGTTCGGTTCGTGCAGTGATATATGCGAGCTCAAAGACTGTCTAGAAACAGTGTTATTATAAAAGTTGTTCTTGCAAAATAAACGCAAGAAAAAGCAAGATAGATACTAGTCACTAAAGCAATTGGTGTTATATTTGAGGCGATTTAATTTAGGCTGTTGGATGTAGTTTTCAGAGAGGCTGATTTCAGCTGTTTTATATTTGTTGTTGTCGAGCTTGACCTTGATGTTTAAAATCGGTCACGTTATCTGACATATTGTAAACAAAGAAATATTACTTTCATCGTTCAACTGCTAGATAATAGGTTGAAGCGATTAAGTTTAAACTTAAAAGTTTTGCGTATAAGTTTGTTGTTCTTTGCCGAGATCGAAGCTAAGCGCTCGGCAATCGCCAATCAATCGCGGATCTGAAGCTTGTACGAGCTAATAGTATAGTCAATAAAATTAAACTATTGACAGATAAACTCGTTATTTTAATCAAAAATATAAAAGAAATAATTACAAGAAGCAAAATATTTACCCTAAACATCACTACTGTTGTTGTCTTCACTTCTAGTGCGCTGTATCGTACTCTCTAAGAATGCTTACAATACAGTTAAATATCCAGTAGTAACAGCTTCGTCCTTTGTAACTGGTTGTGAATCAATTCCATAGCATTATGAGTTTATAGCAGGGACGATTTCTCGATAAATTCCATCATAATAAGTTGGCTCGCTTATTTAGCCCGTAAATTGCATGATCTTTATTAAAATTCACAGTGACCCTTTCCGAAAACATTCGACATAAACTTAAGTGTAATTCTACTGCGAATCATGTGGAGTGAGCGCATAAAATATGAGAATATTCCACCTAGAAATCGATCCTTCGACGAATCAAATATCCATGTGCTCGTATTGGCCAGTCTACGCATGAGCTGTGACCATACGCATGCGCGGTGACGACTAGACGGCGTTTTGCGACCCAAGAAAAAAAAAAAAAAAAACAACATTGAAGCCCATTTTAAGACTCGGGTTTCCTTTGGAAAGCCCGAGTAAAAACGTATTTGATGGCTGGTATACATATCTATTTTATTATTTACTATATTATTATTTCATTTTTCAAGAATTATTAGTAAAGTTAGAGCTTTTTCAAAACGTTTTAGACAAAACGTAATTGCGTTTTTAACTTTCTATTTTTATTTAATTTAGCTAAATTTGAAAATAATTATTATCCTATATTTGTTATAATCTAGTGGATGTGGACAAAATCGAAAACCATATCAAAAAGTTACATATATTATTAACTATATAAAACAGAGCCGAAAATAGAGAAAAAAAAATACTAATTTAAATATACAAAACGTAGCCACAAATTATTGTACACAGAATAATAACTGTTAACATGAAAACAAGACAAGATAAATGAACAGTACAAAAGAAAAACTATCTAATCAAACAAACAAACTCAAATATCGAAAAGTTACGAACGAAAACACAGCGTGAATATAATGCACATCGAAATAAGCATATTATATATCAGTAGATTTAAAAACACAATTACCTATACGTTAGTGAATGTAAGACAATTTCAATGCGTGATAGATGGCATTTTAAAGAAAAAAAGCATGGTTATATTCTAGATAGATGACCATCTCACCTGACTTAGACAGCAGACGCCTAGATACGAGTTACACCGCTACGAGAATAACCGTTATTGAATATCGAGTCACTTGTCTATCACTCTTTATATATAGGCATTCCACTGACCGATGGGAATTGTGGGAAGTCATTAAATTCCAAATGCATTGTTTTTTTAAAATAATCTTATTAAATTATTTATTAAAATAGCCGTAATAAAATAATCTTATTAAAATAACCATATTAAAAAAACTTGTATGGAGACCGGGGTTTTGTGTTCGGCTGCACGCAAGCTAGTATGGTGCTGAATTACAAATAACAGTATATCAAAAGTACACATTAATATTCAAGTAATATAATAATTATACTGATACATTTGCAATTTAATGAGCTCCCACAATTCATATCGGTCTCAGATCAAACATTTTCAGATGATCAACGGTAATTAAAATAGGTGCATAAAAATATTTCAAAAAGGTAGTCGAACACAATAGACAGACAAAACGAATTATACCGAATAATTAAATGACATGGGTTATTGGTGATTCAGCTCATTCCATGACCAAAAGGAATTATGGGTACGCGCCAATCTAAGTAAACGTTGTTTATGGCAATCAGCTCATTCCATGACCAAAAGGAATTATGGGTACGCGCCAATCTAAGTAAACGTTGTTTATGGCAATCAGCTCATTCCGTGACCAAAAGGAATTATGGGTACGCGCCAATCTAAGTAAACGTTGTTTATGGCAATCAGCTCATTCCATGACCGAAAGGAATTATGGGTATACCCAAAACATGATCAATAAATCAAATAATATAATAATTTCAATTCAACATTAATTTTACTATAAGTGCGAGTCGACGTTTCGACGCATCAACGCATCGACGCATCATTATTTTGATTTGAGTGTTTTAATCCATTCGCAGTCAGTCGTATTACGAGAACACACATAAAACAAAACGCTATAAATGATTTAGTAAGAGCGTGAATACTCACTCGCATCTAGTTTCCCCCGCAGCCCTGTTTAGCCTCTTTGATTGCGTGACGAGGCTAAACACGGCTGCAGGGGAGACTAACTCACATCCTAAAATATATCAAAATGTCTGATTGGCGATTTACATGGTCCACGAAAATTGGTCTTTCGCGCGGTGCATGCTGGTAAGTGACCATGAGTCTTTAAATGTTTCAGTAATGACTTCATGCCATGGCGAGAGTATGGAGGGATTAAAGCCGCGTTTAAACGGGCCCAACATGCTGGCCCATGCAACAATGTTGGATGATGTTTCATCCAGCATCATCCAACATTGTTGGTCTAACACGTTGGTCCCGTTTAAACTGGGCCCTAAGAACAATTACTATGAAGAACATCCATTCAGTACACCTCAGTTACATTTAAACTAATTTCAAAATATATTATTTTTGGCATATAGTTTGATGAGAAATAGAATTACGAGAAGACCAGTTGCCATTTTTGTAATTTGTATATTTCGGTCTTTATTCAAAGACCATCAACTGCAAATGAATAAATTAAACTAAGAATTAATCTTAATTCAGAATGTCTTAGTTTAATTTATTCATTTGCAGTTGATTGTCTTTGGATAAAGACCGAAATATACAAATTATAAAAATGACAACTGGTCTTCTCGTAATTCTATTTCTCTAATTTCAAAATGTTGTCACATGAAATAAGAACAAGAGTACTTCAGTAAAAAGTTCAGCTCCTTTAATTTTCCACCAAATTACAAAAGTCAGGACGACGTTCAGTTGCAATTAGAAATATCTATCGCTTTGAACAACCTTTTTGAAATTGGTGTATTCATTTGGCTAAACGTTATTCATAGTTAATATTAATCAAGAATTATTAAATGACTCTACTGGAAACATCTTGCTTAACTAGTCATATCTAATTATAACCATCCTTTTATTGATCGTAAATCTGAAAGCCGTAATTATTCAAAACTAATGATGGCGGTGATTGGTTTCAACAATACTAAAATTGCTTTTCCAACGAATGATGACTTCTAGTGCTCATTTGCTTATTCAAAATGACGTGTATTATTACACAGATTTTCGGTATTACAACAAAAATCTTTTCATCACGATTAGCAAATTGAAAATGTCAACTTGATTTTGTTTTTCTTTTCGCAAAAAAATCCCGCGCAGTAAAGATGTCGAGCTATATCTATCGAAAATGAAAGTTCTGAAAAGCGAACTAATTCAACTTCAAGCTTGCGTTATGTAGATACACTTTCTACGCAAAACAATATACAATTTTTAACTTAAAATATAAATTTTTTTAACTTAAAATATACCACTTTTCTTTCAAACAACCTAAAGTTTCCCAGCTAGCGAAAATAAACACCCTATAAATAGAAGCTTTTCAAGTTTCCATGATATATTTTAGTCATTGTCACGGAAGAGCAAAAGCCGATTGGCAATTATCTCAGTAAGGAATACAAGAATAGGCTGTCATTTTCTCACGCGTTTATCTAAACATTGATGGCCTAGCGATCGTGATGAATGACTTTATTGATTCGTTTAGATCAAGCATATATTTCATCGACAAACGAAGGATTGATCCAATGAGCTGTCACTGACTTTAGAAACTCAGCCAACAAAAACAAAGACCGGAGTCTGATTTCAATATGTAACTCACTGAAACATACATTATTCTTTATTTTTTTCTACGAAATATTGAGTTGGGTTTGTAAGAACTTTAGCTGTCAGTTGAGAAAAACTGCCAAAGAGTTGTATTTCTTTTGCGGGAATTTTTTCATGCAGCCAAAAAAGATAGACAGCTAGGAGTCTTCTTTCAATATATAACATGTATTCTTCTTCTTTTTTTTACGAAATATTGTGTCGGGTTTGTGAGGCCTGTAGCTGTCAGTTGAGAAAAAAAAACGCCAACAATTAAGTTGTCTTCGTTTTGAGAGACTAGTGCTGACTAGTGAAATTGTTTTCATTGGTAAAAAGACTGAGCTAGCTTTGGTATATGCAAGAATTGAGATGTTGGAATAATTAAAAACATCGAAAATTACAACTAAAAGGATAATTATTATATGGATAATAACTGTTTTACACTTAAAACAAAGACATTTTTCGAAAACATTACATTGACTTCTTGCATGCTCGTAATAATCACGTCTCGATGGTACGTTGACAAAATTGACAAAAAGCTTGACTTCGTAGACGAAATAGCTCCTTTTCAAATCGCCTTAGAATTGACACGATTTTGATAGTAGAAACAACCTCTTGGCCAAACAGGTGAATGAGTTGCGTTTCGACTGTTGATTTTATCATTCATATTCTAGTACATATATAAGATCGTGCGTGTGATCTGCTGGTACGTGAACACAGATAAAGTATCACCTTCAAGATCGCCATTGACAGTTTTATTTGCCAAAGTTCGCTTGTGTGCACCACTGACTAGCGCCCCATGGAAGATGTAATCTACCATTGTTTGTATTTTCCGCACGGCTTGCCTTAAGCAAAATGAACACACAACTTAAAAAATAGGAAAAGAAAGGTGACGAGTGAAAAGAACGGAAGAAACAAATAAATGAATAGATGAAAGAATAAAAGGAAAAGACAAAACAAATGAATTCGATGGAATGGATCAATGAAAGAAAGATAATTAAGAGAAAGAAAGAAAGAGTTGATAAGTAAGAAGTGAATGAATTAATAACAGAGGAAAGCATGAGATATATGAAGAACTTTTCCGTTTAAAAGTGATCTATATTCTATTTTTGCCAAGCTTTCAAGAAAGCGTTTTGGCAATAAAACCTTTGCGAAGCGGTCGACAAATTGTATCAACAAAAAAGCAGTTTCATACGTTAAATGTTAACTTGATTACGCATATAAAACACGAGAATTGCCGTGATACAACACTCTGATACAAACCATCGAAGGCCATGATTAAGGTTAGAAACGCGAGTCAGTCAGCGCTTTTTCATGGTGATATAAAGTTATCATTTTTTCACTTCATCTTATAAAGGATCTCAGTATTATAGAAACAATTTTGAATATTGGGGAATTAAAGCAGCTTATTATCTAGACGCCAATTCAATTTTACTCGCTGCACAAACAATATGAATCCGGATAGAAAAAGAGAGTGTCTACTTACAAAGCAATTCCTCCAACTGTTTGAACCCCAAAAACGGTCGCAGGCTTACTCTTTGAGTTGATGTACTTGAATGTTGCGAATATTCCTAAATATGCCCATTTAATTACTATAGTGGACCAAGGAAGATCGTATATATCACGATGGTATTATCACCGACTATCCATCGCCTGATTGGTCATTGCCATCCTCTATTTGAATTTAGGGACTAGAGCCTAATTAGCACACGTACAAAATAAACAGCTGAATAAACCAACTTACTATTCCTTCAAAATTGAAACAGAAGTTTGGCAAATAGTTTCCTCATTTAATGACGCAATGCAAAGTAAAGACAATTGGTCATCAGTGAATACAGATTGCACACCATATTGTCCAGAAAAGAATAAAAACAAATTATAGAAAATTAGTAAAGAAATTGAATTAATAATTCACTATTCGATTACGAAATTCACGGTACTTAAAAATAATGTAAATAACCTTTTTCGCTTGTCGGTTGAATACGTCGTTCTAAATTGGCCAAAAGAAACAATAAATCAAAAGAAAAACAAAACAATTGAGAAAAAAGGGGGGAAATATATTGTATAAAGTATTTCAAAAATGCCGAAAATATGACTTCAATAATGTTGTTTTTTATTAAAAATCCAATCTGGTTGAGAATAATTACATTATAGATTGTTATCCAGATTGCATTACCAAACAACGAAAAATACCGACCACTGGTATATAATGTTGTAGTTTAATTGACCGTTATAAAATGGTAGAATCATGATTGAAAAAAAGGTAGCTGCTTGATAAATATCGGTGGTTGGACCGCAACTGCTACCGCCACAGCGAGTCTATCAGGCGATGGTATACATTTTGACAGCAAAGACCTTCCGGAAGCAGTCAAAATGTCATGTTTGCTAACCCTTTATTTTTGTTCAATCTCAATAAAATTCGGTTGAATTGAAGTGTTTTTGCATTTTATTACAAAATTTAATTCAATCCAACTTGCAGAGTTTTGAGAAAAAAGGAATGAAAAAATCATTGATCGCAAAAATATTGTATATATATATTTTAAAAGTAACAATTTGGTTGGGATGTTCTATGTGTACAAAATTCAACAAATAAAAACGTTGGAAAATAAAAATAAACAAGGTACAACATAGACAAACAAATGACTTCTTTTCTGCTTTATCAATCTTATTCTGTGCTATTGTATAACAATATATGTATTATTTATATCTCGTGGATGCACAAAGACTGTTAGTGTTACTGTTATTCTAATTTATGATTTTAACATAACATAGACAAAGAAAAAGCCTAAGAGTAACATTAGATACAAAATATTATATACAAAACAGAGAAAGAAAGGTATTCTAACATTGTATATATAATATATAATAAGACAAAGAATAGCCTAAGAGTATAACATTAGATACAAAATATTATATACAAAACAGAGAAAGAAAGGGATTCTAACATTGTATATATAATATATACACAAAAGAAAGTGCAAAGAGCAGATGGAACAGATTGTTTACAACTGTTTTGACAATCCACATAGCAATAACTTCTAAAGTTTGTTTATGACCTCAATCAGTATAATCACCGTACAGCTTGAACAGACACATGAAGTTTTCATTTGTAATTTCGGTTCATTTGATATACAGCCGTTTTAAGAAGGTTTTCAATGTTGAGAGGAAATGCAGGCTAAGTGAGTTCAACAATACCGTTATTTATTATTTAGAGGCGGTTATTTTAACCATTTTGTGATGGTACGCTACAAATTAAAGTTTGCGCGAATAATTTCGTTATATTTTCGTGTTAGCGTGAATAGTTTTAAACTAAAATCTTGCTTCAAGCCCATGTTGCCTTCTGGCATTTTTTGGAGATATGTGAAATCGGCACAAAACTGCTATCAATCTGGAATAGTTTTGTTTCGCCATGATTCGTTATAATGCTATGTCTGATAGTTTTATACATTCATATTCTTAATTCACTAGCGTAATTAAAACGACTAAGAACCAAGAAGATTTATTGTTGCTTTAATTTAATCTAGGCTTTAGATGAAAAAAGCTCTCAAAATACTTTAAAGATGAGTAGAAGGAAAAGCCTTAAGGTGGTGCGATAAGTGGACTCAAAGTAACATTATGCTCTAGCTAGCTAGTCAATCTTTACCGGGTATTAACTTAAATCTATAATAGCAGTAGAAATCGTGTTTTTAAAAGTCGTTGTCCTCAAAATCAAAATCATTATAGGAATTGAATAGTAGTAATAACACTGAACTCCTGATTGAATATTTGTATTTATATATATTAGTTTTTTACCTTACTGATTCAGTGTGGACGTCACAAGTCCAAGATACACACAATCCCGTGTTTCCAAATAGTTTTTGACATATTACCAATACCAGTCAAATCACTTGTTGTAATAATCACCCCAATGTCTGGATTAAACTTGAAAATGTGAATGAAAGCTTGCAAAAGCTCCAGATCTGTGCCGTCAAACTATACAGTCGGATTTAGATTATGCCCAGTATATATCATATAAGACAATGATAGCCGTGAGTCGAGCCAGACAACCCCTTAAATAGATCAGTGTTTATACGGACATACAATAATGAATTATTGATTCGGTGGTTAATTAGAATTATGCAAAAACATATTGAGTTTAATGTTGAATTGGGGAGCCGAAATGATCGTTCAAAATACTTGAAAATATCGAGGAGGATATTATTTAAAGTGCACTCAATCGAAGCTGGAGATTCATCAACAAGGGCAGTATATTTGTCCTTATAAAATAATGTACAGAAAATCCTGTTCGATAAAGTAAGACTGCAGAAAAGGTCCAGTTAATAACGTGAAAACAATTCTATTTGGGTGAATCTGACGCATTGTTTTCTGACCTGTTTTTCATCGGAACAATCTTTGTCCGAAAGAAATAATCAAATCTTTTTTTATCAGAGTCAATAAACAAATAGTAAAATTAGATTGATTAATATTCCCTTGGTCATAGGCGCTTTAGCTTTGCGTGATATTGCTGGAATCAAAATCTGTGTTTATAACATCAATATTGACATATATCTTTGATAAAGAACCGTTTGTTGGTTCGTTTTATTTGTTTGTGTACGTTTGTTGTTTAAATTTTTATGGTTTATCTTTTTAGTGAAAAGGGGGAGGGGTGGGGTGTTGATGGGATCATTTGTTTTTTACAGACATTTGTACAATATACTTGTTATGTGTGTGTGTGTGAGAGTGTGTATGTGATTGTTGGTTTTATGGACATTTGTTCAATATGAAGCGGAAAATCATTATTAATACAATTGTCTCTGTGAGTCCTTTTTCGGTTCAATATTAGGAATGATCGGCGCGTCTCACTATAACATTCACTAAAGTTTAATATTTGAGATGCTTCGCGCGCTCTGATTGGCTTGCTACCGTGTCTATATCAGAGGACAGTGACCTGCTTAGCTTTTATATTTTATAAAAGCAATACAACGTCCGCTTTTATCTTTATACTGTGATATAAACACTCTGGAAGCTATAGACGACTGTGTTGCTGTACATCTCGCAGAGTGCTTCAGACAGTGTCAGAAGGCACGCGCGCCGTGTTATATAAACAAACATCTATAGTTCTAGCTAAACGTGTTTGTTTCGTTTGACTCGTGTTTGGCAGTGACTCGCTATGTTATAACACCTGCATCATTCAACAATCAATTGATAATAATCATATGCAACTTTTACGAGAAACTTTGTCACCCGTGAAATGGAAAGCCAGCAAGCTAGAAGCGCGGGTCTTTATGGGTAACCTATAAGTTACTTTACTAGTATTAGAACGCAGGGATTTCATGGCCATATCGCCACACTTGTCAATGTATTATTGAGAAAAGACAAATTGACTTATTAGACAACAAGAAAGGCGTGCATATTCAATTATTATCTGAGCTCATTTGCATCACTAGCTTCAATTGTAAGCTGTTTACGGGTAACAAACTTGAAAGCGTGTTGTATACAACATCGGTATTTAAAAAAGCGGGTTGTCATTGTTTATGAGCATACAACTAAACGCGAATGTATAATTGATGCCTTCAAAACAGTAAATTCTCTTGATGAGCTTTGCTCTTTGGGCAAAGTTGCATAACCGGTGCAACTAGAGAATAATATCAGTGAGTCTAAAAAAAATAACAGTTTCGTGGACTACTAGCCTATCTGCTATTTTTTCTCAGTTTTTTTCCTTTATTCCGACGAAGGATTAACCAGTTAGAAACGTCAGTCACTCTTTCATGCATGCAGTGTATTTTTATCTCAGACTTATTGCAACATTCAAAACGTCATTGAGTAATTATAACACTCTGTTTTTCTTTCTCAATCTTCCACTAGCTTCCATTTTCATATTGGTATTATAAGTGGTGCCAGCAGAATAATGTCTGTGTATATCGTCAGCGCAAAAATCACAATCGGCAAAAAACGACACTGCATGATAACATTTTCTTTCTTTTAATTGATAATTTCTCGAGTTCCAAAATTAAAGGAAAGACCAAAAAAACCCGCAAAATTTCAGGTTTTCGAGGCAGTGATTATTTAACAAAGAGATCCTTTAGCGAGCGCAAAATTCACAATCAACTGATGTTATAGTACTTGAAGTATTTTTTATTATTATATATAGCGAGAATTATTTTGATATGGAAAGATTGTATCGGCAGTCTTTTCTTTCGGTAAAATAACGGCACAATATTATCTTTAATATCTAAGAGCACTTGAGATATATATAGCAATATTTTGAATCAACAAAAACCGTTTTATCACCAACATTAGTATAACGGCTTTTGGGTACAAACAACATCATATGATAAATTACCTATTAACTGACAAAACATTTATAAACACGCCTTCCTAATTACTGCCAAACAAAGTATAGCAACATGCAATAACACAAAATAACTGACAAGAAAAAAATGACAACAACAAACTAACAACAAAAACAAATGACCGTAACTAAACCAGTGCAACCGAACAACAATATTAATAACAAACTACCAACCACCACCACTACCCAACAACAACAAAAACTACTAAACAAACCACAACCAATTCACAAACAGTAACAACAATAACAACAAACTACCACCACCACCACCACCACCAACATACAACAAAACCACTGAACAAACCACCAACTAATTCATAACACAACAACAACAACACAAACTACCATCACCACCACTACCAATAACAACAAAACCACTGAACAAACAAACAACCAACTCACAACAGCAACAACAATAACAACAAACTACCATCACCATCACCACCACCACCAACAAAAACCACTGAACAAACCAACAACTAATTCATAACAGCAACAACAACACAAACTACCATCACCACACACTACCAATAACAACAAACCACTGAACAAACAAAGCACCAATTCACAACAGCAACAGCAACAACTACCATCACCACCACCACCACCACCCACCAACAACAAAAAAAAACACTGAACAAATCAACAATCAATTCACAACAACAATAACAACAACAACAACAAACTACCATCACCACCAACAACAACAACAACAAAAACACTGAACAAATCAACAATCAATTCACAACAACAACAACAAACTACCATTACCAACAACAACAACAAAATCACTGAACAAACCAACTAATCCATAACAGCAATAACAGCAACAACAACAAAATACCATCATCACCACCACCACCACCACCAACAACAACAACAACAAAACCACTGATCAAACCAACAACTAATTCACAACAACAACAACAAACTACCATCACCACCAACAACAACAAAACCACTGAACAAACCAACAACTAATTCATAACAGCAATAACAGCAACAACAACAAAATACCATCATCACCACCACCAACAACAAAAAAACACTGAGCAAACCAACAATCAATTCACAACAACAACAACAACAACAACAACAACAAACTACCATCATCACCACCACCACCACCAACAACAAAACCACTGAACAAACCAACAACTAATTCACAACAACAACAACAACAACAAACTACCATCACCACCACCATCAACAACAACAAAACCACTGAACAAACCAACAACTAATTCATAACAGCAATAACAACAAAATACCATCATCACCATCATCACCACCACCAACAACAACAAACTACTACTACCGTACCACCACCACCAATAACCATAACAACAATAATGACATCAACTATAACAACAACAATAACAACAACAACAATAACAACACTACCACCACCACCAACAAACTACCATTACCACCACCACCAACAACAACAACAAAACCACTGTACAAACCAACAACTAATTCACAACAACAATAACAGCAACAACAACAAAATACCATCATCACCATCACCACCACCACCAACACACTACTATTACCGTACCACCGCCAACAATAACCATAACAATAATTACGACATCAACTATAACAACAACAATGGACAAATCAACAACAACAACAACATTAACAAAAAGGTTCTGTTCGACCATTCATTCAAATAGGATGTTATTCTGTTGTCGGTGTTAAAATAGATGACTCAAAAACAATAATAGTCCAAGTCGTCACTAATTTCCTTTCAAGATCTTTTAACTCGATCACATAAAACGAACTTTGTTATTTTCAATTAGTATATAACTCATGCTGATGTTCTAAGGGGCCGACTAATTACTTGAATGGCTCGTAAGAGTTTTTCAATTTGTCTAGAAGTAAAATACTTATACGCTATAGTGCATTAATTGGAAAAGAAATTGATTGATCTGTTTATCGTTGGTAAATTAAAAACGAAAAGTATAGTTTCGCCTGATAAATTTAATTCAATATTCATCGCTAGTGGTTTTAAATCATATTACATTCATTTTATTTATTAATTATTTCCTATATACAACAACAACAATAACTTTACTCTTTCCTAATATGTTTGAATGTTTTTGCAATATTTTGCTTGTAGAATCAAAGTAATAATAGTAATGGTCTATTTTTTCAGTTTAACTGACATAAGAATGAGTTTCTTTTCTTTTTGGAACGCACCGATTTAAATTTTAAAAAGGATTCCAAAGATATCGGCAATTGAGACAACCCGATAGAGTAGATTTTGTAATAAACTTAAAATAATAGTCAAATAAGACTTAAAATAAACTAAAAAATTGTAAGTAAGTCATCCCAAAATTAAAATCTATCGTGAACATTTTGAAATTATTCCGGCGTACTAATGCATAGCTTAAAATAGAATAGAATTGACTTTATTTAAACACTGTTATTCTCTTCAAGACTATAACAAACAAAAATATACAAAATACATGTTTATAATTTTCCTCACTGAATAAGCTATTTAAAAAAAGACTACAATATGAAAAAACTCAAACAGAAGAGCCTGTTTTTCAAGAGAGCCGTTTCTCTAGTTGTTTTGGAATAGCCTAACACTCTAGACAATCATTTAAGAAATGGGCGTTTGACTCAGTCTAGAACAACTGATTCAAAGATAAAATCTTAGAGTGCTATCTTTAAAATCTAAAAAATACTCTAATAAATCTAAACATTACTAGCTCTGTTATATGTCCGGATGCAAGTCAGGCTAGTAATTTACAATAAAGCAGGAAATGGCTATGTTTTGTTGTTGTTTATAGTCAACCAAAATGTTATCCGTGCTAATGTTACAATCAATAGTGATAGTGATTATTCATTGTCAACGTCTGTCAATTTTCCGGACAAACCTTACGTACAGTGAGGATACCGGTCGAACCGCGAACACTTGACCTTTTTCATATTATGTTATTATTTTCTAAACCTTCTACTGCTTCAAAACCTCTAAAGATGAAGCTGTGAGTTCAAATACATGCACTAAGTGTTTATAATCAATGTTATTCCTGATCTATTCGTCGCTCATGGGATGTGGTTTGAAAAGAGGAACACTGCATGTAATACCATGCAACATGGAGATTGGTTCAGCGAAACAATGTATGTATATAGTTATCAGTATTATTGCATTCTTTGTCTTATCCCAACGTTACACCCCAAACTAGCTGCATCGTATTAACACATACTTTACTCACTAGCCTGTATTAGAGGGGGAAGGAGGGGGACGCAAAAGAACCACTGAGGACGCAGAAAACCCCTTGTTGTGAGGAGCCTAAGTGACTGATAACCACACATACTATACTCACTAACCTGTATTAGGGGGAAGGGATGGGGATGTAAATGACTAACTGCTGAGGACGCAACGCACCTCTTGTCGAGAGCACCGTTTTAATTGATTTTCTCATACTAACACATACTAACACATACCTAACCTGTATTGGGGGGAAAGGGGGAGGGGCTAAAATGAACCACTGTGGACGTTAAAAACCCTTACCGTGAAAGATCTAGACATACTAACTACTAATCTCTAATGATTGCCGCGTATAGAGGGCCGCCCGTAACATCTTATACTCAATTCTGATTTCCTTTTTTAAAACATTGAAAAATCAAGTCAATTAAGGTGACTGGCTACTTTTGGAAATAATGTTAAACTTTTCTTTAAACTACGGTTTATTAATGTGAAATTTAATGCTGATTACAAATATGAAAAGAAAAAAGGGGTATCCTGAGCTTGTTTTCGAGATAATCACCATTTAATGGATGCCCGCCTACGCGCGAGATTTTGAAGAAAAACTTGCGAAAACGGAAGCGATATGAAAAAAATTGGTACTCATAAGAAAATAATTTTCATACTATATCAAGCACAAATGCCGGGTAATGAATCATTCTAAAATACAACATAGATGGTTTTGAATAAAAGACAAAGAAATACCTTGATCTGTAATATTTTGTCCTTTCAGTGCTTTCAAAACTCGCATGAAGTCGGACAAAAAATCCTACGAAAATCGATTTTTTTTGTACGTTAGAAAAAATAACTTTTTGAAAAACTTTGATATAGCGTAGATTTTATTAGGTTCTTTCAACTAAGCATAAAGAAAGTATAGAGTCCCGTGCAAAATTCGAGGGTTTTGCCCTGTTGAAGCTCAAAACGTGTATCGTTCCTTAATAAAGTTTTGTATTTTTTTCAGCGGTTTTTGTGCGCGCGCACATCGTGGGCTCGGATCGAACGTTCAAAAGCGTTCAAAAGTAGCCAGTCACCTTAAATCAAAATAAAATCATCATACAAAATAAATTTCACTTGATAAATACTGATATATCAATGTTTGTATTACGCACAACGGAAATAAGTTCAGGATAGAGAAGTATGTTTTCAACCTGTTATTAAGAATGACACTGTAGAAAGTATTGAATTAAACTGTTCGTAAGTATGATGGTCGTATGGGCAATACCTGACATTTGGTAGACCATATTTCGTGCCCTAGAACCAACATCATCTCAGTTGTCGATTTGGCAAGCTAACTTATATAATTATACAACACGCAGACTCTGCCAAAAAAAACCCTGTGCAAATATCAAACTGTTTCTGTGCATCCTTTCTGCGCGCGATGAGGAACGCCTGGGTGATTTTGCTTTTATGACAAGATGGCCAGCGGTTTTTCGGTTTTTGCAGCACAACATCTTGAAAACGAATTCTGTGACCCCCATTTTTTATTTTAAATTTTTTCAAAGAATTACAAAAGCTGTGTGTGTTCAAAATTTGAAGAAAAAGTTATGGTTAGATATTAAATAATACCGCAAATTTGGATGAAAACTTTAATCTTTATCGGTCGAAAGCGTCAACGAATGTTGAATGCATTAAGTTGTATTAATTCATAGATATTTACACATAGTATTCATCTCTAGGTTATAAGACGCATGTCTCAAAAAATGTTTGGTAATCCATTCGGTTTTTCTACCAAAAAAAATGACTTTTTTACGGTGACCACCCATTTTTCATTTGCTTATTAAACTTGTAAGATGATCGTAATTCACCATGCGAAGTTTGAAGAAAAATCCCTGGTTAAGTTATTTGCCCGCGAGTGTCCTTAAAAACGACAACTATTATATTATTTGTTAAAAGAATTGGAAAACTTATTTCAAATTGCACTCAAGGATGAACACTTGAGAAGAGTTTATCAGCTTCGCTTCGCGTCAACACTTATCTCGACACTTATCTCGTGTTCTGCCAACCCCCGCGTTTTTTTTTTCTTTATTCAAAAAACTGCACATAGCACATGTACGAGTTTTCTGTTTCTTCATGAACAATATTTTTATCAAATACGTGTGAACAACAGTGATTCTAAACAACTGACGAGAGCCGAATAGCTTACAATGGTTTTTAGTCAAGCAAGACGAGTGTAAACACCGAATTGTAAGCGGTAGGCATAATTATTTACATATGTCATAGACAGAAAAACTCTCTAATAAAATCTACATAGTTAAGAAATACATGCTCACACATGGATTTTAACGTTTGATATTCTTTCAGGGAAGAAATATTTTGGATATTTTCATGCTTCGTGTAGCAATGAGAAATGGCGGCCAAACTTTTAGCGCGCCTAACGCGCCTAACATTATATGCGCATAATCGTTAGTGCGTAAAATATTGTCAGTTCAGTCAGTTGGAAATTATTCGTTATTGTGTTTGGATTCCTAGCTGATCGGAGGCATTAAACTGTGCCGTCGACTCAACATATACCAAGAGATCATACCTTTTTGCACGAATTTCATAAGGCTTAGCATGCCATTACACTGAGGGTCCCAGGAACTAAACTTTTTATCGAAGACAACAAGGATATCCTAAATGCAAAGAGCATTATAGCATATATCTTCTTCTAGTTTTTACGGGACCACACTGAAAATGATGAAAACATTTTTAATTTTGGTGCTCGTGCTAGCAACAAGTTGTTCAGCCGACATAGACTCTGAATTCAACTGGAAATTACAACTAAGGCAAGAACTCTCGTGCGAGGAACGCAAGCTGGATTGTGAGAGATGTTTACGACAAGAATCATGTACATGGTGTGGTGCCGATGATAAGAGATCATCTTCATGTATCTCTAGCGATATATGTCCTTCAAGTCTTCAGCATTCATCATGTCCTGATAAACTAGACTTGGAAGAACAACTGGACGATCTTTACGAAAACAAACGAGTAGTTATCTTAGACACACCTCTAGTGACTTTTAATGCAAGCTATCTGTGTCAATTGAGGCAGAAATGTGCTGATTGCACTGCAATGGGGTTCTGTGCTTGGTGCGAAAACAAGAAACTCTGCGTCCCATTTTCGGGAGCATTAACCACTACTTTATGTGGAAGCAAATCATGGTCTAAAAATCACTGTGTCCCTAAAGGTGAGTCGGTCACAGTTGGATTAAGTTTTGCGCGCCAAGAATGAACAACGTTTTGGCGCAATTTGTCTACTAGCCAATTAATGTATGTACAAATTAGAAAAAAAACGTAGTTTTTGATTTTAACAACTTAAAAATAAGTAACAAAATGATGTTAGGTTTCTCAGAAAGTTTGTTTTAATGCCCTTGACAAAGTTATTCGAGAAAAAGTATCTCTCCGTTATACGACGCATAAATTTTAATAATACTGCACAGTTGACATCCCGTTCATTGTGTACACATAAATAAATATGGATTTGACGTTTACTAATTAACAGTTCTAGTACATTGAACGATAAATAAAATGCATGATTATTAAGCGGGTACTTTTTTAAAATGTTTTTAGAGAGAAATATGTTTATGATGCGTTAAGCGCGTCGCTGTCACTGAAGACGCTGCTAATAATAAAGTTAACAAAACTATAGTACATGTACAAGATTAGGGGTACGTACGGAAGGCATTTTGGTAGTTGCAATTACTTATATAAGTTTCATATGATTGCTATGGTCATTATGTAGTCATTAAGCAATGTATTTTAATAATGTAAACGTTTTATACTGCCACCTCCACATAATTCAGCTGTTTATCGAATTAAGTGTCAGTTTATTGATTTAGTTTTTCTATTTTTGTTTTAATTTCTCTTGAGATTAAACAAACAAACATAATTGGAGTCAAGCGAAGAATGTTTCTAGTGGAACTGTACGACAACAAAATACACGAGAAACAATTACGACCTCATGCAGTCTAGTATTGATATTTTCTGCACTGAGTAACACCATGCATAGGTTGGTTAGGGAGGAGAGGATGAGGGAGAGGGAGGGGGTTGTATGGGCTAGATCAGTATTAAAACCTGGTCGTGACCTTTCTGAGTGACTATGCTAACATACTAAAAGCAAATCTATCTTAAGTGCATTTGAACATATTTCATATAGAATTTGATGGACTATATACACCTACTTGCAAAAACGTTGTCATACGAAAAAAGAACATTTGTATTTAGTGGATTAGGAATAAATTAAAAGTACAAAAGATGATCACTGAAGCTGAACTCTTTCTTTTGCACTTGTAATTTCCTAACACACTAAATAGTGCATGAGCCAGGAGCCGAAAAATGGCCGATTGGGACCACTCGGAGGGACAAAGGCTAACATACATCAAATTAAAGCTGATCATGAGTAGATTTCAAAAATGTATGATAGCAAGGTGGGCGTTGTCGCTAAAGGTTGTCACGTGACCTAGAATGTTGCGCAATAGCCAAAAAATCTGTTTTTGGTATTCTTCAAAGAAACAAAGCTTATAACATATCAAATTAAGGCTTATTTCGAGACAATTTCAAAAATATATTATATTTGGATGGGCGTGTCAGCTGTCGCTTGTCACGTGACCTAGAATGTCACACAACAGTCAATCCTATGAAAACGATCAGAAATTTGGTAATTTCCAGTATCATTCAAGAAAACAATGCCCATTATGTATCAAAATAAAGCGTATCATGAGTAGATTTGAAAATTGTATGATAGCAAGGTAGGCGTGGCAACAAAGGCCTGTCACGTGACCTAGAATGTCACACAACAGTCAATTTAATTCCAAAAATCAGATTTTGGTGTAATCTAGTTAAAACCAAAGACACAAAATTGTTGTATATCATATAAAGATTATAGCATGAAGACTTATATATATATAAAAGCAAGGTGGGACACATGACCTAGAATATTAGGAACAATCAATTTCATAAAAAATCAGATTTTGATATTATTTAGCTGAAATCAAAGATTTTTTTTTTATTTTATTTTTTTATTTAAACGTATTTTTTTACAATATGTTTGCCCAAGAGCAGAGCTCATCTAGGGGCTTACATACTAATTACAAATTTACATAGATACAAAACGGAGAAGCAAGCGAGAAAAAAAAAATGAGGATAATGTTACAATAAATATGTACTAATAATACAATAGATATATACGTTATAAATTAGAAAGTGAAATTGATATACTAGTTAGATACTAGTTAGGAAAAGAAAGGAAGAAATTTAGCTGGAAGAAAAACGATTTGTGTCAATAATGTACTTTTGAACTGCGAGAAATAAAGAGTTGTTCTTTTCAGTACTTAAATCATCAGAACCTTGTAAAAGAATTGTGCATTTTGCTTTCAATGAAAGATTTTGCCAATAAACAATTAGTTTGGCAGCAGAGGTAATCAGTAAATCTCGTTGAGCAGCGTATCGGGGACAGATTAAAAGAAAATGTTCAACTGACTCAACAACACCCTGCTGACAGTTGCAATCCTGGCTTGCACAACAATTGATTTTATACAAATACGAATTTAACGCGCACGAACCCAGGCGTAATCTGGTATGTAAAATCGAGGCGTAACGATTTAAAGAGGTATTATATAACTTGTTGTATTTGTTAGGGTGATAATACTGTTTTAACTTTTGCTTAAATAAAGAAATAGTATCAATACTACGAAGGGAACTATCAAGAGTGTTCCACAGCGAAACAGTCGAAGGGAAAAAAGATCGTTTGAATCGTTCAGTACGAACCCTATAGGAGGTAAAGTTATCTCTATTCCTGAGAGAAAACCTGGATTTCTCATGAACTTTTGAGGGTAAAAGATCTCGTAAAAAAGAGGGACTTAGACCGGCGACAATTTTGTAAAACAGGAACAGTTTGTGCAAACGACGCCGAGTTTTCAGGTCATCCCAGCCGAGCTCCTCCAGAAGCCTCAGTCTGTTGGTACCTTTAAGAGCCCCAGATACAATAATAGCAGACATATATTGAACAGATTCCAACATATCGGATAGTGCATCACTACAGCCATCCCATACGCAATCAGCATATTCCAAAACCGATCTTATCAAAGTTTTATAAAGATTAATAAGGGTGTCGCGATTTAATTTATACTTAAGTCCCTTTACCAAATTAGCTCGTTTTAATGCTTTCTGATGGATACTAAGAATGTGATCTCGCCACGACATATTTGAGGACAAAGTTAGCCCAAGATGTGTATGGCTAGACACCTCCTTAACAGGATCATTATTCAAAAATAAAGGAGAATGAAACGGTCGAGTTCTTTTTGTTGACAAAATTAATGACTTAGTTTTGTCTGAATTCATGGTCACTTGCCATTCAGCCGACCACTCAGAGATTTTACATAGATCACTATTTAGACTTGACGCAGATTGTACCGGATCATCAACCACGCTAAGAAGTGAAGTATCATTTGCGTATAAAAGACACTTATTAGATAAGGAATCGGTGATATCATTGATATAGATGAGGAAGAGTAAAGGTCCCAAGACTGAGCCTTGTGGGACACCAGCTTCAATTTGTAACCATTCTGAATTGTAACCGTCGATCACTACTCGCTGATGCCTATCATAAAGATAACTACGAAACCACTTAAGCAAAGGATCACGAATACCTAATAATTGCAGTTTGTAAAGTAAACCTTTGTGCCACACGCGATCAAACGCTTTACTGATGTCCAAAAAGACCATACGTACTTCTTTACCTGAATCCAAAGCTTCATAAATTAAATGAACAATGTAAATCAGTTGATTAACAGTAGAATCTCTCGGCCTAAAACCAGATTGCAATGGATTTAGAAAATTGATATCTAAAAGAAATTGATATAACTGTGCAAAAACAACTTTTTCCATAACTTTAGACAGAGAAGGAAGAAGTGAAACAGGTCGATAATTAGTTTTGTCTTGGCGATCTCCATTTTTAAATAATGGAATGACATTAGAAAAATTTCCAGGCTGAGGGAAATTCTCCATGTAACAAACTACGGTTGCACAACATTGATACAAAGATACATCAAAGATACAAAGCTACAAAGCTTATTGTCTATCATATTAAAGTTTATCAAGATGAGATTTCAAAACATATGATAGCTGGATGGGTTTGGCAGCTGACAACTGTCATGTGACCCAGAATGTTATGCAACAATGAAACTTACAAATTTGAGAAACAATCAGATCATGGGCAGCAGAGTATCGTTCGCGTTTGTATTCGCTGGTAATCTCCGTGCATTTATAGTTACCAACGGTCAAAGCTTATTTGCTTGCTGTGTTATACGATCGCTTTTAATACTAGATAGACCAATATCAAGAAATTGAAAAAGTAGCTAGACATATAACATGATATAACGAAGGGTCAATTGAATAACAAAGCAAATAAGCGTTGACCGTTGGTAACTATAAATACACGGAGTTTTAAACCAGCGAATACAAACGCGAACGATACTCTGCTGCCCATGGTCAGATGTCAGTCCGGTCAGTTTTGAAACAGAAATGGGATATCTGTTACAGTCTGCTTGTATGTGATCAAATTGCTGCTACCCATTTGTTAAAATCTAAGTAGACTAGTTATAATAAAGACATAAGTTGTCTGTTTCTAAGACTGTGTTGAGATCTGATGGTTTCTCAAATTTCTAAATTTGATTATTGTATAATCATTAATGATACTAGATCACATGAGGCTACAATTAGCTGCTGAGCTCATCCAGCTATCATATTCTTTGGAATCTTCTCTTCATAGGTCTTCATAAGCTTCAATATGATAGATAATAAACTTTGTATCTTTGATTTCAGCTAAATAATACCAAAATCTGATTTTTTTATGAAATTGATTGTTCCTAACATTCTAGGTGATGTGACCGTCTTCAACAGCCACACCCACCTTGCTTTTATGTATTTTTGAAATCTTGATGCGATAGGCTTTAATATGATATACAACAAGCTTTGTGTCTTTGGTTTTAACTAGATAACACCAAAATCTGATTTTTGGAATTAAATCGACTGTTTCTTGACATTCTAGGTCACGTGACAGACCTTTGTTGCCACTCCCACCTTGCTATCATGCAATTTTCAAACTCTGCTCATGATAAGCTTTATTTTGATACATAATGAGTATTGTTTTCTTGAATAATACTGGAGATTTTCAAATTTCTGATCGTTTTCATAGGATTGACTGTTGTGTGACATTCTAGGTCACGTGACAAGCGACAGCTGACACGCACATCCAAATATCATATATTTTTGAAAATGTCTTGAAATAAGCTTTAATTTGATATGTTATAAGCTTTGTTTCTTTGAAGAATGCCAAAACCAGATTTTTTGGCTATTGCGCAACATTCTAGGTCACGTGACAACTTTTAGCGACAACGCCCACCTTGCTATCATACATTTTTGAAATCTACTCATGATAACCTTTAATTTGATGTATGATAGCCTTTGTCCCTAATTTGGTCCCCAAATATCCCCTGGCTCATCCACTAAAATACAAAAGTTCTTTTTCGTATGTCAACTTTCTTGCAAGTAGGTGTATATATAAAAATATTACCAAAATATTTTTTTAATCTATTCTAAATCTCGTAGTTATCAAAAAAGTACATTTGGGATGTCGTGAGTAGTTATTTAGAGATTGCATATCATTAGATATGTGTATATATGTATATCTCAACAACTACAACCTTTATGCAATCGACTGTATATATTCAACTTTATTACCATGGTGTATGTAAGTGACTTATTCATTGTACGTGTTAATAGGTGCTCGCAACCAGCAAGTCACACCCTGTCCACATCGTTCATCTGGATGTAAAGAATGCCTGGCCGATGACAAGTGTTACTGGTGCGAGTCTACCAAGCACTGTGACTTCTACCCTGGAGATGGAATCAAACCTAAAAACTGCTCGAACTCTGACTGGTTTTATCGATCGTGTTATAAAATCAAAGGGATAGTCGTGTTCATTCCCATACTAATGATAATTGCTACGCCGTTTATTGCTTACATTGTCATGTATTGTATGTTGTGTATAATGAGAAAGGCCGGCTATGACGCCATCGATGACACAGATAGCAGTGATGACGAAGACAAAAAGCGAAAGCCAATTATGCTAAGACATGACTCGCCTGGAGGGAAGACTGACCAACTGAGGAAGAAATACAACTTGGATAAAAAACCCTGATAAAAATCTACATTATCAAAACTCGTTGAATATTAAAATTGACCTAGGAGGCTAGGGGAATTAGGCTATCACCAACTAGAAAGAATAAAGGCCAAACCGGCTTGGATAAAAAAAACCTTGATAAAAGTCTACATTATCAAAACTCATTGAATATTCAAATTGAGCTAGGGAATTATAGACACTATAGGAAAAAGGCCAATCTTGGATAAAATACCTTGATAAAAATCTACATTATCAAAACTCATTGAATATTCAAAATTCTAGGTCATTAAACTCATAAACTGGGCATAAACACATCTTGGATACAACACCATGATGTAACTATATTTCCCCTATAAAGTTATTTACTCTTAAGTCACATCTGGAAATGGTTGAAATGAGACCTTATTATGAGGAATTATGGGAAGTCATAGAAAACACAAACTAATTTTGTAATTAGCATTTATAAACTGATAAAAAAGGACACTGACTTCTAACAAACAAGATGTCTGTCGTTTTGAATGCTAACCTAAGTCGCTAAGTATGTACAGCCAGTTTTTGATAAGACTAGTAATATACACCTTATTGCAATAACATTGTCATATAAAAAAGAAAATTACAAAATAGGAATTAACTGAAAAGACAAAAGCAGATTACTCAAGCTGAACTTCTTCTTTTGTCTTTTAAAGTAGCACTTGGACGAAAACGCCCGGATTTTGAAAAGTCCCAATAAACGAATTTGTCAAGGTTAATATTACTCTAATGTGATTGTTTAAGAACTATGTATAAAAAAAATAGCTTAAAATTCACCTATTGCGGAAAAATAAGGCTTTGAAAACACGCCACTCAAACTCACGGCCAAATGAAATCTGACCTGTGGTAATTGTTTGACGCGTGACTTATGACGTCAAGTACTCCACGACTGATCTTCAAATCCTGTGATTGTCTTGAAATAGAGAAAAAAAGTTCACCAAATCTTCTGACATTTCATAAACGTTCTTGATTATAATAATTCCGGCGCATATCCTTTGAAGCCACGAGAGTTGTTGTGAAACCATAGAGTAAATGACGTCATTCGTCACTAGACCCCATTCCTCTTGGTGAAATATTACTGATTACAAAAATACAATAGAAAATCGGGATTTTATCGGTCTTCGCGTACGAATTTCTACAAAAATACTTTAGGGGTTAGTATTTAGAATATACTTTTAGGGTTAGTATTTAGTCTTAAACAAGCAAAAAAATTCGTTTATTGGGACTTTTCAAAATCCGGGCGTTTTCGTCCAAGTGCTCCTTTAATTAATTCCTATTTTGTAATTTTCTTTTTTTATATGACAATGTTATTGCAGTTAGGTGTAACTAGAAATATCTTATAGGGGGAGAATATAGACCGAATCGAAATATGGCGACCTTCTATTGTTATTGACTGGCCAGCCTCGTGTTCACGTTGGAACACAATAGACTTTCCACATGTATGCGAGGCTCGCCAGTCAAGAAGAATTGTTATTCAAATTGGCCGCCATATTTCGATTTGGTGTATAATAATCAATTTAAGTTAAACGGAGTTTTATAATTACAGGGGCGGAATGCATTAATTGCATGGCCACCCTAGAAGTGTGATAGTGTCAGTGATATAATCATTTGGTTCTGCCCATTATAATTAAGGAAGAGGTTTGACAGAATTTATCCTAACAGAAAGAAACAAAAAAAGTTAAATGAAATAAATAAATTGAAATAAAGTAATCTCGAAAACTGAAGATGTGTTTTCAGACTTGTATATTACTTAAGTTATAGTTAAAAAAATTGTATTCATTGTATTGAATTGCCTATAGTCTATATCAAACCCCGACGCAGCCTATACTAGTTTACTCGCAGTTTTTCATTCATCTCATTTCTGACGAAAAATAAAAATTTCATTGCATTCGGCTATCGTTTATATCAAACACCGACGCAGCCTATACTAGTTTACTGGTTTGCTATATCTATTTTTCATCAGTCTTATTTTTGTCAAATAATCAAAATTTACTCCCTATTTTTCATTCATCTCATTTTTGACAATTCTATTGCCTATCGTCTATATCAAACTCGAACGCAGCCTATATATACTATTATCATATGACCCGTATTGCCCGGCGCGCGCTCTTAAGAAAACCTTTGTAAAAAGTCACGTGATGGGGTCCGTACGGCTTTTTTCACCTGGTCCGTACAAACACGTACGGACCAGCTACTCGAAACATCACAACAAAAATGGCCTTTAAATTAAAAAGAGTGGGTCATATGATAAAAAACTTATTGACTGAGTAAGGTCGGGCCGTACGGGAAAATATTTGGCTCTTGGTCATTTGTACGGACCTCGCTGCGCTCGTTCCGTAGTACGTCATGACCGCGAGCCAAATATTTTCCCGTCCGGCCCTCCCATTCAGTCAATAAGTACTTAGTTAACTCACAATTTTTCATTTGTCTTATTTTTTTTTTTCGTCTTATTTTTTACGAGAAATATTTTTATGATGTTAGAAAATTGTGTGAGTGCTAGCGCTGCCATTAACTATAAAGCAATATGAAATTTTCCACAATGGCATAATGACTACTTATTAACATCGGCATAAAAGGTTTATTAAAATAAAGCGTTTTTCAATAATTGGTAAAAATATAAATGAGTGATAGTTTACTATTAGGCAAGGAAATATAATTATTTTAGTTGAAAAATATGATCAACGATACGAAAAGTTGGTTATATTTTTCATTAGCGCTTAGGCAACGAAGTAAATCTATCGTTTTGGTTTAAAAACATACTGAAAAATAGATTGCGTCGAATTACGTGAATGTACGTGCCACACCTGCATCGACTTGAGTGAAGCATGCGTCCACCATGCAACCCCTGCATTCAGTTGAGTGTAGCTTGCGTCAAATTGCGTGCAGCTGTGTCGACTTAATTGCACGAAGCTTGCGCCCATCGCCATGTATGTGCCGCACCTGTAGCAGCATTGAGTTTCAAGTTGAAAAAGGCAATTACTATGTATAGGTTTGTGTCACTTTTCATTTTGAGAAAACACATTAGTTAGTGGTTGTGCGTACATAAGCCAGGCCCCCGTCGCCTTGCTACGCTCGCCTACAATTTACACATGCTGCCTTGTACATCGTGTACAATTTCTTTGTGACCAATATAGGAAATACACCTTAGACAACATGATGATGAAAACTACTCTAGTCGCCAATGTGGGAAACATAAGGAATTACTTTGTGTGCAACTTCGTATGTTCTTTTGGTTCAACTTTGTCGTTCCCATGTTCATCAAACTAGCCTATTCGACAAGAGGACAGACATTTTAAATTAAATAAGCAATACGTACTCTTTTGTTTGTTTGTTTTATTCACAAAAGCGATTTTGTGATTTTTTTTCTACATAATTTGCTAACGAAACACAAATAAACACTAACTACGATCTGATTGCAATCAAACTATTACTATACTCGCAGCTTTAGAGTTGACTTATGATCTTATTCGACAAGCTGCAAGTTAAGCCCGTACCATCTGGTTCAGAGTTGATATGGGCTACTTTTCCATTCTCGATGACCATAGAAAACCTAATGGAAAAGAAAGAAAATATGAAGTTTATGTCTAACGATGTGGATTACAGATTTTTTTACCATCACTCTCAGAAGCTTCAAACCAAGACTGCGGTATTTTTTCTGCCATTTACGTACACTCGTTGACACAAACACATTTTATTCAGTGACAAATAACAACTCCAATTGAGAAGCAGTTGGGATGATCAGCACGTATGCCATTATATAAGTGTGAATTGCATCCTATCCTGAATTACTTTGGACAACAACATCTTCTTCATCGCCATCGCCATCGCCATTGTTATTCATATTATGATCATCATTGCATCATTACCATCACCATCATTGTCGCCATCACCATCAACACTGCCATCATTGTCGACTTCATCATCAACATCCTTATATTATTTCATATAACATAAGTCTGCTTAACGTGCAAAACAGGACTAGCGTTCTTGTGGAATTTTGGAAAACAAATTGGGTTTTGGGGTTCCTGTGTTGTAACTTCCCCCTCCCCCCGCCTTTCTTTTTTTGTCTAGGCCTCATGTTTTTCGCGGGTATCCAAAAAAAAAAAGGGACCCCAAATCTCGATTTTCCCAAAAAACTCCACAAGAAGGCCTTTTCTTGGCTAAAGCTTAAAGTATGCTATTTCATACATTCTTTTTTGTTGTTAGTTGCCATGGTGATCATGATAACTGGATGTTGTTTTAGTGGGTTTTACCTTTTAGAACGAATGTTTCCTAGGAATGGTGTTGCATCTAATTCCATGTCGACAGCCTAGAAAGTACACATACTTGTTATGTATACACAATAATTGACTCTCATCATTATTTTCATTGTTATCATAATATAATAACTTTTTCCAATGTCTCAATCTTCTAGCTGGACACAGTGCGCCCTACTAATCGTGGAGACTCGCTCGCACTCAATACCTCTACGTTTTAATATTTTGCACACTACTCGGCTCACATGTTCATTTTTGCTGAGGGTGGAAAACCTGATAACCTTGAGAAAAACCCTTGTGGCATAGGAGAGAAGAACACATCAAACAAACTCAACTCACAAATAACCCATGCCACCCATCATCACTATGTTGTTGTTGTTGTTGTTGTTGTTGTTGTTGTTGTTGTTATCACCATTATCATTGAATTTTGTCATGAGGGCTGTCAGTAAAGTATTAACTCTTTTGATCAGTTTGATGGGGTTGTATATCATTTGGTTTTCTCACCTTGGTAAATTGTCCATGGGTATCAGCAAGCATGCGGATCTGAACAAATGCAAAAGGGAAGGATTTTCAATGATGTATTATTTATTGTTTTAGGTCGAGATAATATTAATTATTTGACACACAATCACTATCCCTATACATTCAGTATAAACATCACACAACACATTGTTATTAATTTTTTTGCTGAGTTAGGAAAACTGGAGAACCATAAAACACCCAGAGAGAAGAACATATCAAACAAACCCTACATGCATATAATATGTAATACATTCCTAGCTAGTCAGGGACTCGAACTGGACCACAGAGGTGAGGGGCTTAACCACTTGACCACCAGGTAGGTAACTACCAAAAGTTGACACATGTTACCCTAACGTTGTGCCTTACCTTTCCGCTTGCTCCATTAGCTTCACCCCATGCTGACATTACAAATGGATCATTGACGGAAATACAGGCAATAATCTCAACACCTTTTTCCTTTTAAACAAAACACAACAAAGTGATTTTAGTCAACCTGCAACCTTTGTCAATTTTGGTAATTACATTTTGGTAATATATACAAAATATTAGTTATAAACTATTTGAGGTACTATGAGTGCTCTGATTGACTGGCTACCATGTTGTTATCAGAGTAGAGACAATGATGTTCAGTATTTCATAAAAGCAATATAAAATGCCTGCTTCCCGGTTTCTTTATACTGTGATCACATCAACATACTGTGAGATGTAGAGCACTCAAGAAGTCAAAAAGTTAATTTGGTACCAACAATCCTATGGACATCAGTATGAGAATGCACACCAAGAGGAAATATTTTGTACATCACATTGTAACACACACTTTGATGTTGTGGATATATATTAACAGCATTACTTACTACTAGTTTACTGTAATCAGTTATGTATCCAGGAAGATGTGTCTACAACAAATAAGGCAGGATGATCATCAATAGTTTCATATAGTTTAGAACTGTTGCAAGACATTTTAAATATGCAAAATTTGAAAAGGTGACAAACTAATGTGCAGTGGAATGAAGGCAAGTAATCAATAAAGATTTTTTTTTTGTCTTCATTTATTGTTGCTTTGTTGATTAAGAGGAGTATTAGTAGGAAGGCATTTAGAGTAGGGGAGATTAAGGAAGTATATGTGGAGTGATAGGCAATGTATGATGCCAAGGGAGAATATAAGCATGTAAGAGACAAACTTTAAGGTATTTGGTGGCTCCTCTGTGATGTACTGGAAATTTATGGTATTTTTGATAGCTTTCTTTTATTGTTTAATACTCCCCTTCACAGTTCCCTGCATCATCTTGAAAGGTTGCTGAGCCTTTGCATTGAAGTGAGACAAACTTTGAGTTTGTAAGGATAGAGAGGTACATAAATAATTGTCTGGCAAGGTGTTAAAAGATCTCTATCATTGCAAGCATTTGTCTCCCTTCTATCCAAAAGCCTGGCAACCTTTTTTAAAAAAAAAATGGTGCTGGGAACTGTGAAAGGGACTTTTGAAATCTTATGTGTTTCCATTGAGTTACATAGATTGTGTACGGTACACAGAGGACTAGCCATTATCTTGTAATCTGAAAACTGTACCTTAGTGCAGCCTGGTGTAAATGCTCCAGGGACTGCAAATAAAATGCCTTTCTTTCCTTCAAACAGCTTGGCAACATCAACTTTGTCCTTTGGTGTGCCCTCCATTACCTCTACACTGGGAATGGCATCTCCAACCTACCATTTATACATTAGTACTACATGTATTACCATCACAATAGAAACAATGATGATTGAGATAAACACTCTGTCATGCACTAAAATAGTTAACTTAAGAACAAGAGGTTTTTTCATCACATTTCGTGTAGTGAGACAAAATAGATACATACATGCAAGCCCCCCTTAATTCTTGTTAAGACATGAGAAAGCCTCAACAGGAGCCAGTTGTACGAAAGCCGATTAGCGCTAATCCAGGATTAAATCGAGGGATAGATTAACCCAGGGTTAGTTTTGCGTTGCTCAAAGGTCGATTAACTTTAACCTAGGGTTAAAAAAAGCTAATCTAGGGTTAAAATTTAACCCTTGTAGCGACCAAGATTAACTTTTTAATCCACGATTAAAGCTGACGAATACAAAATGGCAGACTTGTTTTATCACAATAAATAAGACAAAAACTACTCACATGCATCTTTTAATCCCAAATATGTAATCCTTTGAGTAGTAATAATGAATTTACAGTCTTTTTTGACGTTTTTCGCTCGATTTTCTTCGCTATTTGAACTGGAAGTGCTTAGTGACCACTCAAACAGGAAACCCAAACAATGCATTTCGATCGCTTTGCATTGTTTGGGTTTCCTGTTTGAGTGGTCACTAAGCACTTCCAGCTCAAATAGCGAAGAAAATCGAGCGAAAAACGTCAAAAAAGACTGTAAATTCATTATTACTACTAAAAGTATTACATATTTGGGATTAAAAGATGCATGTGAGTAGTTTTTGTCTTATTTATTGTGATAAAACAAGATGACGACGTGTACAAAACTGGTAAAAACCGGTTTTAGCGAGTTTAATCCAGGATTAGTAAATCCAGGGTTAGTTTCCCGTTCGAGCAACACATTTTTAACCTAGGATTTACTAACCCTGGGTTAGGGATTTTAATCATAGATTAACACTAATCCTAGGTTAATTTTAATCGGCTTTCGTACAACCGGCTCCAGATGTTTTAACGAGGAGAACTTCATCTATTATAGAGTGTGGGCCAACAAAATTTTACATGAAATGAAAATTTACATTGCTAATGATTTCTAATTTCTAGCTATTTTATCATTAAAATAACTCCCGGAGTAATTAATCGATCAAAATCGATCATCGACTACCTTATTGATCAATCAATATTAATCGATGAAATTAGCTGATTAATATCGATAATTTGATATCGATAATTGATGATAAATCGATAGTCACACGAAAAAGTTCCTTAATTAATATCGATTTATTGATTAACATCGATTATCATTGGTCACCTATTTCAGTCATTTTTATTGATTACTAATCGATAAAAGGTCACAGATTTGTTGCTCATCGATTAGTCATAGATTTCCAATATAAATCAATTAATTAGCATCAATTAATATCGATTAATATCGATTTCATCGATTATCGGTTTCATCGATTAATTACTCCGGGAATAACTAGAAATTAGAAATCATTAGCAATGGGCTTTTGCATTATTTAACCGCACTCCCCCTATTGAGGACATGTGTTTTATCATGACCCCCCTCCCTAGGATTTCCAGACCACAAAATGACCCCCCCTCCCTAGGATTTCCATAGATTTCCATGTCTTGATACCCCTACTCCCTTGGATTTTCCTATGTTTCTATGACTTTTATGAGGGAAACCTCCCTACCCCTCTGGATTTCCATAGGTGATTTAGTGCCCCTACCCCCTTGGATTTCCACATGTCCTCAACAGGGGGGGCGGCGGGGGGGGGATTAAAAATGCGATAGCCCAGTGTGATATAAAAGCAAATACAACGGTACGACATATATGCAAGAAAATACAAATACCAAAAGCAATGCAATGATATACAAGATATTGATCCAACACGTAATTGCTAAGACTAATCAGCCAGTAAATTATAATCTTATGGAGTTACAATGTGGAGGGACAATATGTCCAATCATTCATGCTCACTTGAATTATGTATAAATAGAGCCCATGTGCAGATGGAGCTTATTTTATATGGCCATTAATCCTGAGATCAATGTACGGCTACGATACCAAAATGTCTAGCTGGCTTGTTTATAGAATAATGCAAATGATTACCTTGATCGGCATTGCTGCAACAAGTGATGTTCGAATATTACGTACTAAAGATCGAACTGCTACACACCTCACCCCTGTTAGAGAAAACATGGCCGATTTGCAGCTATATCGATCGATAACCGTTCGATGTACGATCGATAACTGTTCGGTAAAGCATTCGATTATCCTGATATTGGCCTTAAAATGATCGCAACTGACCTATAAAGTGAATTTAATTCCAGTGTATATTCGAAACTATAATAATTAGATAATAATGTAAGTATTCTTTTTCTTTTAAGTGATTTATTTGGCTTTAATGGGTGTTGTTTTTGATATTTCGAATTCGAGGAAAATTTTGGTGTCAGCGGTTTTACGCATGGCAAGTGGTGTTTGATATACCGGTTCGTCCCTCGTGTACTTGAATCAATGTGAATGAACCGATTGTTTTCCTGCAGTCTGAGTATTTTTAAAACTCTTTCTTCAAAACCAAACACAGCCTTTCAACAGCACAACTTCAGGCATTTTTTGGCGATTTCTCAGCCGTTTTTAGTGTCTTTTTCCTTGAAAAATAAACTTTGTAAGAAACATTTTGCTACAACTGGAGACAAAAATTTCTTGAAATCAGTTACGATGGCTGAAAAAGGTGAAGACGTACTAGCAAATCTGCGAAAATCGGTCAAAGCACAGGTACATTTTTGTTGAGATTATTTTTATATCAATATGGTAGCTATTTGTTATTGTAATGTTGAATAATATTATCCTTATTTGGGAGAAAACTCTTTCCATTCAAACTTTTTCCCGGGAAAATTTAAAAGCGATTATTTACAATCAACAAAATAGAATATTTTTATTGTCCATATGAAAACAACGATTTTTTATTGAGAATAGATTGATGATATTTATTTGGGAAATATTTTTACTCTGTTCAAATTATTGCATCATACACAAGGCAACGGATCATTAAACTTCCAGAATATTTAAAACAATTAATTTAAAAGTAGTCAGGAAAAAAAGCAGATGCATTTCAAGCACACTTAAATATGTAATAGCGAAAACATGTCTTTTCCATCAATAGTATTTACTAAATGAATGGACAACTTCCAATAACTAAAATTTAAAATTTTATTAAAATTAAGTTGATGAGTCATCAGTCAGCTGTTTTTGTTTGTAGCCTCTATTAATAAATTTTGTTTCATCTTATTTGAATTTTATTAAAGTTTGGAAAATTAAGTTCATTCAATATAAATTTACATGAATAACATAATCAACATATTTTTATTCTTGTCAATAACAACATTTCACTCTTCAAAAAAATTAGTTGGGGGTACTCTCCCTCTCTCCCCCCCTCATTATAAAATATTTAAGAATTGTCATTCAAACAAATATTATCAGGATTTATTTTATTTTGCAGGGTGATATAGTAAGACAACTCAAGGAACAAAATGCCCCTAAAAATGATATTGATGTTGCTGTCAAGGAGCTGAAAGCAAGAAAGAAAGTTTTGGAAAGAACAGTAAGTTTTCCATTGATACCAAAATAGAAATACTGAATATTTTCATTTCAAAGATGAGTCAAATTGTAGGTAGTTAGAAGTGGGACAGCAGATAAAAATGTTTATCAGTTAATAATTGTATATCATCTTGAAGATGGCACATGTATACATGTACATACATATTCGTTTGTACAAATAATACAATAAGCACATCATATAAAACTTCAGTTATTTGTTTTGTAGTATTATAGTGCACATTTATTTATTGATGATGCTTGTACATGCCTCTTGATGATGGTACATCTTGTTTGAAAGGAAAAAGAAATGGCTCCACAAGATGAAAAATTTGACAGAGCAAAACTAGAAGACTTGCTCAAAAGGAGGTTTTTCTTTGTTCCTTCCTTTGAAATTTATGGAGGTAAGAAACGTTTTGTGATATAAAACTATTCTGTCACTTCAATGACAGTCCTCTCTTTTGTGTCTTTTAATAACTGTTTTATTTCTTTACTCCAATTTAGTTTGATTTGTTTAATATCAATAGTGTCTTTATTTTTGATATAAATCTCACACAATTCATATTATATATGAATTCAATTTATAATGAGTTAAATTCTATCAAAGAGAGCTTTCTTGAGAACTTGGAACAAGAAAAACATTCAAAATACTTAAATAATACCAAATATTTGTCATTCAATGAACTTTACATATTTTGAAGCTGTTTAAGGCAGAAATATTAAACATTACCCATAATGCACCCTTATTATTTTGGTAAGGTGTTGCTGGTTTGTATGACTACGGCCCATCAGGATGCGCTATGGAATCAAATATGCTTCAGCTGTGGAAGTCACATTTTGTACTGGAAGAACACATGTTGGAAATAAGAGCTGCTTTGCTAACGCCACAAACTGTTTTGAAGTAAGTTGACAAAAATAAAAAGTGAAGTAAAATGGTGATAAAAAAAAAAATAGTGTAAATTTACTATTCAGCAACAATAACAAAGCCTTGAGATGTCAAAATGCCAAAAAAAATTTATTTGTATCAATAATAATGTTGTCTAAATATATAATATGGGAATTAAATAAAATGCACTATAACAAGTACCAAAACCATAATATTCTTGAGAAGCAAAGTTGTCTTGAGTTCATTGTCTCAAGATCAAAGACAATGAATTTTTTTTTCGTTTTTGCTTTGCAGGGCATCTGGCCATGTTGAACGTTTTGCTGATTACATGGTAAAAGATGTAAGATCTGGTGATTGTTACAGAGCAGATCATATCTTAGAAGGTTGGTTGTGTTAATATTCTAATGATTGTAGTCTATGTCAAAACTGGTCAATGCCAGGGGCAGAGCTAGGGAAAGGATGCAGAGTGAGGTGCTGGCTGAGGTGTGCAGAGGGGGATCAAGGCACCCAATCCTGAGATGATAATTCTGGCCCTTTTTCACTTTTCTTTATCAATAAATACATGTATTCTGCATTTGCTTTAAATTGAATTTGATTTGATTTATAGGTCATTTAGAGAAATTAATGTCTGACAAGAAAATAACTGAAGAAAAGAAAGCAGAATATCAGAGTGTATTGAACAAGGTATTAACCATGACATTCACCTTTCATTTCTATTTTTGAGATGTCATACACCAAATCTAAATATGGCGACTAATTTGAATAACTATTGTTATTGACTCACTACTAAGCCTCTCATTCATGTGGAAACTCTTTTGTATTCCAACATGAACACGAGGCTAGTCAGTCAAGAACAATAGCAGGCCATATTTTGATTCGGTCAATGACACCCTACTAGCATGCCATCAGCAAGGCTTACTCTAGCCATCTGATAGAGTAAAAGCTTGAAATTTGTGAACACAAATCGCTGCTGAATTTTACTCATTAATGAATCAAAATATTTAGATGTTTATGTATTGTTCATGTTTTTTCTATACTACATACAGCTATATTTTACTCTTTATTCAAAAGTAAATACCATAAATATTAACAACTTTATTACAACTTTACAACCAAATTTACCTCTTCAAGCTAGATTGTTGCAAATGCTCATGTATTATTTGTCCCAACATAGAACATGATTGGTTTTTGTTGTTCTCATTGATTTGTTTACTGTGGTTTTACATGATACAGATTGACAACTACAATATGAAAGAGCTTGGTGACCTCATCAAGAAATACGAAGTCAAAGCCATTTTGACTGGAAATGACCTGTCAGATCCAACAGAATTCAACCTTATGTTTGCCACTTCAATTGGACCAAGTGGACTTATTCCTGGGTAATTGATGTTTGTTTATTGCTTCATTATTTACTTGCACATAAACATGGACCAAAAAATTTGGAGAGGTTTTGTTTATTTGACCAAATAACGTTTTACTAACAAAAAATGTATTTATTCAAATGTGGTGCTGTTATTTCTTTCAGTCTTTTAGGCTCATATCTGGGTTCTTCTAATATGTATTATCTTTTATTCTTTTTGCAGTTTTCTAAGACCAGAAACCGCTCAAGGCATCTTTGTTAACTTCAAGCGTCTTCTTGATGCTAATAATGGCAGACTTCCTTTTGCTGCAGCTCAAATTGGACCTGCATTTAGAAATGAAATCTCTCCAAGAGCTGGACTACTCAGAGTTAGGTAGGTACAGCAAGGCCGGTGCAGTATTAATTTGTTTTAGTCATTTTTATTTATTTGACAGAAGAGATTGGTTAGTTATGCCAATTTGATATGTGTGTAATTTTGAAAAAGACTTATAAAATAGACCTTTCTTAGGGACCGGTCATTATTTATGTGGGGGGGTGGGGGAAATTTTTTGTCTGAATCAAAAAGACTATCCTTGGCCCACCCCCTGAGGTATTACATTTAACTTTTGACCCACCCCAAATGGAATTCATTTCAGAGGCAGCCCCCCCCCCCCCCCCAAAAAAAAATCAAAATCAAAAATCAGCATAACGTGTGGACCAATGTCCTACTCTGCGGCCACTTCTTGTTGATCTTGCTTGATATGTAAAATGTTCACTTTCGTTTTCGCTTTCACTGTTGATGTCTTCACTGCTAGTGTCACTTTCAGTATATAAAACTAGATCCTCATCGCTGCCACTTCCATCACTGTCACTTGCATCACCGTCATTTCCATCATTTTCATCATGTTGGCGTTGAGGAAGTGACTTATCTGCTGTGTCTGCTGTTGAAGAACCTAAGAGATGTAAAGTTATCCGTTTAATCTTGTCCATCTTTTTCCCCTTTTTGCTCAGTTTATGGCACTCAATGTACTTATCAAGCTCGGGGACTTTCAGTGAGTTAAGGTTTCCATGCTCCACCAGCATTTTCCAGTCATAACTAGAAATTTCTTTTTTGGATAGAATTTCTTTTTCCCTCTTTTTATCTTTTTTTCTGATTTCACTTACACTAGCTAACTGTGACAAGTGTTCAATGTAGTTCTTGACAAACTTTTCTTCAACAATGAACGTTTTAAGAATTCTTGGATAGCATCTGTATCATCGATTGTTAACCTGCCAGATTCAAAACGTTTCTTAATGTTTGATCGTGGCTGCCAATCATCTGGAACTCGTCTATTTCCACTTTCATCAGCCAACTGCTCAGGCATTTCAAGATTTTGTTCTAGCAAAGGGAAGAAGAGATCAAGGAGCCAGAAAGAGAACAAGGGAAAAGCAAACAAGCGAAAAACAGAAAGACTTCAGGCAGCTGTCTTCAAATTGATTAAGGGCATTACCCTAGACAGTTTCACTGTTGAAAATCTCTGTTTCCCAGAAGGCTACACGATTACGTGCACATGTGCACATGCACTTTGCGAAGAGGAACTAAGTAAAGATAGCCTTGCAAAGGTTAATAAGAGAAGTGCCATTAAACATTTAGAAATAATGAAGAATCAAGGACTATTTGCTCTGGATTCATATGAACTTATTGACAATACTATTGAAAGACTTCAAATGTTGTAGAAATATTACTGTTTGCTTTGTTAAACTGATAGAAACTAAAAAAAATTAATGTTGCTTTTTATACATACTACATGGCAATTAATATACTAGGTTTGCATGGAAACACGTTTTTTATCCAATTTGATAACACACAACTTACTTTATACTTTTATACATTCATGTATGTTCTTTACAAAAGAGAAATGGACCACCCCCAACTCAGTGAAATTTAATTCCAACCCACCCCCTGTCATTGAAAAATATAAGCATGACCCCCCCTATGATTTCTCCCCCCCCCACCCCCCCCCCCCCCCCACATAAATAATGACCGGTCCCTTATCAAGCAGCAAATCATACATGTATATATGCAAATGCCTGACAAGCCTCGCTTTGACTCATTGAAAACATTGACTTCATTATATGGCACTTTTGTTTTATTACTGGTAAGTCAAAGTGAGGCTTGTAGGGCATTTTTATATGCTTTGCTCCTTAATGAGAAAGGTCAATGTTAATGACAAAATAACATTACAAATGACATAGCTATTTGTTGTTTTCCGCAGAGAATTTACTCTAGCTGAGATTGAACACTTTGTAGATCCAACAGACAAGAGTCATCCAAAGTTTGCAAGTGTAAGCGAGCTAAAAGTGATGCTTTACCCAGCCAAGAACCAAATGGATGGCGAACCAGCCCTAGAAACCACCCTTGGTGATGCTATAAACATGGTAACTATGTCAAATGACAACATCCTTTACACTTACTGAAAATACGAAAGAAAAATGAAAAACAATTGCATTGAATGCTTATGTACTCTTGTTTTGTTTCAGAAAACAATCAGCAATACAACTGTTGCGTACTTCCTTGGACGTGTCTGGTTGTTCCTTGTCAAGTGTGGTGTAGATAAAACCAAGCTTAGGTTTAGACAACACATGTCCAATGAAATGGCTCATTATGCCTGTGACTGCTGGGATGCTGAACTCAGGACATCATATGTAACTGTCAACATTGTCTCAATTTAGCTTTATATTTTCCATGCACTGCCATTTTCTTGACCATTATTCACTCAACAATAATTTCATATTCGTGGTCCTTATTGTCATCATCATCCTTATTATCTCCACCAACAGCCATCATCATCGTCATCATCATCACCATCATCATCATTCTCATTACCACCGTCATCATCCGATTATCATCACCACCATCATCATCATTGTCATCACCCATTATCATTATTCTGGTCCTCATCATTACCAACACCACCATCATCTTTATTATCGTCACCATCATCATCATCATCATCGTTCTTTTGGCTTACCATACTTACCTCCATTAGCAACACTACCAAATCATAATTTTCATTCTTACTTAAATATTCGTCACCATAACCAACATCAGTGTTGTAATAATTACATTAGTAGCATGCCTAGTCTACCTGCTTTATTTTAAATTCCATATTTATACTATGCATGTGAAGGTGCTTTAACATTTCCATACTGTTGAGTTTGAATATGGAATTGATGTGTGTTTTTCAATAGGGCTGGATTGAATGTGTTGGCATTGCTGATCGTGCTTGCTATGATTTAACTCAACACACCAATGCAACAGGGGATAAATTAGTTGCACAAGCTGACCTTCCTGAACCTGTATCCTTTGATATTATAATGAAGTTACATGACGGCTATGACAGGGCTATCTGTTTTGAAAATATATGAAGTTCTCAGTCACACGTGCACCGCTCCCATAAAAAGCACTGCTATAAAATGTGAAGTTGGTGGACGTCAATCAAATTGTGTTTACAAGACGCATGGTGTTTTTACTTCAGTCGGCCTGCTACATGTCTGAATCCGCCGAAGAGGTTGTTGTGGGAATTCAGCTTCCAGATTACGATGAAACGCAGATATTCCAAAACGAAAATGAAATCGTAAGTTTGATTAACGTCCACCAACTTCACGTTTTATAGCAGTGCTTTTTATGCAAGCGGTCCACGTGTGACTGAGAACTGCTGTAATGAAGAAGTTGTATGTACAGTGGTGAAGCCTTAACAATAATTACCAGATAAAAATTGATGTGCTTGAAATAGTGCCAGAGAAAGCTGCTCTTGGTAAGGCTTTCAAGAAAGAAGCCAAAGTTGTCATGGAGGCATTGACAAAGTTTGAAAGTGAAAGTGCTGCTAAGATGGAGAGTGACTTCAAACAGAAAGGGTAAAAAGATTTTTCCTTATTTCTTCGTTTTATCCTTTTCTTGCACCTTTCGTTCACTCCTTAGACGGATAGGTAGCTCATTCACTGATTCTTTGATTCTTTCCCTCCATTCCTTCTCCCTTAAATATTTCCGTCATATCTTCTGTCCTACTTTCCTTCCTTCCTTCCTTCCTTCCTTCCTTCCTTCCTTCCTTCCTTCCTTCCTTCCTTCCTTCCTTCCTTCCTTCCTTCCTTCCTTCCTTCCTTCCTTCCTTCCTTCCTTCCTTCCTTCCTTCCTTCCTTCCTTCCTTCCTTCCTTCTTTCCTTCCTTCCTTTCCTTTATTTTCAATGTTTGTTCGCCAATTCCTTCATTTTTTTGTTTCATTCATTTTCATCGCACTGAAAGATTGTCAGTATTCTTAAACTGTTTTATAACAAGTATAGATCACCTTTGATACTGAAACTGTTTCCTTGAAAAGTCAATCATGTCTTATCACTAACATTGAGTGTATTTGTTGTGCAAATCCAGAGAACACACGATCAACGTGAGTGGCAAAGACTATACCATCCAAAAAACTATGGTCAAAGAAATAAGACGTTACCAGAAAGATGTCCATGGTAAGACATTACAAAAATAATTAAACATCTCAAAGCCAAAATAGCGTATTCAAAATAGATATCCCACACCTATTTTATTCTGATAGTGACTATGAAAAATATTTCTTTGTACCTCTTTGTATTTTAAAAGGCCAGTTTATTATATCTGAAATACAATAAAACGTTTAATATTTTTATCTTCTTGCTAGTTCGTGACGTAGAGCCCAGTGTAATTGAACCGTCGTTTGGTATTGGTCGAATCATGTACTCTGTTCTAGAACACAACTTTCAAATCCGTGAAGGAGATGAGCAACGAACGGTATGTTTCTTGTACTTGGTGCTTTCATTTGTCTGCGTGTTTGTCTGTCTGTCTACTTGACCGTTTGCCTGCTTGTTTTAAACATGCATGTGTCTGTCTGATTTTCTGATTCGTTCTCTGCATCTGTCTCACTGATTGCGTTTTGTCAGTTTGTCTACATTCATGTCTGTCTGATTGCGTTCTTGTCCGACTGCCTGACTGTTAATGATTCACTCTCCTTGCTTATATATTTGAAAAAACATTGTCGCTGACCGGCTCCGCGACTACGCGACTAGCCCAACAATAAATTTTTAGCACGCGCTATAGAATATGCGAGATTATGCAGAATAATGGCGAGTACATGAATGAATGTGTGCCTTTACGTCCTGTGCAAAGAAATTAACCGTTGTATAGAGCGTGGAGATATCGACAAGTAAATAGCTACTTCTTCAGTTTCATGCAGAGGATTTGTGTCATTCAAATCAATCGCCAGCCAGTACATCTAATAGAAACAAAGCACTGAGAGCTCAAGATGTTGATTAAGTTTGCAACTAACCGCTTCAGTGATTTCTACCCATAGTCCTTTAAGATCTAGTCGCGTAGTCGCGAAGCCGGTCGGCGACAACGTTTTTTCAAATGACTGTATGTCTGTGTGTCTATCCACGTTCAAATCACCGTCTGTGTGTCTGTCTTTCTGTGTGTATGTATCTGTCTGTCTGCCTAGTTATTCAGTCCCCTTGCCTATGTCTGTATGTCTGTCTTTCTGTGTGTATGTCTGTATCTGTCTGTCTGCCTAGTTATTCAATCCCCTTGCCTATGTCTGTGTGTCTATTCACGTTTAAATCTCTGTATGTATATACTTCGAATCACTGATCACCGTGTCTATTATTGTCTTGTTTAGTGGCTGTCCCTTCCACCTGTAGTAGCTCCAGTCAAGTGTTCTGTTCTTCCCCTCAGCAGACAAAAGGAGTTTGATCCATTTGTCAAACAACTATGTAAGTGGGATTTTTGTATTATTCTCCAATGGTGAATAGACGGTTATTCTATCAAAAAACATCAGACCAAAACCACTTTGATTCATAAATAGTGGAAAATGAGTTTTACAAGTGAACATATATTTTTTCTCAAACCTTCACAAGTTATTCTTATTGTGAATGCATATCATATGATAGCTATCTTTTTTCTTAAAACAGCAATTTTAAATATTGTGATAATTGGTCAGGGTGGCGGCCATTTATGAAAGTCGGTCCGATTCGGTTCCATGCGTTTTTCTAAAAAGACTCAATCTCGAAGTTTCTCAGAGTTATTCATAAATTTGAACATTGAAAAAGGTGCTTTTTTAAAAAAACTGACAAACGTTGACCCATTGCTTAAAAAGTAATTTTCATTGTCCATGGAATTGTTACTGTTCGTTTGTTCTTGTTTCTTTTATCATTTTACCTTTTGCTTGTCTTTTTGTTACAGCAACGGCTTTGACTGACTTGGATATATCCCACAAGGTGGACGATTCCAGTGGATCTATAGGAAGACGTTACGCAAGAACCGATGAAATCGCAATACCATTTGGTATTACAGTAGATTTTGATACCGTAAATAAAGACCCACATACAGCTACTTTGAGAGAAAGAAATACTACACGTCAAGTCAGAGCAGAGGTTTGTATTGTTACGCCTTTTTTGCCTTGTTATATTTTCGCAAGTGTGACGTTTTGGGTTAATAATTTTACGCAGACTCGTGGCTAGTGTGGAATTATTGTACTGTACTGTAAATTCAATGAAGGCTTGAAAGCCTCTAGGGAGTTAAAGCTATTTTAAATAGTTGATCTTCTAAACTAAAATTTAACATGATTATGACTTGAAATAAAAGTGGAAATATTGTTGAAAAATTCTCGTTTTTTCATCCAAAACTTGGATCTAAACGATGTTTTCCTTCCTCGGACTCATCGTTCTCATGATGTATATTATTGTATATTATCGAATACCTCATGTATCAAGTTGATTTATATCATAATTACTTAAAGGTCTGAAAGCTGCTTTACTGCAGTTTAATTTAAGCATATTTGGAGCATGACTTGTATGTGTTTGTTGGCTCCTAGAGGAGCCTTTGTTTAGTTCAGATCAGTGTGTCAACCAGTTTTCCCTCGTGGTGGTTTGAGACCAAATGCTCTAAGTAGATCATTTCCACGTAGAGCATTTTGTCTTCTCAGTTCAGGGACCGGAGGCCGGAATGCTCTGTGGAGTTCATCTCCACGAAGAGCATTTTGCCTTTTAAGTTCAGGTACTGGTGGACTTGACTTGTTTGAATTATTCGAGGACATGACTGCTAGCAAAGTCGAGAAGATAATGATTCTCTCTGACCAGAAATCTTTTAGTGACAAAATGTCCTTGCACCCACCCCCACAGTTTAAGAATGTACAGTTTACGAACAGTTCACGAAGATTCATATTTAGCGAACCGTGATATTCAAATTTCCCGCTCGGGAATGATCTATTGTTTAGGGTCTTTTGTTTCAACCATAAAGGTTTAATCGATCTTGACTATATATGGAGGTGTCTTTTGTTCTCGAAGTTTCTACCACAAAGTTTGATACGACGGTATTAATTTACTTAAGGTGGCTCGAGGTAGTTTTGAATGGCGCACACATCCCTTTTTGAATTCGCAATTATATGATCTTACTTTCGCTCCATGAATGTGAATTTTTTACCAAATGACAGTCTTGGATGAAAGTTTTGAATGATGTTTTAATTATGCTAATCAAAGTTTCCATAGCAACGATAAACAACTTTTTTGTAAAATGGTTTTGCTTAGATATCTTTTGAATTTGAGCTGATTGCGAAAAACCAATAAATGTGCTATAAACTGCCCCATTTAGCACATCAATTGGGAAAGTTTGAAGAAAAGTTATCTGTTCGATAACGAATAAATCACGAAAACATTTAAATGTGTATTTTGTTCGTGTGCAAATATAAGCGGTCACAACATTTCATAGGATGCACAAATTATGATTGTAATACTGCAGAATGTTTCCTTGGACCTCCATTTAAACTCCCTGCGGAAAGCTCTGGTTAATATGTAGGTAATGCAGAGATCGAGCTTTTTATTAAAATGAAGTTTTGCTTGACGTTTTCACTCTTTCTTAACTACGATCACAATTGCGCATTACTCACAAAAGAACAAACGAAAATGAGTGATATCTTTGCAGTACAATTTTAGATATATAGTCAATAATATTGCAAAATTTTAGTCAAATCCATATAAAAGAACGTTTTTAAAAGTAGCGCCGAAGTTGAAGTACGAAAGTAGCGCCCGCCGAATGAAAATTTACTACAACGAGCGTGACATCGCGTGTTTATTTCAGTGGCTGATTAACATGCAGCGCACAGTGTTAAATTCCTCAATGCACGCTTAGTCTAATTAGAATTCTTTTTATATTGTAATTATTGAAAGTTTCTTATTCTCATTTTGACATCTTCTAAAAGTAATGAATCTTCATTACAACTGCAACACGCCTTCAACCCATCCAGAAGACATTTCATGTTTATGATGTAATTCTCCTTCAAGAAATCAGGCGTGCGGGTTGTTCGAAGAAAGGGGACATGTTTTGCTGCTTTTCGGGTGGGTCGCTTTAATATAACTGGTTGTGCCTTTCACCGTTTTTTCCTCGACTTTTTTAATTGTTCCCTTTTCCCACGTTTAACATCTACACGAAAAGTACGACCCATGTTGTATTCGAGCTGGAATGCGCGATGAGAATAAGAAACTTTCAATAATTACAATATAAAAAGAATTCTAATTAGACTAAGCGTGCATTGAGGAATTTAACACTGTGCGCTGCATGTTAATCAGCCACTGAAATAAACACGTGATGTCACGCTCGTTGTAGTAAATTTTCATTCGGCGGGCGCTACTTTCGTACTTCAACTTCGGCGCTACTTTTAAAAACATTCTTTTATATGGATTTGACTGAAATTTTGCAACATTATTAACTATATATCTAAAACTGTATTGCAAAGATATCACTCATTTTCGTTTGTTCTTTTGTGAGTTATACGCAATTGTGATCGTAGTTATGAAAGAGTGAAAACGTCAAGCAAAACTTCATTTTAATAAAAAGCTCGATCTCTGCATTACCTACATATTAACCAGAGCTTTCCGCAGGGAGTTTAAATGGAGGTCCAAGGAAACATTCTGCAGTATTACGATCATAATTTGTGCATCCTATGAAATGTTGTGACCGCTTATATTTACACACGAACAAAATACACATTTAAATGTTTTCGTGATTTATTCGTTATCGAACAGATAACTTTTCTTCTAACTTTCCCAATTGATGTGCTAAACGTAGCAGTTTATAGCACATTTATTGGTTTTTCGCAATCAGCTCAAATTCAAAAGATATTTAAGAAAAACCATTTTACAAAAAAGTTGTTTATCGTTGCTATGGAAACTTTGATTAGCATAATTAAAACATCATTCGAAACTTTCATCCAAGACTGTCATTTGGTAAAAAATTCACATTCAAGGGGCGAAGGTAAGATCATGTAATTGCGAATTCAAAAAGGGATGTGTGCGCCATTCAAAACTACCTCGAGCCACCTTAATTAACTCTACTTCTTTTTATACTTATTATCTATTGCCACATTATCACATTATCACCATCCTCTTTGTCATAATTGTTCATCATCATTGTCGTCATCATCATCATCATCGTCGTCATCATCATCATTATCGTCGTCATCATTATCATCATCATCATTGTAATCATCATTATCATCATGAGCATAGTCTCTTTTTTAATCATGTTTGTCATCAGTATCTAAGTTGGCATTATATTGATTGTCATCATCATCATGTCCATCATTACCAACTTTTTAAATGATCTTTTATTTGTCATCATCGTTATCAGTATAAGTCATAGTTGGCATTATTATGATATCATCATCGTGCATGAACATTATTGTTAAGGCCCGCTTACACTAGCAATTTTGTCGCGCGATAAGAGCGACGATTTCAATGGCGATTTTATCGCAGCTTTGTCGCCGCAATTTCGAATACGTTCGAATTTAGGAGACAGAAAATCGCAGCAACTTGCACTAAATTTCGAGCATGTTCAAAGCTGCGATAAAATCGCTATTGAAATCGCAGCTCTTGTCGCGCGACAAAATTGCTAGTGTAAACGGGCCTTTTGCGTCACTGCTATTTCCCTTTTATCTTTTTCTGATATCTGCCTTATACCAATGTTTCGCCATGTTTCAGGTCGATGTGCTTCCTCAGCTCGTTTATGGTTTAGTCCGTGGGAAGACATCATGGCAAGAAGTTGAGCAAAAGTACGGCATTTTCGAGGGTCAAACAACAAATAAATAAACTACTAATGCTTGCATGAAATGATAATAAACTAATGTTTTAAAATGGTCAGTAAATTAAAAGGGATCGCTGTGAAAATAGCTTGTTTTTTTTTTTAATTTGTAACGCAGGATCCGGCCATTTAGGATGGCGCGAGGTCAATCATTTTTTCAAAACACACAAAAATTCGTTAAGAAAAGCTGTAAAGGATTTATTTAAAGCAAAAACCAAAGGCACTATAGAACATTTTTGCTCAACTTTTCTTGCTTGCATGTAGGTTATAACTCGAGCAAAAAAGTGTTGCTTGAAGTTTTCAAGAAACTGATCCTCAAAGAAAGATACAACATTTTTCTTTGGCAGTTTTCGTTTCATTCAGGGAGGTACTTTCTAGGAGTCTCGAACTCTTGTAATAGCTATAGACAGATAAATGAAATATTTTTGAAATAATAACATGTTTAGTAAATGATACATATCATTTGCTCCTCTTTCTCTCAATGCTGCTTTTTCCCTTTGTTCGTTTTTCTCCTTCTGTTATTATCATTCTTCTTTCTTTCCCCGTCCATTCTCTCTTCGCCTCTCCGGCTCTACACACATGTATACTGTCATACTGTGCCAAATTATGCATTAATTAATTTTACTCCAACGAAGGGCTAAAGCTCGAAACGTCAGTAAAGTTAAGTCAACATTTTTTTACGGTTTTACAAATTTCATTATATTACCTATCGTGTAATTATGGAAAAGTAAAAAAAACATTCCCTGCCGCTATATGGAATTAATAACTTAACTTGATTTTAGTTCTTAAGTTCATTATTTATTCCAGTTTTTGTATGTTCTAAAAAGTTCAGAAGCTACCTTTTAAAGCTGATAACACGTAATACTAATCAATTTTTCATGAGCACAAACTACCCGGTTAGCATGGCGAAACAAAGGACTTTTCTAGATCTTTTATCATTTCTGGCATTTTGAATTCAAGATTTTTGTTTGGTAATTAGATCTATAAGCTCGAGCATTTTCCAAAAAAAAAACGAGAAATAACGAGCTTTGGAAATATTGAATTTGGAAAACTGGTCACTGAAGAGTTCAAGAAATATTTTGTGTTCGAAGTGAATGAACAGAGGCATCGAAGAACGAAAGAAGTATTCAAAGATTTTGAAGTTTGCTGAAAGAATGTATTAACAATTTTGTTGGAGTTGAATCAGCCAGAGCAGTTCACAAGGAACATGAAGAACATGTAAAAAGCTAATTGCCGGACATTGACCATGGTGTTGAAGTAGAGGTGTTTGTTATGGAGTTCATCAAGTCTATTTTCAAGATATTTGTGTCGGCATTACTAATCCACCAAACCAGCTCAGCTATTGTGGGAAATTGTGACGCATTGAAAAGCTTTTTTAAAGGTAAATTAACTATATTTATTTATACATAGTTAATAGACTGTGATTTATATTTTAATTTAGTTCCGTTATAAACATTTGCACCATATATATTTGCTATCTACGAAAAGATTTAAAAATTGTGTTACGTAATTATGTGGTATGTACTAGCTTAATATATGCATATGGGCAAGACTTTCCACTAAACGAGACTTTTTAACGACAATGACCGTGATAGTTAGTTATAATTTTAACCAACAACTTTATAAAACAAACCTCTAATTCGTTTTAGCAACTCTTAATTTTTTTAATTTAACTTGACTAAAAACGAAATAGAAACGATATGTACGCAACAGTTTCAAACTTTTTCAAAAGTAACAACTCCCTACTGTGAAGGATTATTCGAGAAGGAAAAATAGAGAGAAAACAATAATTTTGTAATCTTAAAACAGCTGCACAACCTATTTTTCAAATTTGAAACGCGCGCGCGTCGGCCAGTGAAATTTAATTATTCTAAAACATCGAAGAAAAAGCATCGAGGGAAAAACAGAAAGTATTATCAAAAATAATTAGCTGAAACATTTAGCTTATTCTTTTCTTGTTTGTGATTGAGACTCGAGTACAGCACTCTCGGGAAAATAAAACTTACTAGTTTTCCGAGGGAGCATTTTTCATTAAGTGTTTTGTTATATCTGATAGGTATTTCTCGAGTTACGCACTTCGAGTTACGCGCTTCGAGTTACGCACTTTTTGAGCGCGCTCGCCACACCCATTTTGACATATGCGCGTAGTAACTCGAACTTGAAACAACGAAACAATATTTTCGAGTTACGCGCTCTTGTCGTAACTCGAACTTGAAACAGCGAAACAATATTTTCGAGTTACGAGCTTTTTTAAAAGAAGTAAACAATATTAGAAAACAATATTTAAAATATCAGAGAAACCTGATTTATTCCTAAAAAATAGAAAGTTGATGACAGCTTTATTACTATTAGCTGCAACAAACTTGTTTTGTTTACTAAAATATTGTTAAGCCGGTACAATCTGGTTTCGTGTTTTAAAATATCCATTAGTACATAGCTTATAGGTATGTTTTCGCGTATCAAAATACAACTATAAAGTACAATCTTGTTTCGTTTATTAAAATATAAAATAACTACAAACTCATAGTGTCTACTGTTTATGTAGACTTTGAAGTACTAAAAACACTAAAAACACACAAAATTCAATAAAATTGAAAGGTTGAAGTAACGTATAGTTCTTATGAACTAAAAACACTGTTAGAATTAAAAAAAGAAATAGAATGAAATGTTTCTACTATTTTCCAAATAGCGCGTAACTCGAAAATATTGTTTCGCTGTTTCAAGTTCGAGTTACGACAAGAGCGCGTAACTCGAAATTCGAGTTACGCGCATTTGTCAAAATGGGTGTGGTCTCAGCAAAATGGGCGTGTCCGAGCGCGTAACTCGAAAAGCGCGTAACTCGAAGCGCATAACTCGAGTTTTTCCTTCCCTCGTTATATAGCTGTCTATTTTATCAACACGGCCTTGTATTTCCTTACTAGAAAGACTGCTAAACCTTTTCTTCTTTGCTTCGGGCTCCATTTTAATACACAAAGCTAATACGTTTTGATTGTCCTTTAGCGACCAGCTTGTCTCTGATTGGTGAAAAATATCACCCACCACGTTTAGCACGTTCTGATCACGTGCAATTGAACGGACTAATTCTCATCCCACCGGTTTTATCACGTGCGGTGGGCACTATATCCCGGTCGGGGATCGGAATAAATAGTTGGATTTAATCAGTATCACGTGAGCACCTATCGACCATTGAGGTTGTTCGTTATATCGGTAAAATAGACAGCTATATAACAAAGCTGGATATTTTACGAGCTTTTAGGCAAGTCAAAATGCAAGTGAACGAGTAAAATATCCAGCCATATTACACATCAAACTGTCCAATAAGTTGATTATTATCTAACCATCAGAAAAAGAGATTTCTGTCCTTTATAGAATATCTCCTTACTTGAAAGGCTAGTCAGACAAGTAAAAATATCGCTATATTTTTACTCGATCCAGTACTACTCATGCGATATTTTTACTCGTCTATATTAGTTGGATAATAATTGTGTATTGTTTTTTTTTATATTGTTACTGATATTGCCTTATACACAATGTATATGAGTACCATGCAATCGTACGATAACGTGAGATGGAAACTCTTTTTCGTTGTCACCAATAATTGTTTACTTTGGAATCGTTCGTCTAAGCTAAATTGTTCATTCAGATTTTCTTTCACATGCCAATTTATGAAATAAGTGTACATTAAAAAGGCTTTTTCATCAACTTTACTTAATTCGTTTTACAAAACAGCCGTTTTTGTTAATTTGTTTAAAGTGTAATTGTCTATGACATTTGCTAGGAACGATCTATGAGAAAGCAGTACACTACTGGCCTTTGCTCTCCTCGTCGTCATTGGGTGATGCCATCACGTGTCAAGATGCTCTCAATGTGTACTCTACTCCAGCAACGGTGACGTCAGTGGATGGTTTATACGGGATATCAATACCGGGCGAGGCCGGTGTTCAGCTAAATACGTCATCACAAGACCATGGGTGCTTGAAAAGCTTCAGCAGTTGTTCTGAAGGTAAGTTTGAAGGGATTCCTTCTTACATAAGTCAAAAAAGCAAAATATCAAGGCAAGAAATAGAAAAAAAATTGTTGTTTTATGAAAAATAAAAATTTTAATAACAAAATAGGAATTGGTTACTAATGAAATCAGTTTTTGTCTGTGTAGTTTTTTAATTTCATGCCGGCCTTTGCATGGTTATATTCCCTTATCATTGTTTACTGTTTAAATGAATGTACTGTGGCAAACTGAAACTTCACTGTTTGAAATAAAAGTTGGAGTAACAAGTACATGAAAACACCAGAATTAATGACAAAACTCGCAGTAATGATCGTGCATGACCAAAGAAAAACCCATGAACTCATCTACATCGTTTCATTCTAGGGTTTTCCATAGCATTTTGGATAAACTTACTTCCCTCTACCAAAACCCATTCAAGTGGATTCGATGTCGTCATAGCAACGCATGACAATGAAGGCCCTTTATCTGGGTTTTGGATAATTGATAATCACATCCGGGGATTACAGGTATCTGTTCGAGCAAACTCCTACTCAGAGACGAAGGACATTGAAATCCAGAGAAATGCCTGGAACCACGTGGTTATCACGTGGGCAGCTCATGATAATATCACACTCTACGTCAATGGAAAGATGGTAAGCATATGAATAGTTGGCTTGATACGATTCAGCTAAAATCATCATGATCATCTACCATTTATTATTGCAATTCCTGCATGTCAAAACGTAAAAACAAAATAGTTATAATGATTTATATATTCTCCCTCCTCTCTATTTTCCTCCATTAATTTCTAGTACCATCTCCCAGTCTATTTTGAGGGGGGGGGGGGGGGGGGGGGGGGGGGTATTCCCTTATATTTACTATACGGGGACGTTCCGCCAAATAGGATATGGTTTTTTGCCTTGGCAAAATTTGGCCTAATTTGTCTTAAATTGTCTTACCTAGGGTATACAATTTCCCCCTTGAGTCTTGAATAGGGTCTACTTTTTACCAATTTGTCTTGAAATAGGGTACATATTTTTAGGATTGTGCTGACTTAAATAGGGTCAGGGTTAAGAGGTACCAGCGGAACGTCCCCGTCAGAAACTGGGTCAAGTACCCCCCCCCCCCCCCCCCCGGGAATTCAGCTGTTTGCGTACTGCCTACAATCATCATGCAAAATTCCTTCCGGGGACACTAGCCGGTTTTTACGTCAAAAAACCTTTATAAAGATTTAACCTCCCCGCCTCTCTCCCGAATCAATGTTGAATTTTTGGAATGTGAAATATTTCTCATGAGAACCTGTCAATCAACATTGTTTTTGGGGGAGGGTAGCCTCCTATGCAGCCGCTCTTTGTGCCGATCGTCACGCCACGGAGGGAAGAGTTTCGTGACGATACAAATGAGCGGCTGCATAGGTTGCTAGAGGGAGAGGGTTGCTAAAGAAAATTTATTCATTTTGTATATTGTTTAAACTTCAAGCAAAAAAACGGTCCAACAATTTTGAACGTACAACTTGTAGCATTCCCCCGCCCCCATGTTAGTGCTTATCTTTATTCTATTAACTAATGATTATAATGTATCTGAGTTTATTTTTGAAGACAATTAGAAATCTTTAACTCTTTGTATTGAGTTACTATGAAGGGCTTTTTCATTTAATATCAATCGGTTGTTTGTTTGTTTGTTTTTCAAGAGTTCAATAGAGAAGAAAAGTACCTTCGATTACACATCCAGGACAGCAGATTTATCCAATGGTCTGTTTTTGTCATATTCCACTGTGGCTGGAAAATCGTCAGCAAGTTTCAGAGATCTTGCTATTTGGAACTATCGCATCGGTGAAAAGGAAGTTATGGACATCTACAGTCACACACCAGGTAAATGAAAACATTCTATTTCTTCAGATTGAGTGACTTCCGTTTTTGTTTTTTATTATAATTCCAATTCTGATCGGATGTGCATGGGGACTGTTTATTGTGGCCGCCTAATAGATACCCTGGGTACCAGGGGTTATTTTCTCCTTGCTTTATCGTTTGCTTTAGCGTTTGTAAATTTGACGGTTTGTTGACGGTTTGTTATTCAACGAATCTAACCCCTGGCCAAATGAGCTTAGAATCTCACTTCCATGCTGTTTTGATTGACACCGCCAATTATAGCCATATTTGGAAACTTGGCAAACTTGTTGACATCTTGCTGTCAGCTTTCATCCAATCAAAGGTCTTCATAGACTTAAACCAATCAGAAGGCCGGGGTCACGCAGCGATCCCTCGCTTCTGATTGGCTCGGCGAATTCAAAAGAATAGGCTCGTTTGGCTAGAGGGTTTCTCTTGAAAAAAAAACGAACACAGACGTACAAATGATAAATACGAATACTAGATCAAGAAACCCTCTAGTTTCTAGGGTACCTAATAGAGAGTGACCGCTTAATTGGTGACCGCTTAATGGGTGACCGCTTATATAGGTACCACTGCACTTACCCCATGAACCTAGACTTAAGTAATTTGCACTTGGTTCAAGGGATCACTTTGTCCAGAGCTTTGTCTCTAGATTTTTGACGCCCAAAGCGGTACCAAGAAGACCACCCCGCCCTTTATTTCCGGCATCCCATTCTCGCCCTGCCCTCCTTTTCTGATTGCAACACAAGTGAAAGGAGGTGGAGTTGTACTGAGCTAATAACCACTATAGAGGTGTTTATCATGCCTTTTGTTTTCAGGATGCCAAGAACTTGATTCACGTCAATGGACAATGACTTCATCTTCCTTCGCGAACAGCTACTCTCCTGATGCTGGTCGCTTTGATTCTGAGACGGCATGGTGTGCAGATCCTTTGACAAGTGGAGGATTTCTTGATATAGAACTACCTTATGTTTATCAAAGTACGTTAAATGCTATAAAGAATTTGTTAGCTTGTAGTATACTAGTAGCTCTAACTGAATTAATTGACATTAGCAAAAAGTAACGAAAACAGAAATGTAAATGAATTAGACAACTCATTGAAAAATATCAAATCAATTTGCTGTATCTGTAAAGTGAAACTAGCAAGTAAACTAGTATAGGCTGCGTCGGTGTTTGATATAAACGATAGGTAATATAATGAAATTTGTAACACCGTAAAAAATGTTGACTTATAACTTTACTGACGTTTCGAGCTTTAGCCCTTCGTTGGAGGGCTAAAGCTCGAAACGTCAACAAAGTTATAAGTCAATAGTTTTTACGGTGTTACAAATTTCATTATATTACCTATTGTATCTATAAAGCTTGAGTTAAATGAATGAATGAATGAGAGATATAGTTGAATCGGAAAGTGACGTACGGGTAAAATAAAATAAAACAAAAAATGCAGATAAAGGATTGATGGATGAAAGGATAAAAGGATGAAATGATGAATGAACAAAAGTATATAATCAATTGATACTTAAATATTTAGCAAAACAAAATGTATTTACATCTATTTTGCTTGTGTTTAAACAGTAAATGGCCTAGTTCTTAAAGGCAAAGATTTTGGAACAAAAGAATTTGTCAAATATTTCAAATTGAAATACTCTGTTGATGCAGTGAAATGGGAAGACTACAAAGTTTCTGGACAAATTAAGGTGAATGAATGTGACTGCATAATTCAATTTTGAGCGTCATATCGTCAGCTCTGTTATATATCGCTATCGTCTGTTATTGTTAGCCATATTACAAGTCTAATATACTTTATAGCATGGGTATCTCTTTATTAGTTACAAGTATTAGATAATTTACAATATCATACTTTACAAAATTACTTGAGCAAAAGGAGTGAATCAAGCTGTTATTACAGTTATATGCAAATGATTTCAAACAATGGATTCAAATCGAGGCTTTCGGGCAAACCTATTGTTTTCGCCCGAAAGCCTCGACTTCAACCCATTGTTCAAAATCATTTGCATATAACTGTAATAACAGCTATTGTTCTGCATAGTACCAATAAGCTCATAAGGCAACGATTTTGTTCCAATCGGAGCTCGAATTATATATCTGTCATTATGTTTGTAAGAGGGCTGCTGAAGCTATCCATTGGAAAACAAAGGGAAAAAGTAAACCGTTATTTAGTCAGTTTTTCTATACAATTGGTGTCATTCACACCCGCATATAGTGAAGATGGCTCTAGCTAGCATTGGTAATGATAATACTGATGCTAATGAATGACAATGGTGATAATAATGGTGTTGATGCATGATGGTGATGATGATGATACTGATACTAATGAATGACAATGGTGATAATAATGGTGTTGATGCATGATAGTGATGATGATGATACTGATACTAATGAATGACAATGGTGATAATAATGGTGTTGATGCATGATGATGTTGATTATTATTGTGATAGTGATGATGATGATACTGATACTAATGAATGACAATGGTGATAATAATGGTGTTGATGCATGATGGTGATGATGATGATACTGATGCTAATGAATGACAATGGTGATAATAATGGTGTTGATGCATGATAGTGATGATGATGATACTGATACTAATGAATGACAATGGTGATAATAATGATGTTGATACATGATGGTGATGATGTTGATTATTATTGTGATAGTGATGATGATAATACTGATGCTAATGAATGACAATGGTGATAATAATGGTGTTGATGCATGATGGTGATGATTATTATTGTGATGGTGATGATGATAATACTGATGCTAATGAATGACAATGGTGATAATAATGGTGTTGATGCATGATGGTGATGATGTTGATTATTATTGTGATAGTGATGATGATAATACTGATGCTAATGAATGACAATGGTGATAATAATGGTGTTGATGCATGATGGTGATGATGATGATACTGATACTAATGAATGACAATGGTGATAATAATGGTGTTGATGCATGATGATGTTGATTATTATTGTGATAGTGATGATGATGATACTGATGCTAATGAATGACAATGGTGATAATAATGGTGTTGATGCATGATGGTGATGATTATTATTGTGATGGTGATGATGATAATACTGATGCTAATGAATGACAATGGTGATAATAATGGTGTTGATGCATGATAGTGATGATGTTGATTATCATTGTGATAGTGATGATGATAATACTGATGCTAATGAATGACAATGGTGATAATAATGGTGTTGATGCATGATGGTGATGATGTTGATTATTATTGTGATAGTGATGATGATAATACTAATGCTAATGAATGACAATGGTGATAATAATGGTGTTGATGCATGATGGTGATGATGTTGATTATTATTGTGATAGTGATGATGATAATACTGATGCTAATGAATGACAATGGTGATAATAATGGTGTTGATGCATGATAGTGATGATGATGATTATTATTGTGATAGTGATGATGATAATACTGATGCTAATGAATGACAATGGTGATAATAATGGTGTTGATGCATGATAGTGATGATGATGATTATTATTGTGATAGTGATGATGATAATACTGATGCTAATGAATGACAATGGTGATAATAATGGTGTTGATGCATGATGATGTTGATTATTATTGTGATAGTGATGATGATAATACTGATGCTAATGAATGACAATGGTGATAATAATGGTGTTGATGCATGATGATGTTGATTATTATTGTGATAGTGATGATGATGATACTGATACTAATGAATGACAATGGTGATAATAATGGTGTTGATGCATGATGATGTTGATTATTATTGTGATGGTGATAATGATAATACTGATGCTAATGAATGACAATGGTGATAATAATGGTGTTGATGCATGATGATGATGGTGTTGATTATTATTGTGATAGTGATGATGATAATACTGATGCTAATGAATGACAATGGTGATAATAATGGTGTTGATGCATGATAGTGATGATGATAATACTGATGCTAATGAATGACAATGGTGATAATAATGGTGTTGATGCATGATAGTGATGATTATTATTGTGATGGTGATGATGATGATACTGATACTAATGAATGACAATGGTGATAATAATGGTGTTGATGCATGATGGTGATGATTATTATTGTGATGGTGATGATGATAATACTGATGCTAATGAATGACAATGGTGATAATAATGGTGTTGATGCATGATAGTGATGATGTTGATTATTATTGTGATAGTGATGATGATAATACTGATGCTAATGAATGACAATGGTGATAATAATGGTGTTGATGCATGATAGTGATGATTATTATTGTGATGGTGATGATGATGATACTGATACTAATGAATGACAATGGTGATAATAATGGTGTTGATGCATGATGATGTTGATTATTATTGTGATGGTGATGATGATAATACTGATGCTAATGAATGACAATGGTGATAATAATGGTGTTGATGCATGATAGTGATGATGTTGATTATTATTGTGATAGTGATGATGATAATACTGATGCTAATGAATGACAATGGTGATAATAATGGTGTTGATGCATGATGGTGATGATTATTATTGTGATGGTGATGATGATAATACTGATGCTAATGAATGACAATGGTGATAATAATGGTGTTGATGCATGATGATGTTGATTATCATTGTGATAGTGATGATGATAATACTGATGCTAATGAATGACAATGGTGATAATAATGGTGTTGATGCATGATAGTGATGATGTTGATTATCATTGTGATAGTGATGATGATAATACTGATGCTAATGAATGACAATGGTGATAATAATGGTGTTGATGCATGATGATGTTGATTATTATTGTGATAGTGATGATGATAATACTGATGCTAATGAATGACAATGGTGATAATAATGGTGTTGATGCATGATAGTGATGATGTTGATTATCATTGTGATAGTGATGATGATGATACTGATACTAATGAATGACAATGGTGATAATAATGGTGTTGATGCATGATGATGTTGATTATCATTGTGATAGTGATGATGATGATAATACTGAATAATTTGCTAATTAGTTTTAATGTTATGTCAACGGCAATGGTAATTGTAATGCCGATGATGCATGCATGATGGTGATGGTGATATTGATTATCATTTTGATGTTGATAATGATGAGGATACAGCAATTTGCAGAAATTCTGACCCTACAAATATATATGGGGCGTATTATGGTTTATGTTCAAGTCAGTTTACCTAGTTTAAATGACTTCAAATAAAGTTCATTGACTGGCACGTATTTGGTACTCTTTAAGCATTTCGAATGTCTTTCTTGATTCCAATTCTCCAAGAAAGCACCCGATATTTTAATTTATCCATGCATAATGCACTCGATATATGTTTGTGGCGTCAAAATTTCTTCAAGTTGCTGTAGTGGTAATGGAATTTCGTTAATGCAAGATGGTGATGATGTCGGTTATAATTATAATATAGATATCGATAGTGATGGGCATAGGTTTTACGAATATGATGGATGATAAAAGTTAAACCTGGTTTTTCACTAAACAGGCTTTAAAAAACCGAGCTGCTAGTCGTAATAATGTCATGATACAAATATTCTGACAATTAAATTTCATCGACTTCATCTTTTATTCTGTGATAGTCATTTGGAGCTTTAACCAGCGCCGTTACCCTAAAGAAATTTCCACTTGAAAACCCAACGATTGTGACTCGCTTTCTTCGTATTTACCCAACGTCCTCATCTGGTAGAAAGTGCTTGCGAGTGAGGCTTTGTGGATTTAAACAAAGTAAGCATTTTATTGCATTGAAGGAATGTATTTGTACAACATAGTGTTTATTGTTGTTTGCACTTTCTGCATAAGTACTTTGATGAACTAATTGATAAATAGTAAATATGTAAATACGGTAGTACTTTTTATAATGACGTTGTACTTTCACTTTCACCTGTAGATTCACTAAACATATCTGCATCGGTTTTGATCAATGGAACATGCACTGTGAAGGTTTGTTGAAATAATTCTCAGTGTAGCCTGATTGTCAGAGCGGGCCTGGGTCCTACGCTATCGCTTTCTCCCCAAACTTGGGGAGAAAGCGATAGCGTAGGACCCAGGCCCGCTCTGACAATCAGGCTATTCTCAGTGTTGCTTTTCATAGAAAAGGTAGTGGTAAGGTTGTGCGTATTGAAAAGCACGATACTTAATGTATTCAGTGTAATGGATGCCCTTATATAGCACTCCACATCATGCAATCTTGCAACTTTCTACCTGTGCATATAGTTAGCGCGCGCTAATAACGTTTTCCATTGAGACCTTAAGGTAGTTCCGGATACTTGGATTTCTTTAATGAATTTTTTTATAAATCCTGTCATTTATAGATCATTGTTAGGCAAGTCAAAAAACAAAGTAAAAGTAGGTATTTGCAATAATTTGCGGTGATTTGCTCAAAAGTACCTATTCAAAGCAGTCAAAAGAATGCGAACGTATTATACTAGGAAAAGCATAATATTAAATCAAACGATAGATCTAAGGGCTATCTAGCATTTGCTGTCATAAAAATCATTGAATCATTTCAAAATATGGGTATAAGTGAACCATAGAAGCACAATTCTACGCCAATTACGCACCCTATATGTGTATAGAGTTGTAGCATTTGTAAAATTTCAGAAAATTAAATCAATGAATATTTTATTTTTTATTCTAAATCGTAAGAGTAGTAAATGCAGTCTTGAATAAAAGAAAAAAATTGGGGTCCCCGTACTAATTAATAGGCGAGTTATTAGCGACTGAATCCATTTTTTTGTCAAAAAAAAACCATGGCAACGGTCCGCGCTAGACTGGGTTCTAGTACTTTAAATATCTGCTTAAAAGTTGTCAAATTATCCTTGTCATCTCCAGAAACCCTAAAACCTATTTTGTATTAGTTTTACGACTAAAGACGTCAAAATTATATTTTATGTATTCATCACAGGGACCCCTAATCAATCAATAATTATTAATAAAATAGACAAAAAACGCGCGCGCATGCAATTGTTCTTCGTTTGGGCTTCCTGTGTCGATTACTGCTCGTGATATCTGGTGGGCTTCCTGTGGCCGCCGTTGCTTGGTGACGAATGGCTGACGAATGGCAAAATTCAAAAACTTTTCTCGCGTAGCTTTTGTCCGCAAATTTCTCTAGTTTAGTAATATGTGACATATATATTATCACAAGGGGTGGACAAGTTACCAAGCAACGGATGCCCCAGAAAGCCCAACAGATATAACGAGCAGTAGTCGACACAGGAAGCCCAAGCGATGAACAATTGCATGCGCGCGCGTTTTTCATCCATCTTAAGGTAGTTCCGGACTCTTGCTACTGCGCATCCATTTCG